>CM054062.1:20699196-21298902 GCA_028641055.1 Alopecurus myosuroides
CTACTAGAATAATAGCATAGCATAGTATAACTTAGTAAAATTTCCTATAATGCATGCTACTCAAAATCAACTAATGCATATAGAAAATAATGGGTAGTTGATGGTGTGTTACTTGCCTTGTTGAAGTTGGTGAAGAAATCACACTCTCTTCACAAAAGATCGTTGCTCTCCGTACAATCTATTCATTGACAACACAAAACCAAATAAACAAGCATCCTAGCAAACAAACATACAAGTGTAGAAAAGCAACTAACATATCAAAAGGGGCTTAACCAAGTTGGTTAGGACAAGGTTTGGGTTCGAAAGATTCATTCTCTAATGGTCTCATACTTGTTAAGGAAATTCCAATGGTTTACTTGGGAAGGGCTAGGTTGAGCTTGATGTGATCTAACTTTATTATAACCATACTTGTCGAGGAATTTCCAAGAGTTCACTAAGAATAAACATATTACTTCTTCAACTAAAGTAATACATGCAAACACTTGGTCATATTCACCTTCAAAAATATTTGAGTGACTATGTTAGTATATTCCATTGTGGTTAGGGTAGGCCTACTAACTTCCTCATCAAAGGCAAAATATTACTAAGTCTTGGATTTTCCATTTGGGTCAATGGTTGGACAAAAATAACTTGTTATTCTTCAACTTGTATGGATTGCTTCTAGACCTCATGTGATTGCCTTCTTGAAGATCATCATCATGCCATCTAAGTTGTTTCCTTCCTTGGTGTGGTTCTTCTCTTGGTCTTGATAGTCTTCATGGTTTTCACTTCACTAATTGGTTTGGGTATGGGATGGGCACATATACCACTAAGTCAATTTGGAAAGAAAAATAAGAAGAAAGATAGAAAGAGAGGGAGATGTTTTCTTCTGGATTTCTTCACACTTGTACTTCCTTGAGTTGCTTCTAGTGGTGGAGTCTTTTCTTCAAAATTTCTTCATTGATCCTCCTTGTAGCTCTTCATGTTGCCACCAAGTTGAAAGTGAAGAACCTTCTATTTCTTGATTCTTGTTTTCCATTTGCTAACTTCATGGATTCTTGAAGCAAGAATAGGGGGATGGAGGAGTAGATAGAACACTATAGTACTAGTGTTTGAGGTTCACTACTTGGTCTCTTATATGGTTTACATACTAGGGACTTGGTCTTGGATTCAAAATGGCCACAACCACAATGGTAGAAAGAATAAAAACAAAACTAAGGCATGATCAACTAGTGGTTCACTAAGATGAAGTTTTGGTCCAACTTACAAGGAAATGGTTCAAGGTTGTCCAAAAGGTTTAGGTACTGATGTCTCTGGTTAAAGGTTACCAAAGGGAGCAATTTTTCTTAAGGGAACATAATCCAATTATTTAAAGAATTAATTCTATGCCAAAAATACTTAAACAGACAATTTAATTCTAAAATAAATTTTAATTTGATCAATAATTATTTTGGGACAGAGGTTATGAAAGTACACATCCTAAGTTTTCCAAATATATTTTATTTACAATTTTTGGATTTGTAGAATTTGAATTATGCCAAATTTCATCAAACAAGCATATTTGAAATTGAACAATTTTAAGTTTGTCAAATTTGAATTTCGCCAGTGCCAAAAGTTTCTAGATGTCAAGGGCTTTTCAAAAAGTCCAATATTGCTAAATTTGGGATTATGGATAAAAAGTTATGATAGATCTAAGATGAAGGGACTAATCTGTAAAAATGCCAATTAATTCTAGCGGGAGAAAAATTTGAATAAAAGGCTGGGACACGTGGGAGCTCCTGATTGGTTGCTTGAGCTGACTGGATGCTGGCGTGGCGTGCTGACTGGGCGCTGACGTGTTTAAGTGACCAGATCTGGGCCACAGGATCTGGATCTAACGGTGGCATACCCTTTCGCTCTAGATCTAATCCTACGCGTCAAAAAAAATCCAACGGCGGAGGGAGAGAGAGGAACTCACTGAGGTGGTAGGTCGCCGGAAATGGCGTGCGCGGCGGCGCGCTGCACGGGAGAGGACGGCGCCGGCGTTCCGGTACGTTTCCGGGCTTGGGGAGATCACGAAGCGGACCGGCGCAACACGGTGAATGTGATGAAGACCACGTGGAGGTTCCACGAGCTCTGCAACGACGGCGGCGAGGAGGTTCTGAGGCGACCGAGCGGTTCCCGGCTCCGGCGAGCGTGTCCTCGTCGCCACCCTGTACCAAAACGACGAGCAGAGGCATCAAGACGTGCGCACGGACAAGGGGAAGGAGAGGGGCAGGGTCTCGTGCTCGGGGACCAATTGCACTCACCGAAAACGAGGGAAAACGACGGCGGGCAGAGAGAACTCCGGCGAGAGATTGTGGGCTCTGGGCTGCGGTATCACAGAAGGGAGCAAGGGGGAAAAGAACAGGGGAGGAAGGGCTTTAAGGAGGAGCAAACGACGCATCAAATGGTGGCTTCAAATGCGAGCAATCAAGGGGATTCAATTCGGCCGAAAACTGCCGTTCTTCAGTTTTCAGAGAATGAAGACGATGACGTCATGGTGACGTCATCAAATGATTTTTTTTTCTTGTTTTATTAAAATATTAATAACTTCTGTTTTAATAATCCAATTTACCTCAAATAAATTTCTATAATTTTGTAAATGAAATGTCTATCAACTAATAACATTTTTGGTCAACTTTGAATATATTTCAAATTTCATATTTTGCAATTATAAATGAAACATTAATAATACTTAATATCATTTTATATAGAATATAGCAAATAATTTGTAATGAGTTTTTATAAAATTACAGAAACCTTCTTATTGTCAAATATTCTTTTTCAAAAACATTTCAACTTGTTTTCATATTTTTATAGTTTTAAAATATGAGAAAACATTAATAGCAAATTTATACAAAACAAGGAATAGAAATATGATTTAAATGATTTCAGAAATATTTCCATGGTTCAAGTATTGTTTTCTAGGACCTTGTAAAACATTTCATACATTATAATTTCAACATACTTGCAAAATCACTACTAGTAAACTTTTGTTATATTCAAAATAGAGAATTATTTAATAAAATTTGAATTGGGTTTTAATAGGAACATATGGGTTTTCTAAAAGTATAATGTTGTTTTCCCAATTTAAAAATATTGTTTTCTCCAAGGTGATTTGATTATTTTCATACTTAAGTAATTTATAAGACACTTTATTGTTTTTTTGATTGACATAAAACTTGGAAAAGAAATAACCAACTTTTATCCAGTTGAGGTTAATAATAATAGTGACATAATTTCTTGGAGACAAGGAGAAAGTATTAGAATTAGTAAAATTTCATAATGGTAGTTGAATTGAAAACATGTTTGGTAAAGATGTTTGCTAAGAAAATATTTTATTCACATGAGGAAACATATTTTATTTTAGAAATGGGCCTTAGGGTTGATGGAATTAAGGAAATTTGGATTCTTTATTTCCAATTACATATTGTTTTTCTTTTGTTTCTTGCATTTCATTTGGTTTTGGTGACTTGCTTTGTATGAAAACAAAAAGTTTCAAATTTTTGTGATTTTTGCACTTTTCAAAAATCAGGGATGTTACAGTGTGCCTGCCTGGTGGGTCCCCTAGGGTCTACTAGGTGCCTCTCTGCTTCATTTTTTACATAGAAATTTAAAATATTTTTTCTGGAATTTTAGAGAAACTTCATTTTCGATCAATTTCTAGAATTTAATAAATAATTAAAAACCAAAATAACAAATGTGGAAAGGTGGAAAACAAAACCAAAACCAGAACTATAGAGGTTCTATGACACTCCAAAAGGAAATTGGCCAATGAAAACAAAGGTGGAAGTGGTGAAAACAAAAATATGTGTGGTGAAAAAAATGCATAACCATAGTAATCAAGATGAAAACATGACTATGGATGGTGGAAAACATAATTATACTATGGTAGAAAGGTGAGAACATGGCGAAAACATAATGGGGAAGGTGAAAACATTGTTCTCTTCATTCAAAATCACTTTGTTAACAAGGTTGATCAAGTCTTGTTACCAAAACAATTTTTATATGAAGCAAAACTTTGCTTATCACTAAATAATTATGATACCTCAACCTTTATAGACATAGTCCCAATCATAATAATTTCATATTATTTTGGAGGCATTGGAATGGGACAATAGAATTCTCCAATCTTGATGGTCTCAATATTTTCAATTGAATTTAGACCATATCTCCTATCAATCTTCTTGGGAAAATAAACTGTGTTCTCTTTAGCATTAACATTAAAAGTTACTTTTCGTTGATTGCAATCAATAAAGCCCCTGCAGTGTTAAGAAAAGTTCTCCCAAGAATAACAGACATATTACCATCTTTAGGCATTTCCAAAACAACAAAGTCAGTTAATATCAAACAATTAATAGTCACTTGAACAGGAACATTCTCACATATACCAACATGAATAGCAGTAGATTTATTAGCCATTTGCAAAGATATATCAATGTGTATCAATTTTTCCAGAGAGATCCTCTTATAGAGAGAAAAAAGCATAACACTGACTCTTGCTCCCAAGTCACATAAAGCAGTTCTAACATAATTATTTTTAATAGAACAAGGGATAGTAGGAATACCAGGATCTCCAAGCTTCTTTGGAACCTTGCCATTAAAAGAGTAATTAGCAAGTATAGTGGAAATTTCGTCATTAGGAATCTTCCTTTTGTTAGAGACAATATCTTTCATATATTTAGAATAAGGAGGAAGTTTAATAGCATCAGTCAAAGGAATTTGCAAAAAAAAAAGGTTTCATCCATTCACAAAACTTGTTATGATGTTCTTCCTTCTTTGATTTATGTTTCTTATTAGGAAAAGGCATTGCTTTTGTACCCAAGGTTCTCTTTCATTACCATGTTTATTAGCAATGAAATCATCCTTAGTATACTTTGAAGTTTTAGTTTGCTTTTCAGGTTCAACTTGAGTTTCTTCTTTATCAGAAGCATCACTTTTATCATTATCACTTTCAGTTTCAGCATCATAAATAGATATACTATTAGGATCTTTAGCAGGTTCAGGAGATTCTACAACAGTTTTATGTCTCTTCTTCTTTTTCTTAGAAGGATAACTATAGTTTTTAGGTTGCTGAGAATCTTGTTCAATTCTTTTAGGATGTCCCTCAGGATACAATGGGTCCTGAGTAGAAATACCACTTCTAGTAATTATTCCACAAACATGTTTTTCTCTAGAAGCATTAGCTAGCAAATATTTTTGCACTTTAGTGAGCTGATCAATTTGAGTTTGAACCATATGAAAATGCTTAGCAAGCATTTTAACATCATTAGAGGTTCTCTCAGTAATACCATGCAAATTATCAATAGCTCTAGATTTTTCCATTAGATGATTCTGCACTCTCATATTAAAGTTGACTTGCTTAAAAACATAATTATCAAATTCATATAAGCATTGATTAGGTGGTTTAGAGTAGGGAATATCTTTACTATCAAAATATTGGAGAGAGTGTACCTCAGTTGTTGATGGATGAGGAATTGGCTTACATAATTCTTCTATAGGAGGTAGATTCTTCACATCTTCAGATTTAATACCCCTCTCTTTAAGAGATTTCTTGGCTTCCCTCATCACTTCATTATTTAATTCAATCATACCTCTCTTCTTGAGTGTTGATATTGGTGTTGGCTCTGGTGTAGGTGTAGGCTCAGGTATAGTGCAATCATCATGATTTTTGGCTATTTTAGCCAATAATACCTCATCTTCTTCTGGAGTTCTTTTCCTGAAAACACAACCAACACAACTATCCAGGTATGTCCTAGATTCAACAGTTAGTCCATTATAAAATATATCTAGAATCTCATTTTTAAGCAATGGATTGCCAGGGCTAGCTCTTATTAAAGAACAAAACCTTGACCAAGATTCAGATAGTTTCTCTCCTTCAATTTGCTTAAAGTTAAAGATACTCTGCAAAGCATCATGTTGAGCACCAGCAGGAAAATATTTTTGAAAGAAAGAATTAACCAAACCCATAGGACTATCAATAGATCCAGGTGACAAATTGTTAAACCAAGCTTTAGCCTCATATTTCAAAGAGAAAGGGAAGATCTTGGTAACAAAGTAAGTGTGTAACTTAGTATCATCATAAAATAAACTACTCAAAGATGAAAGTTCATTCATATGTTTCATAGCACTTTTACTTTTAGTTCCACAAAAATGTTCTTTCTCAACAATAGATATATAAGATAAATCTAGAGAGAAATCATAATCCTTATCTTTAATGTGTATGTCAGAAGTAGCAAACTTAGCATAAAGAGACGATTTATATTTAACAACATGTCTTGCAATAATACTCTTAAGAGCACTTGCACTAGTAGTAGCTTGAACTTCCTCAATAAAGTCATCATTAAGTTCAATGTAGGTTTCCTCAAGATCATCAGTAGGAATTTAAGGTGAATTAATAGGTGTACCAACATTTTCAACATGAATTCCAGTGTTTTCAATTTGTTTATCTCTAGCAATTGTAGCATCTAGGAAAGAACATAGTGAACCAGTATCATCAAGCACAGTAGAAGCATCATCAAAAGTATCAGAAGCATTTTCAGACTCAGCAGAAGTAACAATGTGTGTAGCATGTGGTGGTGTAAGAACCTTACTCATTACAGAAGGTGAATCAAGAGCAACAAAGGTGTTCAGAGTTGTATCTCTCCTTGTAGTGGATGGTAATATAGAGACTTTTCCATCACGAGTATTGTCCATGATGAAAGGCTTGCAGCGAACAATATCACGTTCAATTGAGCAAATAAATAAAGCTATGCTCCTCGGCAACGGCACCAGAAAATATTCTTGATGACCCACAAGTATAGGGGATGGCAACAGTCTTCGAGGGAAGTAAAACCAAAATTTATTGATTCGACACAAGGGGAGCAAAAGAATATTTATAAGACTTAACAACTGAGTTATTAATTCAGCTGTACCTGAAAGTACTTTTGATCGCAGTGGTTTATCAGTAGTAACCGTTTTATTTGCGAGCTCACCGGAGAGTACTAGTATATACTACCAATCATTCATCATGGGTAAGACTCGTGATGGAAAGTTTCCTATATTACCATCCACTACAAGAAGAGGCACAACTCTGAACACCTCTGTTGCTCTTGATTCACCGTCTGTTATGAGTAAGCTGCTTACACCACCATATTCTACCCATGCTACTTATGCTGAATCTGAAAATACTTATGATACTTTTGATGATGCTTCTACTGTGCTTGATGAGATTGGTTCTCTCGGTCCTTTGTTAGATGCTACTATTGCTAAAGCTAAAACATTGCAAACACGAAACTCCTGATAAAAATCATGTTACTCCTGCTGTTTCACCTGAGCTTAGAGAGAATCCTAGTGATGATTTTGATGATTCCTATATTGAACTTAATGATGATCTTATTGATGAAATACATGCTATGAAGGATAAAGATGCTGCTATAAGTCTTATTGAAAGTCGTGCTGTTAAATATAAATTATCTCCTAATGCTAAGTTTGCCACTTCTCCCATTAATATTAGGGATAAGGATTATGATTTCTCTCTTGATTTATCTTATATATCTATTGTTGAGAAAGAACCTTTTTGTGGTACTAAAAATGAAAGAGCTATGAAACATATGAATGAGCTCTCCTCTTTGAGTAGTTTATTCTCCGATGATCTTAAGAAATGTAGCTACTTTGTTGCTAAAATATTCCCTTTCTCATTAAAAGATGAAGCTAAAACTTGGTTTAATAATTTATCTCCGGGATCTATTGATAGTCCTATTGGTTTGGTTAATGCTTTCTTTCAAAAATATTTTCCTGCTAGTGCTCAACATGCTGCTTTACGAAATATATTTAATTTCAAGCAATTGGAAGGATAGAAATTCCTTGTATCTTGGGCAAGGTTCTGTTCTTTAGTTAGGGCTACACCTGGGCATAAGCTAGAAAATAAT
Organism: Alopecurus myosuroides; assembly: GCA_028641055.1. Classification (NCBI taxonomy): domain Eukaryota; kingdom Viridiplantae; phylum Streptophyta; class Magnoliopsida; order Poales; family Poaceae; genus Alopecurus; species Alopecurus myosuroides. The sequence goes on from CM054062.1 coordinate 20,707,107, forward strand.
GAACTTCTTGATATATTCTATAACGGAGTAATTGTTGACTAGGACATACCTGGATAGTTGTACTGGTTCTGTTTTCAGGCAAAGAACTCCAGATGAAGCTGAGGAATTAATGGCTAAAATAAGCCAAAATCATGATGATTGGACTATGGTTGAGCCTGAGTCGACCCCTACTCCAGTATCAACACCAACGCCAACACCAACACCCAAGAAGAGGGGAATAATTGAATTAAATGATGAAGTGATGAGACAAGCCAAGAAATCTCTTAAAGAGAGGGGTATTAAATCTGAAGATGTGAAGAATCTTCCACCTATAGAAGAATTATGTAATGCAATCCCTCACCCATCCACCATTGAGGTACACTCTCTCTAATATTTTGATAGTAGAGATATTCCCTATTATAAACCTCCTGATCAATGTTTAGATGAATTTGATAATTATGTTATTAAGCAAGATAAAATTTTAATATGAGAGTGCAAAATCACCTAATGGAAAACTCTAGAGCTATTGATAATTTTCATGGTATTCTAGAAAGAACCTCTAATGATGTTAAAATGCTTGTTAAACATTTTCAAATGGTTCAAACTCGAATTGATCAACTTGCTAAAGTGCAAAAAGATTTGCTAGTTAATGCTTCTAAAGAAAAACATGCTTATGAAATAAGAACTAGAAGTGGTATTGCTACACAAGATCCTTTATATCCCGAGGGACATCCTAAAAGAATTGAACATGATACTCAGCAAACTAATAATAATGTTATTCATACTAAGAAGAAAAAGAAGAAGAAACATAAAATTGTTGTAGAATCCTCTGAACTTGCTAAAGATCCTAATAGTATATCTATCTCTGATGCTGAAACTGAAAGTGGTAATGATAAAAGTGAAGCTTCGGATAAATAAGAACCTGTAGCTGGACCTGAAAAGCAAACTAAAACTACAAAGTATACTAAGGAGGATTTCATTGCTAATAAACATGGTAATGAGAGAGAACCTTGGGTACAAAAACCAATGCCTTTTCCTAATAAGAAACACAAATTTAAGGAAGAATAACATTATAAGAAGTTTTGTGAGTGGATGAAACCTTTGTTCTTGCAAATTCCTTTAACTGATGCTATTAAATTGCCTCCTTATGCAAAATATATGAAATATATTGTCTCTAACAAAAGGAAGATTCCTAATGAGGAAATCTCCACTATGATTGCTAATTACTCTTTTAATGGCATGGTTCCTGAGAAGCTTGGAGACCCTGGTATACCAAGTATTCCCTGTTCTATTAAAAATAATTATGTTAGAACTGCTTTGTGTGATTTGGGAGCTGGAGTTAGTGTCATGCCTTTTCCTCTTTATAAGAGACTCCTCCTAGAAAAATTGATACCAACTGATATATCTTTGCAAATGGCTGATAAGTCTACTGCTATTAATGTGGGTATATGTGAGGATGTTCCTGTTCAAGTTGCTAATAACTGTCTGATATTAACTGACTTTGTTGTGTTGGAAATGCCTGAGGATGATAATATGTCTATTATTCTTGGGAGACCTTTTCTTAATACTGCAGGGGCTGTTATTGATTGCAATCAAGGAAAAGTAACTTTTAATGTTAATGATAAAGAGCACACTGTTTATTTTCCCAAGAAGATTGATAGAAAATATGGTCTAAATGCAATTGAAAATATTGAGACCATCAAGACTGGAGAATTTTATTGTCCTATTCCAAAGCCACCCAAAGAATATGAATATATTATGATTGGGACTATGTCTATCAAGGTTGAGGTAACATAATTATTTAGTGATTAGCAAAGTTTTGCTTCATATGAAAATTGTTTTGGCAACAAGACTTGATCACCCTTGTTAACAAAATGATTTTAAATGAAGTGGGCAATGTTTTCACTATGTTTTCACCTTCCCCATTATGTTTTCATCATGTTTACTTCTGTTATCACATTGCTACTTGAGTACAATCATGTTTTCCACCATCCTTATGCATGGTTTCCTGATGTTTTCAACCTGATTACTGAGGTTATGCGTGTTTTCACCACCCATACTTTTGTTTTCACCACTACCACCTTTGTTTTCTTTGGATATTCTTCCATTAGAGTGTCATAGAACCTCTGTAGTCCTAGTTTTGGTTTTGTTTTCCACCTTTTCACTTTCGTTTCCCTGGTTTTTATTAATTATTAAAATTCTATAAATACCTAAAAAATAAAGTTTCTCGTAAAATTTTAGAAAAATTAAAATAAACGTTTACGTCAAAAATGAGGCAGAGGGCCACTTGGGAGACCCCAGGGGGACCCACCAGTCAGACACACCATGGGGTGGCGCGGCCAGCCCCTGGTGGCGCCAGCACATGGTGTGGGCCCTCCTGGCCCTCCACTTACTCTCTCCACTGCCAAAGTCTTCTCTCTCACCTCTCAAACTGAAAAAAATTCATGGAACCCATGTTCTTGCTGTTCTTCCTCTGGATTTTTTATCTCCTTCTTCAGCCCATCATTTGTGCTGAGATTTGGTGTGTTTGATCTCCGGTATGTGACTCCTCCGATGATCCAAGTAGAGTTTTGTTTAGTGAAGTATTTCTTGAGTATTTTGGTAAAGGTGACAACTTAGGTGAGTTTTCATGCTTGATTTGAGTAAAAATAATGTAGTTTTGATGTATGTTTAACTCTCATATAAGTCCCTATGGTAGTTTCCACCTTATAATTGCTTGAAATTAATTTTTGTGATGATTGTTGAAAAATTTCATAGATGGATAGTTATAATTTTGGAGAGAGATTTAGGAGTGATGCTCCTAGAAGGACAAGGCCCTCACGCTCATCCAATTCAGTGAAGCCATCGTATAATGAAGACGTTATTGCACCAAGTATTGACGATGCGGGAGGTGATGGTATTGTTAACCCATCTAGCTTTCCTTGTAGTACATTTTTAAGAAGTGCAGGTTTATTAGATGACTTTTGTATGCTTATTGAAAGAGTTGGTGTAACCAACTTTATGGAGGATGAAAGCCCTCAGTATGCCACTCTCACAAAAACTTTTGTTGAGAGCTTTAAATTTCAGAACACACAATTTGGTCCAACTGTTGCATTCAAGTTATATAGTAGTCATATTTCTTTGTCCTTGGTAGATTTTTGTGCTAATATAGGTATCAACGCAGCTGGGACAACGAGCAGGATTCAAGATAGACTAGCAGACCTCTAGGAGCTCTACCGAGAAATCACCAACGATGACGGTCGCTCATCCCAGCGTGGGAAGATAAGGAACATTCAACTTCCTGCTCTTAGATACTTTACTTATTATCTTGCTACTAGTATCCTTGGTAGGGATAACACTAGCAACATTTCTATTTACCACCTTGCTTTCATTGATGCTACGCTGAACCGTAGCACAAAGTATAACCTTGGTACACTTGTTGCACGCCGCCTTGCTGCTTCTAGGCCTAATTTTTGGGGGCATTATTGCTACACGTGTAGCATCTGCTTTAAATGTTTCTATTACCCCTAATGGTGAAATAATTGGTCCATGTAGGCTTAACCTTGCTGCCATGAAGTCCCATCAGTTTGTCACTGCTAACTCTACTGTTGAACGTTTAGTATATAGAGTTTTATATATAGATGGAGAGGAGCGAAAAGTTATTTTGCCGCAACCTGTTTTGTTTAAGATTGACAGGTCACCATGGTTGCTCTCTAAGGAGCAGGTAGACGAGTATTTGAGCACCATGGAGTTTCACAGGCAGCAGGAGAGGCAATATGCGCCTCCCGAGGACCACAACACGCAGTACACCGACGCATCCTCGAGCACATATCAGGAGGAGGGATCCTCCTCAGCATACTATGGGGGAGCCACCTCATGGTCCCCTTGGTGATTGATCTCCACTTAGCCCAAAAGCCTAAGCTTGGGGGGAGGTATACCGACATCACACTCATTTATATATTATGTTCGGTCGGTTCTTTGTATATCCATGTTTTTCGCTTCTCTCGTTTGTTTTCATTTTCTTTCGTTTCTTTCATTTCTCTTTGTTTTATTGCTTTGTTCTTGTTTTCCAAAACAAAAAAGGACCAAAAATATTTCTGTTGTTTCTCTTTGTTTTCTTTTTTAGTTTCTTTATTTTGTTTGCTTTCTTTTCTTGTTTCGGTTTGATAGTCAAAAATCCAAAAATATTTTGTTTTGTTTGCGTGTTCTCTTTCTGTTCTTGTTTTAATTGAAAAATCCAAAAATATTTGTTGTTCATCTTTGGTTTTGTAAAGTTTGTTGGAGAGTTCACCGGATTCCCATGTCTCCATTGGAGCTTGGTTTTCATTATATATTATTCGAGCCACAAGTGAAGAGCAATAATGACGATCTATGACAATTCAAGTTGTGGTGAGAGCCTGGTATGAACTCTATTTGCTGTCATTTTTGTACATATACTCATCCATGTGAGCATGCTTAGTTTGTTCATATAAGATATATGTGATTTAATGGCTGCTTAATAGTTCATACTCTCTCATGTTTAGTTCCAATTTATTAATAGTAAATGACCTGTCGTATAAATATTTGTTTCGCATTGTTCTATTCGTAGAAGGGTATGACATTGTGGTAGCCTCCTCTGGCCGTTTCATTTGAATCGACTTGGAACATGCTCACGCATGCTAAGACTGAAAACAAAAAGTCAATAAGCCTCGATGATTTATTTTGCCTCAGAGTTCTAGTATTAATTTTATGCCTCGGTTAATTTTGTTTTGTCGCAAGCATGATTATGATAGTTGTTGCTCTCTTGATTTTCACTCCCTTTCTATTGCTAGCCTTCACCTGTACTGAGTATGAGCTCTACTCATGCATCCAACTCCCAAAAACCAAAGTTTTCCAAATGTGTCCACCATACCTACCTATATGTGGTACTTAACTGCCACTCCAAGTAAATTGCTCATGTGCTACCTTTAAAACCTGCTAAAAATTATTCTTGTTTTGTGCCCCTGTTTTAGCTCATGAGGACGTAAATAGAGAATATTTATCTCACTTGTTGATTGGATTTCACACCCTGGACTAGTGGCTTCATCCGCTTATCCAAATGATAGAAGAGCTAGCAGCGGGGTGTCCAGCCCCAAATTAATTACAACCTCCTCTGTCTTTTTTTTGTGAAACATCGTACACACAAAATCTCTTCACTATTTTTGCCCCTGATTTATTATTCAAAGCATAATTGTGTAAACAAAAGAGAAAGAGGGATGACCTTCTACCTAGATGCGTCCTTCATACGGGAGCCACTCTTGTGAATCCAGTTGGCTTGTGACGTATTGTATTTTCTGTTTACCATTCGTTGACATAAGTATACACCTCTCTTAAAAATGTTTTCAATACCTCTGTTTAATAAAATAAAAGATCTAGCACATGAGTGATCCATGCTTCCCTCTGCGAAGGGCCTTTCTTTTAATTTTATGTTGAGTCTTCACATTCTCACTTTATGCACCTTCTTGAGAGCAATGGTTGTTATTCTTAGTGTAATGTGCTTGTCCCAGAATACGATTAATTGTAGTATAACTTTGATACTTGTATCTTTTGATATCTTTACTTCTAGTCTTCCCTTGAACTTCAGAGGTGCCCTGGCATTTATGTTTTGCCCCACACTTAAGGGCAAGCGAGATACCACTTTATCAAATCCTATTATGATCATTACAACCTTGCAAATAGTTATGTTTCATGTTGTTTATTATTATTATGTTGTTATCTCTTCATGGTTTGCATAGCTATTAAGTGACAGTATCTTGCATGTATCTTATCATGAGCATAATTAAGTATTTGTTCATATAGTGAGTATATTTACATCATATGAAACAAATGTGTTCGTAAAAGTCTTTTATCGCACTCAGTTGTCACTGAATTGCTTGAGGACAAGCAATAAGCTAAGCTTGGGGGAGTTGATGCGTCAAAAACGTATCTCCTTTTCCGAACACTTTTCTTATCGTTTTCCTCTAAACTTGTGTGTTTTGAATGCAACTAACACGGACTAACGATGTTTTCAGCAGAATTACCTTGGTGTCTCGTTTTTGTGCTGAAAATCAACTTTCGGTAAATTGCCCAGAAAAGACCCCATTGGTCTTAAAACACCGGAAGACGGCGGGAGTCAGAAGGGGGCCAGGAGAGGGGCCAGAGGGGGCCACACCACCCCCTGGCGCGCCCCCCAGGCCGCGCCACCTGGTGGTCTGGGCCACTCCCACACCCCCTCTGGCTCCCCTTTCGACTACATATTTCCTTCAAACCCTAAAACACGAGGGGGTTCGTCATATTCCACAGAAACACAACAGAGCGCCGCCGCCACCCCGAACTTCGATTGGGGGATCAGAAGTTACTGTTCTGGTGCCCTGCCGGGACGGGGAATTGGAGGAGATCATCGCCATCGTCATCACCAACGCCTCTCCATCGACCATCCATGTTTCCCCCATCCATGTGTGAGTAATTCCCCCGCTGTAGGCTGAAGGGGGTGGTAGGGATTGGATGAGATCGTTCATGTAATAATGTCGTGATTGTTAGGGCATAGTGCCTAGTATCTTCTATTAGTGCTATTGACATTGTTGCAACTTGTTATGCTTAATGCTTGTCACTTTGGGCCTGAGTGCCATGATCTCAAATCTGAACATGTTATTGAATCACGATGATAATTATTGTTTCTTGATCATACCTGCAAGTTGTTTACACACATCGTTGTCCGGAACCCGAGGCCCCAAAGTGACAGAAATTGGGACAACCGGAGGGGATGGTTGTGATGTGAGGATCACATGTGTTCACGGAGTGTTAATGCTTTGCTCCGGTGTTCTATTAAAAGGAACACCTTAATTACCATTAGTTCCCTTGAGACCCCGCTGAAAACGGGCTGGTAGGACAAAAGATGTTGTGCAAGTTTTCATTGCGAGCACGTACGACTATTTACGGAACACATGCCTATGGTTACTTAGTGCTTGGATGCTTTATCTTATTTATCTACAATGCATGTGTCTTGATTATTATATGAACTATCTTATCCATGCAACGCCCGTTCATCTATCCCTATGCCTACATTATTTAATCTCGTTGTTTACTTCAAACACTAATGCTGCTGTTTTCATTCCACTCTTGCTATTATTTCACTACTGCTGTTGTTTTCATTCCACTGCTGCTATTATTTCACTACTACTGCTACTATAAAACTGTTACTACTGATAAACCACTGCGAACAAAAGTACTTTTAGGTGCAGGTGAATTGACAACTCACTTGTTAAGTCTCACAAATATTCTTTGTATCCCCTTGTGTCGAATCAATAAATTTGGGTTTTACTTTCCTCGAAGACTGTTGCGATCCCCTATACTTGTGGTTCATCAACCCCCTGATGTTTTAGGGTTACGGGGCATTAATAGTCAAAAGGAGATCCCGAGGGGGGTGTCTGGGGCCCCCACGCCACCTGCAGGCACGACCTAGGGGGCGTGCCCATGGGTGGTGTGGGCCCGTCCTTGCCCCCCCCCCTCCGGGTCTCCTTCTGGCTCCGGGAGTCTTCGGGTGAAATAAGGTCTTTGGGATCTTTTCCGGGCAATTTTTGGAAATTCAATTTTTCTGCACAAAACGAGAAACCAAGGTAATTCTTCTGAAAACAACGTTATTCCGTGTTAGTTGTATCCAATAGCAAAAGTGTTCGGAAAAGGAGATACGTTTTGGACGTATCAATCGGCAGCAAAAGGAAGAAGCTGCGGTGTTGGAGGCGAGGCTGGAGAACATAAGGAAGAGGCTGTGGTGATGGAGGTCGCCGGAGGGAAGCCGCCGCGTCAGTCGTGGGCACGTGTGCTAAACTCGGATTTTGCGATTGAGGGACCAGATCCATCCCAAGACTCCCAACTGCCTCTAAATTTGTTCTTGGATCCTTTTCTGTATGACCTTTTTTTCTTGTTGATAATAGATGAGGATTTTATCCATAGAATTGAAATATCTTTGTTTGATTCGTCATGATTTCTTTATTCTGTTAATTTCCTAGAGTTGCGTCTGATATCCTTCGTCTTTCCTCTAAAAAAGCAAGAACGAACTATGTCCAAAGCTGATTATATTTCAGATCTGAATTATTTTTCAATAGGGCTCGCTTGTATTGTCGGCACAACGTTGCACAAAATCAGGAAAATAAATCTAGCCTAATCTCTTTTTTGAGAAAAGTCTAGCCTAATCAAGATAAATAATTTGAAACGAAAATTCTCTTTCAATGTCGTGTGTCCTTGTTCATGTCTTGGGGTTTAGTTTTTTTTTCTTCATTGGATCCGTTTCTGTACATAAATTTCTCACGGTGTATCCAATAGTGACATAATCTGTTGTAATTTTTGCTGATTTGATATATGCAAATATTTGTTACATAATTAATTCCCACGGTGTCCAAAAAATCTGATGTATGCAATTTTTGAAACGTAATTAAATTGATGATAATGTCTTTTTTTCTTAATGAAAAGCCCACCCAGATTCATTTACTAATGAAATTGTGTTGTGCAAAGTTCCGAATTCAGATCCATTCACACAAAATATTATGGTGATGCAATTTTCAGATATATTCATAAACTTTTAGTGGATATATACAATAACACTTTCTAGATATTATCATGTTTATGTTGATATGGAAAATTAATGTTGATACATTTAAGAAAAATGTTTTAAGTGTTGTTTGTTTGTCATGCATTAGCATGAAATTCGTTGTCGGTATTGTAGAATTTTTTATCCACGCATTAAGAGAAATCCTTAGATAAAAGGAAAAATGTCTTGGCCTAGATTTCGACGCCCAACGTTGTACCTGTTTGCCACCGTGTACAAGGGGCATTTCCGGTAGAAAAAATCTTGTACGGGGAGTCAATTTAGGGGGTAGGTGGTTTGGGGCGGTTAGAACAATTAAAACGGTTTTGCTAATAGCTTAATGCTCGGTTAACGCCCTAATCGTCTGATCCTTGCAGTAAGATTCGTGTAGTTTTTTTTCCGCACGTTTCGTCGCAAGACCTGTACGTTAAAAGGTACTATGTCTAGATCGCGTACACTATATGTGTCTAGCTGGGATTTTCATTTTTCTTATTTTTATGGGCCTCTTTTCATTTCATCTTTATTTAAAGTAGAATTTTTTTAGCCATTTTTGCGGGCATGTGGATTTATTTTTTATATTCTGTTGTTGTATGTTGAGGGAAGAGAGGAACTCTTGGTTGTTTAATTTTTTGTGTTGATTTTCAAAATATATTTTATTTTGTATTCCTTAAACTTATTTTTTCTAATAGTTTCATCTTCCCATTTCGCATAGTAATTCTTCATGCCTGAATTTGTCTCTACCAATTTTCCTTTTAAGTGGTGTGCATATTTATATTTTACATACCTCGGTGTGATATTTTTAAATATTCTTAATTTAAGATTATTGTTAACTCTAGTTTTTTATTAGTTTTTTTGGAATTATCAGCCGTTAGGCACATGAGAATTTGTTATTCCATTCAACTTCGTAGTCGTTGGATCTAGACCGCCAAGATACATGTGAGTCAAATTGTTGATTTGTGTTTTTCTATTCATTGATATAAGAAAAAAATCGGCGTAAGACCATGGACTTTGGTTTTAGCGGTATAGTTATAGACTTTTTCTTTGTCCCATTTTTGGTTGCAAGTCGGGCTACGACTGGGGTTTTTTAGTTGCGAGTTGGCTTGTAACTGAGATTGTTCCGGTTGCAAGTGGGGTTGTAACTGACTTTTTTGAAGCTGCAAGCCGGGTTGCAACTGAGTTTCTTTTTCAGTTACAAGTAAGGAAAGGTGCAACTAAGATTTTTTTATAGTTGTAAGTAGGTTTGCAATTAAGATTTTTTCAGTTGCATGTGGGGTTGTAACTGACTTCATTCCTAGATGGAAGTCAGATCGCAACTGTTTTTTTTTTGAGTTGCAAGTTAGGTTGAAACTAAGAATTTTATAAGTGAAAATGGGTTGCAATTTAGATTTTTTTTCAATTGTACTTCGGCTTGTAACATAGATTTTTTTCAGTTAAAAATCGTGTAGAAACTGACTTTTTCTCAGTTGCAAGTCGGGTTGTAACTTTCTTTCAGTTACAGACCATGGTGTAACTGAGAATTCAGTTGCAACTTTATTTAGAATTGTTTTCCTTCTTATTTCTGGCCATGTCTTAATAGGTTGCAATTGGGATATGTTTTCGAGTTGCATGTGTGGTTGTAATTGACATGAATTTTCTAGTTGCAGGTATGGTTGCAACTAAATTTCTCTAATTGCATGTGTGGTTGCAAATGATATTTTCTCCAGTTGCAAGTATGTTTGCAACTATTTTTTTTTCCAATTGCAAGTGTGGTTTCAACTGACATTTTATTTAGTTGCAAGTGGGGTTGTAATTGACATGTTTTCTCCTGTTGCAAGTACGGTTGCAACTGATATTTTTTCGTAGTTGTGAGTGCGGTTGCAGTTGATATTTTCTCTAGTTGCAAGTGAGGTTTGGAACCGAGATATATTTCTAGTTACTAGCGGGGTTGTAATTAAAATTTTCTCCAATTGCAAGTGTGGTTGCAAATGATATTTTCTCCAGTTGCAAGTGAATTTGTAGCAACTGATATTTGTTTTCTAGTTTCAAGTAGGGTTGTAACCAACATGCTTTTCGAGTTGCAAGTATGGTTGTAGCTGATATTGTTTCCCGTTGCAACTGATATTTTTATATTTTTAAATAGGGTTGTAACTAGCATGCTTATAGAGTTGCAAGTGTGGTTGTAACTGATATTTTCTCCAGCTGCAAGTAAGTTTTAACTAAAATATTTTCCGGTTGCAAGCGGGCTTGTAACTGACATGCTTTTCCAATTGCAAGTGTTGTTGTAACTGACATGGTTTTCTAGCTGCAAGTGAGGGTTGCAACTGAGATATTTTTCTAGTCCCAAATAGGGTAGAAACTAATATGCTTTTTAGTTGCAAATGAAGTTGTAACTGACATTTTTCTCCGGTTGCAACTGGGGTTGGAAGTTGTAACCGAGTTATTTTTCAGTTGCAAGGGGGATGTAACCGATATTTTTTTCGAGTTTCAATAAAATTGCAAAGAGATTTTTTCGGCTATAAATGAGTTTTGCAACTGAGTTTCTCGAAATTACATATGAGGTTGTAACTAACATTATTCAATTATAAACATGGTTGCAAGTGTGATAATTCGTTTATAAATAGTATTTTTTTTGTTGCCACCGTGTTACAACTAGGCATCCTTATTAACAGCCCCTAGTGGCTAGCAAGCAAACTGGTACTAACAAGAATTGCTCTAGCTCCACCGGTTACTCGACATACAATGTCCACAATAGTAGTACGAGATAAGTGTATGGGTCGGACGAAAGTATGTGTACCTAAAACCCATTACCTATAGCTCTATTCAGAAACGAATGCGGGTGACATAACACCTGACCGAGAATTAGCGATTCTAAAAAAAGGCTATATGAGAATTAGCTTAATTCTGAGTTAGCTGAGAATTAGACGGACCCATTTGCTAATTCTCGGCTAGCTGAGATTTAGCTTATTTCCCAGTCAATTGTATAGCCGTTAGATCTTATTTGGAGATTTGTGCGCATCTGTCTTTTTGTGTTGTCCATTTTTTCACGTCTGCTAGGACGGACGACGGCCCATGTAAAAAAAATCTCCCATGTTGAAAAAAGGCTTATGTGGACCAGATCATGGACTACACATGTGTACGTCAATGTCTTTTAGCACTTGTGCGTGACACTTTTTTTATTTTATTCTTTTGTGTGTGTGAATAATTAACTAGATAAGTTAATTTTTATAAGCGACGATGTTTTCCATTTTATCTTTTGTTGACTTGTTTTACTTGAGTTTTATCTGAATTTTCTCAATCAGGTGTATTTAAGATCTTTTTGGTCGCAATAGGGGTTGCAAATGAGTTTTTTAGTCGCAATTAAGTAATTTTTAGTTGTAAGTAGGCTTGCAACTTGAATTTTCGTCAGTTACAAGTGGGGTTGCAACTGAGTTTTTTAGTCGCAGCTAATTAATTTTCAGTTGCAAGTGGGGTTAAAACTGGGATTTTTGTTAGTTAGTTGGGTTACAACTGATTTTTTTCTTCAGTTGTAAGGGAAGTTGCAACTAAGATTTTTTTATGTTGCAGGTGGGGTTGTAACTGGGATTTTTCTGTTAGTACTTTTGTTTTTAGACAATTGCATGTAGGATTGCAACTCGAGATTTTCTTCAATTGCAAGTGGAGTTGCAATTGGAAATTTTTTGTCTGTTACAAGTGTGGTTGAAACTGTAATGTTTCTTCTTGAGTTGCAAGTGAGGCCGCAACTGAGTTTTTTTCAGTTGCAAGTGGCTTTTGAAGTAAGATTTTTTGGGTGTGTAAGTGGGGTTGCAACTTAAATTTATCTCTATGTACTTGTGATTTTAGTCCAAGTGAGGTTGCAACTTAAATTTATCTCTATGTACTTATGATTTTAGTCAATTGCAAGTGGAGTTGCAACGGTGATTTTCTTCAGTTGCAAGTGGAGTTGTAACTAGATTTTTTTTGTCCATTGAAGGTGTGGTTACAGCTGGGGTTTTCTTTTTCAGTTGCAAGTACGATTGGAACTGAGATTTTTCAATTGGAATTAGGATTTTGTCAATTGCAAGTCGGTGTGCTACTAATATTTTATTGGGTTGCAAGCAGTGTTACAACATGGATTCTTCAGTTGCAACTGGAGTGGTAACTGAGATTGAGATTCTCGTTCTTAATTGCAACTCCATTCACGATTGAAAAATATTTGTTACAAACTCCCCTAGCTCCGTTCGCAACTGAAATTATCTTAGTTATATATCTAACTTCAACTAAAATGTCAATTATCTATTGTCTCCCCTTACTAATTGAATCGTCTCTCAATTTCCAATGTAGAGAAAAGTGTTAAAATGATTTTTTAGAAATAGTGAAGGAACCGAACTTACTGTACCTTGCAGGATACACGGTTGTATAAGTTAAAAAAAAAAAAAATTGGCCGTGCACGTGCATACGAGACCACAACCCAAGGCATGCATACAGCTCAAGGCCCACACCGCTGCCTGGGTCAACGAAGATCGGAGATCACATACTGTGCATCTAAAACGCGGTGATGTCAACCTTTACTTATTAATGCCACGTAGGATTTTTGCTTAAATGAAGAAGAGAGAAAAAAAAAAGGTTACTTTCGCTTAGCTAAGAGATGATCCCTTAACAATTAAGAGATGTCTATTTTCTCCATTGTACTACATGCATGCGTTCCCTAACTGACGTAATTTTACACTGAGATTTAATTAATTTTTATTAATTGTTAGGGATAATAATAAAAGATAACGCATTGTCCGACTAATATTTATTTGTGTTTCATGGTGACATAGAGGGTTGAGAGAAGACTCATCCTCTCTAGCATTGTACATAGCATTGTACATGGCCTAATCGCTCCCAATGTACGTGGTGACGTGATCTGACTGAGAAATAGCCAAATTCTCAGCTAGATGAGCCTTAGACGGAACCGGGTCAAACCTTGGGGAGTATGTCATATCCCAACGACAACGAACGGTTCAGATAGCTCTTAGAGATCCATCTATGTATGGTAACGTCACTCTCCAGCCGGGGTCGCATTTCTGCAAAGTTCCATCGTCCATGACCCCGCGTGGTATGATACATTGATACTGACAAATTATGTTCTCGTCGCCGTCCAATGTCTCACATCACTTGCACCAACGCTCCGACGCCGACGGTCTGACCTTCTTCCCCAATCCACATGCGTCACAGGCTCACAGCAGGCTAGAGCTCCGACGCGAACGCCTGGAGGTTCCTCTCCGATGTCCCGCCGCGGGCGATCGCCTCGTTCGCACGCCCCATCCATCGGTCCGCCTGAGCCCGGATCCCCGACGCGGCCTCTCCGACGCCCATGACCGTGTTCACACACCGCTGCAGCTCGCGTCGCTCGACCACGCCCTCGCCGTCCACCCGTGCGCGCACGCCGACGCCCATTCGAGCCTCCACCAGCCACGCCACCGTCGGCTGGTCCGTCCACTGCGGCACGGCCACCATCGGCACGCCGCGCGTGACGCTCTCCAGCGCCGAGTTCCACCCGCAGTGCGTCACGAAGCAGCCCACCGCGGGGTGCGACAGCACCTTCACCTGGTCGCACCACTCCACCACAACCCCATTCTCGTGATCTACGCCGCCTTCACCGGCGTCCTTGCGCCCCACCCACAGGTACGGCCGGCCGGTCGCCTCCAGGCCGCGCCTCATCTCCTCCTCCTGCCGCTTTCCCATCGAAAACACAGTCCCGAACGACACGTACACCACGGACCGCGCCGCCTTGGCATCCAGCCACTCCATGTATGCTGTCGCGTCATCGCGCCGGAACAGGTCCGTGCTCGACGGAGGCGCCTCGTCCGGCACCACCGGCCCGACGGCTACGAGCTCGAACTGCGTGACTGCGCGGAGCTCCTCGGGCTCCAGCGCTTCGAACGTGTTGACGAGCAGCGTGTGCTTGTGCTCGTCGAGCGCCGAGAAGAGATCGCGCATCATGTCGAGCATCAGGTAATGCGGGTGCCCCGGCGAGGTGATGGACAGCACCGACGGGAGCGCGCTGGACCTGAGCGGCGGCAGCCCCGGCAGCTCGACGACGGCGGCATCCGATTCAGCGTCCTTCGCGAACGATGAGACGATGAGCGCGTCGTGGCCGTGGAAGTAGTGGTAGTACACGGCGAACACGGCGGCGGGCTGGATCCAGTAGAGCGCGGCGGGGATCCCGTGTGCGCGAGCGACGTGGGCCGCCCACGGCACGAATAATACGTAGACCATGCGCGTGACGGGGCGGCCGCGCGCGGCGAGGCCAGCCACGACGGCGGAGAGCGTCTCGCGCCCCACGGCGCGGGAGCGCTCCTTGTAGGTGCCGGTGCCGTGCACCGCGGGATTGAAGCCCTCGTCGAAGCCGTCGGAGTAGGGGACGTAGAGCACGCCGGCGTCGTCGACGGTCTCCGCGTCGGGAGTCGCCAGGGAGGGGAACATGAGCCGGTGCCCGCCGATGGCGGTGGAGAAGGTGACGCGCGCGCTCGGCGTTGAGGACAGCACGCGGGCGGCGAGGCGGCGCGCCGGGTTGATGTGGCCCTGCATCGGGGTGGTGACGAACAGGAAGTGCGGTGTAGCTGAGGAGGATCCCTCCATTGCGCCAAGATTTTGGGTAAGGACGGCGTTACGCTGGGGGGACCCTATATATGGATCGCGAGGGAGCCGACGACGAAGTCCGCGAGCACAGCAAAATGCTGGCAGGAGGAGAGCGCCACCCAATCTAGTAACGGGTAATTAGCTTTCTTTGTCGAGACATTCTCTAAGGCTTTGTTTTTTGTGAATTCTGTCGGTAAGATCGAGGCCGTCTGGGCTAATTTGGTGGTCAGTGGGCGAGAGGGAAGATTTTTATCCAAATATGACCCTCTGCCCATTTCGATTGTCAAAAATACCTACCACTGAGTGCAATTGCCAAATCTAACTTGGCGGTAAGGCAGCTAAGCAACACGTGTGTCATCCCGCCAAAGCATCCGGCGGAAGGCTCATCCAGCCACACAGTCTGGCGGAAGGTAACTGTTGGGCCAGCATGTCGATTTAGGGCTCACCTTAATGACATGCATGCCTAATTAAAGGGCTAACTAATGTTTACATGCCTTCATTGCATGCATGTTTGTGCAGGAATTGAAGAGCAAATTGGCAGCCCGACACCTTTCCGCCAACAGCAAAGGCGGAAATAAACATTCCGCCATTCTCCTAGGCGGAAACAGCATTCCGCCATCCTATACGGCGGGAGGAGACACGTGTCACTTTTCCTGCTTTCCGCCAGGGTAGTCTTGACGTTTCATTTCATCGTGGGTTATTTTTTACATTGCTTTTGTCCAGACGGGTATATTTGTAATAAAATCGAGAGGGAACGTCTTTGCTGCCGAAGCGCATCCTGACGGAACTGCGCCGCGTCGAACACGAGCGCATCAAACACATATTCCGTTGCAAACATGCAAGATTTCCAAAAGGCCAGCGCTAGGGGAGATGGCACAGATTGCCTAATTCTAGGTCCCTTCCATCACCATTCCTGATCGTGTGGTAAAAAACCAGCCCCTTGCCCCTTTTTTATATAGAACCCGCACTCTACAACTTAAACGAAGTAGTATATTGCGCTGCCTCCGGTAATCTCGATAATTACAGCAAAACTGTCGCTGGGGGATTTCGACTGATTATTGCAACAAATTCACGGTATCCCAACAAAAATTTCCGACCCGTGTAAAAAAAGTATTGGAACAAGAAAAAGATATTTACATCAATTAAAAAGTTGGTAAGCAACAAAATGATTTACCGCCAGCTGCAACAAAAACCCTCACATATTGCAACAAAAAAGGGTAGCAACAAAAAAAGCACGTATTTACAACATGTGAAGGAGCACGTAAAACATATCATTCCAAATAAATTCTAAAAAATATACGCATTTTCTAGAAAAATCATCTAGAAAACATTGCAACATCTTGTTTGTGCTTTCTCAACAAAATACGTTCGAAATTGTTACAAATTTTAAACACGTACGCAACGTTGACTGAAAATGGCGAAAACACTTAGTGTACGTATGGCTGCACGTAGTTGGTATTTGCCGCCAGTTTGTTATTTTTTGGCCCAGTTTTTGTGTCTGAGCATTTTCCAAAATAGGAGTAAGTCAGTAGTCCAATCAGCAGATTTAGCACATAACCTTTCCCTCGTCCTACACCAACCCGTATCTTTAAATCTGGGCTACTACCCCCTTTCCATTACTTATCATAACGGAAATACATTGTACCAACATTAAAACAAAAGGATACGGGAAAGAGACAGCGCCCTCGCATCACCCAGGAAACCCGCTGATAAGTGCTCGACATCGAAACAGTATCTACGGGACAAAAACCTGGAGATACTCAAGAGCTATCCTAACATGAGAGAAAGTTTCAGCACCAAACACAAGGGAACCGGTCGTATCAACTCTAACAGTAAACAACAACCAACCGGAAGATGATACTCTAACAACTGTCAATCCATGCTACCCACAACGGGCCAAAAAAAATGCTTCTTCATTGTCAAGCCAAAGAAACCCATCAGCTGGTCATCCCAGATCCCTCGATCAACAGCACTTCATTGGATCTTCCACTTGCGCCGACTTGCGAGACCTCTTTCATCTTCTTCATCAACTTCTCTGCTCCGTTCTTGATCTTCTCAGCTTCGCCCTCCGAGTACAAACCTGCCCAGTAGGTTAGGAAAGTAGCCATCGTGTAAACAATTACATCAGGGGTCTTGATAACATAATTTTCAAACGTAATCTTGTTTCTAGTTTTCCACACTGCCCAACACAAAGCTGCTAGAATGACTGTATATAATTTCTCTTCTCCAGGAAGGTACCTATGGAACCAGACCCAACTTTGCCACATTCTTTTAGGAATATTAGTTGTTCCTATGCCAGCCCAAAGAATCCCCCAAACCACTTTGGTAGTATTACAAGTGAAAAACATATGAGCTGTTGTTTCCACATTCTTACAAAAAGAGCAATCAGGGCACCCCATCCACTTCCTTTTTCGCATATTACTTCTCGAGGGAATGGCATCTTGCATCAACTGCCAAATAAATTTTTTGATCTTAAGAGGCAAGCGAGCTTTCCAAATGAAACTATTATCAGCTCCCGACACAGTTTTCTCTAGCCATTGATACATAGATGGTGGGGAACTTCTTATTGGAGGTTAACTTCCAGCAAACTTCATCAGGAAGCAATGAAACAGGAATAGCTTGAACTGCTTGTTTGATTTCCTCCCATTGCCCCACTAGTTCTCCTGATATCCTCCTACGAAAGGGCATTTTACAGTTTTTTCCAACCACTTCCAACAAAGTGGTATTTTGGCACATAGAAATACTATACAACAAAGGGTAACTAGAACATAAAGCATTCTCATTGAACCAAGGATCTAGCCAAAACCTCACCAAATTGCCACTCCTTAGGATGACTTTCCTCCCATAAAAATAAATCTCTCTCACGTTCATAATATTTTTCCAATAAGGTGAATCATTCACCTTTGTTTTCACCTCTGCCACATTCTTGTGTTTCAAATATTTTTCCTTTATTATAGATTGCCATAAACCATCTTGAGTTTCCAATTTCCACCACCATTTACACATGAGACTAATATTTTAATTATGTAAATCTTTAGCACCCAAGCCCCCTTTCTTTTTCGATCTACATATTCTCTTCCATTTAACCATATGATAGGTTCTTTTTTTTGTTATTTCCAGCTGATACGTCTCAAACGTATCTATAATTTCTAATGTTCCCTGTTATTTTCTTGCCATATGCTACATGTTTCTTATACACTTTATATCATTTTTATAGATTTTCTGGGACTAATCTATTAACAAGATGCCACAGAGCAAGTTCCTGTTTTCTGCTGTTTTTAGTTTCTGAAAAGTTAATCTGGAAATATTTTCGGAATTGGACGAAACAAAACCCAGAAGTCTTAGAAAGTCGTCACGTACACGGGGTCCAGAGGAGATCCGGAGGGGGGCCTGATACGTCATAAATGTATCTTAATTTCTGATGTTCCATGTTGTTTTTCTTATTGTGTCCCACATGTTTGCTATATACTTTATGTCATTTTTATCAATTTTCCGGACTAACCTATTGACAAGATGCCACAGAGCCAGTTCCCTGTTTCTACTGTTTTTAGTTTCAGAAAAGTTGTTCTGGAAATATTCTCGGAATTGGAAAATTCGAAGCCCGGAAGTCTTAGAATTCCCGAAGGTTCCATGGAGTCCCAAATAGACCCGGAGGGGGCCACACCATAGGGCGGCGCGCCCCTGGCCACGCCATGGGGTGGTGTGGTGCCCCCCGGCCGCCACCGCCTTTGCCCTTTTGCCTATTTATACCCCCCGAGACGTAAACCCTAAAGATATTCCACTTCATCTCGAAAAACACCCAAGGCCGCGGTCATCGTCATCCCGAGATCGGGAGGGTTCTGGAGCTCTCCCCAGCACCCTGCCGGGAGGGGAATTCATCACCGGAGGGGTCTAAACCACAATGGCCTCCTCCGAAGTGATGCGTGAGTAGTTCATCCCTGGACTACGGGTCCATAGCAGTAGCTAGATGGTTGTTCTCTCCACTTTCTGCCTCATGTTTAAATCTTGTGAGCTGCCTAACATGATCAAGATCATCTTTATGTAATGATACATGTTGTGTTTGCTGGGATCTGATGAATGTTGAATGCTATGTCTTCTGATTATCAATCTATCATGTTATCTTCATGCATATGTTATTTATGATCTTGCATGCTCTCCGTTATTAGTAGATGCTCTGGCCAAGTAGATGCTAGTAACTCCAAGAGGGGGTATTTATGGTCAATAGTGGGTTCATGCCTCCTTTGCATCTGTGCTCGAGTGACAGAAGCGTGATGGATGGAGGATGTGTTGTTGCCATTAGGGAGAAAACAACGGTGTTTACCTAGTTTACAATGTTTACATTACACACTTTCCTTACGGTGATAATCTGTTGCTTTCAACTTAATACCCAACATTTGTTCGGATGATATTCGGAGGGTGGATTATTAGACATAGCTACAGTTGGATGACGGTCTATGTATTTTGTTGTAATGCCCGCATGAATCACATAGTAATATTTATGTATTGCATATGCACTACGGTGCAGCCTTTATTTCTGTCAATTGCCCAGCTGTAATTTGTTGACCACACATGTTATTCATCTTTCACGGAGAGACACCACTAGTGAACTGTGGATCCCGGTCCATTTTCCTCATACTGATAAAACACCTACTGCTTTCATACTGTTGTCCTACTGTTTTCCACACCATATGTTTAACCTCTTTGTGTTCAGCAAAACCGGTGAGATCGACAACCTAACTGCTACGTTGGGACAGATTGATTTGACTGTGTTGTGTAGGTTCCACGTTGCTGCTGAACCGGTAGTGCACCCTGCCACCTCAGCTGCATCAACCTTCAGATATTGCTTTTCCTCCTACTGGTCGATTCAACCTTGGTTTCTTTTTTGAGGGAAAACTTGCTGCTACACTCTTCACAATCTTTCTCTTGGGGTTTACCAACGTCAGCCTCATGTCAAGGCTCCCATCAAGTTTTCTGGCGCCGTTGCCGGTGAGGAAAAGAATTTCTGCAAGGGGAGTCTCTCACTTCCAATCTCTTTACTTTGTTTTTGTTTTGCTTAGTTTATTTTATTTTGTCTTGTTTGATTCTCTTTATAAAAAAAATAAAAAATTTAGTTCTTGTTCTAGCTATAGTTTTATTCCTGTTTTTAATCTTGCTTTGTCATGCTTGCTATCAATGTTTGATGTCTTTGAAACTAGATCTTATAGGCAAGGTGGGTTCACAAATGAACAACAAAAATATTATAAGGAACACCGCTTGTCACAAAAAGGAATACGCTTATGGGAGAAAATTAATAAATTGCATGACTATGCTAAAAACTTGTGCTCTACTTATAATGTTACTTGTTGCTTTGATAAATCTTGCTGCTGTAGCGGGTATAAACACCTCCCTTTTCAATGTGAATATAATGATTATGTTACCATATCTTCTTATGTTAATGGAAATTATGAATTATATGATGTGGAACAAATTGAATAATTTATTGCTTGGAAGGGTGGATTCGAAATTGCTTATTTACTTGAAAGTATTGATGATGCACCTTATACATACAAGATTTATGCTATACTTGAATATTTCTTTGATAATTACAAGGATTGTAATTACTACATAATGGAATATCTTAATAAATGTTCTCCCCTAAAGGGAGAGACTAATGCCTTGCAGTTAGCTATGGAAGAAGAAACTGATGAATCTGGAAGCTCATTGGATGAAAAAGAGGAGGAGATTAATGATCAAGAGGAGGAAGAATGGAACCCATGTCTACCTACCAATCATAGTAACTCTTTAATTCATACTCCGTCCAGTCCGATAAAAGTGTCGGGGAGACTGAATTGCTGTAGTACAAAATCCTTTAGAAGCCGCGACATATTTTTCGGACCGGAGGGAGTACATTATTTGATGAAATTGATACTTTCTACACTTGTGATCTTGATACTACTATGAATGAAACTTGTGAGAATGATATTGCTACTGTTATTTATGATAATCCATGCTACTTGGATAAATCTTATGATAATGCTATTGATGATGGTCCTATGTTACTTGATGCTATAAATTATAATGCTACTGAAAATAGTATTTCTATAATGTGTCCTATACCTTTTATGAGTGATCAATCATCATGTTTTGCTATTGCTAAAAGTGGGAAAAAGGACGAGCTCATTTTTAATTTTGATCCCACTATTTTTGAGCTTGATATGAATTGTGTGCTTTTAGACCATGACAAACATGCTTTATGTGATAATTATGTTGTTGAGTTTATTCATGATGATACTGAAAATTATTATGAGATAGGAAAATATCGTTGTAGGAATTTTCATGTTACTAAAACACCTCTCTTTTTGCTGAAAGTTTTGAAGTTTCTCTTGTTCTACCTTCCCATGATTTCTAGTTTGAGCTTCTTTAATTTATTTCTTTACGAGATTCCTATGCATAGGAAGTGGGTTAGAATTAAATTTGTTTTATACTTGCTTCTTGATTCTCTCTTTTGCTCAAACTCATATTTCTTATGTGAGCATCTTCTTATTTTCTGTTAAAGAAAAGCACTTCTTGGGAGATAGCCCATGGTTTTATTTTTGCTTTGTTTTTCTCTATTTTCTTTGAGTCAAGGGGTTGTATACTTCTGTATCAACTCCTTTGTATCTGTATTTTCATGTTTTAGTAGTGCCAAGTAAATTTCTGACGAGAGTTGGAGTTGGTTTTGGATTTCTGCGCAGGAAACAGATTTCTGCTGTCCACCGTAAAAAATAGTATAAATCATAGAAAATTCAGAATGACCTGACATTTCTTGTGCTTATTCCCCGGATAATTCTGCAACCTTTTTGTTCTTGAAGTTTTTCGATCTGACAACGTAAGTGCCTCGAAAAAATTCATCTTTACAGATTGTTCTGGTTTTAATAGATTCTGCCATTTTTCTTGCATTTGCTCTTTTGCGATGTAAAGTGGATTTCTTTGCTTCACGAAACATCAGTGGCTGTAGCTAATGTTTAAAAGTATCAATAGAACTGGTGCCATACAGAACCAATTGATATTTAATTGTTGCACTAACCATCTAATGCGAATTATTGTTTGAGTGTGGTGTGAAGAAAGTTTTCAAGGGTCAAGAGAAGAGGTGATATATGTGATCAAGAAGAGTGCAAGTTCAAAGCTTGGGGATGCCCCCGTGGTTCATCCAAGCATATTTTTATAAGACTCAATCATTTAAGCTTGGGGATGCCCAAGGCATCCCCTTCTCCATCAACTATCTATCAGGTCACTTCTCGTGAAACTATATTTTTATTCGGTCACATCATATGAAGTTTACTTGGAGCGTCTGTTTGTTTTTATTTTTTTCCTTTGTTTTATTTTGTTTTCCCTGCTGCAATAATATAGTTGTACCCTAGCATTCTTTGTTTGGGAGAGAGACACGCTCCTCTTTTTCGTTTGAATACTTGCTATGCTAGTATTCTTAGTTTTTCTTCTAGTTGCTGCAAAAATTCCTGTTTAGCTCTCGTTTTCATTGCATCTCTTATTTAGAGCTATTAGTTTTAGTAGTGTTATGTGAGTCCTCTCATGTTTTCTTTTTGTAGCATGTAGAGAGTTTTTGTTAAAGCCTGTTTGGATGGTGCTTGTTGGGAAAAGAAACTGCTGCTTGAGGTAGAATTTTTTACGGTGCAAGTAGAAGCTTGTATAGACTGTGGCTAGACTTTTTCATATCATGATAAATGTAATTTTAGTTTTAAAGCCTTGTGGTTATTTATTAACATGATTAGCCTCAAATAGATGAGAGTGTTTAATGTTCCATTGAAAGAATCATGAGTTGTTCTTGTCATATTGAAGCATAAATTTGTGGTGTTCTCCTTTGAATGTTTTATTTGGTTGACTTGGCGCACGCTCACACCATGTTTATGACTATGAACCAGTCACAAATAGCCTCCAAAATCATTTAGTTTTTGAACTTGTGGTGCCACTTATTCTTCGATTAATGATGTTTATGTCGCTATGCATGATTATGGCTCTTATGCTCTCTTGATTTGTCACTCCCAGTCTTTTGCTAGCCTCCACCTGTACTGAGTATGAGCTCTACTCATGCATCCAACTCCCAAAAACCAAAGTTTTCCCATTGTGTCCACCATACCTACTTACATGTGGTATTTAACCGCCACTCCAAAGTAAATTTCTCATGTGTTACCTTTAAAACTTTCAAAATTACTCCTGTTTTAGCTCATGAGGACGTAAATAGAGAATCTTTATCTCACTTGTTGATTGGACTTTCACACCCTGGACTAGTGGCTTCATCCGCTTATCCAATGATAGAAGAGTTGGCAGTGGGGGTGCCCAGCCCCAAATCAATAACACAAATTCTGTTCACTATTTTTGCCCTTGATTTATCAGTCAAAGCATAATTGTGCAAAAAAAAGAGAAAGAGGGATGACCTTCTACCCAAATGCGTCCTTCTATGGGAGCCGCTCTTGTGAAGTCTAGTTGGCTTGTGACGTACTGTATTTTTTGTTTACCATTCGTTGACATAAGCATACACCTCTCTTAAAATATAGACACTACTCGACGGTATGTGATTGTTGGCAGGCACCCGAGGATTCGGTTAGCCATGGTTTGTGAAAGATGGTTGGGAGGAGTGTCAAGTTTTTTATATCTCTGTTTAATAAAATAAAAGATCTAGCACATGAGTGATCCATGCTTCCCTCTTCGAAGAGCCTTTGTTTTACTTTTATGTTGAGTCTCCATCTTCTATCTTTATGCACGGTTGAGAGAGCATAGTTTCCATTCTGAGTTTTATGTGCATTTGTCCCAGAAAAATTATTAATTGATTCATGATGTGTTATTGCTTGTTCTAATTATTTATTCCAGTCTTCCTCATGAACTTTGAAGGTGTCCTGGCATTTATGTTTTGCCCCACTTTTAAGGACTAGCGAAATATCACTTTGACATGTTTTCTCTATACTTGAAACAAATGTATATCTTTCTTTGCATTGTCATTCATTATGCAAGGTGATTGCTATGCTTTATTATTAAAGTTCTATTTATCATGCTTGTGTTAAAGTTCTATGATCTCAGCTTGCTTATGCTTTTACATTATTGATGATCAAGTTTATGTTGGTAGCATGTTACCTCAGAAATTATGTGTTTTTATTGTTTACCTAATCGAGGAAGAGTAGGAACTAAGCTTGGGGATGTGGATACGTCATAAACGTATCCTTAATTTCTGATGTTCCATGTTGTTTTTCTTATTGTTTCCCACATGTTTCCTATGCACTTTATGTCATTTTTATCGATTTTCCGTACTAACCTATTGACAAGATGCCACAGAGCCAGTTCCCTGTTTTCTGATGTCTTTAGTTTCAGAAAAGTTGTTCTGGAAATATTCTCAGAATTGGAAAATTCGAAGCTCGGAAGTCTTAGAATTCCCGAAGGTTCCACGGAGTCCCGAAGAGACCCGGAGGGGGGCCTCAGGGGGGCCACACCATAGGGCGGCACCATGGGGTGGTGTTGGCCCCCCATCCTCCGCCACCTTTGCCCTTTCGCCTATTTATACCCCTCGAGACGTAAAACCTAAAGATATTCCATTTCGTCCCGAAAAACACCCGAGGCCGCCGTCATCGTCATCCCGAGATCGGGAGGGTTCTGGAGCTCTCCCCGCCACCCTGACAGGAGGGGAATTCATCACCACAGGGGTCTACACCACCATGCCCTCCTCCGAAGTGATGCATGAGTAGTTCATCCCTGGACTATGGGTCCATAGCAGTAGCTAGATGGTTGTTCTCTCCACTTTGTACCTCATGTTTAGATCTTGTGAGCTGCCTAACATGATCAAGATCATCTTTATGTAATGCTACATGTTGTGTTTGCTGGGATCTGACGTATGTTGAATGCTATGTCTTCTGATTATCAATCTATCATGTTATATTAATGCATATGTTATTTATGATCTTGCATGCTCTCTGTTATTAGTAGATGCTCTGACCGAGTAGATGCTAGTAACTCCAAGAGGGAGTATTTAAGCTCGATACTGGATTCATGCCTCCTTTGCATCTGTGCTCGAGTGACAGAAACGTGACGGGTGGAGTATGTGCTATTGCCATTAGGGAGAAAACAACGGTATTTACCTAGTTTACATTGTTTACATTACACACTTTGGTTACAGCGATAATCTGTTGCTTGCAACTTAATACCCAATGTTTGTTCGGATGATATTCGAAGGGTGGGTTATTAGACATAGCTGCAGTTGGATGAGGGTCTATGTATTTTTTTGTAATGCCCGCATGAATCACATAGTAATCTTTATGTCTTGCATATGCACTATGGTGCAGACTTCATTTCTGTCAATTACCCAGCTGTAATTTGTTCACCACACATGTTATTTATCTTTCACGGAGAGACACCACTAGTGAACTGTGGACCCCGGTCCATTTTCCTCATACTGATAAAACACCTACTGCTTTCATACTATTGTCCTACTGTTTTCCTACTGTTCACCATATGTTTAACCTCTTTGTGTTCAGCAAAACCGGTGAGATTGACAACCTCATTGCTACGTTGGGACAGAGTGATTTGACTGTGTTGTGTAGGTTCCACGTTTCTGCTGAACCGGTGGTGCGCCCTGCCACCTCGGCTGCATCAACCTTCAGAGATTGCTTGTCCTCCTACTGGTCGATTCAACCTTGGTTCCTTTTCTGAGGGAAAACTTGCTGCTACACTCTTCACAACCTTTCTCTTGGGGTTTACCAACGTCAGCCTCGCGTCAAGGCTCCCATCAGGGCCTTAGGGGCCCCACACCATGAGGCGGCGCCCCCCTATGGTCGCGCCCAGGGGTGGCGTGGGCCCCCTGGCTGCCCACCGACGTTGCCCTCTCGCCTACTTATACCTTTCGGGAGGTTAATCCTAAATACATCAGCCTTTTCCACCGAAAACATTCGTAGCCGCCGTCATCGTCAACCCTAGTTTGGGAGGGTTCTAGAGCTTTCCCCGGCACCCTGCCGGGAGGGAGAATCATCACCGGAGGCCTTTTTATCACCATGCCTGCCTCCGGAGTGATGTGTGAGTAGTTCATCCCTGGACTACGGGTCCATAGCAGTAGCTAGACGGTTGTTCTCTTTTCTTTATGCCTCGTGTTTAGATCTTGTGAGCTGCCTAACATGATCAAGATCATCTTATTGTAATGCTACATGTTGTGTTTGCTGGGATCTGATGAATATTGAATCCTATGTCCAATGATTATCAATATATCATGTTCATTTCATGTGTATGTTATTTATGATCTTGCATGCTCTCCGTTACTAGTAGATGCTCTGGCCAAGTTGATGCTTGTAACTCCAAGAGGGAGTATTTATGCTCGATAGTGGGTTCATGCCTCCCTTTCACTCATGCTCGAGTGAAAGAAACGTAACGTGTGGGGGATGTGCTGTTGCCATTAGGGAGAAAACAACAATGCTTTGTCTAAGGATGATTTTATTATTTACATTACACACTTTGCTTACTGCAATTATCTCTTGCTTGCAACTTAATACCCAAAGTTTGCTCGGATGACACTTTAAGGGTGGATTATTAGCCATAGATGCAGTTGGATAACAGTCTATGTATCTTGTTGTAATGCCTGCATGAATCACATAGTAATCATCATGTCATGCATATGCACTACGGTGCAGCCTTTATATCTGTCAATTTCCCAGTTGTAATTTGTTTACCCAGCATGTTATCTATCTGTTTTGGAGAGACACCTCTAGTGAACTATGGATCCCGGTCCGTTTCTTTACACTGACATACAACGACTGTAACCACTGTTTTCCTGCTGTTTTACTACTTCAATTATTGTTCTCTTTGATCTACTTCAAACAAATATTATTTTCCACACGGTACGTCTAATCCTTTGTGTCAGAAAAACTGGTGAGATTGACAACCTCACTTCTTAGTTGGGGCAAAGTAATTTGATTGTGTTGTGTAGATTCCACGTTGTTGCTGAACCGGTAGTGCGCCCTGCCAACATCGGCTGCATAAACCTTCTGGAGTGATTTCTTTCTCCTACTGGTCGATTCAACCTTGGTGTCTTTCTGAGGGAAAACTTGTTGCTGCACTCTTCACACCCTAAACTTGGGGTCTCCCAACTCTTATATCATCACCAACCCAAAAAAAAATGTCTCCTATGTTTATCAAGTTTCTCAATTGTGGTTTTATTGAGTAAGTGGAGAGACATATAGTAAGTTGAAATTCCATATAGGCACACATCCAATAAAGTAAGACGAGCACTAGAAGATGCATAATCACACACCCATGTGTCTAATATTTTGATAAATTTGGTATCTAGGAAACTCCAGTCTACACTTCTCAAATTTGAAAACGTGACAGGCATACCAAGGTATTTTAAGGGTAGTTGTCCCACTTGACAACCAACCCCCTCCCCCCGAATAGGAGGAAGTAATATTGTTATCCCCACCTATAACAAAGACTTCACTTTTGTCGAAATTTATCTTAAGCCCCGACATCATCTCGAACATGTACAACAACAACTTAAGGTTGATAGCCTGTTAAGGCTTGTGATCAATACACAAAATAGTGTCATTCGCATATTGTAAAATCGTCACCCCATTATCAATTAAAACTGAGGTAAAACCAGTAATGAGACCATTTCTTTGGGCACAAAGTACCATTTTGGTTAAACTCTCGGTAACCATATTGAAAAGGGTGGGTGATAGGGGGTCACCTTGCCTTACACCTTTGGCACTTTGAAAATAGGGTCCCATTTTTTTTATTCAATTTAACACTCACTGTTCCATTCAAAAGGCACATCTTAAACCACTTGCACCATTTCTCCGAGAACCCTCTAACTTTATGACACTCTAATAAGAAATCCAAGTTAACTTTGTCGTATGCTTTCTCAAAATCTAATTTCAAAATAATCCTAGTTTTTCTTCACATGAACATGATGCATAATCTCGTGAAGGAAAAAATGCCATCCAAAATATTACGACCTTTGATAAAAGCATTTTGTTGAATGCTGAAAAGTTTTTTACTATAGGGTTCCAATCTTAGCATAAGAGTTTTAGTATTGAGCTTGTAGATGCATCCCAATAAACAAATGGGTCTAAATTGTTGAATTTTATTAGCCTCCGAGATCTTAGGGAGCAAGGTAATTACACCATAGTTCAATCTTCGAATATCTAGCTTTCCTTCATGAAACAAGTTGAACATCCTCATGTTGTCAAATTTTATAAAATCCCAACAATGTTGATAAAACTCACTGGAATATTATCTGGCCCTGGTGCTTTGTTTATCTCTATAGAGAACAAAGCCTTTCTAACTTCTTCAAAAGTGAAGGGTTTAGTCAGATTATCATTATCCTCCCTATTTAATTTTTCTTCCTCAGTCCAAAAATCACGAGCTAGCTTAAAATGTTTCCTTGAGCAGGTCCAAATAACTCTTTATAGTACTCTGTTGCATGCAGCAACAAATTGCCAGTCCCCTCTATAAGAACATCCCCCTTAACTAGGTTGTTCACGGTATTTTTCCTCTTCCTACCATTGGCAACACGATGAAAATAGGATGTGTTTAAATCACCTTCTAGCACCATTTATTGTGAGATCTCTGATGCCAATAAGATTCCTCCTTTGTATACATGTTATACAACTCAACATGTATATGGAATCTTCTCATGTGGTCATCATGAGACAATTCACTTTCCTCTTCCAAAGCTTCCAGATTCTGAAGCTCCTCTTTTAGTTCACTCTTTTTTTCTTATTGTGTCCAAAAATATTTGAACCCCACCCTTTTAAATAATACTTCACTCTTTTAATTTTGATATTGAAAATATCAATCGGATCATTTCTTCTAACAGGTTTCTCCCAAATCTTCTTTACAATAGGAAGGAAATCATTTCTTGCCAGCCAAGAAGTATCAAACCTAAATTCTCTATTTTTGTCCAGATTTTGGTTCTCCCTCGAGTCCACAATTAAGAGATTATGGTCTGATTGATCCCTTACAATTTTCTTTATATACACTAGAGGTAACATATCCTCCCAAGCAGGAGACATGAGTACTCTATCCAACTTTTCTAGTGTAGGATTTCTTTGTTTATTGGACCAGGTATACAACCCCCCCCCCTTCATATGAATTTCCCTTAAAGCCAACGAGTGGATAATTTTATTGAACACTTCAGATGCATGTGATAGGGTAAAAGGTTTATTTTTCTCGCTGCAAACTCTAATCATATTAAAGTCACCACCCACAATATAGGAGCCATCAATTGCATTACAAAAGGAAGCAAATTCAGCTAAAAAGGAAGGGTTCCTGTCTTCATGAGCTGGTCCATAAACAACAATCACAAACCATCTACATTTGTTCTTCACATCCCACAAATTCATCAATATCATGAACTCCCCCAACTTAATAGTTTGCACACCTAAGGTTCTTACCTTGCTCCACACAGAATACCACCTGATTTCCCGAGAGAGGGAATCCATTTCCAAAAGAAAGGTCATTTTTTCTAAAAAAAAGACAACAACATAATTACTCTTCATAGTCTCCTGAAGGAAAATAAATTCTACCCCCAAATTCTTTAATAGTATTAGTGAGATAAGTAGACATACCTTTCTTACCTGCCCCCTCATATTCCATATTGCCGTAATCATTTAAACTTATCAGGAATCGATCTCTTGCTACCGTTTCTCCCAGGAGGCAGGGGAGAAATGGTAGCAGGCCCTTGACTTCTAGTCATAGGCCTAGACAAGGAGACATTTTTTTGGCATTTTTCTTTGTTTTTTACTAGAACAGAATGAACTTCTCTTCCTCAACAATAGAATTGTGCCAAGTAAGATTCAAAGGGGTAGAATACCCACTGCTGTGATCTACTTGAAGAGGTTTAACAATGACACGGTTGTATTTTAAGTTTCTCCTAGCCACTTCCATTTCTTTTAATATATCAATGGATTCAAAATTATCATCAAGTACATCTATTCTCATGAGAGAGGCTTTTTTCATGATTTCATCATTAGATAATATGGCAAAAGAGTTAACATGATTAACATATGTAGTGGGTTTATCAGTATTACCTTCTAGGTTTCTTTTCTTGCCCAAGCACCTCAGACAACTTCTCCCTTTGGTTTCTAGAAGAAACACGAACCTGCTGCTCCCCCTCCTGCATAACATCAAGTACTTCCCCTTCCCCCACAGGATTCTGCAATTCTTCCTGATACTCCACATATTCCGGGGTACCAGTAACAGGAGATAACTCTTTACCCTCAATTTCAGTAACCACCACATCAGGAATCTGGCATATCATCTCAGGACACACAGCAGCAACATAAGACTTCTCATTCACTATGCATGAATCAAATACTACTAATTCTTTTGCCACAACTGGAGTTACTGGAGCTTGCACAGTATTGATGCTGATAGCAGAGAATATTCATGTACATTGTAACTTGAGGATGCATGTTCTTTTCCTGGGGTCCCCCCCCCCCACACACACACACACATGATGCACAGGATCAAGCTGCATAGGAGTCACAGCAGAACTAGGATTCATTTTTTCTATATCATTATTTTTTTCCAAAGATTCTCTTGCAATTTTCTGAATAAGCAACTCATTCTCCTCCTCCCTTTCCTCTTCAGATTCTTGTTATGTGACAGTTCCCAGTTTCTGGGCATAGTTCTTTCCATAGCTATTATTCTGACTCACATCAATGGGCTCATCAATGGAGTCATCCAGGGCACTGTTTTCATACCTGGAGCGTTTAGGAGACCTGTCAGCAAGGTAACAGCTATCCTCCCTGGCAGACACCCGGGATTTAGCTGCCGAAGGGCCTTTAACCACAACAGATTCAATTTCGTAAGCAAAGATATAAAAGTAGTCCCCCAAAACACCCTCAGCCTCAACTGGTAACTGCTCAATGTCCTTGCATCCCAATAGGACTCTACGGTAGTCAGGTTTGTGGATAGTAGGAGAGTCTATCTCCAGAGTAACACCAACTAATGAACCAACGAAAGCGATGTCCTCCTCACACCTTTTATCTGCTCGGATGTTACTAATTCTCACCCACTCTTTGTGTAACGGAGACTCGGCTCCTACAGATACGTACCAAGGAGATAGGCTAATAGTGGCTTCACAAACCCTCATCTCCATTCTTTTAGCTAGGAAACATGTCGTTTCCACCTCTCTAGCGTTAGGAAACACTCCCATGGAAACACTACTTGCCAAATAGGACGGATGTGACCCAACTTTCCACATCTCTCACATCTAATAGTAGGGCATTGTGAAGTAGGATGATCACTCACATTACAGTTAAAGCATGTTACCGATTTTTCTTCCGCGGGAGGAGTAGGTCTAGGATTCTGCACACCGCCCCGGTGGAGCCGCTGCTTCACGTTGGTTTGCGGCGGAGCTTGCTTCCTCCCTCCCCCAGCCGGCGCGTCCCACTTGGTGTTGGAGTCAGATCCAGAGGACTGACCCGTCCCTTCTTGTTCATAGTGCCAAACGTGGTTGCGGCTTGGAGGAGGTCTAGCACCAGCGCGACCGCCTCCGCGACCCCCCGCCGGTCCAGATCTCCCCCCTCCTCCGCCACCTCCACGCCGCACCCCTCCGGGTTGACCTCCTTCCCCCATTTTCTTCTTGTTGGTGTCTGGTGGACGCGGTGGAGATGCTGCTGTTTGCGCGAAGGAGCGCGTGTCCCCCGCGACCTTCCCGGTCCACCACTCAAACGACTCCTTCGCTGGCGATTTGGATGTGGGGGGAGGAGAAACCCTAGGTTTGACCCAGAAATGGGATAGGATATCTACGAGGCAACAGGGTGGAGTGAGAGTTTTATCCCCTGCTTCCATGCGGGCTGTGTCGCCGCCATGAGGGCCCTCCTTGACAGCTCCATCCATGGCGTCAGACGCGCCACGTGCCTGCAATCCCCCGGTTGATTATCTAACCGGGTTGTCGCCTCGTGTCGCACCAACCGGCCCAACAGCAGACCCAACCCCATAATCCCCCGATCCCGCGGACGTGGGCTCGGCCTCCCATGTTGGACACGTGTCAATGGTGATCTCGCCAGAATCAGCGCTGGAGACGATGAAATTATGCTTCTAGGCGTCACCACAAGCAGCTCGAACTCATCTCCGATTTCCACCTGTTTCCCCTCTCTAAGGAAACGCGCATCGATCACCCTCTCTCACCCGTAGAGAAAAGTAAGAGTCGTCCCGTCGAATGCCGCAGTAGCAGGGTGTCCTCCCTCGGCGGCGTAGCATCGTCCGCCACTCTGTATGTCATCGCCCAGCAAGCATAGGACGCCGACGTCTCATTCGAGCGCTTGAGCCACTCGCCGGGAAGGTGAGGGCGGCTTTGCCATCGCTCGATTATAACCTCGGGCGCCATCGGATTTCCCCCCTCCCATGGCATGGTGTCTCACGGGCGCATTGCGATGGAGGGTGCACAACGAGGACGCGGTGGCTCACCGGCGAACAACGTCAGCGGAGTCACAGTGGTGAAGGCGTGGCGGCGGAATCGCGGCGATGGAGGTGGGCGATGGAGGTGTCTAATCGAAGACCCAAAGTCACCACCTTCTCTCCGTGTGTTTTCCCAACCCGTATCTGTGTCGATCAAGAGCGTGCAACTCGGTTGGGTGCATACCTGGGCATGGGCAGCCCGGCCCGACCAGCCCGGCCCGACGGGCTTTTCCATGGGTCGGGCCTAGGCCTCAATTTCTAGGCCCGATGAATGTCCGGGCCGGGCCTGGGCACTGATTTTTGCTGTTTTAACGAAGAAGCCCGGCCCGAGGCCCGAAAGCCCGACATTTTTCCCGCCCACGGGCCGGGCCTGGGCCTTGGGTTTGTGCTACGGGCTTTTTTAGGCCCGGCCCGAGACATGGCCAGGTATAGTTGGGTGCAATCACCGCTTCACCGGTACAAAATTCCTCGCGTGTGCGGCTCACCCGATCGCGACTCCGCGGCCGCCGTCTCGAACAAGACCGGTACGATCGAGGAGGAAGCGGAGCACCGCCACAGCTACCTTGGCCGTACGTCGTCTCCGGCCGCCGGCTCTCCACCGTCTTCTTCGAGTGAGATTTACCCCCTTCTCCTCCTCCTTTCCGTAGTTCCCTCTGCGACCGTGCGGCTGGTTATTACGGTCGAAAAAGATCTTTCGATCGGGACAGCACGCTGCACGCCCAAGCCTGAAGTTTAATTGCATGTGTCCCTGGAGAAGCTACAGTCCCAGTGACGTACTGATCATACGGCTCGTAGTTGATTATTTTGATACCATATGGCTGTAGTTTATTCAAATATTAGTGCTTAAAGTTAGGCTGCTGTACCTGTGTACACCAATTTAGACCCCAAAAAGCTTGAACATGAGTGCGTGCAGTGCAGTACTGAATTACCTAACTACAGTATAAGCTGCCAATGCCACGTTTGCACTCAACAATGGATCCTCCAAACTTTGTAGGCCAACTGGATCTACACCCCGTGTTCGGAAGAGCGTTGTGTTTTCTCAATACAGACGCGGACCATGTAAGGTGGTGGCGCGGGAATCTGGGGGCGGCGACGTGACCTGCGCGGCGGAGGGGACAATGGAGCGGGGGTAGGAGAGAGGAGAGACAGGTGCGTGCGTCAGGGTTGGGGATAAGGTGTGAGTTTCCACCGCGGGTGGGTTGGATCCAGTGGTGCGCAGCAGCGGGGGAGCGAGCGGCTGGGGGCGGCCACGTCTACACTCAGGGGTTGTCGGTCACAAAGGGGGACCGGCGGGCCGGTGCGCTCGTTGACTGGTCCATTGGACTGGTCAAGGGAGGGGTTGACTGTGGGGCCTACGCGCTCCACGTCAGCCCGCAAGGAGGGAAGGCCACCTGTGGAGTTCATCGCGGAAACAATGGCGGATTCCGCCCGGAGAGCGCTCTCGCGAGAAAGGTGGAGGAGGAAGGAGGAGGCGCCGATGGTGAAGGAGCCAACAGCGACGATGCGCGCAGCAATGGCCGCGGAGACTGCTATCGAGGAGAAGGCGTATGTGCTCACACGCCAGACGGAGAAGGAGTCACCCAAATCGATGAAACAGAAATTGAGCGCATTCTTGATCAAATACCCGTTGCATCTAGCAGATGGGGACGTTGGAGTGATCCAAAATCGGCTAGCGAGTCGCTGATGGATCGGGATAGGGAAAAAAGCAACCATGGTGTGATGCGATCGAAAGACGGCGAGTAGGAATAGCGAACCTGGCGAGTTCCGGAGTTTGCCGGGCAGCCGCGCCGGAGCACGCCGTGCCGCAGCCGGTGCGCGAGCTACATCGCAGGGGACGACGGCCTGCGATTCATCTGCAGGCGAGGAAGCCGCGGGAGCGAGGAGCTCCATCAACTCGACATCACGCCCTCGAGGAACCGCATCGACGGGCATCGGGGCCGCCGCCGAGGACGAGGGCCTCCAAGGAAGGGGGAGGATCTCCGGGGACGGGAGGGGGGAACGGGATGGATCCGAGGAGCAGGCAAGGGCTGGTCGCCGGGGGGGGTGGAGGAGCAGGGCGGGCGGATCGGGGGCAGCGCGGAATCGCCTCCGCGATCGCCGGAGCCCTGTCTCATGTGGCTAGTCCTCTGTCGGGATTCATACTATAATATTGAAAAACCCTGCTCTCACAATCTCGAAAAAAAAATCCTGCTCTCGCGCCCGGACCCTGCCCCTAGCCGGTCGGTTCCTTCTGCTGCTGGCCTTCCATGGTCCATGGACCATGGGCCGATCATGGGGCAGAGAAAGACCGCAAGATTTCCTCGATCGTACGTGTTCCCTCCCTGCGTACATACTCCCTCCGTTCATAAATAGATGACTTCCATTTTTATCAAAGTGGATGTATGTAGACATGTTACATACATCCACTTTGATACAAATGGAAGTCATCTATTTGTGAACGGAGGGAGTAGTTTCCATTCAGAAGAGAATAACCGCGTGTACGGGGCCAATAGGCTTACATTTCAAAAAGAAAAAAAACCCACGATGGTCGATGGGGATGAACTTACTTGGAGCTAGCAGGGTTTTTCAGCGGCAGAAACAGCTAGCAGCTCGAGCGCAAGTGCGTTTGATCTCGCTCGATCCTTCACCTGACGGACTATCTTTACCGATCGATCGACATGTTCGGAACTTACACGGACCAAGACCGGAACCAATCCTCCACCTCCACGACTGATCAGTTTCGGGATATAAGGACATCTCCTGCGGCAGTGCTCAATTTCCAGACAAAAAGGGGACAAAAATGTCCATTTGAGCAGCGGTCCGGCCGCCCGGACAGACACGTTTGGGCCGTGCACCCTACGGGGATGCTCATTTCAGAACGGACAGACAACTTTTGGCACAAAAAATAAATCAAATAGAAAGTGTCCACTTCTCATCTCCTTGCGTGCGGCGGCGCCGAGCACGCGGCTCCACTTCCCCCGGATGGACGCTCCACTTGCCTCCGCGAACGGAACCTCCTCGCCCGCGCCTCCACGCTCGTCGAGCGCCACCGCGCGGCGGGAGCGCGCCAGCGCGACCTCTTCCGCCTCCTCGCCGCGTCCCTCCTCGCCATGGGCCACGACGCCGCGCTCTGCCTCTCCCGCTGGCACAAGTCCTCCTCCCACCCCGCCGGCGAGCACGCCTACGTGGACGTCCTCCTCCCGGCCGGCTCGGAACGCAGCAACCGCGAGCGCGTGACTCGGTGTTCGCGCCGTGCTGGTGGCCGTCGGTGTTCGCGCCGTGCTGGTGGTCGCGGCCGCAGACTCGGCGCGCGCCAGCCTGAAGAAGCGCGGCCTCCACGTGCCGCCGTGGCTCCTCCTCCGGCGCCGGAGGCCTCTGCCCGTGAGCTCTACCGACGAACAAGCCCATGTCAATCGCCGCGGAAATTGGACACGAAATTGGCATGGGCCGCCGAAGGAGACGACGGCGACCGGTGGGGCGTCAGGGACGGTCGTGGTGATCTCGTCGGCCACGAGGAGCGCCAGCGCGCCGCCGAGGCTGTGGACGACGACCGTGATGCTGCCGTTGAGGGGGCGAGCGTGGGGCGGTAGGAGCGGTCCGGGAGCGGGGGAGCTCGCGGCGGAGGTCGGAGTCGAGCAGCGGCGTGGAGCGGCATGTCGGTGTGGGCACGAAAAAGAAATAGAGGAGAGAGTAGGTGGGGAGAGAGAGGCTGACATGTGGGTTGATTTTGTGTTTCCACGAACAGAACAGACACGGCCCGTGTCCGCGGACTGCTCAAATTTGGACCAAATTTGGTCTGGATTTGAGCATCCACGGACAAAAAAGAACAATTGTCCGTATGAGCGTTTTGTCCGGGCCTGCTCAAATCCTGTCTATCCGGGCCAAAGCTCTTTCAACCGGGCATGCGGTCAATGTGGCCGGAACAAATTGAAAGCGGCAGCTGACAAGATCAACCCTCACGTCACACTTATTCTTGTGTGCCCCACCCCCAA
Organism: Alopecurus myosuroides; assembly: GCA_028641055.1. Classification (NCBI taxonomy): domain Eukaryota; kingdom Viridiplantae; phylum Streptophyta; class Magnoliopsida; order Poales; family Poaceae; genus Alopecurus; species Alopecurus myosuroides. Next base: position 20,743,611 of record CM054062.1, read on the forward strand.
GGCCCCAATCCAAAAAAAAGAATTATAAAGTCCTCCTTTGGTGCAAAGGATATCTTCAGTATTTACATAGGAATCGGTTCCTATGGATTTTTTTCCCTTCGAGAACATGTTTGATTCATGGGATTCTAATAACGCCATATCCGTAAAAGTGGTCAAACCCATGAATATAAAGTTTTATTTCGGGCTAAAACACAGAATAGAGCATATAAATGGGGTAAACCGAAAACACGTTTTCGGTGCCCCGATTATTTTCTCCTCGTAACCCCACACGTCTAGTTTTTCGAGTCGATCCACAGGCCCAAAACTGAACAAATTAACTCAGGCCGGTCAACGATCCCATCGGCGCCGGCGCCGGTGACTCCTGAGCCCGATTGCACGATGAGAAGACTCGATTCCAGCGTCAATCTTTGATTGCCGACGAGGAGGTTCCAGTCTGGCCGATTTTGGGCGAAATCGTGGACGTATGTTCCACCCGATTTGACCCAGGCGGTGGGGCCTCACGCATGTGTGAGCTCGTCGGGCCCAGGGGCTTCATACCTGGCTCGGGCGGGCACTAGTAGAGAAGTGTCTTTCTGTGGATGGCATTCTGTGGCGCACCATGTAAGCACGCGGCACAGAAATTTATTTTTGTGGCGCACGGGGGGTATGTGCCACAGAAAAGAGGAATTATGTGGCGCACGGGACAGAGGTGCGCCACAGAAAAGAGGAATTTTGTGGCGCACGGGACAGAGGTGCGCCACAGAAATATGTTGGGGCCCACACGAACCATTGAACCACTCATATTCTATGGCGCATGGTGGTTAGTGCGCCACAGAAATATGACATTTATGTGGCGCACCACTGTCCTGTGCGCCACAGAATTCAACACCGGTTGTTTTAGTTTCAGCTTGCGTATTCTATTGTTTGAATCAACTCTACTCACTCAAGTCAAAATATTCGTAGCCGCCGTCATCGTCAACCCTAGTTTGGGAGGGTTCTAGAGCTTTCCCCGGCACCCTGCCGGGAGGGAGAATCATCACCGGAGGCCTTTTTATCACCATGCCTGCCTCCGGAGTGATGTGTGAGTAGTTCATCCCTGGACTACGGGTCCATAGCAGTAGCTAGACGGTTGTTCTCTTTTCTTTATGCCTCGTGTTTAGATCTTGTGAGCTGCCTAACATGATCAAGATCATCTTATTGTAATGCTACATGTTGTGTTTGCTGGGATCTGATGAATATTGAATCCTATGTCCAATGATTATCAATATATCATGTTCATTTCATGTGTATGTTATTTATGATCTTGCATGCTCTCCGTTACTAGTAGATGCTCTGGCCAAGTTGATGCTTGTAACTCCAAGAGGGAGTATTTATGCTCGATAGTGGGTTCATGCCTCCCTTTCACTCATGCTCGAGTGAAAGAAACGTAACGTGTGGGGGATGTGCTGTTGCCATTAGGGAGAAAACAACAATGCTTTGTCTAAGGATGATTTTATTATTTACATTACACACTTTGCTTACTGCAATTATCTCTTGCTTGCAACTTAATACCCAAAGTTTGCTCGGATGACACTTTAAGGGTGGATTATTAGCCATAGATGCAGTTGGATAACAGTCTATGTATCTTGTTGTAATGCCCGCATGAATCACATAGTAATCATCATGTCATGCATATGCACTACGGTGCAGCCTTTATATCTGTCAATTTCCCAGTTATAATTTGTTTACCCAGCATGTTATCTATCTGTTTTGGAGAGACACCTCTAGTGAACTATGGATCCCGGTCCGTTTCTTTACACTGACATACAACGACTGTAACCACTGTTTTCCTGCTGTTTTACTACTTCAATTATTGTTCTCTTTGATCTACTTCAAACAAATATTATTTTCCACACGGTACGTCTAATCCTTTGTGTCAGAAAAACTGGTGAGATTGACAACCTCACTTCTTAGTTGGGGCAAAGTAATTTGATTGTGTTGTGTAGATTCCACGTTGTTGCTGAACCGGTAGTGCGCCCTGCCAACATCGGCTGCATAAACCTTCTGGAGTGATTTCTTTCTCCTACTGGTCGATTCAACCTTGGTGTCTTTCTGAGGGAAAACTTGTTGCTGCACTCTTCACACCCTAAACTTGGGGTCTCCCAACTCTTATATCATCACCAACCCAAAAAAAAATGTCTCCTATGTTTATCAAGTTTCTCAATTGTGGTTTTATTGAGTAAGTGGAGAGACATATAGTAAGTTGAAATTCCATATAGGCACACATCCAATAAAGTAAGACGAGCACTAGAAGATGCATAATCACACACCCATGTGTCTAATATTTTGATAAATTTGGTATCTAGGAAACTCCAGTCTACACTTCTCAAATTTGAAAACGTGACAGGCATACCAAGGTATTTTAAGGGTAGTTGTCCCACTTGACAACCAACCCCCTCCCCCCGAATAGGAGGAAGTAATATTGTTATCCCCACCTATAACAAAGACTTCACTTTTGTCGAAATTTATCTTAAGCCCCGACATCATCTCGAACATGTACAACAACAACTTAAGGTTGATAGCCTGTTAAGGCTTGTGATCAATACACAAAATAGTGTCATTCGCATATTGTAAAATCGTCACCCCATTATCAATTAAAACTGAGGTAAAACCAGTAATGAGACCATTTCTTTGGGCACAAAGTACCATTTTGGTTAAACTCTCGGTAACCATATTGAAAAGGGTGGGTGATAGGGGGTCACCTTGCCTTACACCTTTGGCACTTTGAAAATAGGGTCCCATTTTTTTTATTCAATTTAACACTCACTGTTCCATTCAAAAGGCACATCTTAAACCACTTGCACCATTTCTCCGAGAACCCTCTAACTTTATGACACTCTAATAAGAAATCCAAGTTAACTTTGTCGTATGCTTTCTCAAAATCTAATTTCAAAATAATCCTAGTTTTTCTTCACATGAACATGATGCATAATCTCGTGAAGGAAAAAATGCCATCCAAAATATTACGACCTTTGATAAAAGCATTTTGTTGAATGCTGAAAAGTTTTTTACTATAGGGTTCCAATCTTAGCATAAGAGTTTTAGTATTGAGCTTGTAGATGCATCCCAATAAACAAATGGGTCTAAATTGTTGAATTTTATTAGCCTCCGAGATCTTAGGGAGCAAGGTAATTACACCATAGTTCAATCTTCGAATATCTAGCTTTCCTTCATGAAACAAGTTGAACATCCTCATGTTGTCAAATTTTATAAAATCCCAACAATGTTGATAAAACTCACTGGAATATTATCTGGCCCTGGTGCTTTGTTTATCTCTATAGAGAACAAAGCCTTTCTAACTTCTTCAAAAGTGAAGGGTTTAGTCAGATTATCATTATCCTCCCTATTTAATTTTTCTTCCTCAGTCCAAAAATCACGAGCTAGCTTAAAATGTTTCCTTGAGCAGGTCCAAATAACTCTTTATAGTACTCTGTTGCATGCAGCAACAAATTGCCAGTCCCCTCTATAAGAACATCCCCCTTAACTAGGTTGTTCACGGTATTTTTCCTCTTCCTACCATTGGCAACACGATGAAAATAGGATGTGTTTAAATCACCTTCTAGCACCATTTATTGTGAGATCTCTGATGCCAATAAGATTCCTCCTTTGTATACATGTTATACAACTCAACATGTATATGGAATCTTCTCATGTGGTCATCATGAGACAATTCACTTTCCTCTTCCAAAGCTTCCAGATTCTGAAGCTCCTCTTTTAGTTCACTCTTTTTTTCTTATTGTGTCCAAAAATATTTGAACCCCACCCTTTTAAATAATACTTCACTCTTTTAATTTTGATATTGAAAATATCAATCGGATCATTTCTTCTAACAGGTTTCTCCCAAATCTTCTTTACAATAGGAAGGAAATCATTTCTTGCCAGCCAAGAAGTATCAAACCTAAATTCTCTATTTTTGTCCAGATTTTGGTTCTCCCTCGAGTCCACAATTAAGAGATTATGGTCTGATTGATCCCTTACAATTTTCTTTATATACACTAGAGGTAACATATCCTCCCAAGCAGGAGACATGAGTACTCTATCCAACTTTTCTAGTGTAGGATTTCTTTGTTTATTGGACCAGGTATACAACCCCCCCCTTCATATGAATTTCCCTTAAAGCCAACGAGTGGATAATTTTATTGAACACTTCAGATGCATGTGATAGGGTAAAAGGTTTATTTTTCTCGCTGCAAACTCTAATCATATTAAAGTCACCACCCACAATATAGGAGCCATCAATTGCATTACAAAAGGAAGCAAATTCAGCTAAAAAGGAAGGGTTCCTGTCTTCATGAGCTGGTCCATAAACAACAATCACAAACCATCTACATTTGTTCTTCACATCCCACAAATTCATCAATATCATGAACTCCCCCAACTTAATAGTTTGCACACCTAAGGTTCTTACCTTGCTCCACACAGAATACCACCTGATTTCCCGAGAGAGGGAATCCATTTCCAAAAGAAAGGTCATTTTTTCTAAAAAAAAGACAACAACATAATTACTCTTCATAGTCTCCTGAAGGAAAATAAATTCTACCCCCAAATTCTTTAATAGTATTAGTGAGATAGGTAGACATACCTTTCTTACCTGCCCCCTCATATTCCATATTGCCGTAATCATTTAAACTTATCAGGAATCGATCTCTTGCTACCGTTTCTCCCAGGAGGCAGGGGAGAAATGGTAGCAGGCCCTTGACTTCTAGTCATAGGCCTAGACAAGGAGACATTTTTTTGGCATTTTTCTTTGTTTTTTACTAGAACAGAATGAACTTCTCTTCCTCAACAATAGAATTGTGCCAAGTAAGATTCAAAGGGGTAGAATACCCACTGCTGTGATCTACTTGAAGAGGTTTAACAATGACACGGTTGTATTTTAAGTTTCTCCTAGCCACTTCCATTTCTTTTAATATATCAATGGATTCAAAATTATCATCAAGTACATCTATTCTCATGAGAGAGGCTTTTTTCATGATTTCATCATTAGATAATATGGCAAAAGAGTTAACATGATTAACATATGTAGTGGGTTTATCAGTATTACCTTCTAGGTTTCTTTTCTTGCCCAAGCACCTCAGACAACTTCTCCCTTTGGTTTCTAGAAGAAACACGAACCTGCTGCTCCCCCTCCTGCATAACATCAAGTACTTCCCCTTCCCCCACAGGATTCTGCAATTCTTCCTGATACTCCACATATTCCGGGGTACCAGTAACAGGAGATAACTCTTTACCCTCAATTTCAGTAACCACCACATCAGGAATCTGGCATATCATCTCAGGACACACAGCAGCAACATAAGACTTCTCATTCACTATGCATGAATCAAATACTACTAATTCTTTTGCCACAACTGGAGTTACTGGAGCTTGCACAGTATTGATGCTGATAGCAGAGAATATTCATGTACATTGTAACTTGAGGATGCATGTTCTTTTCCTGGGGTCCCCCCCCCACACACACACACACATGATGCACAGGATCAAGCTGCATAGGAGTCACAGCAGAACTAGGATTCATTTTTTCTATATCATTATTTTTTTCCAAAGATTCTCTTGCAATTTTCTGAATAAGCAACTCATTCTCCTCCTCCCTTTCCTCTTCAGATTCTTGTTATGTGACAGTTCCCAGTTTCTGGGCATAGTTCTTTCCATAGCTAGTATTCTGACTCACATCAATGGGCTCATCAATGGAGTCATCCAGGGCACTGTTTTCATACCTGGAGCGTTTAGGAGACCTGTCAGCAAGGTAACAGCTATCCTCCCTGGCAGACACCCGGGATTTAGCTGCCGAAGGGCCTTTAACCACAACAGATTCAATTTCGTAAGCAAAGATATAAAAGTAGTCCCCCAAAACACCCTCAGCCTCAACTGGTAACTGCTCAATGTCCTTGCATCCCAATAGGACTCTACGGTAGTCAGGTTTGTGGATAGTAGGAGAGTCTATCTCCAGAGTAACACCAACTAATGAACCAACGAAAGCGATGTCCTCCTCACACCTTTTATCTGCTCGGATGTTACTAATTCTCACCCACTCTTTGTGTAACGGAGACTCGGCTCCTACAGATACGTACCAAGGAGATAGGCTAATAGTGGCTTCACAAACCCTCATCTCCATTCTTTTAGCTAGGAAACATGTCGTTTCCACCTCTCTAGCGTTAGGAAACACTCCCATGGAAACACTACTTGCCAAATAGGACGGATGTGACCCAACTTTCCACATCTCTCACATCTAATAGTAGGGCATTGTGAAGTAGGATGATCACTCACATTACAGTTAAAGCATGTTACCGATTTTTCTTCCGCGGGAGGAGTAGGTCTAGGATTCTGCACACCGCCCCGGTGGAGCCGCTGCTTCACGTTGGTTTGCGGCGGAGCTTGCTTCCTCCCTCCCCCAGCCGGCGCGTCCCACTTGGTGTTGGAGTCAGATCCAGAGGACTGACCCGTCCCTTCTTGTTCATAGTGCCAAACGTGGTTGCGGCTTGGAGGAGGTCTAGCACCAGCGCGACCGCCTCCGCGACCCCCCGCCGGTCCAGATCTCCCCCCTCCTCCGCCACCTCCACGCCGCACCCCTCCGGGTTGACCTCCTTCCCCCATTTTCTTCTTGTTGGTGTCTGGTGGACGCGGTGGAGATGCTGCTGTTTGCGCGAAGGAGCGCGTGTCCCCCGCGACCTTCCCGGTCCACCACTCAAACGACTCCTTCGCTGGCGATTTGGATGTGGGGGGAGGAGAAACCCTAGGTTTGACCCAGAAATGGGATAGGATATCTACGAGGCAACAGGGTGGAGTGAGAGTTTTATCCCCTGCTTCCATGCGGGCTGTGTCGCCGCCATGAGGGCCCTCCTTGACAGCTCCATCCATGGCGTCAGACGCGCCACGTGCCTGCAATCCCCCGGTTGATTATCTAACCGGGTTGTCGCCTCGTGTCGCACCAACCGGCCCAACAGCAGGCCCAACCCCATAATCCCCCGATCCCGCGGACGTGGGCTCGGCCTCCCATGTTGGACACGTGTCAATGGTGATCTCGCCAGAATCAGCGCTGGAGACGATGAAATTATGCTTCTAGGCGTCACCACAAGCAGCTCGAACTCATCTCCGATTTCCACCTGTTTCCCCTCTCTAAGGAAACGCGCATCGATCACCCTCTCTCACCCGTAGAGAAAAGTAAGAGTCGTCCCGTCGAATGCCGCAGTAGCAGGGTGTCCTCCCTCGGCGGCGTAGCATCGTCCGCCACTCTGTATGTCATCGCCCAGCAAGCATAGGACGCCGACGTCTCATTCGAGCGCTTGAGCCACTCGCCGGGAAGGTGAGGGCGGCTTTGCCATCGCTCGATTATAACCTCGGGCGCCATCGGATTTCCCCCCTCCCATGGCATGGTGTCTCACGGGCGCATTGCGATGGAGGGTGCACAACGAGGACGCGGTGGCTCACCGGCGAACAACGTCAGCGGAGTCACAGTGGTGAAGGCGTGGCGGCGGAATCGCGGCGATGGAGGTGGGCGATGGAGGTGTCTAATCGAAGACCCAAAGTCACCACCTTCTCTCCGTGTGTTTTCCCAACCCGTATCTGTGTCGATCAAGAGCGTGCAACTCGGTTGGGTGCATACCTGGGCATGGGCAGCCCGGCCCGACCAGCCCGGCCCGACGGGCTTTTCCATGGGTCGGGCCTAGGCCTCAATTTCTAGGCCCGATGAATGTCCGGGCCGGGCCTGGGCACTGATTTTTGCTGTTTTAACGAAGAAGCCCGGCCCGAGGCCCGAAAGCCCGACATTTTTCCCGCCCACGGGCCGGGCCTGGGCCTTGGGTTTGTGCTACGGGCTTTTTTAGGCCCGGCCCGAGACATGGCCAGGTATAGTTGGGTGCAATCACCGCTTCACCGGTACAAAATTCCTCGCGTGTGCGGCTCACCCGATCGCGACTCCGCGGCCGCCGTCTCGAACAAGACCGGTACGATCGAGGAGGAAGCGGAGCACCGCCACAGCTACCTTGGCCGTACGTCGTCTCCGGCCGCCGGCTCTCCACCGTCTTCTTCGAGTGAGATTTACCCCCTTCTCCTCCTCCTTTCCGTAGTTCCCTCTGCGACCGTGCGGCTGGTTATTACGGTCGAAAAAGATCTTTCGATCGGGACAGCACGCTGCACGCCCAAGCCTGAAGTTTAATTGCATGTGTCCCTGGAGAAGCTACAGTCCCAGTGACGTACTGATCATACGGCTCGTAGTTGATTATTTTGATACCATATGGCTGTAGTTTATTCAAATATTAGTGCTTAAAGTTAGGCTGCTGTACCTGTGTACACCAATTTAGACCCCAAAAAGCTTGAACATGAGTGCGTGCAGTGCAGTACTGAATTACCTAACTACAGTATAAGCTGCCAATGCCACGTTTGCACTCAACAATGGATCCTCCAAACTTTGTAGGCCAACTGGATCTACACCCCGTGTTCGGAAGAGCGTTGTGTTTTCTCAATACAGACGCGGACCATGTAAGTGCCCTTACATTTTATTTTATTTTGACTTGTCTACTTTGATCGTTATGCCATGTGGCTATGTCCATTAGAAGATCAGTGTATTCCCTATTCATTAGAAGAGCAGGGTCTAAAGCTTCCCGCCAACATCTTGAAATCTTTCACCATAGTTCCCATCAGAGACCGATCCCGAGCCGATGATGAGATGCACTGGATCATCGTTAGGCAGTCAGAAACCACGAGCACTTTCTCAAAGTCATGGTCCCTTAGAACTGTCAGCGCTTGACGGATAGCCAAAACCTTCAGCCATCTCGGGTTCACGGTACTTTGTCAGCCCCTCGCTGCAGGAGAGGATGAAGTTCCCTTGTGATCACGATAAGCACTGCAGCATCGACATGCATGCATACCACATCGGCAGGTGGCGGAGTCCATCGTGGAGCTGAGAGCGAGACCTCTTTCCCTCTTGCTGATTTAGTCTTGAAGAAAAAGTGCACAATCATGTCAACATAAGCAGTTACCTTTGCTACTACCTGAAGAGGATGCAAGGAGACATCACTGTTACGGGTGTCGTTTCGAGATTCCAAAATATGCCAGCAGGTAATAGCGAGTATCATGGTCGACACCGAGTTCTCCTTCTCTAGGAAGTCAAACAACTGGTGTTTAGTACTTTTTTTGAAACGTGGCAAAAGCTTTGCCTTTTCTATTGATATAGGAGAAGCAAATACATAGGACAAGGCCTAAAAAAAAAGAAAAAACACAACTCGATCCACACCGGCCTCGAGGCCGCGCCCCACACGGGTCGACGACCAAGTTGCCCTAACAACCAAGGTCGACACCAAGACTCCACACTGCAACACGGCGGAGTAGAGAGACCGGAGCCGCCGCTCCGACATCCACGCCGGCTCCGAAGCCGCGCACCACACGGGTCGACGACCATGACGCCCAAGCGACCAAAGCCGACACCAGAAGACTCGACGCCCCACAGCGGAGACGTAGCATCCGGAGCCGCCGCTCCGACATCCCCGCCAGCCCCAGGGCTGCGCCCCAAACGTGCCGACGACCACGACACCCGAAACGCCCGAAAGTCGACGCACCACCACCTCAACGCCGCGCGACGGAGGTGAGAACCCGGAGCCGCCGCTCCGGCATCCACGCCGGCCCCTCTCGTGTTTAGTACTACCACATCCATCTCGGTGTAGCTTCATTGGAAAGGCCTCCTTCACCAAACTCCACACGGCCGGCCTGGGCAAAAGGACACTTGTCATCCACTCTCTCCACACGGCCACTGAAGCAGCACTTGTCATCCGCTGAAATATGTCGATGTTTCATCGCATAGCCAGTCGGAAGACTGTCATTGTGCTATACGCTAGAGAACGATCTTCATTTTGTTCGGGTCCCTTTCTGGGAGTCGTATGGAAACAAATGAACAAAAAAAAGGAAATGTGGACAAATCCGTTGTATTCCCACTGCCATCATCATCACAATCACTGACACGTTATCCTGATTGTTTTGATTAGGGTCAAGGAGCATAACGGCGAGGTGAGCAGCACTGAGTTTGGGGGTACAAGTCTGGATCTTTCTGAGTTTGAAGCTCTGATGCTGAAAGAGAAAGACGCACCCCAAACACTTGAATCAGCCGACAGGTATGTACATCTTTAGTTTGTCCTTCTTTTTGATGAAATCAATATTGTTGATTTTTTTTTTATAATTTATAGTAGGCAGCACAAGTGCAATGTCGCAAGGGATGTAATACTAGTCACTATTTTGCAAAAAGGTTGAAATAGATTCCAATTGAAAATTCGGTTTTAGTTTTTTGCGATCTAGGTGTTGTATGCTCTAAACATGCATCATTAAGTGTATATCATCGTGGTTAAGATTCATATACTATTGTTGTAGTTTATCCATGAACTGGGCGTTCAACCATTTGGCTAGTGGCGCCCCAGCCAGCTAGCGCTGCCACTTGTATTCCCTTGTGCTCCGCTGTTGGTGTGTGACTGGGTTGTTTCTTCTAATCAAGATGCCACATGGACTAGTTCCTCTTGGTCGAATGCTTCTTCTTCTTTTCGAGTTGAAGTATTATTTCACTTCCGATTTTGATTATTACGCCATGTGGCCATATCCATAGGAAAGCACCATTGGTTCACTGCTAGTTGCACTACCTTCCTAAGAATTAGAAAGTGCATACAAATCTTAGCTATATTTCTAGTATCTTCGACATAATAGTTGCCGACACATTATCGTGCTTGAAGAAAATATGAAGATCTACGATACCGAATCGGTAGCAATAGATCTACCATCATATATTTCCGTAAGGTATTTGTTCAATATATAGATGTTGAGACTATCTTCATAATCCCCTAGTTGTATTTCGTTTATCATCATCATAATAGTAGTAATAGTCATTAATGCATTGGCATGTATGTTTTCAGTAGATTTGAGGAGCATGCCAGCGAGGTGAGCAACACTGAGCTTGGAGGTACACTCATGGGCATGTCCGAGTTTTGGGCGCTGATGATGAAGGATGATACTTCCTACACATTTGAATCAGTCACCAGGTAAGTCCTTTAATACTCCCTCGTTCCAAAATACAACATGTATAAATTTAGTCAAAAGTCAAGATGGCGTTTTGACACCCAAGCGCACCTAGTACCGATATCTGAATCGCCCAACACAGTGTAGGATGTGTGCCTGTAGTTGTTTCGGTGTAGGCATATGCATCAGAGCCTGTATTACCTGCCAGCATATGTTGGGCCCCGGTATGATATGGTTTTTGAACTGGCCGTTAGTTCTAGCGGCTCGACACGGAAAAAATGAGGTTACACCATAATGACGCGTGCAGTGACAATTTTTAAGAGAGAATTTCTTATTTGACACTAATTAAAAGTGTTATTCCCCTATACGGCCATGATTTTTTTTCTTCCCAATTTGACACATATAGAAATTTTATTCTCTATATATGGCAACTTCCGTCCATTTTGACGTTAAGTATGACATGCAAAGACCATTGTACCCCTGATACACTGCGTGACCGAAATAACACGTTCCATGTAACCACGATGTAGTAGTTTGTCTTTGTCTTGCTCGGACCTGTGCATCACCGGTTTATATAGGATTATGTTAGTTGTGTGCTTTCTAATTTTCTATAGCTGTACATGTATAATGTCATATGTTTGCCAGATTAAAGTAGCATTCTTTGAATTCAATCCTTCAAATACGCATGCTGGGTCGTTTCCATCAGCTAGAATGTTGTGCGTAAAATCATGTGTTACTGCTCTCTTTACCCGTGCATAAATATTTTGTCTTGTATACTATTTTTTTTAGATAATGCACTAATTAAGGGCAAAAGCGTATTTTTATGTTCCTATTTAACACCATTAGTGCTCAAAATAAACTAGAGTGTCATATAGGAAATAAAAAGACCAAGTGTCAAATAGGGAGCAAAAACGTTTCTAGAACCAAATAGGGGAATCATATTTTCAAATGTGTCATATTAGGAATTCTCTCAATTGTTAATCATTTGCTCGTTCCTCTTGTAAAATATCTTTGTGGGAATCAACGACGACCTCGTAGTCCATAGCATCAACTATTGTCTGTGCCAATGGAAGCAATCTGTGCATTTAATGCCACCGCAGACATTGGCCATGGCGCCATGCTAACATGGAAAAATGACAACTCGATCGGGAATACAAGTCAGAGTACACAGGCTGGTGCAAATCTCCATGCAAGTGACCGGTCCAGATATAGGGACCCTATGTGCTCGAGCACCAGACTGGATTTTCGGTCAAAAGTCATCTTTTTCTATGATTTTTTATGGAAGTTTCTAGTAAAAAATATGAACATCTACAACGCCGAATCAATATGAATAGATCCACCATAAAATATATTTTCATAATGTATTTATTCAATATATTGATGTTGATACTATCTTCATAATCCTAGTTGTATTTTCAGTATCATCATCACCATAATAATAATAATAATAATAATAATAATAATAATAATAATAATAGTGATTAACGCATTGTTGTACTCGTTTTTTGAAGGATTGAGGAGCATGCCGGCGAGGTGAGAGACACTCAGCTTGGGATGATGAATGATGACACTTCCCACACACCTGAGTTTGAGGCACTAGAGGGAAAAAAACCAAGGTAAGCACTTCCCAAACATGATTTATATGATGTATGCTGATTTTCAGAAAACACTTACATTTCTGTATGTCAACACAATAGCATGATATACTAGGGCTATGCAGTCGTCTTTCTCCGGGCATAGCCCATTTGCCACACATAGTGAACTCTACGTCATCTATATTTCTATAACCTGTTTTTAGTATCATGCCCATACCCTATCACTATATAATCAAAGGTGTTATCATAGTGAATAAAGCAAGCTTCATTACAGGAATTTTCTTCTATATCTTCACTACAGGAAATTTCTTCTATATCTAATATAGTACTAATATGTACAACTATTAAACTAAAAATAAAATGTAGACTAGATTGAAAATGGAAATTTTCGCTTACATCTAATATGTACGAGAATAGATAGTAAATGGAACGTGTGTTTTGTTTAATAATACAAGTTTAACTATATTGAGAATCGGTTTATTGCAGCTTTTCCCATGTTAAATTATTACATTAACTTTCTCCTATATCTATGTATAGAGTATGCTAGGAGAGAAAAACCCCAGCTTGTGTGGATATTTGTTTGCACGTGCAGATAATGTTATAACCATGTTTTGTTGACCATAGTTCGATGATTCATATCCAGTGAGATACCAGGGAAACATTTGCCGCCCAAGAATCAAGGTGGTATAACATTTGCAGAAAGACAAGCTGAACGAGAATTTTCTGAAAGACAAGCTCTATCACTCCAAGCACGAGGACGATGTACTTATGCTTCTAAGGAAGAAATTGCTAGTAATGCGAAGAAATGGATGAGCGAGGATGCGATGGTGGCTTTCAGAAGATATATTGAGAGCGAAGATGATCTTAAGGTTCTCCATGTCTGGTCTGAATCTTTAATTGTTTGGAATGTAGAAAAATATTACTAACACTTTCTTTCATATTAGGACATTCAATATGAATTTGAAGAGCTTCTCCATCAGTGTTTTAATGTGGAGCACTATTTCAAGATATGTCACCACTTCAACTTCACCGTCAAGATAAAGAAGTGTGGCTCAGCTGATTGGACACTGATGACGTACTTCGCTGAGGTGATATCAATACTTCAGACAAAACGCTATGTCTGCTATCCTTTGGGCCCAGATGAAAATGGTATGGGAAATTTTCACCCCGTGAGCCGCGAGTTCCAGTGTTCTAAAAAGATTCTAATCATGTGACTTATTTTGTTAGGACAATGTTATGCATGTCAGAACCAAGGAATGCATAAGCTAAGACACCCATCAGCAGATATATTTGACTGCGGCAATGAAGACACAACATTTCCCTACTATTGTGAGGAGAGTGATTCTGATGAGTCTCATCCAATAGTGAGAGGGAGTGAATCTGATGATGATGATATGAGTTAATTTTAACTCATCTATGATCATCCTCTTGATCTGTTAGCTCAAGTCAAACTGCTAGTTTTTCTGATGATGGCAATGTATAATCTATTAACATGTATCTGAAAAATGGCAAGTAGCACCGCAGCAACTGTTAATTGGAATTCACCCCTAGCTCCAGCTTGCATCATCCATGGCTGGGAGATATTTTTGATTATTTTAGAGAGGTTCCAACATGGGATGTGCTATTATGTATTGGTGGTGCTAATGTCACACTCGTGCTTGCTTTGATGCCTCTGGTTTGTTGTGCTTTAAATTCTTGCTTTCAGAGTTGGGGAACTAAGTTTGCATGTAACTGAAACTGATGAAATGCTGCATCTGACATATGGTGCCAGTGCCACCTGAATTATTTCCTCACTTTCAAGATTAACTGCTTAGTAAACTAGCTCAGCCTTGCTGTGGATAGTGTATGCACATCACCGACAGAGTCCCAGGGCACAACATTACAAGATTTCAAAGATAATTCAATAGTGCAATAACCAATTTTCACTTGTTGCTCAGTGACTAATATGTGTAGAAACCATTCTATATATGTAATTTTTTTTCCCTACAGTTCCAACAGGATACAATTATGATTTCCTGGATCTCTCGACAAAAAAAATGTGCGCAATCAACGCTACAAATCACAAGAGCTTATAAGAATTGAGTTCATTCCTTGTGGTCTCTGCCCTTCTTTCTCTTCCATTTGAGAAATATTTGAAGAGAGAGGCCAGAGAAGACCATCACAACACTTCCCCATTGCTCCAAAGACAGTGGGTTACCGCTGATAACAGATGAGATGACGATGCTCATGAACTTACGGGTGGTAGTGATGGTAGTGTTAGTAAGAGAGCCGAATCGGCTGATGGTTAGGAAGATGAAATTCTGGCCCACGGCACCACATAGGCAGAACATGAGAATGTCCCAGGCCACCTCTGGGTTCTCCTGGCAAAATTTCACCGCCTCGAAACCGTTTGCGTATGGCCAATTACTCAATAATAATGGCGCCACAAACATAATTACAGTATTGTATATGGTTCCCCAGAGGTTCATGCCAAGCATTATATCCCAAGGGTTGGTCTTGGGGTATCTGCAATAACACAATATTATTTTCCATTTAGAAAAAAATATCACAGTTTTGCTTTGATTTGGAATTAACAGATATGTTTACCTGGACTTTATTAAATCTTGGGTCGAGTTAGTGTAACCATCAAAAGCTAAGTTGAGGAAGCACAACGCATAGCCAAGAGGAGCATTAGGATTAGCGAGCTTCTTGATAGTCTTCGAGCTTGTCTGATTTAGTAAAAACAAACAAAAAACTTCAGAAGTGACTTTTAAGTTTTAAGTACTACTCCCTCCGTATCAAAATGTAAGATGTTTTAGCTTTTTCTATACAAAATGTATCTAGACATGTTTTAGTGTGTAAATTCATATGCATCTTACACAAAAACATGTCTAGATACATTTTGTTTAAGAAAAGCTAAAACATCTTACATTTTGATACGGAGGGAGTATTATTTTGATTCATCATTCTAACCCAGGTGGACATAAAAGCTAGGTAAGCAGAGTCCTAGTCATGAGAATAAAGAACCTTATGCAACATGATATAAAATTATTTTTTCTAGGTTTAGACTACAGATCAGTGAAAGGTTTTAACGGTTTAAGGTTCATGGCCATCATCAGATGCATGCAAAGCTCTGATGTGGTTGTTGATCAGAATATGAAAATGAAGAACTCCTTACCTTCAGCAATGCAAAGGATGACACACCCCCAGCAACAAGAAAGGTGCAAAAGTACTCTGGAAGTGTATACTTCACACCATACAGTATTGTTCCCATCAGCATAACTGTACATAATGAATCAACAGTTAGAAAGACCAGTGCAACGTGGTCCAGGCTAAGAAGCATGAAAGGTTTATTATTACTCAAAATACTTAACCCAGAATGCTCAGTTACATACTTATCTATCTGGCATCAACTGTACATGGCTTGAGATTGGAAATGGCATATAAGGGTTTTTCAGTTGTGCAGGAAGTACTGACAGCTACATGGTGGCAAAATTGAATAAAAATGTTTCTTATCATACAAAATGACACGCTTTCAATATGTGTTTGATACAAAAGGATGGAATCAAAGTTTGAAAAGTTTTGACTAGTGTACAGAGGTTCCACTATTAGTCTACCGCTAATTATTTTGAGACAAATTCGTGAACAAAGGAAACCATATTCATTTTAGCTTGGGTTACCAACTATTGAAGCGACAAATTGGACATCTTGCACCTCGGTCAAGGAATGGTGGGAGGCGACCATCTACGAGAATGGCACTAGAAAGAAGGAAGTCTTTGGCTTCACTCATTATGTTAGTAACTTGGAAGATTTTGAACGAGCGGAACGGGAGAGTCTTGGGCTTTGCTCGCC
This sequence comes from Alopecurus myosuroides, assembly GCA_028641055.1. NCBI lineage: Eukaryota > Viridiplantae > Streptophyta > Magnoliopsida > Poales > Poaceae > Alopecurus > Alopecurus myosuroides. The sequence continues at coordinate 20,760,047 of CM054062.1, forward strand.
ATGTAAAACTCCTCTTAAACGCCTTAATTTATGAGACAAGGCAAATATTTTGCCTCCGTTTAAAAAAAAATCATTTGGTAGCTGCATATACTAAGGACTTATGAGGCATAGCAATAGTAGCTCATGTACCAATTTCCTCCAGATTCGACCGAGAGACATTGATCCATAATAATAACCTCAAGACCCTATTAGTTTGTTTTGAGCCCTACATGATACTAAGACCCTGTTATGACGGCACGAAAAGCTTTTGCACATATTAAATGATGAGGCGAATTGACGTATCAATCACAAATTGATAGAAACTGTAAACAAGAAACTGTATGGTATGCACTCATATATGCAAACTCACCTGGAATCATCTTAGAAGATTTTGCCAAGACCTGTAAACACAGATAGAAAATAATTAATGGTCCATGATTTCTAGTAGTTTTGGGCATCATTATATAAAGAGAACCAGCAATATTTCATCCATTTGAAGTAACATCTGACATGATACACTTTTCTAATAGCTGGGAGACAAATCAATTTACTCTTGCTGTATAAGATTGAGCATAGGTCAGAAAGTATCACCATATTCAAGACTATACGATAAATGTGATACCCAGTATTCAGTCATCTTTGACTTCCGGATCATGGATCACTATAATTAACTTATGTGTGCATCAGTAGTGACCTAATGCATCAAAGCCCCCAATGTATGGCAATACCAAATGCAAACTCACAAATCCTGAACTACAATTTCACCACGTCAATTTAAAAAACACCTCCAATATCCTAGCATAAATTGCGCAAGAACCTAACTGATTAAGTATCCCATTTAGGCTGGTAACCCTGTACTGCTGCCTAAACAGCTCCATCACCAATTCGACAATTCCTTAGCATAGTTAAGTAACTCCAGAACAAGGAAAAGCTGAGGCCGCAAAAGAAGCTGGATCCGAACCTGGGCCGGGTAGCTGATGTACTTGAGCGCCTCGATCCCCATTGTAGGGCCGATGGTGTTAGTGATGCTGACGCCCCAGTACTTCAAAAGCGGCGCCCGCCCGGCAGGGCTGCTACCTCTCGACCACAGCTTAATCACTGCAGGAATCAACCAAAGTCACGAACCCTTCACAAGCAATCAACATCCAGAAACGTGAAATGCAACACCGTGGCGCGCGCGCGAGAGAGAGACGGTGCTCACTTATGAAGGACCAAACGAAGCAGACCACGTTCTGCGCGAAGTTGAGGAACGCGAGGTGCTCGAACCGCCGCGCCTCCGGCCCGAACCGCTTCGTCGATCTGGGAAAGGAAAGACGGGTGGAGTGAGCTCCGGTTTGTCTCTGTGGTGAACACCATTGGGGGACCGGAGCGAGAGGGCTGGGACATGGCGCTTACAGCGTTTCCTGGAGGACGCCCTGGGTGATGTAGGCCGAGCAGATCCCGGCGACGCAGAAGGCGAGCACGGCCACGCGCGAGACCAAGCTTCCGCCGCCGTCGACGCGGGGCCGGGTGCGGACTCCGCCTCCGCCACCGGCGGCACGGCCCTTCCGCGCGGATACCATGATGCGTTCCGGTTCGGTTCGCCGGCGACGGGGTCGGTCACAGTCTCACAGAATCGCGGGGAGGGAACGGAGGCGCGTGTTATAGCAGTTGGGCGCAACCGTGGGAAAGTAGAGCGCGCGTCAGAGGAATGACGTGGCGTGCCGTGGTTGGGCCAAAGCTGCCAGCAGGGACGCCCCATTGGCTAGGTTGGCGTGGAAGGTGAGGTCCGACCGTGCGAGGCCGTCAGACACGACTGAGGTTTGGGCTGAGGACTGGGCCACAAAAATGGATACGTCTCCTGTTTTTCTTTTGGGGAGGTCGCTACATGTGCTAAATCCCCTCGTCAGCCATCCGATCAACATCCTACCTCCAGAAATCAGCACAACGCACTTTGTATTTTAGCCCCCTATTTTTTTATATAAAACCCGCACTCCACAGCAAACCCACTTAAACGAAGGGGTATATTGTGTTGCCCCGGTCATCTCGATAATTACAGCAAAACTGTCATCGTAACAAATTCACTAGTGTCGCAACAAAAATTATCGCCCCCATGTAAAAAAAAAGTATTGCAATATTTTTTTCTAAATCTTTTTCGAAAATAAAGTAATGTTACAAATAACAGTTAAACAATATGTTATTGCGTTGCAACAAAAAAAATTAAACAATTCAACAAAAATCACAACCTATTGCAACAATAAAAAATTGCATCAATTAAAAAGTTGGTAAGCAACAAAATAATTTATCGTTGTTTCAGTTGCAACAAAAATCATCACATTGTCCGCAAGAGAAACGACTAAGCGAATGCGCGGTCTCATTTCTGTGAGAGATTAGCATAAGACTTAAATTTACCAAATGGCACCACTTTACCGATATAGCACAAAAATCTACCATATTTTGCTCTGATGTGGTAGATTTTTGCTCTGATATAGTAAAAAAAAACTACCATATTTTGGTCTGATGTGGTAGATTGTGTGTTATATCCATAAAGTGGTACCATTTGGTAAATTTGAATTCAAAAGTGATAGTTTTATGCTAATTTTTTGGACAATGTTGGATCGTCATTGCAGCTCCGAGCTCCCGAGCCTCTATACTTTGGGTTGTGTATAGCATCTACCATTTCCATTGAATTAGATTCCACAATAAAAAAAATTATGCTCCAAACTGTTCGGCTAGTTTGAGCCTAGTCAACGGGGTCGATGCTTCCAATAGGCTGCAATGAAGTTTCTTCCAGAGTCTGATAATTGCTCCCATTGCGCCTCTACCCGTGTCAACATTGCAAGCGGCATCCACGTTCAAATTATAAACCCCCAATGCAGGTTTAGACCCCGATCGGTCCATTGCAAGAGCGGCATTAACACAATCAATAAGATCAAGCCCTCATGTGACGGTTCACTCTATTACCAATGTGCCTCATGTTATCTACAATAAATAAGAGCAACAGTAACACAATCAATAAGAAAATTTGGTTTGATGCTCCCTCATGCCATCTACAATCACAATGGCATTACCCAGGGCTTTACAAACTTGCTTTGGTATATTAAAAAACCCATATTGTATATGCCGGTATAGCATCTCCTATTGCTTGTATGAGTATTTCCTTCCCTCCCGTTGACAACACCTTCTCATTCAGTTCATTATCTGCCGGCGTATCGACTCAACCAAATGTTGGAAACAATCACTTTGGTCAATTCCTACCAAAGATGGTCGTCCCAAATATTTATCTATTCAAATGTACACTCGCTGCATGTGCGCCCACACGCCAAGCCAGTTAAGCAGGCGATGCGCCGCTTTAGTGATGAGAGAAGGAAGGCTATCGGTGATCAGATCACCAAGTTGCTGATAAGTGGATTTATCATGGAGGTATTGCATCCGGATTGACTGGCCAATCCGGTCATGGTTGAGAAGAAGAAGGAGGACCCCAAGGCCGTGGTGGCATGGCGCATGTGCGTGGACTACACCGACCTGAACAAGGCCTGCCCCAAGGACCCGTTTTCGCTACCCCGCATAGATCAGGTGATCAATTCCACTGCCGGGTGCGAGATTTTGTCTTTCATTGATGCCTACTCTGGTTTTCACCAGATACCTCTTAATCCGGCTGATCAAATAAAGACTGCTTTCATTACCCCGTACGGGGCTTATTGCTATCGTGTTATGTGCTTTGGGTTGCGGAATACTGGGGCTACTTATCAGAGATGCATGCAGAAATGCTTGCATGATCAAATTGCCAAGAATGTGCAGGTGTACATAGATGACATTGTCATCAAAACGAAAGAAACACATACTATGCTTAGTGATATTGAGGAAACATTTGCTAGCCTGCGCAAGTACAGGAATTGAATCCGACTAAGTGCACTTTTGGCGTACCGGCTGGCAAGCTACTCGGGTTCTTGGTATCCAGTCGGGGCATTGAGGCCAATCCTTCAAAGATAAAAGCTACAGAGAGCATGTCTTTTCCGAGATCACTGAAGGATGTGCAGAAATTTACCCGGTGCTTGGCTTCCCTTAGCCGCTTCCTGGGAAGAATGGACGAGAAGGCCTTGCCTCTCTATCAGCTCATGAAGAAGAGTGATAAGTTCGTTTGGACATCGCAAGCTGATGTGGACTTCAGAGAACTCAAGACCATGCTGGGTAGCGCTCCCATCCTGGCAAGCCCGCTACCCAAGGAGCCAATGTTGTTGTACATCGCAGCTACCAACCGGGTAGTCAGCGTGGTGATAGTGGTGGAGAGAGAAGAGGAAGGCAAGACTGTGCAGCGGCCAGTATACTATCTCAGCGAGGTGCTATCCAGCTCCAAGCAAAACTACCCGCACTACCAGAAGATGACGTATGGCGTGTACCTAGGTGCCAAGAAGCTCAAGCATTTTCAAGAGCATCCCATCACAGTGGTGAGCATTGCTCCCATCTCGGAGATCATGGGCAACAAGGATGCAAGCGGCCGGGTAGCCAAGTGGGCAATTGAGATAGCCGTGTACGCTCCTCTGTACGCGATAAGAGAAGCAATCAAGTCACAAACTCTGGCAGATTTCTTGGTGGATTGGCCCGAGATGCAGTATGATCCTCCTTTGCCGGAAACCGACTTCTGGAAGATGCATTTTGATGGCTCTAAGGTGAAAGAAGGGCTCGGTGCTGGCGTAGTGCTTATGTCACCGAAGCGAGATCAACTCAACTATGTGCTGCAGATCCATTTCAAGGCATCCAATAATGTGGCCGAGTATGAGGCGCTGGTGCATGGCCTGAGAGTATCCAAGGAGATCGGAGTTCAGCGCATTGTCTGTTATGGCGACTCGGATTTGGTGATTTAGCAAGTTTATGGCAATTGGAATGCCTTGGATGCCAACATGGCATCCTACCGGTTTCTAGTGCAAACTACGACTGGGTCCTTTGAGGGGTGTGAGTTTCATCATATGCACCGAGCTGAGAATGATGCAGCTGATGCACTGTCCAAGTTGGGGTCTTCTCGGCAGTTTATCCCGGATGGGATTTCCTTGGAGCATTTGAGAAAGCCACCCATCAAGCCATCCCCCAACTCGGAATCCATATTCATTCCATCTCTGCCAGAATCAGAAGTTGTTCCCATGGAGATTGATTGGGAAGCTGCAAAAGAGAACCCGGGGACTGCCGTCTCCAACCCGGGGACTGGCGCCTGCAACTCGGGGACTGCTTCACTCAACTCGGGGACTGTTGCGTTCATTGAGGGGATCATTTCTCAGTACCCGGGGACTCGGGGACTCGTCTCCAACTCGGAAGAGGTCATGGTAGCTGATCCAATGGAAGTGGACGAACCGGTGTTTCCCATCCGAGAGACACCGAGTTGGGCTCTGCCCATATTATCCTTTCTAACGGATGGCTCATTGCCGAGTGATGAGGTCACGGCCAGGCAAATACAGAGAAGGTCCAAGGGCTACACAATCATCAACAAGGGGCTGCACAGAAGGAGTCCTACTGGCGTGCTGCAACGCTGCGTTGAGCCAGAGGAAGGAGAAGAAATTCCCAGAGAGATACACCAGGGAGAATGCGGGCATCATGCCTCTTCTCGGGCACTGGTCAACAATGTTTTTCGGCACAGCTTCTTTTGGCTCACTGCCTTGCGGCAAGCTGAAGATATAGTGAGAAAGTGTAACGGGTGCCAGAGGTTTGCAAGCAAGATTCATATGCCAGTATCTGAGTTGAAAACCATTCCCATAACTTGGCCATTTGTTGTCTGGTGTTTGGATATGGTAGGCCCTTTCAAGCCAGCTAGAGGCAACATGACTCACATCTTGGCCATGGTTGATAAATTCACCAAGTGGATTGAGGTCAAGCCTATTCGGAAGTGTGATGGAGTCACAGCTGTGAGCTTCCTGAAGGATGTCATTCTGAGATACGGCTACCCACACAGCATCATCACTGATAATGGCACAAACTTTGCCGAGGGTGCATTCGCAAGATTCTGCAAGGAGAAGCGGATCCGGCTAGATGTTGCGTCGATTGCGCATCCAGCCTCAAATGGGCAGGTTGAAAGAGCAAATGGCATGGTCCTATCCGGGATAAAGCCAAGGCTGATTGAGCCATTACAGCGAACCCCTGGTTGTTGGCTGGACGAGTTGCCGGCGGTGTTGTGGATTCTAAGGACTACCCCTAACCAATCAACCGGATACACACCATTCTTCCTGGTATATGGAGCTGAGGCCGTGTTGCCCACTGACCTAGAGCATGACTCGCCCAGAGTAACGCTCTACACTGAAAAAGAGGCGAGAGAAGCTTGAGAAAATGACGTTGACCTGCTAGAAGAAGCAAGAGAGTTAACTCTGTCACGTTCAGCAATTTATCAGCAAAGCCTGAGGCGCTATCATAGCCGGAAAGTAAACCCAAGGGTTTTCCGAGAAGGAGACATGGTCCTTAGGCTCGTGCAGCGCACTGCCGGGATGCAAAAGCTATCCCCTCCGTGGGAAGGACCTTTTTATTGTGAGCAAGGCTCTACACAATGATGCTTACTATCTAGTAGACACACAGGCACCACAGAAGAACAGGCCGGATAGAGCTGGAGAGAAATCCAAGCGTCCCTGGAATGTAGCTCTACTCCGCCGTTTTCATTCATGAGCAAAAGTTGTATGTATCTCTTTAACCGAGTTAAAATTCCAGTTGGCACTCCGAATTCAAACTCGGGGACTGCCTGTGCAAAAAACCTTGCCTTGTGTTGTTTACTTTATTTCCTTTGTCTACTCGGTTGGTCTACTTAGAATTTCATGCGCATATCTAGTAGTGTGTTTAAACCAAGGGCCAACTCTTCGACTCTGCTGCTGTCCGCAACCCGGCTTCATGGCAAGCAAGAGAACAAGCCAAAGGTCGATGAGTACATGAAAAATTGCTAAGGAAAAGAGAAGTGTTGCAACCGAGTAGGGTGTATTTACTTCTCTGTTTTCTTTTTCGGCTAAGTGGTGGGCAGCGTTAGAATTCAAATCTCAAGGTGGTTGAGTATCTGAAACTTGGTATTTGAAATCTTGTGACTCGACTACCAAAAAGCCACAAGTGGCAGGTAAGAGCAAACACAAAAAGACAAGTGAATGAGAAATGCAACTCGGGGACTTGCATTAAAACGCAATCCGGCATCTAGCCAGTCTTGCTAAAAGTGAAAAAAATAAAACTGAGTATCGAGATAAAGCATAAGTATTTTGATTACATCTGCACCCGGCATCCCGGGGATCTGATAATTGTTTTAGATAAAGAAACTGCACCAACTTAGACGACGGTGGAGGTAGTGGTATCTGAGTTGGTGCTAGTAGGCGCCACTAGCTCGGATGCAGCTGTTGTTGATGAAGGCTCGGCCGCTGAAGATGTTGGAGTGTTGGAGATGGGCTCTGATGCAGAGTTGTTGGAGGCCTGAGTGACGGAGGCACTGGGAAGAGGGTAGAGCACGGAGGTCGCAACCCCAGTCACGCCCAGCTCGGGAGCGGGGTCGTCAATCACCATCTCGGTGGTGACGACCGTCTCCTGCGTGGCAGGTTGCGGTTGCTCGGTCTCCGGGTTGGCTTCCTTCCCGGTGTCCTCCGCGCCGCCGCGCTGCTCGAATTCCTCTTGCTCGGCCTCTCCTTGCTCGGATTCCTCATGCTCAGTTTCCTCGTCATTTTGGCCTTGGTCTTCATCGGCACCCTCATCATCTCGGCCGCGATCTTCGCCAGCATCCTCGCTGAACTCGGATTCATCCTCGTCTTCCTCTTCACCAACGTACGTATCCGGCTCAGTGGGGCCGTCGATGTATATGCTGGTCTCAGCGTAGGAGGCAATCTCGTAGGCCACTGCTTTCCGGCATGAGACGCACTCGGGACGCGCAATCCACTTGGAGCCATTTCGGCGAGTTCCAATCATGTCAAGATCTAAGTTTTCGTACCAGGACAAGATGAAGTGTAGGATCTCGTCTTCTCCTGCCCGAGCTGCGGAAGCACGCCATTTCTTCAGTTCTTCCTTGACATGGTCTAGATTGGATGCTATGTCGCCGAAGGTTTGTGGGACATCTCGGTCAGGCCAGAACAACTTGTGCAGGTTGATTGCAGTGGATAACATGGAGGTACCCAAGCCTTTGAGGGAGCGTACTTGGGTCTTGAGATTGACAAGATGATCGTCAATGCTGCCCTGGCTTTTCTAGCTTTGTCCACAGCAGTTTCACCAGCGGAACGGAGTTCAGGGAAGATATCTGGATAAGGAAATGACAGTTTGGATCAGAAGAGTAACCGAGAAGAAGAAAGACAGAGTAAAAGAAGATAGAAAAGCGAAAACCAAAAAAGGTGAAGGGTAGCGGCAACACACATTCCATTTCCAGCACAAGGGCCCCCAGATTGACCCTCCAGTCATCTGATTCTCGGATATGCTTATCCTGGAGGCGGCGCGAGTCGCTGACTGCAACCTCGAGAGCTTGGTTCCTTTCTCTCAGTGCTCTGATCTCTAGCTCGAGTTTCTTCTTCTCGGCAGCAGCTGTCTTCTCAGAATCTTCCTTTTCGCGGACATCATTGATGGCAGTTTAGAGAGCGTTGCCGAGATCAGCCTGGAGTTTCTCAAAATCCTTCCTCTCGGTCTCCCGCTCTTTCAGCAACTTGGCCTCGCGGACCTGCACTTGGTGGTGCGCTTCGGTTGGAGTGAGGCATTGCTGGTGCTCTTATCGGAATTTCTTATATTCTTCTGCGGGTAGAGCAGCAAGTTAGCAAAAGGAGTTGACAGTAGCAAACTAGGTAAAGGAAACAGAGAAGCTCACCTTCCAGAGAAGAGATTTTACTCTGCGTTGAGGCAAACATAACTTCACAATCCTGATGTTTCTCCACCAGTGCCTTCGGTTCACCTGCTGAGATGACAGTGACTGAGCAAAAAAAGCAAAAAACGGGCGTAAGCAAAAAACGCACAAACCGAGATGCTAAAAGCTTACTTTCCACAGCGGACAATTTAATAGCGCTTTCCATGGAGTGCTTCTCCAGTGCGTCCAACTCGCTCTTCTTGAACTCTAGCTCCCGGTTCCTGTCTTTTATTTGACGGTGAGACCACAGGAGCTGGCGGAAGACCTTAGTCCTCTCCTGGAGGCTATCCTGCAGAGAAGAAGAGATTTAATGAGTTTTGGAAGATTTAGCCCGGGTAGATGGCAACTCGATGGATCTTTACCTACTCGGCCCAAATCTCGGGGACTGAGTAGTGGGTAAGAGAAGAGAGATGAAGAAGAAACTTGGCAACTCGAAAAAATCAAAAGAAAAAAGGTACTTACCACATAGCTTTGCTCGATATCCTCGAAGTTTTTGCGAGCAACAAACATCTTGCTGGCCAGAGTACCGCAAGGTCCGGCAATAGCTACGCTAACAGGGCCGATGTCAGCCTTGTTCCACTCTGTCCGGTAGTTGTCGAGGTTCCGCAGCTCGGTGCCGTCCCAGGCGGCGTGGCCAAGTTTTTTGCTGTCCCAGAACTTCTCGATGAAGCCTACTCGGTCCAGAATAGCTGCTACGCCTTCTTCAGGGAGCTCATCGTCATCCTCGTCGCGGGAAGTGATTTCATTGATGACCAGGGAATCTTGCTTCCCCTTGGATTTGGCGCGGTATGCGGCTCTCCGTTCTTTCAGAGTGCCTAATCGCTCAGCTTCCTTGGACACGTGGATCTTGTGGCGCTCCTGCAGCTGAACCCAGTACCCTAGGAAGGGAGGAGCCTTCTCGGTCTCGCTGGCGCCTGCGGCGGGATCTTGCTCCTTTTTCGGGACCGAACTGGACGTCGTCCTGCACCAACGTAATGTTTGGATTAACTTTCCTGGCCTTGTTAAGTGGCCACTTCGCAGGTGGAGGTTGCTGAGGTGCGGGTTGGCCGCCTGGTTGCCCGCCTGGCTTCTGTCCAGTTGGCTGAAAGGACAGCTGCTTTTGCACGGTTGGCCGCTGTCCGGTTGGCTGCGCGCCAGCCTGCGAGGCACCGCGTGGAGGCTGCTTCTGGTCGCATGCGGACCACCTTGGCGGTAGAAGGAGCTGTCTGCTTCTTAGAGGATGGATGAGGTACTTGGCGAGTTGGCGGCGCCTTTGGCTGGTTGACAGCAGCGGCATCCGGCCGCACTGCGTATTCGCGTGAGGGCTCCTCCACGGGGTCCTCTGTTCGCTGCGCGGCAGCAGGATCCTCTACCCGCTGCTCGGCGGCAGAGTCAGGCTCATGTACAGTATTATCTTCCACATGCTGCTCGGCAGCAGGATCCGGTTGCTTTACAGCATTGTCTTCGGGCTGCTGCTCGGTGGTGTCTCCTTGTTGCTGTCCGACAGCAGGATCGGTGGTCTCCTCAGCTGATCTAGCTGGAGGAGTCGGTGGCTTCTCAGTAGTGGTGGCGTCCTGCGGGTGGGCTGCGGCTGCTCGACGGTGCGCTGTATATCCTTCTCGGCGCCCATATCCTGGGCACCAGTGTTCGTCTTGGCGCCTGCATTCTGGGCGCCAAGGTCTGGATCTTCTCGGGGAGGAGAGGGTGCCGGCGTCCGTTTCTCGGGCACGCGGTCCTCTTCGTCATCAGAAAGTTCCACGAGGTCTCGTGGTGGATCTTTCCTCTTACGGGGAGCTGTTGCGGCGGTAGCATCGGCATCAAGAGCATCACTGAAAAGAAAGGAGTAAAAGAGAAAGGAAATCAGAAAAGGTGCAAGAAAGAGAGCCAAAGAGAAAACAGAATAGATAGCAACCCGGAAAGACTTACCCGTCACTGGTGGGGCGCTTCCTGTGCAAGTTGGTCTTGGTTCCCGCCTTGACACCGGGCTTCTTCTTGAGTCTCTTGGCAGGGGGATCCTATGCCCCGCTACCCGCTCTCTTTCTGGTGGTGGTGGGGGCAGCCACGGATACCGGAATGGCATCCACGGGTTCCTCCATCTCGTCCAACTCAGGTTCTTCTGCAATAGAGGGAAGGAAGAATTCAGAATAGAAGAGATGGATTCAGATACAGTGCAATCAAGTAAAGAGGTGAACCAGGTCACCTTCTTCGTCCTCAGACCAGTCCCGGATAGAACCCGTGACACGGGACTTACCGTCCTGACCAGCTCGCGGGATGCACAGGGTGTCCTGGATGTCGTATGCAGTTTCTTCATCCTCTGTTCTATCTGCTTCCCAGTTGGCCTCGAAGATGGACGCGTCCTCGTCCTTCTGGCGATTGATGTGCTGTTGGTGCAAACATAGAGCACAGTGAGTTGAGTTTCAGCAGAGTAGGAGTACTACTCGGTCTAGCGTGCAAACAGAAAGCACTAAATGCTAAGGACTAGAAGAGGTAAACGAATAGGAGTTCTACTCGGAACAGCATGCAAACATAAAGCATATAAAGCTAAGTGGTTCTACCCGGAACAGTATGCAAGCACAAAGCATATAAAGATAATGGGAAGTCCGTTCAGTATCAAACACAAGTACTGAGCATGCAGAGAAGAACACTAACCTTGGGAATGGCTTCGGTGCGGCTATACGACACAAAGCCGTAAGCCCAGTTCTCAGTGAGGGTAGTCCGCATGATGGACTTGGCCCAGATGGCCACCTCCGCCTTGCTGAGCTTGAATGTCGTGGTCCGAGTGCAATCCCGAGGGCCTCCCATGTAGCACATCTTGTGTGCTCGGTCCTGGAGTGGGAGCACTCGGCGCGAGATCCAGCAGGCGATTGGGTCATCCTGCAGAAGTCCTAGTTCAGCTAGCTGCGCCAGGCGCTTCTCTACCTGGACGACATCAGACACTGTATTCTTGGGATGATACCCCCAGTTCTGTCCGGTGGGTAGCGCGTTCTCGAACTTGGGAAGCCTAATTCGGTCCTCAATGGGTTTTCTTCTTCGGGAGGCACGTTCTTCACATACAAGAAGCCTCGCTGCCACTTGCGCACAGTTTCCAACCTGAGTACCCGCGGGTGGTGCCCGGTGGTACGTTGCAGCATCATTGCGCTACCCGTCTGGGTCATCGCGCGTGGAACTAGAGGGTTGTTTGGATTGAGAACGCTCTGTTGGCGAAGGAAGAAATAACGAGCCCATGTCTGGACTGTTGGGTACACGCATAAGAAGGCTTCACCAGACAGTGGAGTGGGTGGAGAGCATGACTATGGCGTTGGGAGGAAGATGGTGTGGTTGGAGGCCAAAATGGCGGAGGAAATCGGAGAAAAACTTGGAAATGGGAAGGCCTAAGCCGTGCTTGAAGTGAGATAGGAAAACAACATACTCACCGGCTTCCGGAGCCGGAACGAGCTCGTCGCCGGGAGGGCGAAAAATCACGCCGGGAGGGACGCGGCGCGTTATCACCAGCGACTGACAGTCGGCGGTGACGTCCGAGCCCTCCCAACCGGCGCGAGACGGCGCCATCTCCTCCTGGTGCTAGTCCACGGCGGCGCCCGCAAGGTCCATGGATGCGCGGTTGCTGGTGGAGAAGCAGGGGCTCGTCGGAGTTGAGGTTGACGACGACGACGGAGGCGCGCCGGAATCCTTGCTCTCTGCTCTCACTACGACGGCGCGTGGCGAGTTCGCGGCGGCGCTTAGCTCTGTGGCGAGGGCGAAGGCGAGAAGGAGCGCTGCAAGATGGGGAAAGTGCGAAGGGGAAGAGATGATTTGGGCGGCGCGGAGGTATTTATTCCATCTGCGAATTGCGGCTACTAATGGATTGATCGTGGCAGAGATCATGCGGCGTGGCTTTACTGCTCGTTAGAAACGCATATAGCGCAAAATGCGCGCGTAACGGGCACAATTGATCCCACGACGTGGGTCGTGGGCTCTCGAGTACACGATCGAGGTGACCTAACAGGCTGTGGGCCCCAGGTGCAGTGGCGGGCGCGTGACATGTTGAAACGCCAGAAACGAGGCGTCGGGGGCGTGGGCATGTGACACGTGCCCTCACTTGACACGCGAAGATAGATTTGATTTGGATTGAGCGGGAGCGAGTGAGAAATTTCGCTAAGTGTTGGATGCACGGCAGAGCTCTGCGTTGCGTGCTCTACTCGGCACTTAGCAGATTTCTCTCAAGGCGTTATTCAGAGAAGTTTGAGCAAGGGCTTTGAGTGTCCGAGTTGAGGAGCAACTCGGCCAGACCTGCTTCACGGAGATAATTTGGTTTAAGCTGGCAGGGCCCAACGAACAAGTTCACTGGACTCTACCAGCTTCGGGGACTAATGTCGGGGGGCTACCCCCGAGTAGGGGTAAGACAGGTGGTGAAACAGAGATCATAGTACTGTTTACCGGGTAGGCGGCTACCCGGGTACCTGCTATCCGGTAGATGCTACTCGGTAATAAGTATTGAAGGACAAGAGAAGATAAGGAGGAAGTTTGGAATCATCCGAGTAGAGATCAAGTGGTCCGAGTAGATGAGCATCCATCCTACTCGGGCACAAAGTCAATGGAGCCGTTCTGACGGGATCCCGCGGATCCCGCGGCCGTACAGGCATGCGGTTCAACTTACAAGACGCATGATTATCTGCGCTACGACATGGGTACAGTGAGGGTGGGCCCCTGTCTTGTCTTGTCGCCGACAAGGGGGACATGACATGTCAGGGGCCTACTCTGTGAGGCTGACAGGGTGGACAAGTCCTGCCAGCCGGACGGCGCGGCGACTTCTCGCACCGGCGTCAGCGGGAACACGGAAGCGTGCTGCCGCTATCACAGTGGTGTTGTCTAATCGTGCACTTTCTATTCTTTGTTTACTCGACTGGGCACCAATATATGAGGTGCCCAGCCCCCTCCTGCGCGAGGGACGTTGCCCTGAGAGCATTTATTGCACTCCTTAGTGCTACACAGAGAGAGAACTAGAGAGTGTCTACTCGGCTGAAGGCCTGATTTGTACTGTGGCTACTTTGTATACATCATATACAGAGAGATAGGGAGGAGTAGGGGTGTTACCTCCACACGAGGGCCCCGAACCTGGGTAGATCGAGGTGTTTGCAGTGTTTCTGAGCGCGTCTACTCGACGTGCGATCCCTCCTCGAATACCTACAGCGTCCATCGGCCCCAACACTTTAGCCATCCCATGGCATCTGTCTTTACTCATCCACGACAACTGGTGGACTGGTCGGCTTACAGGAGGGACCGGGGAGATTCTCGTGATAACCGCGTTATGTCCTTGCACCCCCCCGAATCCGGGTGCCGTATCCGGGTGTCGTACTGTGGCAGAGGCGAGTCCATCCCTGCGTACCCGGCGACCACTCTCGGGTGCTTGAGTGCCCATGCGGTAGTACCCGAGCCGTACCGAGGTACTCTCGAGCCCATGCTGTAAGTACCATAGGCCGTACGCCTGTACCGGCTAGTCCTTATATTAGTATAGGGGGCTGTACGCGGGTACCGGCGAGCCCATGCCGGAGTACCCCGAGCCGCTTGAGATTAGGCGTACCAGGCGACGTAGAGAGGCACTGTGGCCCGCGTAGGCCTACGGGGTTGGCGTGCAGCTTCACACCCTCCCTTACTGTTGACTTTGCTGCCACCCGACTGGAGTCTTCATCCGGCTGGCCACTCCGCTGCCGGATGGTAGCTCCAGCCGGAAGGCGAATCGGTGGCTAGAATATGTCCATGCGCACGATGTTGCTTGTGACCAACCGGAGCGTAACACACCGGTTGCATCTTTCCGGCTTCTTCAGGCACCCGGGGATCATCCCCCGAACAGGTAGGAGTTTGGTAGCCGGTATGCTGGGTGCAAAGCTCTCGTATGTTTCTTCTGTTTGTGCCAGCTTCTCCAGCCGGCGGTCGCGCGACGCCTCGAGTTCTCTGCGCGGCCGGTTGGGGATGACACAATGATCCATCCGGGTGACATTGATGATGACGTAACTAGTCACGTAGGCCTGTGACCGCAGTCAAGTAGATGTCTTCGCTTTGTTTCTCGCGCTCGGGATCTTTTGTGGTTGATGGAGGCGTTACTGGATCCACTACGGCGCACTACCCACGACCCCTCAGTTTGTGCACCACGTGGGGGTCGTGGGTGGTGGTTTCGTTGCGCGTCGCGCATCCGTTACCTCTCCCCCTCTATAAGTGCGGGTGGGGCGAGCCCTTCTCGTCTTCTTCGCTCTCCACACTTCCTTCTTCCTTCGTACGCTTCCGCCGCTTTTGCCCTCCTCCTCCGTATCCACCGCTAGCCATGACGGGAGGCCGCTTCGCGCGGACCGTAGCTCTGCCTTCGGAGATCATTCCACCTTCGTCGCTTCTCCTCCCACCTCCAGCGAAAAAATGACAGGCTCAAGGAGGGCCCCCGGCGCCACCGACAATGCGCCCAAGAAAGGCGCCTGGGCGGGATCTGCGGTGACGATGGACGACCTCCGGTACTACCGTGGCATGGGCTATTTCGGCCTTGCCTTGATGGTGGCCATCACCGCCCATGTCCGCGCCTCGGACTTCGAGGTGGCGGCGAACTTGCGCGCCGCCCTGCGGGCGCTGCCGAAGTTCAAGATTGTTCTGCACCCTTAGCCCAACGAGCGGATGTTCTTCTTTTCGCACGTTGACCGTGGACTCGTGCCCCGGGTGAGTTCCTTCATTGCCGCCTTCCTGGCGTACTTCGGCCTCTAGATCCATCATCTGGGACCGAACACCATGACCTAGCTCGCATTCTTTGTGAGTCTTTGCGAGAACTATCTGGGCATTTGGCCCAACCTCGATCTCTTCGTCCGGCTGTTCTTCTTGAAGGCGGGTACGGAGGTGGCGCAAGGGCCGTTGGTGAAGTGCGGCTGCGCCATAATCGTGGCCAGGGTGAACACCTTCTTGCCCAAGATGGTCCTGGTGGAGTCGGCGAGGATGTGGCAGAAGACGTATTTTTACATCGATGATTTGAAAGGAGGCGACCAGATAGGCCTCGCGCCCTTCACCAGCGTGCCGCCGACCACCCAGAACAACTGGATGAACTGGAACTACAGGAACGCGACACTGTGCGATGCCCTGCTGGCCCGGGTTAGAGAGTTGTCCCACGCTGGCCTGACCCCGCGGGGTCTGATGATGAGCTGGACGTTGCCCCGGCTGATGCCGTTGTGGCATCGGTCGCACAAGATCTGCTTCACGTTGGGGCCCAATGACCCCAACCGGATCGCCCGGGCGGATGCCAACTGGGCCTCGCTGAAGACCCTGATGCACACCCTCGTGCCCAAGGAAGTGGTGACGGAGATGTGGCAGTACGGCCTTGCGCCATATACGCGGCAGAACCGCCCTACCAAGGTAAACACTTGATCCTCTCCGGTCGGATTTATATCGTTCTGGCCGGTTGGCCTTGACCTCGTGTGGTTGGTGTAGCCTTTCTCCATCCAGGCGGTGGAGGATGGGCCGGATGGTCCGGACTTTCTTGCGGACTTGCCGCCGGTGGTGGTGCCGAGGCAACCGGCTGCAGGCGTTGCGGAGGCAGAGGTAGAGGAGAACAACCCGGCACCGGCTCGCGATGGTAAGCTTCTTGGCCCAGATGATGAAGTAAGTGAAATTGACGATGACGACTCTGACGTAGATTCGTCGGCCTCCTCCGTAGCGCCGGCCAAGCGGCGCCACGCGGCCGGCTCGTCAAGCCGGTTGGCTGGAGAGGATGAACCGGGGGCAAAGCAAGGACGCGGCGCGACACCCCCGACTAGAGGAGCTCGACGTCAGTGAAGGGCTCCGCCACCGGTGGTGATTGGGTAAGTCTCTTCTTCCCCTCCCGCTTTCTTCGCGTTTACGCGCCTTTTCTTGATGTTCTTCTTTACTTCACAGGGCGGCCGTGTCGTCCATCCCTATGCGGACACCAGCTCCCTCGCCTGTTCGGGAGGTGGTTCCACCGTCGGTGACTGGCTTGGATGCTCCTGGGGGCAAGTCCCCGTGTCGGAGCCAGTTGATGCTGCAACGGCGGCCACCATGTCCCAGCCGGAAATGGCCGTGGCGCCCCAGTCGGAAACGTCTGCAGCATCACAGTCGGAGGTGGCCGCCACCCCTGTCGGTCACCGCGCCCCAGCCGGAGGTTGCTGCCACTCCGCCCGTCGCCACGCCCCAGCCGGAGGCGGTTGCCACGACCTGCACCACCCTGGCCGTGGCGATGAGCTCCATCCCTGCCACAACTTCATACCAAGGACTGGGAATGCCGCCTTCCTTCATGCTACCGTCCGGTTTGACCCAGCCGGCTGCTGGTGCGATGCCGCCGCCTGGGGCCTATCTGCTGGCGTCGGCATCCGGCCGAGCGCGCTGACCGCCTGTCCCCAGACAGCCGGGTCCATCCGGGTGCCTATCAAGCCCATAGAGGCCGGGCAGGCGCTGAAGAAGGACCTCGAGGCAGCAGCAGCAGCGGCCGCAGCGGTAACGAGGGACTTGGCGCTCGCCGTCCAGGCGTGCGCGTTGACGAATAGGTTGATGGTGGTAAGTTTGCTCCTTGAACTCTGCCTTGCGGGTAACCGCCGAAGTATCATGACTTTCTTCTTTCGTTTTCGCTTGCAGGACGCTAGTCAGAGCGAGGATCATATTAGGATGGATGGCAAACAACTGCTGAGTAAGTGACTTTCCTTCTTCTACCGGGTAGTTCGCCATTTTGCAACCGGTGACTCACATCCATTTCTTGCTTTGCAACAGAGGAGATCAATGATTTCAAGGAGGCACAAGAACTCAATACCCGCAGCACAGACGGCCCGGATGCTGGATGAGCGGGACAAGGCGCACGCTGAGGCCACCATGGATCTCCGCCATCGCGCCGAGCGGTCGGATGCGCACAAGGCGGAGGCGGAGGCGTGCAAGGCTGAGGGGGGCACACACGAGGCCAAGGCGGAGCGGCTGGCTACCCAAATGAAGACCGATGAGGAAGCCCACACCGCGACCCTGGCCAGTCAGCAGGCTACCTTCTGACTTCTGGAGGCCGAGATGGAGACCATGCGGAAGGACAAGGACGAAGCGGTGAACTGCCTCAAGGAGAAGCCCGACTTGATCACCAGCGCCGACACTGGTACGTGCCTTTCCTTTCACCGGCTGGGTTAACCGGTGAGTCTCGTCGTCTGACCCTCGGCTTCTGGTTGCAAGGTACTACCCAGAGGTGGAGGACGTTCTTCATCGGGCCCACACGCTTGAGCTAGGCATGGCTTCCGACTCCGAGGTGATGGCGGATTGGGAACCCACTGCGGAGGACTAGGTCGCCACCCTTCGGGAGGAGTCCAAAGCCTTGCGGGAAGCCGGACAAGCCGTGTTCTCCGCCACCTGGGATTCTGAGGCGCCGCCGGAGGTCATGTTGAAGATCACGGCCCGCCTCCAGGCGGTGCCTGACACCGTCAACCACCTGAGGGACTCGGCTGCCCGCTTCGGTGCTGAAATGGCCTTGATCATGATCATGTCGTGGTTCACTCGGGGCTTCGACCAGGCGGTCCTTGAGCGCATGACCCGCGGCTTCCGGCAGGGTACTAGCTTCGAGGAGAACAGGGTTCGCCCGGGTGTTCGCGAGGCCATAAGTCGGACGGGTGGCTACGCGTACATCGACGTCTTCTTCCCGCGGGAGCCAGAAGAAATCTTCAAAGGCGCGGAAGAACCAGCGGTCGAGAATATCGAGGAGCCGATTGTTGTGATGCCTCCCCCACTGTGTCGACTGAGCAAGTGATAGAGGATGGTGAGCCCGACACTGATTGAGTCCCCGGGATGTGCGGTGTATTTGTTTTATCCGTCGATGAAGACTTGGTCTATATCTTTTATCCCCACGATGCCGGGTGGAACTGTAGTGCAGTTGGATTTATTCTGTTAATGCTAAAGTTGCCCCTCGCGGGCCTTTGTTATTGCTTCTTTATCTGCCGATTTTTTTTGATTACCTGGTGGCAGCGTTCTAGCATACCCACCGGGTGTAGCCCCTGAGATTGGGGCCTTCTTCCTTAGGTAGGCGGGCCGAATTTCTCACTTTCTTGGAAAAAGTTGGCCGACTGCCCGTAGTGGCTGACTAGCTATTAGGTGGAAAACACTGAAGAGTCTTGTTAAATCATTAGTCCACGAAAACAAAAATCCTTAGACACTTTTACTTGCCATTTTCACTTAGTTAAGTGGTAGTTCACGTTAGTCCGGATGGCTAGGTTTGCATTTGTGTCCCTTGCCGTCTAGCCCTTACTCTTTCTAACATGTCAGCCGGGTTGCGGTCTGCAGTCAGAACCGAAGAGGGGACCGTCTCATCGGGTATACACCTACAAACTTTTGCGGATTTGAACTTAAGCGAGCGTTGCGCGCTGCTGCTAGGCAACCGACTTTTTCTCACGCCTTAGTCGTTTTTTTCGCGTGTGGTCCTCCAGCTTTTGCTCTGGCTGGCTGAACTATCGGGTTGCGGTCTGCAGCCGGATCCACAGAGTGGGCCTTTCGCACCGAGCATGTTACTTATCCGCCTAACTTTTGAGGTATGAGCAGACTACTTTTGCCGGTTGTAAGGTACAAGAGATGTGTTGCAAAGGGCGGCCCTCCGAGTGCTTTGCTCGGAGGGTCGGCAAATTTTATTGATAGCTTAGGGCTACATGGTGTTACACTTTAGTGTAGAGCTTGCAGAGCAGCTCTGTGTTCCACAGACGCTCCGTCTCGTCATAGGAAGTGTCCCCCTTGTTCTTGTGCGGCTCGCGCATGTCGATGAGGGACTAGGCATTGTTACTCAGCGCCCGGCTGATGATGAAGGGGCCCTCCCATGGGGAGGACAGCCTATGGAAGCCCCTAGTGTCCTGTATCAGCCAGAGCACGAGGTCGCCTTCGCGGAAAGCGAGAGGGCAGATCCGCCGAGTTTGGTACTGATACGTCATAAATGTATCTATAATTTCTGATGTTCCATGTTGTTTTCATACTATATGCTACATGTTTCTTATACACTTTATGTCATTTTTATGGATTTTCTGGCACTAACCTATTGACAAGATGCCACAGAGCCAGTTCTTGTTTTCTGCTATTTTTAGTTTCAGAAAAGTTGTTCTGGAAATATTCTCGAATTAGACGATTCAAAAGGCAGAAGTCTTAGAATTCCCGGATGGTCAAGGAAGTCCAAAGGAGACCCGGAGGGGGGCCCTGGAGCCCCCACACCATGCCTGGGCACGGGTGGACCCCTGGCCGAGCCGGGAGGTGGTGTGGTCCCCTCGGGCGCCCACCTCCATCGTCCTTTCGCCTATATATCCCCCCCCCGATGCATAAACCGTAAAGATATCGGGCCCCTTCCACGAAAAGTTCCGTACCTCCGCCGCCGCTGCCGACAAGTTTCAGGGGACTAAATACTCCGTTCTGGCACCCTGTCGGGACAGGGAAGTTCCCCCTGGATCCATCTCCATCGACTCCACCGCCATCTTCATCGTTGTTGCTGTCTCCTATGATGAGGAGGGAGTAGTTCACCCTCGGGGCTGAGGGCTCTACCGATAGCTATGTGTTTCATCTCTCTCTCTCCCATGGTGTGATCTTTATGTGATCATGAGCTTTGTAATCTCGTTGAATAAGTAGATGTTACTCTTCATTTGTTATGGTACTCAAGTGGTTTTGTTATGAGATCTCCGTAGACACTTTGATCATGGTGTAATGGTGACAGTGTGTGCACCGTGTGGTTTAGCATGATATTTATATCTTGTGTTGGATGACCCTATGAAATTGTGGCGTTTGTTTAGTACTAATTTGGGGCGCTCATAGTGACAGCGTGGTGTGCCCTAGAGAGGGAATACAAACTTGAGGAGTGTTGTTACAACCCTGCGCATGGATTGGTGTTTGTTATCTGACCGAAGAGTGGTTCGGAGTATCATAGTGAAGAGATGATATTTATGCACTCAATTATGTTATCATTGTTGAGAGTGTTCACTGGTGAAAGTATGATCCCTAGGCTTTGTGGCTAAGCATTGAAACACCGTTTACAATCAGTTCTGCTACATTTTTGCTTCCTGCCATTTTTATTTCAGATTGCTACTATCACTTATAATTATCCATACTACTTGTATTTCACTCTCTCTTCGCCGAACTAGTTCACCTATACAACTGACAATTGTATTAGGTGTGTTGAGGACACAAGAGACTTCTTTTATCGTAATTGCAGCGTTGCTTGAAGGGATACCTTTGACCTTTTC
Organism: Alopecurus myosuroides; assembly: GCA_028641055.1. Lineage (NCBI taxonomy): Eukaryota > Viridiplantae > Streptophyta > Magnoliopsida > Poales > Poaceae > Alopecurus > Alopecurus myosuroides. Next base: position 20,781,002 of record CM054062.1, read on the forward strand.
CTCTTCGAGTTCGATAAACCTTGGGTGATCCACTTAAGGGAAACTTGCTGATGTTCTACAAACCTCTGCACTTGGAGGCCCAACACTGTCTACAAGAATAGAAGCGTGCGTAGACATCAAGCTCTTTTCTGGTGCCGTTGCCGGGGAGGTAAGGTAAAAGGTACTCACATCCTCTGTGAGTGCTTGATACCTCTCCAACGTATCTATAATTTCTGATGTTCCATGTTGATATTTTGTCAATTGCTACATGTTTTCTCCCTTCTTTATAGCATTTTTTACACGTTTTCCGGGACTAACCTATTAACAAGATGCCAAGTGCCAGTTCCCTATTTTGTGTTATTTTTTATTTCAGAAAAGTTGTTTTGGAAATATTCTCGGAATTGGACCCCACGAATCCCGAAGTTCCTATTTTCCCCGGAAGCATCCAGAAGTCCAAAGAGGAGTCGAAGACGGGCACCAGGGGGCCCTCACCATAGCCAGGGCGTGGCCACCCTTGGCCGTGCCTAGGGGTGGTGAGGCCACCCTGGTGGCCCACCGTCGTCGCCCTTTCGCCTATTTATTCCCCTCCGAAGGAAAACCCTAGGTACATGATAAAAAATCTTCGAAAAGTTCTGGAGCCGCCATCGTCGTCAACCCTAGATCAGGGGGTTCTGAAGCTGTCTCCCAGCACCCTGCCGAACATGAGATCATCACCATGAATGCCTCCAGAGTGATGTGTGAGTAGTTTATCCTTGGACTACGGGTCCATAGAAGTAGCTAGATGGTTGTATTCTCCTCCTATGCCTCAATGTTTAGATCTCGTGAGCTGCCTAACATGATCGAGATTGTTCTTATGTAATTCTATGTGCCGTGTTTGCTGGGATCCGATGAATATTGAACTTATGCCAAGTTGATTATAGTCTTTATTGCATATGTTATTTGTGATCTTGCATGCTTTCCGTTGCTAGTGGTTTCTCTGACCAAGTAGTTGCTAGTGACTCCAAGAGGGAGTATTTATGCTCGATAGTTGGGTTCATGCCTCCTTTTCGCCAGTGCTCGATGACAGAAACGTGACGGGGGAGGATGTGCTGTCACCACTAGGGAGAAAACATCGGTGTGAGTGCCCGCGTGCACAATCATTGCTTACATTACACACATTGCTTAATGTGATTATCTGTTGCTTGGAACTTAATACCTAAGGGGGTTTGGATGATAACCTGAGGGTGGATTATTAGTCATAGATGCAGTTGGATTACAGTTTATGTATGTTTTTTTAATGCCCGTACTAAATATCATAGTAGTCATCATGTCATGAATGTGCACTATGGTGCAACCTCTATTTGTCAATTGCCTAGCTGTAATTTGTTCACCCAGCATGCTATATTTTGTGGAGAGACACCACTAGTGAACCTATGAACTCGGTCCATTTTCCTACACTGTTAAACAAACCACTACAATTCCCTGCTTTTTTTACTTACTGCAAGCATACACCATTTTCCACACTATACGTCTAACCTTTGTTTTCAGCAAGACCGGTGAGATTGACAACCTCACTGTACCATTGGGACAAAGTATTTTGGTTGTGTTGTGTGCAGGTTCCGCGTTGTTGCTGACACCGGTGAGGCGCCATCACCATATTCAGTGGCATCAACCTTCCGAAGATCCTCTTTATCCTACTGGATTGATAACCTTGGTTCTTAACTGAGGGAAATTCTTACCGTTGTACTCATCACAACCTCCTCTTGGGGTTCCCAACACGCCATCCATAGCATCAAGAATTTCTGGCGCCGTTGCAAGGGACTTAAAATTCATCATCATCAAGAAGTCTCCCCATCAAGGCACCATCAAGGCGTAGCAAAGAATTTCTGGCACCGTTGCCGGGGAACAAAACAAACATACATAAGAAGACTTCCTCCCGCAACGGTCGCCATCCATAGCAGCAAGAATTTTTGGCGCCGTTGCCGGGGAGAAAGAAGTCTTCTGGCAAGGGGAGACTCTCATTCTCAACCTCTTCATTTTGTTTATTGTCTTGTTTTTATTTTTGTCTTATTTTGCTTCTTTATATCAAAAACACAAAAAAATTAGTTTACTATATAGTTGTTATTTTTGTTTGCTTGTTTTTATGTCTAGTTTTGTTCCTATCACTATGTGACCGGAAGAAACAATTCACTTTCAAGCAAGGGAGTGAGGAGAGTTTTAAGGAAGCTTGGTCTAGGATTTTTTATTCTTATAGTAAAACTGAACCCATGATGACCCTGAATTTGTTTCTTAGTAGTTTTTACTTTGGTCTTGTTCTTTGCTATAGATATGCTTTAGACTCTGCAGTAGGAGGAGACTTCCTTCGCTGAGATGGGGATCAAGCTCTAAATGCCATTAAAAGTTGATCGCAACTTCTAACTCAACTAGTAAATTTGATTCATCCCTTGTGAGCTCTCAGATAGATTAAATACTCTTGAGACAAATATATCCTGTTTAAAAGAAGTCTATAATCAGATTCGTGTTTATTATGATTATGTGCCAATAAACTTTGAATCTCCAATGTGGATCCCTACAGTAAAATTTGTCATAAATGGTGAAACTTTTCACGCTCGTTGCGATATTATGACTGAATTTTGTCTTATGCCTAAAAATATTTACGAGTCTTTGAATCTTTGGAAACTTTCTAAAGGGGGAGAAGAAATACCTCTTATAAATAATACCGTTGTTTTGCCCATTGGTATAGCTGAGGGAGTGTTTACAAAAATCATGGGAAGGACAGTATCCACTGATTATCTTGTTATTGAATGTGTAGGATAAGGACAAATTACACTTGGAAGGTCCTTGCTGAAACTCCTGGGGGCAGTAATAGATGTGGGGAAGGTACGCTAAATTTTGCCTTCGCACCAGGTTGTGGCCACATATTCCCCAAACCCAAGAAGAAGGGTAAGAGAAGTAAAATGAGAGTTCTTGATATTGATTTGAATGTCTCTTCACTTTAAAATACTTGAGTTGCTTTCTATGCCTAGTTGAAAGGCGTTAAAGAAAAGCGCTACCGGGAGACAACCCTGTTTTATTTCTCCGTTTTCAACCCGTTTTCCGTCGTTTCTTTCTGTGTTCTTTGCACCTGGGTGTTGTCTATTTCTTAGAAACCCCGTACGTATCTTTTCTTTTGTGTCTTTGTTGAGCCAAGTAAAGCCTCTAGTGTGAAGTTGAGACTATATTTCGGATTTCTGCGCAGGAAACAGATTTCTGTTGTCCACTGTTAAGTTCGTATAAAATCACAGAAAATTCAAAATGACCTGAGTCTTTTTTTGCGTAATCCTGGGCTATATACGCAACTTTTCTTAGTTGACACTTTTTGATTTGAGCAACAGAATATTTTCTAAAAAAATCATCTTTACCTACTGTCCTGTTTTGACAGATTTCTGCCAATAATTGCATTTGCATCTTAATCTCTTTCTTTTGGTGTTCTTTTGAGAAAAAGAGTTTTAAAACAAGTTGTGACAGTAGCTAATGTGTTTATGAGTGTTAGTCTTGTGTTGAAACTGAACCATGTGAATTTATTATTTCGATTGCACTAACGTTGCTAATGAAGATTGTGAGAAGTTTGGTGTGAAGGAAGTTTTCAAGGGTCAAGAGAAGAGGATGATATGACGTGATGAAGAAGAGTGAAGAGCCTAAGCTTGGGGATGCCCCGGAGGTACATCCCAGCAAATTCCAAGAAGACTCAAGCGTCTAAGCTTGGGGATGCCCAAGGCATCCCCTTCTTCATCGACAAATTATCAGGTCACTTCTAGTGAACTATATTTTTATTCGGTCACATCTTATGTGCTTTACTTGGAGCATCTTTTATTTTTGCTTTCAGTTTATTTTTATTTTTGCAGTAAGCTTGGTTGGACCCCGGCATTCTTTTATTAGAGACTGACACACTCCGCTTTTTCATGGGAATACTTTGTATTCTTAATCTTTGTCTGGCTGTTGCATTTATTTAGCTCCTGTTTTGCATTCATATCTTATTTAGAGCTGTTAAGTTTTCATTTCGATATGCTTAGAGAGAGTTTTTGTTGTCTCATATATGTCCTTGGTTGGGAATAGAAATGCTTGTGTGATAGTTGGTATAGTGGAAAAATTCGCATGGTCTTGTAGAACACTAAACTGCTTCACTTGAATCACTGTTGTTGTTTTGAGATATTAATTTTCGTAATGGATAAACGGGAAGGACTAGTAAGTAGAAACTTTTAATGGTTGGTCTAAGAAACTTGAAACTGTTCCACACTTAAAATTACCAGCTGATAGAAACAATGGTATATGATTGCTACGAGTGATACATTTCTGATTGGCCTTTTGTTACGCGCTACAGTCGGGGTAGCTAACAGTGACTTGTCACTGCCACTGACCCTCTTGGAGTGATTTGCATTGTGCCTTGTAAAGATGATTTGCTTGCTGCAACATTTTAACTCGTGAGTCTATGTTGCGGTTCCTAGCACTTCCACCATCCATATTTGCTAGCCTCTTCGGTACTGTGCATTGCCCTTTCTCACATTGAGAGTTGGTGCAAACTATGCCAGTGCATCCAAATCCCGTGGGAGGACTTTGTTCTCCTACACATAAGCCCATATATTCTTCCTCAAAACAGCCACCATACCTACCTATCATGGCATTTCCATTGCCATTCCGAGATATATTGCTGCACAACATCCACCTCCATTATGTTACTTGATGATGAGCTTCATGGTTATTTATGCATACTGCTACACTGGCAGGAGCATGCAGTTGGATACATCAAAGATATTCCATTATGAGTTATGAGTCCTAGAAGTGTGATAATTCATTGCAATATAGGATGTTTCCCCTACCTGTGAGGATATATAAAAAAATGAAAAAGCCCAAAAAAAGGGGGGCCAAAGAGAGAATAAAGAGAGAGGGGGGGGGGGGCGCATCACTATCCTTTATACCACACTTTTGCTTCATGTTTAGCACCAATGCTTCAGTTTGGAGAAAGTTTTCATATTATCATTCATTCATAACTTGGCTTGTATATTCCAATGATGAGCCTCCTCAAATGAGCTCTAGGTCTTCGTGAGCAAGCAAGTTGGATGCACCCCCACTAGTTCCATTGGAGATCTTTCATACACTTATAGCTCTATGTGCATCCGTTGTGTGGCAATCCCTACTCCTTTGCATAGCTTCGGTTGTAAGACTTTCTCTTGTCTATTGACCACTTTCAGCTTTGTGAGCCTTTCTTCCATTGACCTTCCAAACCCCCCATAATGTTCTTTTTTCCATAACATCCTCATGTCAGGGACCAACACAGAACACTTGCTTGTTTTTAGTGTGCAAATAGTTTAAGATTCAAGCATTGCATCGTGTGGAAAGCTTGACTTGATCCTAACAGGGGTTGTGAAGATCGTTTGACGTGCATGATATTGTTGTTCTTGAAAGCTTAAATCATCTCTAATAAACTTTGCACGGTTGATAGTCTTTTAGTATTGATTCATTAAAAGTTTTACTTCTTTGTTTATGCATTACTTATTGTTATCAAATATAGATCACAGCTTTAGTTCATTTGATCCTAGTTTACATGCTCTGTTTTACATATTATGATCAAGATTGTGTGGTAGCATGTCACCTCAGAAATTATTTTGTTTTATCGTTTACCTACTCGAGGACGAGTAGGAACTAAGCTTGGGGATGCTTGATACGTCTCCAACGTATCGATAATTTCTGATGTTCCATGTTGATATTTTGCCAATTGCTACATGTTTTCTCCCTTCTTTATAGCATTTTTACACCTTTTCCGGGACTAACCTATTAACAAGATGCCAAGTGCCAGTTCCCCGTTTTCTGTTGTTTTTTATTTCAGAAAAGTTATTCTGGAAATATTCTCGGAATTGGACCCCACGAATCCAGAAGTTCCTATTTTCCTGAAAGCATCCAGAAGTCCGAAGAGGAGTCGAAGACGTGCACCAGGGGGCCCTCACCATAGCAAGGCGCGGCCCCCCTTGGCCGCGCCTAGGGGTGGTGAGGCCACCCTGGTGGCCCACCGACGTCGCCCTTTCGCCTATTTATTCCCCTCCGAAGGAAAACCCTAGGTACCTGATCAAAAATCCCCGGAAAGTTCCGCAGCCGCCGTCGTCGTCAACCCTAGATCAGGGGGGTTCTGAAGTTGTCTCCCGGCACCCTGTCGGAGAGGAGATCATCACCGGAGGCCTCTTCATCACCATGCCTGCCTCCGGAGTGATGCGTGAGTAGTTCATCCTTGGACTACGGGTCCATAGCAGTAGCTAGATGGTTGTCTTCTCCTCCTATGACTCAATGTTTAGATCTCGTGAGCTGCCTAACATGATCGAAATTATTCTTATGTAATTCTATGTGCCGTGTTTGCTAGGATTCGATGAATATTGAACTTATGCCAAGTTGATTATAGTCTTTATTGCATATGTTATTTGTGATCTTGCATGCTTTCCGTTTCTAGTGGTTGCTCTGGCCAAGTAGTTGCTAGTGACTCCAAGAGGGAGTATTTATGCTCGATAGTTGGGTTCACGCCTCCTTTTTGCCTATGCTCGAGTGACAGAAATGTGACGGGGTAGGATGTGTTGTTGCCACTAGGGAGAAAACAGCGGTGTGAGTGCCCGCGTGCACAATCATTGCTTACATTACACACATTGCTTAATGCGATTATCTGTTGCTTGCAACTTACTACCTAAGGGGTTCGGATGATAACTTGAGGATGGATTATTAGTCATAGATGCAGTTGGATTACGGTCTATGTATATTGTTGTAATGCCCGCACTAAATATCATAGTAGTCATCATGTCATGAATGTGCACTACGGTGCAACCTCTATTTGTCAATTGTCGAGCTGTAATTTGTTCACCCAGCATGCTATCTTTTATGGAGAGACACCACTAGTGAACCTATGAACTCCGGTCCATTTTCCTACACTGTTAAACAAACCACTACAATTCCCTGCTTTCTTTACTTACTGCAAGCATACACCATTTTCCACACTATACGTCTAATCTTTGTTTTCAGAAAGACCGGTGAGATTGAAAACCTCACTGTACCGTTGGGACAAAGTATTTTGGTTGTGTTGTGTGCAGGTTCTGCGTTGTTGCTGACACCTGTGAGGCGCCATCACCATATTCAGTAGCATCAACCTTCCGAAGATCCTCTTTCTCCTACTAGATTGAAAACCTTGGTTCTTAACTGAGGGAAATTCTTACCGCTGTACTTATCACACCCTCCTCTTGGGGTTCCCAACACGCCATCCATAGCATCAAGAATTCTTGGCGCCGTTACCTGGGACTTAAAATTCATCATCATCAAGAAGTCTCCCCTGTCAAGGCACCGTCAAGGCGTAGCAAAGAATTTCTGGCGCCGTTGCCGGGGAACAAAACAAACATACATAAGAAGACTTCCTCCCGCAACGGTCGCCATCCATAGCAGCAGTGCTCGAAGTTATTTCCTTTAGATTCTGCAATTATATCTTTTTGTTTCTTGTTTTTATTTTCACTAGTTAGGCTTGTTTTTACTTGTTCCTTGTTTTTTTACTAGTAATTCTTAATGGAAAACAACAAAAATATGAGAGAGCTTTATTTGCATGCTAGTAGCAATGTTATTAGCATTAATTCTTTCGATACCATATTTCTAATGCTATGGAAAAGTCTAAGCTTGGGGAAGCTAGTTTATATAATCTTTTTAGTTCCCCATCTTTAGAGGAGAAAATTTGCTCTGATGATACTTTATCTCCCATATGTGATAAATCTAATGATGCTTGTGATATTTTAAATCCTCCTGCTAAAAGTGTTCCTTTTAAAATACCTATGAAAATTGTTGAACATGTCAGGAATAACTGCTATTTTGGAGATGGAACTGTCCATCCTCGTGGTCATTTACTCTTTATACATGGATTATGCGGGTTGTTCAAGTGTGTAGGTATTTCAATGGACAAAGTTAAGAGGAGGCTATTACCTTTGTCACTTAAGGACAAAGCAAGAGAGTGGTATGAGCTACTAGATGATCCTCATCATTTGGAGTGGAAGGAGCTTGAATGTCTACTTTATTCTAAATTTTATTCTTCTCATGAACTGTATTTAGATAGGAATTACATTTATAATTTTTAGCCTCGTGATGGAGAAAGCATTGCTCAAGCTTGGGAAAGACTGAAAACATTAATACTTAAATGTCCTAACCATGAGCTTCCTAAGGAAATAATTGTTACTAATTTTTATGCAAGGCTTTCAGGACATTACAAGGATTAGATGCCTATTCAGAGGGTTCTTTCTCAAGTAAAAAGGTGGAAGCTAAATGGGATCTTCTTGAAACAATTCAAACCAATAATGAAGGGTGGAATAACGACAAAGGTAAAGAATCAGGTATAAACTATGAGTATGATTGCATTAAGTCTTTCGCTGAAACTGCTGATTTTCAAGAGCTTAGTGCTAAATATGGTCTTGATCCTCAAATGATTGTTGGTTGGTATAGATCCTTTGCTTCTTATATTAATGTTCCTAAAGCAAATGGGGACATATATCATGGAACTTTTAAAGACACTTGCATGAAAAATGAAATTGTTATTAATGATTGCAATGAACATGCTCAAACTTCTGAAATTATTATTTCTTATAAGCATGTTAATTTTTGTGGAGCACTTAGACCTTGTAAAAATAATCAAATAAAAGCAGAATATTGTATCCATCATGGGAATGAAAAAACCAGAAAGTGGGACAGGGCTTTAGATGATTGTGCCCTCTATCCTTTTATTTGTGAACTTTGCTGTAAAGTGGGTCATTTCAATTTTCAATGCTCAGGCTATAATAATAACCATTCGAATCCTATGAGTACTGCAAGTTTGTATTGTGATGACATGATCACTCCTAATCAGCATGACGAACTTACATTATTTTGGGGGTGTGAAGAGTTATCAAGAAAAACTTCTTTGGTAGATATGAGTGCTCTTGATATGAATAGTGTCCCGCATGGTTGTCATCTTTATTGTGTTAATAATTTCCACACAAATACTTGCATACAAAATATTATAAAAGAGGAGATTTTACATAAATATGACAGGAATAATATTTGTTTTCATCTTATTAATGAAGAGGAGAAATCCTCCAAAGTTTTTTCTATTGTTTCTGACAACAAACCAGGGTATGTGGAGAAGCTTCCTTTCAAGACTCTCCCTCCTATAGAGAGGAAGAATAAGAAGAAGAGGAGTAAAAGGATAGACGTAATGGTATCTCCCCCTAAGTATGTTGCTCCTATTATAGTTTTTGATGAGTCTGAACTCGATGATTTTCCTATGGCTGTTATTTATGAAAGTGATCATTATTGGGAGAAACACACTACTTTTGATATTGAAAATCTCTTTGGTACCAATTCTGAAAATGATGATTGCTATACTATTAGTACCATACATGTTCCTTCCAATGATGATATAGAAAGCTATGGATTGTGGATGATGTGTTTGAAAATCCTTTTGCTACTGATGATTATATGCTTGATACATCTCTTTCTAGTAAAAACGATGATATGTTTACAAATGAATGCACTTTGGAAGATAACTATTCTATTTCCTATGATGATACTATGCCTCCAATCTTTGATAACTATTATAAAATATGCTATAAGATAGGCTATGATTACAATTATCCTCATGAAACTTGTCATAGTTATGGAGGGAGTACCCAAAACCATCTCCCTAATATACAACTTGTCTATCATGTTGGAGTTCTTTATGATGATTACAATGATGAAAATGCTATTTTCAGTCCACCTACTATTGAGGAGAAAATTAATTATGATTACAATATGCCTCCTATATTTGATGATTACGGTGATGAGAATGATAATGATAGCTATTTTGTTGAATTTTCTCCCACTACTATTGACGAGAAGGACTATGCTTATGTGGAGAGTAATAATTCTTTTATGCATGTGGCCCATGATAAGAATGTTTATTGTGATAGTTATATTGTTAATTTTATTCATGATGCTACTGAAAGTTATTATGAGAGAGGGAAACATAGTCTTATGCATCTCAAAAATATCAAGTTTCCCCTCTTTATGTTGAAAGTTTTGAGTGTGCACTTATTTTGTCTTACTATGCTAGCCACTTTGTGCTTTATTGAATTGTTCTTCTACAAGATTATTTTTCATAGTAAGTGGGTTAGAATTAAACTTCTTTTATATTTTCTTCTTGATGCTCTCTTTTTCTTAAATTCCTATTTCTAATGTGAGCATCTTCTCAAATTATCATGCCTAGCTAAAAGGCGTTAAATAAAAGCACTTCCTGGGAGATAACCCATGGTTTTATTTTTGCTTTGTTTTTCTCTATTTTCTTTGATTCTAGGTGGTCTATACTTATGTAGAAACTCCTTTGTATCTTTATTTTCATGTATTAGTTGTGCCAAGTAAAGTTTCTAGCGAAAGTTGGAGTTGGTTTTGAATTTTTGCGCAGAAAACAGATTTCTGCTGTCCATCGTAAAAAATTGTATAATTCACAGAAAGATCAAAATGAACTGAAACTTTTTGTGCTTATTCCTCGTCTAATTCCAAAACTTTTTCGTTCTTTATATTTTTTGATCGGAGCAACTTAAGTTCCCCAAAAAAATTCATCATTACAGATTGTTCTGGTTTTGGCAGATTCTGCCATTTTTCTTGCATTTGCTCTTTTACCATGTCAAGTAGATTTCTTTGCTTCACGAAACATCAGGCTGTAGCTAATGTTTAAAAGTATCAATATAACTTGTGACCATGCAGAAATCATGGATTTTTTTTATTGTTGCACTAACCCTCTAATGCGAATTACTTTGAGTGTGGTGTGAAGGAAGTTTTCAAGGGTCAAAAGAAGAGGGTGATATAATGTAATCAAGAGAGTGCAAACCAAAGCTTGGGGATGCCCCTGTGTTTCATACTTGAAAATTCTAAGAAGACTCAAGAGTCTAAGCTTGGGGATGCCCAAGGCATCCCCTTCTTCATCAACAATTTATCAGGTCACTTCTAGTGAAACTATATTTTTATTCAGTCACATCATATGAATTTTTACTTGGAGCGTCTGTTTGTTTTCTTTTGTTTTCCTTGCTGAAATAATATTGCTGGAACCTAGCATTACTTTTTGGAACAGAGACACGCTCCTCTTTTTCATATGAATACTTGTTATGCTCGTATTCTTAGTTTTTCTTCTAGCGGCTGCAAATCCTTTTAGCTCCTTTTTTCATGCATCTCTTTTTCGGAGTTGTTAGTTCTAGAAGAGTTATGTTAGTACTCTCTTGTTATATTGCTATATCTCTTGGAGTGTTTTTGTTGTTTGGTGTTTTATGGAAATAGAAAATTCTACGTGTGGTAGATGGTATAACAAAAAAGCTTGCATATTCGCTTAGATCACTTAACTGTTTCAATTGATTATTTGCTGTTGTTTTGAGATATTAATATGCTTAATGGTAAACCTTCTGGTTTAGTAGAGTAAAAACTATTAATGTTTGGTCTAAAATCTTGAAACTTTGCCACACTCAAATAACCAGTTGATGGGATAATGGTATATGACTTCCTTTTCTGATAGCAATCGTAATAGCTTTTTGTTACGCGCTACGGTCGGGGTAGCTAACCGTGACTTGTCACTGCCACGAACCCTCTTGCAGTGATTTTCATTATGCCTTGTAAAATCATGATTTTAGTTGTAATCTTTTAACTTGTGAGTTCTATGTTACGGTTTTCTGGCATCCATATTTGCTAGCCTCTTCGGTACTGTGCATTGCTCATTCTCACATTGAGAGTTGGTGCAAACTTTGTCAGTGCATCCAAATCCCGTGGGAGAACTTTGTTATTCTACACATAACCCAAAAATTATCTTCCTCAAAACAGCCACCATACCTACCTACCATGGCATTTCCATAGCCATTCGAGATATATTGCCATACAACATACATCATCATTATGTTACTTGTCATGCTTCATTGTTATTTTGCATACTGCTACACTGGCAGGAGAATTTAGTTTTATATACATTAGAGATATTTCAGTTTGATTTATGAGTACTAAAAGTGTGATGATTCATTGTAAAATAGAGTGGTGCCCCTACCAGACTACCAGTGAGGTTATGTAAAAAAAAGAGAAAAAGCCCAAAAAGAAAAAAAGAAAGAAAGGGAAAAAGAGAGATAATAAAGAGAGAGGGGGCAGCACTACTATGATTTATTGCACACTTGTGCTTGATTAGCATCATTACTTCAATTTGGAGAGAGTTTTCATATTATGACTTGCATAAGTATGTGGGGAACTTACAATATAAAACTTGGCTTGTATATTCCAATGATGAGCCTCCTCAAAAGAGCTCTAGGTCTTCGTGAGCAAGCAAGTTGGATGCACCCCCACTAGTTCCATTGGAGAGCTTTCATACACTTATAGATCTATGTGTATCCGTTGTGTGGCAATCACTACTCCTTGCATAACTTTGATTATAATACTTCCTCTTGTCTAATGATCACTTTCAGTTGTGTGAGACTTTCTTCCATTGATCATCCAAACCCCCCATAATGTTCTTTTAGCCATAACATCCTGGTGCCAGGGCCCAATACAGAGTGCTTGCTTGTTTTGAGTGTACACATATTTTAATGATTTTTTACGTGCATATCTCTACTATATAATACGGCTTATGGTGGCTGTCGTACGTTCTGGTAGTTTTACAATTACAATTTAGTCCATCAGAAAGCTGGAAATCAACCCGCGGTACATCTGTATCCCAACCGCACCTTCTTATCCCAAATCTAAACGCACTGCCCGCAGGGAACCACCACGCCCAGGCGACCATGGGCCCCTCCCTGGTGCAGACCCCCTTAGTCTTGATTCATTTACAGATAACAATCGATGCCCGCAGGGATAGGCACAGCGAACGAGGAAAAGTTTCGGCAGTGCCAGGACCTAGATCTCTGCACAGCTTGACCATAGTCTTGATTCATTTACAGATAACAATCGATGCCTATTCTCCGTCAGCTACTGTTAAAATATGACAGTGGTGTCCTGGCCGCTCTTTAGGAAGAATCGTAGCAGACAGCTGCTCCTGGAAGGGCAAGGACGCTGACGTGCAAGTGAGCGAGTACTTGCCTTGGTCGTGTCCTACATCGACATGATCATCTTCTCTATGCTGGCTGATAATTATTTGGACGAATGATCAAACCACTTAGATGAAAGCAAGCTCTTATTTTCATATATATATTCAGGCAACGAAGGATTTGAGATATACTTATATGCATGTACAACCTCACCTCTCATTCTCTCAATCCATAACTCGGGCAGGTACTTGCTGCTATGACAGTTCACTAGGTGGCTAGGGTCACATGGTTGCTACTGCGAGAAGGATTTATCAGTGTTGCAACTATGGTCGAACAACCATCTGCTGAACTGCTCACTGTAGTGAATAAGAAGGATATATTTAGTTATTCAGCAAAGAACTGTAGATAGTATTGTTGTCGGCTTCTCTATCTCAAGAAATTGTGGAGAAGGAACGGAAATAATGCAGGGCAATCGCCTCAGATCTCAAATACATTGAGTAGACTATTCACAAGAACAGATGATGGCAGCCACCATTTTCTTTTGAGAGCTGATCTGATGGGATAGAGCTCACAGAAAATAGAGATAGAAGGCTTCTTTGCAGCGGAGGAGATGAAGAATTGCACAGAGTTTGAGACAGGTGTATTTTTTGCAACAAGCAAAAATGGTGGGGGCTGTAAAACTATCCTCTATTTTCACACATCTTTAACAGAACATTCCTAGGCATTTTTAATAGAGCATGCATGTACATTTGTAACAATAACACTAAAAAAATTCATAGGTGAAAATTAGTTCTGTAGTGTTATTATCGTGGTTCCGTAGCAAAGCATGGGCAATTTGCTAGTTGTTGTCACTTGACCTGATCCTAACAGGAGTTGTTGTGAGAGTTTGATGCCTTGGATGATTATATTGTTGTTCTTGAAGATTAAATCATCTCTAATAAACCATTGCACGGTTGGTTGACTTTTAGTATTGAGTCATTGAAAAGTTTTACTTTGTTCTTCCAAATGTTTTATACATTATTCTATTTGATATCAACTATAAACCATAGCCTTTATTCATTTGATCCTAGTTTACATGCTTTATATTACTATGATGTTCAAGTTTATGTTGGTATTAGGTCACCTCAGAAATTATTTGTTTTTATCATTTACCTACTCGAGGACGTGTAGGAACTAAGCTTGGGGATGTTGATACATCATAAATGTATCCATAATTTCTGATGTTCCATGTTGTTTTCATACTATATGCTATAAACTTTATGTCATTTTTATGGATTTTATGGGACTAACCTATTGACAAGATGCGACAGAGACAGTTCCTGTTCTCTCTTGTTTTTAGTTTTAGAAAAGTTGTTCTAAAAATATTCTTGGAATTAGACGATTCAAAAGCCAAAAGTATTAGAATTCCCGATGGGTCAAGGAAGTCCAAAGGAGACCTGGAGGGGGCCCCTGAAGCCCCCACACCATGCCTGGGCGCGGGTCGACCCCTCGCCGCGTCGGTAGGTGGTGCGGGCCCCTCGGACGCCCACCACCATCGCCCTTTCGCCTATATATGCCCCGATGCATAAACCCTAAAGATATCGGGCCCCTTCCACGAAAAGTTCCGTAGATCCGCCGACAAGTTTTGAGGGAGACAAATATCTGTTCCGGTACCCTGCCAGGACGGAGAAGTGCGCCCAGATCCATCTCCATCGACTCCACCCCCATATTCATCGTTGTTGCCGTCTCCTATGATGAGGAGGGAGTAGTTCACCTTCGGGGCTGAGGGCTCTACCGGTAGCTATGTGTTTCATCTCTCTCTCCCATGGTGTGATATTTAAGTGATCATGAGCTTTGTAATCTAGTTGAATAAGTAGATGTTACTCTTCATCTATTATGCTACTCAAGTGGTTTTGTTATGAGATCTTCGTAGACACTTTGATCATGGTGTAATGGTGACAGTGTGTGCACCGTGTGGTTTAGCATGATATTTATATCTTGTGTTGGATGACCCTATGAAATTGTGGCGTTTTTTTAGTACTAATTTGGGGTGCTCATAGTGACAGCGTGGGGCGCCCTAGAGAGGGAATACAAACTTGAGGAGTGTTGTTACAGCCCTATGCATGGATTGGTGTTTGTTATCTGACCGGAGAGTGGTTTGGAGTAGCATAGTCAAGATATGATATTTATGCATTCAATTATGTTATCATTGTTGAGAGTGTTCACTAGTGAAACTATGATCATTAGGCCTTGTTTCTAAGCATTGAAACACCGTTTACAATCAGTTCTGCTACATGTTTGCTTGCTGCTATTTTTATTTCAGATTGCTACTATCACTTATAATTATCCATACTACTTGTATTTCACTCTCTCTTCGCCGAACTAGTGCACCTATACAACTGACAATTGTATTAGGTGTGTCGGGGACACAAGAGACTTCTTGTATCATAGTTGCATGGTTGCTTGAGAGGGATACCTTTGACCTCTTCCTCCCTGAGTTTGATTAAACTTGGGTGATCCACTTAAGGGAAAATTGCTATTTTTCTACAACCTCTACACCTGGAGGCCCAACAGTGTCTACAAGAATAGAAGCGTGCATAGACATCAGGTACCGGCGGAGGTCTTGCTGGTATATCGCAGATCTGAGCAAGGCCAGATCGCGCGCTTCCTCGAGCAGGTCCACGCCATCTTGGTTCTCCTACTGTGTGTCCTTCTCCGTGTACAGGACGATCCGAGGCAAATTGAACTGGATATCAGCCGAGAGGACGGCTTTCGCCCCGTAGACGAGGAAGAAGGGCGTGTAATCGGTCGATCGGTTGGGCGTGGTCCTAAGGCTCTATAGGACGGATGGAAGCTCTACTATCCAGTAGCCAGGCGCCCGCTCGAGCGGGTCTACTAGCCGAGACTTGATGCCGGCTAGGATTAGGCCGTTAGCTCTTTCCACTTGGTCGTTTAACTCGGGGTGGGCCACGAACGCCAGGTCCAGCCGGATCCCCTTGTCCCCACAAAATTGCGCGAAAACGCATTTGGCAAAGTTTGTGTTGTTGTCGGTGATGATGCAATGCAGGTAGCCGCAGCGGTAGATGATGTCCCGGAAGAAGGTGATGACGGTATGGCCGTCCAACCGCTTGATCAGCTTGGCCTCGATCCATTTGGTAAATTTGTCGACGACAACCAGTAGGTGGGTCATGCCACCTAAGGCTGTTTTGAACGGGCCCACCATGTCTAGTCCCCACACGGCAACTGACCAGGTGATGGGAATGGTTCTGAGCGGTGCTCGGCGTGTGCTTATACGTTCGGAAGCGCTGGCAGCCGTTGCAGGCCTTGATCAGTTTTTCGGCGTCAGCCGATATGGTTGGCTAGTAGAAACCATATCGTACGGCCTTGGAGCATGTTGCTCTTGTTGATGCGTGGTGGCCGCATTACCCCTTGTGTATGTCCTCGAGGAGGCAGAGGCAGAGCTCCGGCTCGGCGCAACGTAAGTACATTCCGCATGTCCTTCGTTTGTGCAGGTGGTTGTTGATGACGGTGTAGGCCTTGGCGCGACGCTGGATCTGTCGCGTGAGCACCTTGTCATTTGGGAGTGTGCCCTGTATGAGGAAGTCGAGGTAGGGCTATGCCCAAACTGGGGTTGGGTACTTGGCGAAGGCGTAGTGTTGGAGGAGTTGAAGGCGTGTTTCCTCCGTTAGGCTGGCCCCCGGCTCCGGGTGGTGGGCATCTAGGTTCGACTGGCGAGCCCCTAAGTCTGGTGTGCGAGCCCCCGGGTCTGGTCAGCGAGCCCTCGGGTCTAACAAGTGGTCTGCGGTGTCCGGCTGGTTGATCAGCATGAGGATAGCCGCTGGTTGTGACTTGGGGTCGGCTGATGTCTTTGTGCCGATCGGTGATGAAGCTGAAAGGAGAGCCCCCGGGTCCTTTTGTCCGGTTGGGTCAGCCAGCAGGATGCTGGAGTCGGAGTCCGGCGATAGAGTAATGGACGTCTTGTAGAGGTGCTCGAGGGAGACGCTAGGCGGGATTGCCTGACTCGTAGAGCCGAGCTTTGTGAGCATGTCGGTCGTCTCGTTGAGTGCTTGATGTCTACACAAGCTTCTATTATTGTAGACAGTGTTGGGCCTTGATGCTGGTGATTCACACGGTTGTTGGGAGACCCCAAGAGGAGGGTGTGATGAGCACAGTGGTAGGTATTTCCCCTTAGTTAGGAACCAAGGTTATCAATCCAGTAGGAGAAAGAGGACCTTCGGAAGGTTGATGCCACTGACGGTGGTGCTGGCGCTTCACTGATGTCAGCAACAACGTGGAACCTGCACACAAATCAACCAAAATACTTTGCCCCAACGGTACAGTGAGGTTGTCAATCTCACCGGTCTTGCTGAAAACAAAGATTAGACGTATAGTGTGGAAAAACAGTGTATGCTTGCAGAAAGTAAAGAAAGCAGGAAATTGTTGTGGTTTGTTTAACAGTGTGGAAAAATGGATCGGGTTTCATAGTTTCACTAATGGTGTCTCTCCATAAAAGATAGCATGCTAGGTGAACAAATTACAGTTGGGCAATTGACAAATAGAGGTTGCATCGTAGTGCACAATATGACATGAAGATTACTATGATATTTAATGCGGGCATTACAACAAGATACATAGACCGACATCCATCAACATATATGACTAATAATCCACCCTCAGGTTATCATCCGAAACCCCTCAGGTATTAAGTTGCAAGCAACAGATAATTGCATTAAACAAAGTGTGTAATGTAAGCAATTATTATGCACGCGGGCACTCTCACCGCTGTTTTCTCCCTAATGGCAACAACACATCCTCCCCCTTCACGTTTCTGTCACTCGAGCAAGGCAACAAGGAGGCATGAACCCACTATCAAGCATAAATACTCCTTCTTGGAGTCACTAGCAACTACTTGGACAGAATAACCACTAGCAACGGAGAGCATGCAAGATCACAAATAACATATGCAAATAAAGACTATAATCAACTTGGCATAAGGTCAATATTCATCGGATCCCAGCAAACACAACACAGATAATTACATAAGATCAATCTCGATCATGATAGGAAGCTCACGAGATCTAAACATGGAGGCATATGAGGAGAAGACAACCATCTAGCTATAGCTACGAACCCGTAGTCCAAGGATTAACTACTCACACATCACTCCGGAGGTAGTCATGGTGATGGAGAAGCCTACGGTGATGATCTCCTCTCCGGCAGGGTGCCGGAAACAGCTTCAGAACCCCCTGATCTGGGGTTGACGGTGACGGCGGCTGCGGAACGTTTTTGGGAATTTTGATAAGGTGTTTAGGGTTTTCCATCCGGGGGGCTTAAATAGGCGAAACAGCGAAGGCGGTGGAGGCCGGGGGGACCCACACCCATAGCTAGCGCGGCCAGGGGGCGCGCCACCCTATGGTGTGGCCCCCCGCTGCCCCTCTTCGGCTCCTCTTCGGACTTCTGGATGCTTTCGAGGAAAATAGGACTTCCGGGCTTCAAATTTTTCAATTCCGAGAATATTTCCAAAACAACTTTTCTGAAACTAAAAAACAGCAGAAAACAGGGAACTGGCTCTGTGGCAACTTGTTAATAGGTTAGTCCGGAAAATCGATAAAAATGACATAAAGAAGGGACAAAACATGTAGCAATTGGCATAATATGATCATGGAGCATCAGAAATTAGGGATACGTTTATGACGTATCAAGCATCCCCAAGCTTAGTTCCTACTCGTCCTCGAGTAGTTAAACGACAAAACAATAATTTCTGAGGTGACATGCTACTAACATAACTTGATCAATCTAATGTAAAAGCATATGCACGCTGAGATTATAAAACTTTAAACACAGGCATGATAAATAAAACTTTAATAATAAAGCATAGAAATTACTTTGCATCACAAAAAGTAACTCAAATAAAGGATCATGAATAATAATGCAAAGAAAGGTAAACGTTTGTTTCAGGTATAGAGAAAGCATGGAAAAGTGATATTTCGATAGTCCTTAAGAGTGGGGAAAAACATAAATGCCAGGACACCTTCAAAGTTTAAGAGGAAGACTAGAACAAATAATATCATATCATGAAGTAATTATTGATGCTTATGGACAAATGCACATAGAACTCAGAATGGCAAAAATGCTCTCTCAACTGTGCATAAAGTTAGAAAATGGAGACTAAACATAAAAGTAAAAGGAAGGACCTTCGCAGAGGGAAGCAGGGATCACTCATGTGCTAGAGATTTTATTTTATTAAACAGGGGTATTAAAAGTTTGACACTCCTCCCATCCATCTTTCACAAACCATGGCTAACCGAATCCTCGGGTGCCTGCCAACAATCACATACCGTAGAGGAGTGTCTATATTTTGGAGATGTATGCTAATGTCAACGAATGGTAAACAGAAAATACAGTACGTCACAAGTCAATTGGATTCACAAGAGCGGCTCTCATGGTGAAGGACGCAAGTGGTGTAGAGTCATCCCTCTTTCTCTTTTGTTTATACAATTATGCTTTGACTGATAAATCAGGGGCAAAAATAGTGAAGAGAATTTGTTTGCATTAATTTGGGGCTGGGCCCCCCGTTGCCAGCTCTTCTATCATTTGGATAAGCGGATGAAGCCACTAGTCCAGGGTGTGAAATCCAATCAACAAGTGAGATACAGATTCTCTATTGACGTCCTCATGAGCAAAAACAGGAACATAAAGCAGGAGTAATTTTGAAGGTTTTAAAGGTAACACATGAGCAATTTACTTTGGAATGGCAGTTAAATACGACATGTAGGTAGGTATGGTGGACACAATGGGAAAAACTTTGTTTTAAGGGAGTTTGGATGCACGTGTAGAGCTCATACTTAGTACAGGTGGAGGCTAGCAAAAGACTCGGAGCGACAAATCAAGAGAGCATAAGAACCATAATGATGCATAGCGACATAAGCATCATTAATTAAAACATAAGCAGTATCACAAGTTCAAAAACTAAGTGGTCATGGAGGCTATTCGTGACTGGTTTGTAGTCATAAACATGGTGTGAGCATGCGCCAAGTCAACCAAATAAAACATTCGAAAGAGAGTACCATACATTGATGCTTTACTATGACAAGAACAACTCATGAATCTTTCAATACATACTAAACACTCTCAGCTATTTGAGTCTAGTCATGCTACTCAATAGCCACAAGGCTTTAAAACTAAAATAACATTTAGCATGGCATGAAAAATTCCTAGCCATAGTTTATACAAGCTTCTACTAGTACTGTTATCGATTCTACTTCAAGCAGCAATTTTCTTTTGTTTCTCCCAACAAGCGCCATACAAAACATGCTTTAACAAAGTTACTATTTAAGATACATCAAGCAAACATGATAGTACTCAAATAATACTACCAAAACTAACAGCTCTAATAAGAGATTCATGCAAAACAGGAGCTGAATAAATGCAACAGCTAGACAGAGATTAAGAATACAATGTATTCTCATGAAAAAGCGGAGCGTGTCACTCTCCAATAAAAGAATTCTGGGGTCCAACCAAGATTATTATAAAATTAAAAAAAACTGAAAGCAAAAGCAAAAGAAAACTGAAACAAAAATAAAATACGCTCCAAGTAAAGCACATAAGATGCGACCGAATAAAAATATAATTTCACTAGAAGTGACCTGATAATTTGTTGATGAAGAAGGGGATGCCTTGGGCATCCCCAAGCTTAGACGCTTGAGTCTTCTTGGAATTTTCTTGGATGTACCACTGGGGCATCCCCAAGCTTAGGCTTTTCAGTCTTCTTCTTCACATCATATCATCCTCTTCTCTTGACTCTTGAAAACTTCCCTCACATCAAAATTCTCACAATATTCATTAGCAACGTTAGTGCAATTGAAATAAGAAATTCACATGGTTCAGTTTCTCAAAAGACACATTAGCTACTGTCACAACTTCTTTCAAAACTCTTTTTCTCAAAAGAACACCAAAAGAAAGAGATTAAGATGCAAATGCGATAAATGGCAGAAATCTGTCAAAACAGAACAACAGGTAAAGATCGATTTTTTCAAAGATCTTCTGTTGCTCAAATCAAAAATGGGTCTTCTAATAAATTTGAGTAATTGGCTGAGGAATAATCACAAAACAATTAAGATCATTATGATCTTCCAGGATTTTATACGATATTTTACGGTGGATAGCAGAAATCTGCTTTCCGCGCGGAAATCTAAAAACCAACTCCAACTTTCCACTAGAGGCTTTACTTGGCTCAACAAAAACTCAAAAGAAAAGATACAGTGGGGTTTCCAAGGAAATAGACAACACCCAGGTGCAAGCACACCAAAGAAAACAAAGGAAAACTAAAAGAAAACAGAGAAATAAAACAGGTTGTCTCCCGGTAGCGCTTTTCTTTAACGCCTTTCAGCTAGGCATAGAAAAGTGGAATCAAGTAGATGCTCACACAAGACTTATGAATTAAGTAAAAGTGAGCATCAAGAAGCAAGTATAAAACAAATTTAAGTCTAACCCACTTCTATGCATAGGGATCTTGTAAAGAAATAAATTAAAGAAGCTCAAACTATAAATCATGGGAAGGTAGAACAAGAGCAACTTCAAAACTTTCAACAAAAAGAGAGGTGTTTTAGTAACATGAAAATTCCTACAACCATATTTTCCTCTCTATAATAATTTTCAGTAGAGTCATGAACAAACTCAACAACATAATTATCACATAAAGCATGTTTGTCATGGCCTAAAAGCACACAACTCATATCAAGCTCAAAAATAGTGGGATCAAAATTTAAAATCAGCTCCTCTCTTTTCCCACTTTTAGCAATAGCAAAGCAAGATGATTGATCACTCATAAAAGGTATAGGACACATTATAGCAATCCTATTTTCAGTAGCATTATTATTCATAACATCAAGTAACATAGGAGCATCATCAAGAGCATTATCATAAGATTTGTCCAGGTAGCATGGATTATCATAAATAACAGTAGCAATATCATTCTCACAAGTTTCATTCATAGTAGTATCAAGGTCACAAGTATAGAAAGTATCAATTTCATCAAATATTGTATGAGCTAAAGAGTTACTATCATTGGGAGGTAGACATGGGTAGCTCCATTCTTCCTCCTCTTGATCATCACTATCCTCCTCTTTTTCATCCAATGAGCTTCCAGATTCAGCAATTTCTTCTTCCATAGGCCCCTGCAAGGCATCAGTTACTTCCTTAGGTTGAGATAATTTATTAAGATATTGCATTATGTAGTAATTACAATCCCGTAATTATCAAAGCAATATTAAGTATATCATAAATCTCATATTTATAAGGTGCATCATCAATACTTTCAAGCAAATAGGCAATTTCGAATGAACCCTTCCAAGCAATAAATTCTTCAATTTGTTCCAGATCATATAATTCATAATTTCCCTTAACATAAGAAGATATGGTAACATTATCATTATACTCACATTGAAAAGGAGGTGTTTATACCTCCTACAGAAGCAAGATTTATCAAAGCAATAAGTAACATTATAGGTAGAGCACAAGTTTTTAGCATAGTCATGCAATTTATTAATTTTCTCCCATAAGTGTATTCCTTTTTGTGACAAGCGGTGTTCCTTATAATGTTTTTTTTGTTCATCCGTGAACCCACCTTGCCTAAAAGATCTAGTTTCAAAGACATCAAACATTGATAGCAAGCATGATAAAGCAAAAATAACAACTAGAATAAGAACTAATTATTTTTGTGTTTTGATATAAAGAAGAAAAACAAGGAAAAAATAAAAACAAGGAAATAAACAAAATAAAGAGATTGAGAGTGAGAGACTCCCCTTGCCAGAAGACTTCCTTCTTCCCGGCAACGGCGCCAGAAAATATCCTTGATGCTCGTGGTTCACACGGTAGTTGGGAACCAAGGTTATCAATCAAGTAGGTATTTCCCCTTAGTTAGAAACCAAGGTTATCAATCAAGTAGGAGAAAGAGGAACTTCGGAAGGTTGATGCCACTAACGGTGGTGCTGGTGCTTCACCGGTGTCAGCAACAACGTGGAACCTGCACACAACTCAACCAAAATACTTTGCCCCAACGGTACAGTGAGGTTGTCAATCTCACCGGCCTTGCTGAAAACAAAGATTAGACTTATAGTGTGGAAAAACAGTGTATGCTTGCAGAAAGTAAAGAAAGCAGGAAATTGTTGTGGTTTTTTTAACAGTGTGGAAAAATGGAACGAGGTTCATGAATGCGGGCACTCTCACTGCTGTTTTCTCCCTAATGGCAACAACACATCCTCCCCCTTCCTGTTTTTGTCACTCGAGCAAGGAAACAAGGAGGCATGAACCCACTATCGAGTATAAATACTCCCTCTTGGAGTCACTAGCAACTACTTGGCCAGAATAACCACTAGCAACGGAGAGCATGCAAGATCACAAATAACATATGCAAATAAAGACTATAATCAACTTGGCATAAGGTTAATATTCATCGGATCTCAGCAAACACAGCACTGAGAATTACATAAGATCAATCTCGATCATGATAGGCAGCTCACAAGATCTAAACATGGACGCATATGAGGAGAAGACAACCATCTAGCTACAGCTGCGGACCCGTAGTCCAAGGATGAACTACTCACGCATCACTCCGGAGGTAGGCATGGTGATGGAGAAGCCTCCGGTGATGATCTCCTCTCCGGCAGGGTGCCGAAAACAGCTTCAGAACCCCCCTGATCTGGGGTTGATGGTGACGGCGGCTGTGGAACTTTTTCAGGGATTTTGGTCAGGTGTTTAGGGTTTTCCATCCGGGGGGCTTAAATAGGCGAAAGGGCGAAGGCGGTGGAGGCCGGGGGCCCCACACCCATAGCTGGAACGGCTAGGGGGGCGCGCCACCCTATGGTGTGGCCCCCCTGCTGCCCCTCTTCGGCTCCTCTTCGGTCTTCTGGATGTTTCCGGGGAAAATAGGACTTCCGGGCTTCGAATTTTCCAATTCCGAGAATATTTCCAGAACAACTTTTCTGAAACTAAAAAATAGCAGAAAACAGGGAACTGGCTCTGTGGCATCTTGTTAATAGGTTAGTCCGGAAAATCGATAAAAATGACATAAACAAGGGACAAAACATGTAGCAATTGGCATAATATGATCATGGAGCATCGGAAATTA
This sequence comes from Alopecurus myosuroides, assembly GCA_028641055.1. NCBI lineage: Eukaryota > Viridiplantae > Streptophyta > Magnoliopsida > Poales > Poaceae > Alopecurus > Alopecurus myosuroides. The sequence continues at coordinate 20,805,116 of CM054062.1, forward strand.
GGGATACATTTATGATGTATCAGGCCTCGAAGTGCAGAGGTTTCTAGAACAGCAGCAAGTTTCCCTTAAGTGGATCAACCAAGGTTTATCGAACTCAGTGACATGGGGATGACTCCCATGCCTATCGGATGAGCCTACCTGGTCTAAGGCCCAGCATTAAAGTCCAGCGTGAGAGGCTACCTCATGGTTCTAGAAGGTCCGGTTACAGCCCACCCGCAAGACTTGCAGGACAAGATGGAATGTTTCCACCGACTAAAACTTGGGTTTGTAATCCCCCCGGGTACGGGTTTGAGACCCAGCCACCTATATAAGGGCTAGGAGAACCACCTAGGGGGCATCCAATCTAGAGCATACACTATAGAAGACGCACCTCGAGATCCAATCTCTCGACCTGCGCACTCCCCATTGTAAGAAAACACCATAATACAAAGACATACAAGCAGGAGTAAGGGTATTACCTCTACGAGGGCCCCGAACCTGGGTAAAATCGTGCCCCCTGTTAGTCGTCGTGTCCACCAGTGCCTATATCGTTCCTCTACTTGAAACCCTACTGATTCACCCGAGGGATTTGTTGATATGAGTCATCAACACTCAGGGAGGTAGAGGTCAAAGATATCCCTCTCAAGCAACCCCGCAATTACGATACAAGAAGTCTCTTGTGTCCTCAACACACCTAATACAATTTTCAGTTGTATAGGTGCACTAGTTCGGTGAAGAGATAGTGAAATACAAGTAATATGGATGATTATAAGTAGTAATTGCAATCTGAAATAAAAATGGCAGCAAGCAAACATGTAGCAGAACTGGTTGTAAACGGTGTTTCAATGCTTAGCAACAAGGCCTAGGGATCATACTTTCACTAGTGGACACTCTCAACAATAATAACACAATTGAATACATAAATATCCTCTCTTCACTATGCTACTCTGAACCACTCTCCGGCTGGATAACGAACACCAATCATTGCGTAGGGCTACAAAAGCACACCTTAGAGTCGCATTCCCCACTAGGTAACCCCACACTGTCACCTTGGGCCCTAGATGGTTCCAGACAAACACCACAATTTCATATGGTCATCCAACACAAAATATATAAATCATGATAAGCCACACACGGTGCACACACTGTCACCTTTACACCGTGGGACAAAAGTGTCTCCGGAGATCTCATTAATAAAACCACCTGAGTATCATAATAGATGAAGAGTAACATCTACTTATTCAATTAGATTACAAAGATTATGATCACATAAAGATCACACCATGGGAGAGAGATGAAACACATAGCTACCGGTGGAGCCCTCAGCCTCGGGGGAGAACTACTCCCTCCTCATCATGGGAGTCAAGAACGGCGATGAAGATGGCGATGGAGTCGATGGAGATGGCTCCAGGGGCACTTCCCTGTCCCTGTAGAGTGCGGAAACAGAGATTTCTGTCCCCCCAAAACTTGTCTTCAATGGCGGCGGAGCTACAAAACTTTTCGTGGAAGGAGGCCTGATTGATTTAGGGTTTTTGCGTCGGGGGGAATAAATAGGCGAAAGGGCGATGTCGGTGGGCGCCCGAGGGGCGCACACCATGTGGTGGCACGGCCAGGGGGACCTGCACCACCCTATAGTGTGGCCACCTTGTTGCCATCCTCCGTCTATGATTTGGACGTCGTTGACGTGTCGAAAAAAATAGGACCCTCGGATTTTGTTTCGTCCAATTCCGAGAATATTTTCAGAACAACTTTTCTGAAACTAAAAACATCAGAAAATAGGAACTGGCACTATGGCATCTTGTCAATAGGTTAGTCCCAGAAAATCTAAAAAAATGCTATGAAGTGTATATAAAACATGTAGCAATTGGCATGAAAACAACATGGAACATCAGAAATTATAGATACGTTTGAGACGTATCAGTGCTCCTCGCACGCGGTGAAATTCACATCGTTTGAAGCAGGTGCAGAGCTGCTGTACGAAGAACTGGTATGCGGCCATGTTGGCATCCTTTGCGTCCCAGTTGTCAGAGTTCTGCTGGACGACGAGGTCAGAGTCGCCGAAGCATAGTATGCAATGGATGTTCATCTCCTGGGCCAGCCGAGGCCTTGGACGAGTGCCTCGTATTCGGTCATGTTTGTTGGAGGCTTGAAGTTAATTTGTAGGGCGTACTCCAACCGGTCTCCCTTGGACGAGGTGATGGCAATTCCGTCTCCTAGGGCCCCGCTCATTTTGGAACCGTCGAAATGCATCCACCAGTAGGCGGAGTCGGGAACCGGGGGGAGGTATTGTGTCTCCGCCCAGTCGACTTATCTCTACGCACGCTTCTATTATTGTAGACAGTGTTGGGCCTCCAAGTGCAGAGGTTTGTAGAACAGCAGGAAGTTTCCCTTAAGTGGATCACCCAAGGTTTATCGAACTCAGGGAGGAAGAGGTCAAAGGTATCCCTCTCAAGCAACCCTGCAATTACGATACAAGAAGTCTCTTGTGTCCCCAACACACCTAATACAATTGTCAGTTGTATAGGTGCACTATCTCGGTGAAGATAGAGTAAAATACAAGTGATATGGATGATTATAAGTGACAATAGCAATCTGAAATAAAAATGGCAGCAAGCAAACATGTAGAAGAACTGAATGTAAACGGTGTTTCAATGCTTAGAAACAAGGCCTAGAGATCCTACTTTCACTAGTGGACACTCTCAACAATGATAACATAATTAATGCATAAATATCGCTCTTCACTATTGATGGTGCAGGTCTTGCACTCGTTGGGAAACCCCAAGAGGAAGGTATGATGAGCACAGTAGCAGTTTTCCCTCAGAAAGAAACCAAGGTTAGTAAGAGGAAGGAGTAACTTCAAAAGGTTGATGCCGCTGAGATGGCAGGGCGCATTACCGGTTCAGCAGCAACGTGGAACCTAACAACACAAACAATTCACTTTGCCCCAACAAAGCAATGAGGTTGTCAATCTCACCAGTTTTGCTGATAACAAAGAGGTTAAATGTATGGTGTGGAAAACAATATGAAAATTGTATGAAAGCAGTAGCAACAGTGTGAAAATAGTGGGAGCAGTGTGTGTATTATCAGAATGAGAAAATGGACCGGGTCCATTGTTCACTAGAGGTGTCTCTCCATAAAAGATAAATAACATGCGTGGTAAACAAATTACAGCCAGGCAATTGATAGAAATGAAGGCTGCACCGTAGTGCATATGCAAGACATAAAGATAACTATGCGATTCATGCGGCATCTTGTCAATAGATTAGTCTCGGAAATCGATAAAAATGACATAAAGTGTATAGCAAACATGTAGGAAATAACATGGAAACAAAATGGAACATCAGAAACTAAGGACACGTTTATGACGTATTAACATTCCCAATCTTAGTTCCTACTCGTCCTCGAGTAGGTAAACGATAAAAACACAGAATTTCTAAGGTGACATGCTACCAACATAAACTTGATCATCAATATTGTAAAAGCATATGTAAGCTGAGATCATAGTACTTTAAACACAAGCATCATAGATATAATTCTAGCAATAAAACATAGCAATCACTTTGCATCCTGAGAAGTAACACAAATAAAAGATCATGAATAATACTGCACTGAAAGATATACGTTTGTTTCAAGCATAGAGATAACATGGCAAAGTGATATTTCGCTTGTCCTTAAGAGTGGGGCAAAATCTAAATGCCAGAATACCTTCAAAGTTCATGAGGAAGACTAGAACAAATAATTAGAGAACAAACAATAACACATCATGAATCGATTAATAATGTTTCTGGGACAAATGCACATTAAACTCAGAATGGCAAGTATGTTCTCTCAACTGTGCATAAAGTTAGAAGATGGAGACTCAACATAAAAGTAAAAGAAAGGCCCTTCGCAGAGGGAAGCAGGGATCAACTCATGTGCTAGAGCTTTTACTTTATTAAACAGAGGTATAAAATGTCTGACACTCCTCCAACCATCTTACACAAACCATGGCTAACTAAATCCTCGGGTGCCTGCCAACAATCACTTACCGTGGAGGAGTGTCTATTTTTTGGAGAGGTGTATGCTTATGTCAACGAATGGTAAACACAAAATACAGTACGTGACAAGCCAATTAGACTTCACAAGAGAGGATCCCATAGAAGGACGCATCTGGGTAGAAGGCCATCCCTCTTTCTCTTTTGTTTACACAATTATGCTTTGATTGATAAATTAGGGGGAAAATAGTGTAGAGAATTTGTTGTTATCAATTTGGGGCTGGGCACCCTGCTGCCAGATCTTCTATCAATTCGATAAGCGTATGAAGCCACTAGTCGAGGGCGTGAAAGTCTAATCAACAAGTGAGATAAAGATTATTTATTTACGTCCTCATGAGCTAAAACAGGAAGACAAAACATGAGTAATTTTAAAAGTTTTAAAGGTAACACATGAGAAATTTACTTTAGAGTAGCAGTTAAATACCACATGTAGGTAGGTATGGTGGACACATTTGAAAACTTTGGTTTTTGGGAGTTGGATGCACGAGTAGAGCTCATTACTCAGTACAGGCGGAGGCTAGCAAAAGACTGGGAGCGACAAATCAAGAGAGCATAACTGCCATAATCATGCATAGCGACATAAACATCATTAATGAAAGCATAAGTGGTACCACAAGTTCAAAAACTAAATGATCACAGAGGCTATAAGTGACTGGTTCATAGTCATAAACATGGTGTAAGCACGCGCCAAGTCAACCAAATAAAACATTCAAAGTTGAACACCACAAATTTATGCTTCAATATGACAAGAACAACTCATGATTCTTTCAATGGCACATTAAACACTCTCAGCTATTTGAGAAAATCATGCTACAAAATAATCACTAGGCTTTATAATTAAAATAACATCTAGCATGATACGAAAAAAAAGTCTAGCCACAGTCTATACCAGCTTCTATTTGCATCGTTATAAATTCTACTACATGCAGCAGTTTCTTTTCCGAACAAGCACCATAAAAAATATGTTTTAACAAAAACTCTCTAAATGATACAGCAAGCAAACATGAGATTACTCACACAACATTACTAAAACTAACATATCTGAATAAGAGATGCAATAAAAACAAGAGCTAAACAGGAATTTTGCAGCAACTAGAAGAAAAACTAAGAATACAAGCATAACGAGTATTCAAACGAAAAAGCGGAGCGTGTATCTCTCTCAAACAAGGAATTCTAGGGTCCAACTATATTATTGCATCAAGGAGAACAAAGGAAAACAAAAGAAAAACAAACAGACGCTCCAAGTATTCTTCATATGATGTGACTGAATAAAAATATAGTTTCACTAGAAGTGACCTGATAAATTGTTGATGAAGAAGGAGATGCCTTGGGAATCCCCAAGCTTAGATGTTTGAGTCTTCTTAGAATTTTCTACGATGAATCACGGGGGCATCTCAAGCTTTTCCGTTGCACTCTTCTTGATCACATTATATCACCCTGTTCTCTTGACCCTTGAAAACTTCCTTCACACCACTCTCAAAGAGTAATTCGCATTAGAGGGTTAGTGCAACAATAAAAAATCTATGGATTCTGTATAGGAACAAGTGCTTTTGATACTTTTAAACATTAGCTACAGCCACTGATGTTACGTGAAGCAAATAAATCCACTTGTCATCGTAAAAGAGCAAATGCAAGAAAAATGACAGAATCTGCCGAAACCAGAACAGTCTGTAAAGACGAATTTTTTCGGGGCACTTACGTTGCTCAGATAAAAAAACTTAAAGAAATAAAAATTTGCGGAATTAGCTGAGGAATAAGCAGAAAAAATCAGGTCATTTTGATCTTTCTGTGAATTATGTGATTTTTTACGATGACGGTAGAAATCTGTTTCCTGCGCAGAAATCCAAAACCAACTCCAACTCTCGTCAGAAACTTTACTTGGCATAGCTAAAACATGAAAATAAAGATAGAAAGGAGTTTCTACAGAAGTATACAACCCCTTGACTCAAATAAAACGTAGAAAAAGAAAGCAAAAATACAACCATGGGTTATCTCCCAAGAAGTGCTTTTCTTTAACGTCTTTTAGCTAGGCCCAGAAAAGTGGATTCACGTGTTTTCAAGTGAATAAGATGCTCACATAAGAAATATGAATTAAGAAAAAGAGAGCATAAAGAAGAAATTATAAAACAAATTTAAGTCTAACCCACTTTCTATTCATAGGAATCATGTAAAAAAGTAAATTAAAGAAGCTCAAACTAGAAATCATGGGAAGGTAGAACAATAGCAATATCAAAACTTTCAAAAAAAGAGAGGTGTTTTAGTAACATGAAAATTGCTACAACCATATTTTCCTCTTTCATAATAATTTTTAGTAGCATCATGAACAAACTCAACAACATAATTATCACATAAAGCATCTTTGTCATGTCTAAAAGCACACAATTCATATCAAGCTCAAAAACAGTGGGATCAAAATTTAAAATCAACTCCTCTTTTTTCCCACTTTTAGCAATAGCAAAGCAAGATGATTGAGCACTCATAAAAGGTATAGGACACATTATAGCAATCCTATTTTCAGTAGCATTATAATTTATAACATCAAGTAACATAGGACCATCTTCTAGAGCATTATCATATAAATTTTCTAAACAAACTTCCTCATTATCATGCATATCAATAGTTGGAATAAATAGAGGATTATCATAGGATTTATCAAAGTAGCAAGGATTATCAAAAATAACATTAGCAATATCATTCTCACAAGTTTAATTCATAGTAGTATCAAGGTCACAAGTATAGCAAGTATAAATTTCATCAAATATTATATGAGTTAATGAGTTACTATCATTGGAAGGTAGACATGGGTAGCTCCATTATTCCTCATCACTCTCCTCCTCTTTTTCATCCAATGAGTTTACAGATTCAGCAGTTTCTTCTTCCATAGGCTCCTGCAAGGCATTAGTCTCCCCCTTTGGGAGAGAGCATCTATTAAGATATTTAAGTATGTAGTAATTACAATCCTTGTAATTATCAAAGCAATATTCAAGTATATCATAAATCTCATATTTATAAGGTGCATCATCAATATTTTCAAGAAAATAAGCAATATCGAATGCACCCTTCCAAGCAATAAATTTCTCAGTTTGTTCCACATCATCAAAGTCATAATTTTCCCTTAACATAAGAAGATATGATAACATCATCATTATACTCACATTGAAAAGGAGGTGTTTATGCCTCCTACAGCAACAAGATTTATTAAAACAATAAGTAACATTATAAGTAGAGCACAAGTTTCTAGAAATGATATGAAATTTATTAATTTTCTCCCATAAGTGTATCCCTTTTTGTGACAAGCGGTGTTACTTATAATATTTTTGTTGTTCTTCCGTGAATCGATATTGCCAATAAGATATAGTTTCAAAGACGTCAACCATTGATAGCGAGCATGATAAAGCGAAAAATAACACCACACCGACGTTGAGATCGTCAAAATGTGCCCTCCTCACCCAGACAACGTCATGATGGACGTTTAAGTTAAGACTTATGTTACCTATTTATGATGTGTCCTCTTATCTACTGTTGTGACTTTTTGTTCTGCTACATTAAGTTACTCCCTCTGATCCATATTAATAGGTGCTGAAGTGGATGTATCTAGCAATAAAACATGTCTAAATACATCCACTTCAGCACCTATTAATATGGATCGGAGGGAGTACCTATTTATGCGACCTCTTTATATTACCCTTACTTGTTTATCCTATTGTCCATACTCTGTTAGTAATCTCACCATACTAGAGAAGAGGTTACGGTACCCGTAATCTTGCATGTAGCCAACACTAGGATGGTTGCATTAAATCATGCAAAGCAGGAAACCAAACGACATGCACAAAATGATCCGTTTTTTAATGCAGACTATCTAACAACATGCACGTCATGGCTGAGAAGTTAGACTTTGCTTAACCAAGACACGCCCGATCTGTCTCTGCCAAACACCCGTTTTGTGTCCTTCTTTACATGTCAACCAAACCCACGTCCGTGATTGTCACGAAATCGAGTGAGTCTGTGAGCGGTCCGTGACGACCAAGTATGCACTACTGGGCTTTCCGTGGCACCCAAGTTTCTGCAGGCCCATCCATAGCCATATGTTCCCCTCAACTACCTACAATCAACGGCCCAAACACAAACTGATTCTTTCCCAGAACCTTCCAGAACTCACAAGACGCACACAGATCAGGAACCTTCGCGAACCGCCATTTCCCCCGCCCTCCATATATGCCTGCCCTCCCGATTCTCCATTATCACAAAGAATAAAGAGAGCGAAGGAGTAGGGAAAGGGAATACAGAGAGGACAGAGGACACTATGCCGACGGGTAGGATGAGCAGCAACATCACGCAGGACTGGGAGCCGGTGGTCCTCCGGCGGACGAAGCCGAAGGCGGCCGACCTCAAGTCCGCGAAGGCGGTGAACCAGGCGCTGCGGTCGGGCGCGCCTGTGGAGACGGTGCGGAAGGCGGCGGCGGGGACGAACAAGAAGGCCTCGACGGCGGCCGTGGCGACGCCCGCGCGGAAGCTTGACGAGATGACGGAGCCGGCGGCGCTGGATCGCGTGGCCGGCGAGGTGCGCTCCGTCATCCAGAAGGCGCGCGTGGCCAAAGGGTGGAGCCAGGCGGAGCTGGCCAAGCGCATCAACGAGCGCGCGCAGGTGGTGCAGGAGTACGAGAGCGGCAAGGCCGTCCCCGTCCAGGCCGTGCTCGCCAAGATGGAGCGCGCACTCGAGGTCAAGCTCCGCGGCAAGGCGGTCGGGGCGCCCGCGCCCGCCGGATCCAAGTGACCTTTTGTTGGGAGCATGTAGACTTCTTCCTTAATTTGACCCGTGGATTGGTAGAAACAAATCTGTACATGCTCCAGAGTCGTTCTGTGGAATATTGGGATGTAAAATCATGTGAACCGATTTCTGGAAACTCTGTTCGTAATAAATTTCTGGAAACTCCCTGTTGTGCAAACTTATACTGAATCCTAATGTGAGGTGGACGGTACTCGTTTGTCCTCAGATTCTACCCTCTCCTGCTGAATTCTTGTGTTGGCGATGAGATTGTGCAAATGATTCTACTATATGCCTACAAGGTTAATCCTGTTCTGGCCTGTGTTAATTGCAGGGCTCGACCCGTGAATCGGTGAATTGTGTGGCACTAATATATGCCCTAAACTTCTATCTTGGATCTGTGGCTCATTCAGCGTGTAGAGTCTGTTTGGGTAACCTTTGTTTGGCCACTTAACCTGACTCGTGAATCGGTGGTTCTGTGGATCCGAGGAAGATTTATCCTTCATTCATAGCGGCAGGGCAGGTAATGCTTAGGGCATCCCCGGTCGCTGCGTCCCTCCAGGGCCCAAAACGCCGTCGTTTTGGCCTGTCGCGGCGCCAAACGGCGCTATTCTGGAACCGGGGGGCAGTGTTCCCAGTCGCTCCCGAGACCAAATTTCGGCCCAAACAAACGCAATTTGAAAAACTAGGCGAATTTTATTGATTTAGCGAAGTGCGTACATATTCGGCGGAAATTTAAACTAAACATTCGACGGAAATTTAAACTAAACTACCCTAGGCATCGTCGTCTTCATCGGCGTCCTCCTCGCGGCCCCCCTTCGCCACCAGCTGGTTGGAGGGACCAGCTTCTCCCTCCCTCGCCGCGGCGAGCCAGCGTTGCTCCGCCCGCTCCGCTCGGCCTTGCACCCGCAGCCGGTGCAGCTGCGCCTCCTCGGAGGGCGGACGGTTGCGCCGCTCGCTCTGCACCGCCACCTGCCGCCGGTCGGCCTCGTACAGCGCGATGATGCCTTGCTGCCCGGCCGACGCAGCGTTCTCGGCCAGCTGTCGGCGCACCTCTCGCGCCGCCTCTTCCCTCTGGTGCGTCTCCAGAGAGGCCCGAATGGCGGCAGCCTCCGCCGCCTCCGCCGCCTGCTCGACGACGCCGCGAACCTGGCGGTACGCGCCCTCGTTCTGCGCGGTCTCGATGGAGTACAGAGCGGCGTGCTGCTCCGGCCATATGGGTTGCCTCCTCCGCTCCCTCCTCCAACGACGGGCAGCCCGCCGGGCAGCCTGCGCCGCTTCCTGCTCGGGTGGCACCTCGTTCTGGACAGGCGGCTGCTCGGGCGCCGCCTCTTGCTGCTCCGGCGTCACTTGATGCGCTAGCTGCAGCTCGTCGTCGTCGCTCTCGGGCCACGCGTCCCAGAGACGGTCCATCTTTTTGCGGCGAGGATGGGGAAGAACGGCGAGGAGGAGGCGAGAATGGAGAAGAACGGCGAGGAGGAGGAGGAGGCGAGAATGGGCGGACGGAGAGGGGCGGGCACCCTTTTTATAGCCTGGCGAGCCAGTCGCCGAGCCGCGCGTGTCACCGCTGCCGCCCCGCCATTAATCCGGCAGCCTTTGACTGGGGCGCATGCACTGGGCGGCCGCCACGCCATAAACGACGGCAGCCTTTGACGGCGCGGGCGCCGAGAAGAAGGTCACGAGCGGTGGATTCTGTTCCCGCGCTTTTCGCGTCGCTGACAGAGCTGCCCCACGCGCGCGGCCGCGCGGTTTCGCCCCCCCAGGCCGAACCCAGCGGGCTGGGTTTGGCCTGGGTGCCGCGGAGAAACGACGCTATTCGCCGCTTCCGCCGCGAAAAAGGCCCCCTGGGGGGGCTCTGGGGGGGACGGCTGGAGATGCCCTTACAAGCAGGACCTCAAAGAAGAAAGAAATTACTTCCAGGCCCTTATATTCTAGACAGGAATTCCAAAGAAAAAGGAAAAAAGCAATCGGGTCAAAAAAACAAAACAATCGGGTCTTGACCACCACCAACGTATAGACCCACAAGTGTAGTGGATCGATAGTAACTGTTTCAATAAATAAGAGTGTCAAATCCAACGAGAAGCAGAAGTTATTGATAAATAGTTTCAAGTAAGGTTTCACCGTAAAAACTAGAAAACAAGTGTTTAGTGATTTTTGTAATAGTAACAAATTAATAACAAATAAATAATAAAGAAAGTAAATAGTTGCTTCAAACAGCCTAATCCTTTTTAGCGCAAAAGACAAGCCGATAGTACTTTTTATAAAGGCTAAAACGTTCCCGAGAACACACGGGAAATTTCGTCTAGTTTTTCTTACAGGAAACAGTAGGTCAAAAAACCACACATTAATTTTTATTTATTTATTTATGCACAAAGAACACACCACTTGTACAAAATTACATGGAAATTAGGGTAAACTACCTAACCAGACTCTACAGCCTCCTCAGCATGAGGTTTCGTCTAGTTATTTTCATCACACGTCGTCGATTAATTTTTATCATTTTAGTAAGTGCTACGTGGGTAGACCTATGCTAGTGCACCGTTCTATCCCAGACTAATGCACATTTACGAATACACTACTTGCAAGTGTCTGCAAATACTAGAAAATAATTAAGAAATAAATCTAACTGTATCAATAAACTCGTGGTATCTACTCTCTTATGTGAAATATTGCAAGCTGGGGTTTAGGTTTATGTCACTCCGACAACCCAACACAAGAGATCCAACACATAATGCATTCCTTTAGGCCCTTAAAAGGTGAAGTGCTATGGAGTCGACATTCACATAACACCACTAGAGAAATAACAACATAACTTAAATATCAAGCCGGTAAATATTACTTAAGGAAACTTGACTACTAACAAGTAGATTTCTCCCATGTCGTCAAGAACTAAATGATATATCACAACACATCATACGGTACATGATAAGAGGTGATAAATGGAAGGATAACACTCTGGTCATAAATTGCAAACACCGATAAATCTCATAAGCATCAACTACACACAAATAATTCACACCGGGAGAGATCCAGTGGATAACAACGATATAAAACCCTAATTGTTACAATGGGATGAAGGCAGATGGTGAGGATGATGGTGCTGATGGTGAGGATGATGACGATGATGATCTTGATGATGACCGGTGCGATGACGGTGATGGTGGTGACGTTTCCCCCCCTCAGGGAGGGAATTTCCCCGGAGGAATCTCCCCGCCAGGAAGGTGTTTTCTTCTCTGTGTTGTTTCCGTCGCGAAGAGGCGGAAAAAATTCTACGGAGTGCCTTCTAGATTTTTTTAGGTCACAGGGGGCAAGTACCCCGAAGTAGGGCCGGAGGGGGGGCCTAAGGCCCCACCGCGCTTGTGTGTCCCTGGATCCTTTCGGGCTCCCCTGGTGATTTATGACAAAACCTCGTTTTCTGTTTTTTCTCCATTTTTTTCTGACGTCTAGAAAATATCTTTCTGACAGGTGATTTTTTCAGTTATTTTCTGACTCTAATGAATAATTCCGTAAAACTGTAGATCACAGAGAAAATAACGAAATAACATAAGTATAGTGCTCTAATAGGGAAAATATCAATGAATACGGGAAAATATCATATAAAATAGTGGTGCAAAAAGGACATATCAAGCCTCGTTACCGCAGCCTACGCATGTTGCGAAGGCTGAAGATCATCGCTCTCGGAGAAAGAAGAACTCTTGAAGCAGGTCGCATTGAGGTGCGGAAAGACCCCTTTGGCCTTGGATAGAGGTAGCGCATCTCGCAGTCGCTGGGTAGCATCCACGCCTAAAGCTCCGAGAGGCGCAGTCCAGCACCCGTCCAAGGGGAGGCCATCCCTCCCTCCTCCACACCACCACCTCGGTGCCCAATAGAACTGGACTTGACAGTCAACAAAGCCACAACAAACATCGGCTCCCATAACTAGTAGCCAATCTTCGATCTTATTAAGGAAAGGGGATGCGGAGCCCTCACCTTTCGCGCCCGACTTTGACCACCAGAGCACCAAAAGAAGGAGAGCGCGCGTTACCGTCCCGCGGATGCGGCTCAGGGGAACCAGCAGGCGAATCCTCCATGGAATAACACCATTCTACACGTCGTCACCCACATAAACGAAAGTAAACCTAGACTAGTAACTAAATTACTACTGCATAGAGGGGCCGGCACCCTAGTACATCTCCACACCAGCCAGCGTGAGCTCCAACGGTGAGAGCGGCCAGATCTTGGAGGATTCTCCAGTTGACTCTCAAGGGGAGAAATGAGGAGACGAGATGAGAAAGGGGCGATAGGAAAAATGTGTGTGGTTGATACTGAATCATGAGGTTGACATTAATTTGTCGTGTGATTATACATCGTGCTAAAATATGTGATCGTGCAACAAATATTTTTTTAACTAGGCTTGATACTTTGTCTGCGTGTACTATTTTACATCGAGGACCTACCATCCAAAACAATTAGATCTAGGTTGTCACAAGTTATCAAAAGGATCTTGTAACAAAAATAAGAAACATTTAGGTCTCTGGTCATCTCCACCGCATCTACTCGACCGCTGCCAAATTTTAAAAAATTACTCTACGTATTCCGCCAAGATCACTATGCAGATAATGAGGCATGCCCATACATGCGAGGATCAGGATAATGACTCACCGGGAAGCAGTTTCGATGTAGTTGTAGAATAGATATGAACAATTGTAGATCCTCACAATTAGGCCTAGTTGCAAAGATGTCGCTAAGTCTTCCCTCGTCAAGGATCACACGTGTAATCCCTCTTATGGTGTTCACGTGTACTCTTGTGTCAACCCGCCAGCGCTTCGCCGTCCAGGATTCGGCACCGACGAAGAGAGACAACCTTCTGGCATTGCTAATTGGTATCTCTAGTCAACAGTGGTTAGAGCTATTATGAATTTAGGAAGTCCTCAACACATGAGAGAGAAAACTAACTAGAGCTAGATCTAATCGGGAGAGTATAACTCAAAAACCCGATTAGAAGAGGCTCTAGTTCAAATAGAAATGTTTCTAATTAGAGGCTCTAATTTAACTAGTTTTTCTCTAATTAGACCTCTAATTAGAGGCTCTAATTATATAAAGGCTCTCTAATTAGATATCTAATTCTATGAGAGAGAAGACCAAAAGGCTCAATTGATGTGTCCTCCAAAGAGGAGGGAATGGGGATTATATAGTGGGAGCAAGGAGGGACCTGCCATGGGGGGAGGTCGGTTTCCCCCTCCCCTCCCTTAGCCGCACCACCCCTCCTAGAGGAACTCGGATTGGACTCCCAAGTGGAGTCCGATCCCCCTCCTTTTTTTCTTTTTCTTTTTCTTTTTCTTTTCCCACTCATTTATTTCTCAAATAAATTTTGGAAAATTCCTACAAAAATATTATGCACTTTTTGAGACCATGGGCCCCACCCGGCATTTCCTAAGATTAGATTTTCCCCATAAGAGGAAATCTTCCCCCCTCCCACACTTCTTCCATATAAGGAAAGTCCCCCGGAACTCTTCCGGTAACCCGTTACCTGTATAGATAAAATTATCGATATTATCTAATGATGTTAGAAACACATTTGTAACACCCCGAGATATCTCATGTCCTTTTAACTTCGCATATAAATTCTTCCTAACACCGGTATAATTTCTCTCTTATAGTAACTTCCCTGAAACCACTCCAATTGACACTGGATTTGTTTCTATGATATCGTAACGATGTTGAACATTCATAAAACCTATAATATCATATTATTTCTCTCCATAAAAGTTGGCACGACTCAAGCATTTGACCCGTAAAGGCTCGATAAGACACAATCATGTTCGGGCACTTACCGAACAATAACCAACATCGGGACCGTGGACGCCCATGATTGGCTCTTGTGTGTTCCCAAAGAATGAGGGAACCTTATAAGTTACTCATTACACTTATTCCCATAACTTCATGATATCAGCGATATAATGAGGTTAGACAATGTGATCTAGTATGATCAAACTCTTTGATCATAATACATATTACTCGTTTACTGATATTGTTCTCTTTTCTCATCCATATCCCCGATGACCCTGTGATATATCACATTGTGTATGGCCAGACGATATTTCATTAGTGATACTGAGAGGGCCCAAAGAATGTATATCTCTATCATGTAGAGGAGTTAAGTACTAGTCTTGAACGATCTCAGGTCCATTACAGTTTCTAGGTCATACCTAGACATCACCGTTATAGTCCCCAGTTACGGCAAGACGGGTGATGATATCCAAAGTATAAATTTAGATCATGCGGTCACTAGATATTCTCATAGTATAGGAATTACAGTCAATGTTAACTTCATACGCATTTGCTAAAATACATAATGATTGTTTAGTCTCTTTTAGCAATTACATACACTTGGGTCAATTCAGTACTATTGTTAGCCTAACAATAAACTCTTATATTTTGCTAGAATCTCTTCTAGGTCCATGAGCAGGAAAATATGATCACCTCACAAACCATAAGTTAATCTTAGAAAAAAAATTCCGTCGACTCCCGAGTCATAGGGTATCAGACACTTAGAATCATGAAAAGATCTGAGTCCTCCATGGTGCCGAGAAGACACTCTGGGGCTACTGACGTAGGGATACTTCCCGAGTCCTCCAGATGGGACTACGGGGTCCTGATTCATATGGAAACCCAATAAGAAGAACCATCATCTATCTTCTACAAGCCCTAGTTGGAGTTCAACTACACTTCAACGTGCGACACAAGGCACAAGATACAACCGACATGTCCATAGTTTGTAACACCGGGTACGGAATCGAGACCCATCCTCCTATAAAAAGGCTGGGAGAACCCCATTGGTAGGGTTTCTATTATTCCACCCACCGTAGCCTTTGAGCTGCGTGATATCCAATCTCTCCATTGCAGCCATTGTAGCACTTGTTGTAATCATCATCAATACAATACAGACAAGCGGGAGTAAGGGTTTTACCTCTACGAGGGCCCCGAACCTGGGTAAAACGTGCCTCCCTATTAATCATCGAGTCTACCAACGCGCAACCGTCTCCTATCCTCAAACCCCCAGTACAACACTCAGGGATATCTCGATATAGGGAACCAAAACCTTGTAACCTTCAAGTAAATAAAGATCATACAAATAGGAGTAGGGGTTTTAACTCCACGAGGGCCCTGAACTTGTATAAATTGGGCCCCTTCTCCTTGTTAGCCGTCGAGTGCACGAGCGCGCATCTGAAAGTGCACTATGGTTAACTAGAGGGGGGGTGAATAGGTTGACTACCAATTTTTCTTCTTTCGTTTTTAGTTTGGGATAAACAGATAATACAAGGTTCTCTAGATGTGCACCTAGGTGAGCAACCTATGTGATACACAACAAAAGTAAAACGAAAGGTAACAAGATAAACCACAAGTGCAAACAAGGAGACAAGGATATGTTTCCTGCAGTTCTTTCTCAAAGAGAAGTACATCTACGTTGGAGAGGTGGGAAGCCACCTAAGTACTCCTCAACAGCACGATGTACACACCTTATTCTCCTTGAGCTTCTCCGGCGAGTGAGATTCTCGTTTCCATTATGAAGTCGACTTGAAGGCGTTGACCAAACCTTTACACAAGTTTGAGGACACTCCACAAGATGGATGGAGGCTCTCAAACAATCTGAAGCTTCTTTGCAACAAGGTGGAAGCTCCAAGCACGAGATCTACTTAGGTTTCTAGGCCTCAAGTAGGATTCTAGATCTACTAGGATATGGTGGATGGATTTACAATTCCTTTGGTGGAATCACGGATCTAGGTCTCCTCTAGCTCTCCACAAAGTTATGAAGTGATTGGATGGTTGGAGAGGAAGATGTAGGAGGTTGAAGCTCGCATTAATGGCTAATAGAGAGAGAGTGTGTGTGTGTGTGTGTGAAGCCTAGCATTTAAGAGGTAGGAGAAGGGCTTTAAATACCCCTTCCCCAAATCTAGCCGTTGGACAGATCCACGTAGCACCGGAGGTACCTCTGTTTCCACCGGTACCACCGGTGGTCTTCTTATCTGGAGCTTCCGTGGCTCCCTTTCCCTTAGCAGATTCTCCTGGCCCGGAGGTACCGCCCACCGATACTACCGGTGGGTTCTGCCCTCGCCTCCACGATATGGCACCTGGACGTGATTTTAGCGGAACCACCACCGGTAGCACCACCGGTGGCAATCACCTGCTGTAGGCATGTTGACGGGTGATATGTCATAAACGTATCCTTAATTTGATGTTCCATGTTGTTTTCATGTTGTTTCCTACATGTTTTCTATACACTTTATGTTATTTTTATCGATTTTCCGGACTAACCTATTGACAAGATGCCACAAAGCCAGTTCCCTGTTTTCTGTTGTTTTTAGTTTCAGAAAAGTTGTTCTGGAAATATTCTCGGAATTGGAAAATTCGAAGCCCAGATTTCTTAGAATTCCCGAAGGTTCCACGGAGTTCCAAAGAGGCCCCAAGGGGGGCCACACCATAGGCCCCCCCGCGCCGCGCCTGGGGGTGGTGTGGGCCCCTCGGGCATCCACCTCCATCGCCCTTTCACCTATATAATCCCCCCTCCGATACGTGAACCCTAAAAATATGCCACTTTTACCGAGAAACACCCGAGGCCGCCGTCATCGTCATCCCAAGAACGGGAGGGTTCAGGAGCTCTCCCCGACACCCTGCCGGGAGGGGAATTCATCGCCGGAGGGGTCTACACCACCATGCCCTCCTCCGAAGTGATGCGTGAGTAGTTCATCCCTGGACTACGGGTCCATAGCAGTAGCTTGATGGTTGTCTTCTCCACTTTGTACCTCATGTTTAGATCTCGTGAGCTGCCCTACATGATCGAGATCATCTTTATGTAATGCTACATGTTGTGTTTGCTAGGATCTGATGAATGTTGAATGATATGTCTTCTGATTATCAATCTATCATGTTATCTTCATGCATATGTTATTTGTGATCTTGCATGCTCTCCGTTATTAGTAGATGCTCTGGCCAAGTAGATGCTAGTAACTCCAAGAGGGAGTATTTATGCTTGATAATGGGTTCATGCCTCCTTTGCATCTGTGCTCGAATGACAGAAACGTGACGGATGGAGGATGTGTTGTTTCCATTAGGGAGAAAACAATGGTGTTTACTTAGTTTACATTGTTTACATTACACACTTTGCTTACTGCGATAATCTGTTTCTTGCAACTTAATACCCAACGTTTGTTCAGATGATATTCAGAGGGTGGATTATTAGTCATAGAGGCAGTTGGATGACAGTCTATGTATTTTGTTGTAATGCCCGCATGAATCACATAGTAATCTTTATGTCTTGCATATGCACTACGGTGCAGCCTTCATTTCTGTCAATTGCCCAACTGTAATTTGTTCACCACACATGTTATTTATCTTTCACGGAGAGACACCACTATTGAACTGTGGACCCCGGCCGATTTTCTCATATTGATAATACACATACTGCTTCCACTGTTTTCACACCGCTGCTACTATTTTCATATTGTTTTCCACACCATACATTTAACCTCTTTGTTATCAGCAAAACCGGTGAGATCGAAAACCTCACTGCTTCGTTGGGCAAAGTGAATTGTTTATGTTGTGTAGGTTCCACGTTGCTGCTGAACCGGTAGTGCGCCCTGCCATCTCAGCTGCATCAACCTTCTGAAGTTACTCCTTCCTCCTACTAGTCGATTCAACCTTGGTTTCTTTCTGAGGGAACACTGCTGCTGTGCTCATCATACCTTCCTCTTGGGGTTTCCCAACAAGTGCAAGACCTGCACCATCAAGCTATTTTCTGGCGTCGTTGCCGAGGAGAAAGAAAATTTCTGCAAGGGGAGTCTCCTACCTCCAATCATTTTACTTTGTTACTGTTTTGCTTGTTACTTGCTTTATTAAGCTTGCTATCAATGTTTGATGCCTTTGGAACTAGATCTTATTGCAAAGGTGGGTTCACGTATGAACAACAAAAATATTATAAGGAATACCGCTTGTCACAAAAAGGGATACACTTATGGGAGCAAATTAATAAATTGCATGACTATGCTAAAAACTTGTGCTCTACTTATAATGTTACTGATTGCTTTGATAAATCTTGTTGCTGTAGGAGGTACAAACACCTCCCTTTTCAATGTGAGTATAATGATGATGTTACCATATCTTCTTATGTTAAGGGAGATTATGACTTTGATGATGTGGAACAAATTGAGGAATTTATTGCTTGGAAGGGTGAATTTGAAATTGCATATTTGCTTGAAAGTATTGATGATGCACCTTATAAATATGAGATCTATGATATACTTTAATATTTCTTTGGTGATTATAAGGATTGTAATTACTACATACTTCAATATCTTAATCAATTCTCTCCCCGAAAGGAGAGACTAATGCCTTGCAGGAACCTATGGAAGAAGAAACCGCTGAATCTGTAAGCTCATTAGATGAAAAAGAGGAGGAGAGTGATGATCAAGATGAGTAAGAATGGAGCTACCCATGTCTACCTCCCAATGAGAGTAACTCTTCAACTCATACATTATTTGATGAAAGTGATGATCCTATTGATTCTTTTGAAATATCCTTTTTTTGATGAAATTGATACTTTCTATACTTGTGACCTTGATACTACTATGAATGAAACTTGTGAGAATGGTATTTCTACTGTTATTTATGATAATTCTCTATTTATTCCAACTATTTTATATGCATGATAATGAGGAAATTTGTTTAGAAAATTTATATGCTAATGCTCTAGATGATGGTCCTATGTTACTTCATGTTATAAATTATAATGCTACTAAAAATATGATTGCTATAATGTGTCATATACCTTTTAAGAGTGACCAATCATCTCGTTTTGATATTGCTAAAAGTGGGAAAAAAGAGGAGCTGGTTTTAAATTTTGATCCCACTGTTTTGGAGCTTGATAAGAATTGTGTGCTTTTAGACAATGACAAACATGCTTTATGTGATCATTATGTTGTTGAGTTTGTTCATGATTCTACTGAAAATTATTATGACAGAGAAAAATATGGTTGTAGGAATTTTCATGTTACTAAAACACCTCTCTTTTTGTTGAAAGTTTTGAAGTTGCTATTGTTCTACCATCCCATGATCTCTAGTTTGAGCTTCTTTGATTTATTGTTTTGCAAGATTCCTATGCATAGGAAGTGCGTTGGACTTAAATTTGTTTTATAATTTCTTCTTGATGCTCTCTTTTTCTTAATTCATATTTCTTATGTGAGAATCTTCTTCACTTGAAAACACTTGATTCCACTTTTCTAGGCCTACCTAAAAGGCCTTAAAGAAAAGCACTTCTTGGGAGATAACCCATGGTTTTATTTTTGCTTTGTTTTTCTCTGCTTTATTTGAGTAAAGGGGTTTTATACTTCTGTATAAAATCTTTTGTATCTTTATTTTGTTGTTTTAGTTGTGCCAAGTAAAGTTTCTCACGAGAGTTGGAGTTGGTTTTGGATTTCTGTGCAGAAAACAGATTTCTACTGTCCACCGTAAACAATTGTATAATTCACACGAAAATCAGAATAACCTAAAATGTTTTGTGCTCATTACCAAGCTAATTCCGCAACTTTTTTGTTCTTTAAGTTTTTCGATCTGAGCAACGTAAGTGCCCCGAAAAAATTCTTCTTTACAGAATGTTCTGGTTTTGGCAGATTCTGGCATTTTTCTTGCATTTGCTCTTTTACGATGTCAAGTGGATTTCTTTGCTTCACGAAACATCAGTGGCTGTAGCTAATGTTTAAAAGTATTAATAGCTCTAATACCATTTTGTAGCTTCCCCACATTTAAATAATGTAAGAACACCTTTGTTATTGTGCTAGTCCCTGGATCAATTTCTAGCACCACAGTACAAAATGAAATATCATGCAAATGCATCAAATTCTATTACATCGCATGATCCAGTATTTACAAAATAACCTTACAACTTGCATAGTCTTAGAAGACTAGCAGAAAACAAAGAAATACAGCGGAAAACATAGATTAACATTGAGCCCATCTTCTTCATGTGCCACAGGCAAAACATGTTGGCGATAGTCTCGAGATCCTAAACGAAGTCCTCACTCGTCTTCAAAATCATCTGTAGGATGGAATATGCATCAACAAGGGAGTCAATACAATTTAATGTATTGGAAAGTAACACTATGGTGGATATAAATGGCAAGACTAATACTACATGCTTATTTGGCTGAGTGGAGCTTTTGCTAAGTTTTGCATAAAGCTAGTTTTCTCGTATCACTTTTGTAAAACAAACTTTTCTTTTCAAAGGGTGGCATCATTGGACTGAAATCCAAGCACCACAACTATTATTCACTTGGTCAAATTTTACTTATTGAAAATGGTGATGTGATTCTTCCGTCCATCCTTGTCCAGCTGCTCATAGTTGTCCATAACCAGGGACACGGCTTAGATCTTAGTTTGTTGACTCTGCAGAGTTTGTGCACTTTCATCTTAAGACTCAGGTCAACCCAAACATCCTATACGCCCTGAGTGCATTAAGGAAAGGAGAAGAACTGAGACGAGATCTTTCAGAAGCAAGAATTCAACCCAATGGCAAGACCCGTTCCACCTATAATTATGCTACATCTGCTTGTCAAGCCCAAGCTAAATCCTCACAACTTAGTTGATGAAGACAGAGCCCATATGACTAAAGGCTGCACTGGAAGAAATCTAAACTTGGGGAATATGTTAATCACTTTGTTCATGGGTGGAATTCCTCAAGTGAACACCCCACGAGGAGACACTCAACTCTCATAAACCAAACAACCAAATCCACCCAGGTGGTTCATTGAAGTTTATACTTAGTATTTTCCACAACATCAAGTAAACATTTTTTGTAGCAAGGATAAGCATCTACTAAGTACCAATGCATAAAAAATAACAAGGTATAAGGATGGATACACACTACTAGCATATAACATAGCATAATATAACTTAGTAAAATTTCCTATCATGCATACTACTCAAAAAACAACTATTGCATATAGAAAATACTGGGTAGTTGATGGTGTGTTACTTGCCTTGTTGAAGTTGGTGAAGGAATCACACTCTCTTCACAAAAGATCGTTGCTCTCCGTACAATCTATTCATTGAAAACACAATAACAAAGATAAACAAGCATACTATCAAACAAACATACAAGTGAAGATAATGTACACAGCCACAATCATGGAAAAAGGGATGTAACCAAGTTGGCTAGGACAAGGTCAAGGTTTGAGTTTGAAAGATTTATTGTTTCTTGGTTCCATACTTGTTAAGGAAGTTCCAAGGGTTTACTTGGTATGGACTAGGTTGAGTTTGATGTGATCTAACTTTATTATAAACATACTTGTCGAGGAATTTCCAAGAGTTCACCAAGGGTGATCATATCACTTCTTCAACTAAAGTAGCACATAACATTGTGTAACACTTAGTCATTTCATCAGGGCATTTGAGTGATCTAAGTTAGTCTTTCCATTTGGCGTTAAGGTAGGTCTAGGTTCAACTAACTTCATAACAATAGAAAAGATAAGATAGAGTCTTGGGATTTTCCATTTGGACAAGGGTTGGACAAAAACAACTTGTTATTCTTCAACTTGTATGGATTGCTCCAGGTCTTCACATGCTTGTCTTCTTGAAGATCATCTTCATGATTTATTGTAGTCTTGTTCCTTGGATGGATTCTTCTCTTGGTCTTGGTGGATTCTTCATGGCTTTCTCACTATTTGGTCCAAGGTGGGATGGGCACAAAATACTACTAAGTCAATTAGGGAAGAAAGGAAATAAAAAGATAGAAGTAGAAAGCGGAAGATGACTTCTTCCTCATTTCTTCATACACTTGTACTTCATTGAGTTTCTTCTAGTTGATGTGGAGTCTAAGTCCTTCCTTCGATTTCTTCAATGATATTCCTCATAGCTCTTCATGTTGCCACCAAATTGATAATGAAGTTTTCCTTCTTGTGCTTGAGTCTTGATCTTCATTTTGCTGACTTGGTGAATTCTTGAAGCAAGAATAGGGGAGTGGGGGAGTAGATGGAAAACAGTAGTACTAGTGTTTGAGTTTCACTACTTGGTATTTCATATGGTTGACATATACTAGGTAATTGGTCTTGGCTCCAAAATAGCCATAACAACAAAGGTAACAAGGTTAGAAACAAATTCTAAGACATGGTAAAATGGATGAATCACTATGTTGGGTTTTTGGTCAAAAAACACATGTTCATGGTCCAATGGTGTCCAAAATCTTTAGGCACTCATGTCTATGGTTCAAGGGTACTATTTGGAACAATTTTTCTTAAGGGAACATATTCCAATTATTTATGGTTCAAGGGTACTATTTGTCATAAATTATTTTGGGACGGAGGGTATGAAAGTACACATCCTAAGGTTTCCAAATATATTTTATTTGCAATTTTTGCATTTGTGGAATTTGAATTATGCCAAAAATCATCAAACAATCATATTCAAATTTGAACCAATTTAAGTTTTTCAAATTTGGATTTGAACAGTGCTAAAAGATTCTACGGATCCAGGGTATTTCAAAAAGTCTAGGTTTGCTAAATTTGGGCTTATGGTTGAAAAGTTATGATGAATTGAAGTTGGAGGGGCTAATCTGTAAAATTGCCTTTTAATTCTATTCGGGAGACAAAGCAGAAAAATGCTAGGCCACATGGCAGTCTCTGATTGGATATGGTTGCTGACGAGGCGCTGACACGTCAGTTGACTGGGCTGCTGACTGGGCGGAAACGTGTCAAACTCCTATTGGGTGATACCTCTTCGCAGTAAGTGATCTAATCTCGTCTGTATGTTTAGATCTAACGGCTAAAATTAAAAGATGGGGGAGAGAGGGGCTCACCGCTGGGGGCTGGCCGGAAATGGAGGCGGCGGTGGCCGGGGTTCTTGGTTCTTCACCGAGGTGGCGTTACAGGGATTCTTCGGGCTCGGGGAGACCATAGAGGGGCTCAGCGCTGGACGGCGGGGTGAATGGAGGTGACGGCGAGCACTCCCGCGTCGTGGTTTGCCCGCGCGATGCAGATGGAACTCGTCGGGGCTCCGGTAAGATTTGGGATCGACGGCGTGGTCGCTTCACTACAAGAGAAATTCGAACCCGTGTCTTAGGACATGCGCACGGACAATGAGAGGAAGAGGAGGGGAAAGCATGGTCGGGGACCTTCTCCCTCGGTCGGATTTGACGACGGACGACGACAGGCAGGAGCTCCTCCAGCGAGAGATCTAGGTGGCCTCGGGGCGTGATTACAGAAGGAGTCATAGGGGAAAACGGGGCTACTTAAGGGCAATAGAGGGGAGATTAATCGTGGCTTTAATCGTCCTTACTCGCGCGAAATCAACGCGAGTAAAATCGGGTGTTCTTTAGTTTCCAGGATTGAAGACGAGGTGGCGTCATCCTCGCGTCATGCTTGCGTCATTGGAGGGTCCCATATGTCAGTGGTCGAGAGAGAGAGGGAGGCTGTGGGTTGCGAGGTGGCCTTGGCTTGTTGGGCTCGCGCTGGCACTCGGCCTAAGTCAGCTGCGTTGCGTGGCAGGTAAGGGGCTGGGCTGGCTCTTTTTTTGTTTTTGTTTATTAATTTGTACCTTTTGATTCCTAAATCCAAAACACCTCAATTAAATTTCTAAATTCTTTAAATAAAAATATCTTTCAACTAAGCATGTTTGTGGGCAACTTTGGACACATAACAAATTTTAAAATTTCAAAATATGATTAATTCCTTAATAGTATTTAATACCAATTTTAAAATAGAAAAATGTAAATAATTGAAAATGGGGTTTTATAAAATTATAGAGACCTTCTACTTATCAAATAATATTTTTGAAAGTCATTTCATCACATTTTCATATTTTATATTTTTTAAATATGAGTAGTTACTAATAGCACCTTAATGCCATTTAAAACAGAACATATCAAATAATTAATATTGTTGACAAATAAAATTACAGAGAGTTACCAGTGTTTAAAATGTTGTTTCCCAAGTGTAACCCATTTTCATAACACATTAAATTACTTGGAAAATATTTTATATAATAGGGTTTGCTAAAGAAAGATAATAATTACTGAATAAAGAAAAATTATTTGAATAAGGTTTAGGGTTTATGGAATAGAGGTATAATGGATTCTTAATTCTAGTTTTATTGAAATATGCATTGTTTCCTTTTGTTTCTTGCATCTCATTTGGTTTTTGGTGACTTGCATAACATGAAAACAAAAAGGTTCAAATTTTTGTGATTTTTGCACTTTCCAAAAATCAGGGATGTTACAGACTACCACCCTTAAAAGAAATCTCGTCCCGAGATTTGGGAAGGCTAGAAAGAAATATAGGTCTAGGTGACTGGGTTCTAGAACAACTGGGTGGGCTACCACCCTTAAAAGTAACTTTTGTGTGTGGTCTATTTTCATTAGATTGAAGTGTAGCTTGATTTCCATATTGGCTTGAGTAGAACTTTCCTTCGCGGTAGAGCTATAGACCAACATAGGTATGTTGAACTACCTTTGACACTAAGGGGTCACTCTTTGGGTCAATCAAAAGACCAAGTTGAGAGGATTTCACAACATCATCTCATTTTATTAAACTGGAAACATATTTTCTCAAGCATTCATTATATTTCATTACATTGGAAGTCTCTCTAAGGGAATATTTGTTTCTAAAGTAAAACTTTTCATAACATTCCTTCTTGGACAGATATTTCTTCATGCCTTATTATGCCTTCCTGCATAAAGTCATGTTTCCTTCCTTCTCCTTTTGAGGTCAACTATTTGCATAGTGTCCTTTATCTCTTCATTTGAAGCATGTCACTTGGCTGATGTCTCTATAGACAGGATTGGGGTTCTTCTGAAGTTTTGTCTTCTTCTTTGATGGTATTAAATTGGCCATCATATCTTCATACTGCTGTCCAGTATACTCAACTATGTTGGTTGAAATTCTAGGTTGCTTGTTGGGACACTTCCTAGATAAATGTCCATCTTCTTCACAAGAATAACAGTTCTTGGTGGTGTGTTTGGATGAATATGGATGTGGTGTAGTCTTGGCTCCAGTATCCATCTTGACATGGTCCATCTGATTAGTATTTAACTTGTGTCTTCCCTTCACTTATGGTTTTCCTAAGTTCTCTTGGAGTGCACTAAGAATTCCTACTTTGGCTTGTTTTCCAACTTGTTGTACCATGGGGTAAAGTGGACATTGTGTTGGAACATGTGTTGTTCCTTCACACAGAAAGAAAGTAACTTGAGTGAAGTATTCTTCATTTGAGTTGTTTGCATCACCATGGGGCCACTCATCAGGACAATATTTGGAATAATGTCCTATCTCTCCACAAATTTTGCAAGCTTTGAGTGTTGACAACAATTCTTCTTCTGTCTCATGGTTATCTCTAGCTATCAAAGGCTGATTATTTTCACTATTGGCCAAGTTTTGGGACATCATCTTCACTATCTGTGATTGAGTATCCAACACTTGTTGCATTCCTGGTGTTAACTTCATATTGGGGTTGCTGGCTTGGTTCTGGTCATCAGTTGTATCAGCTGAGTCTGAGCTTCTAGTAGCATTTGCATTGCTATTCAGTTCTCAGGGTTGTTGGCATTCTAGCTAGGCGTCTATTTTGGGGTTTTAGGAAAGATGAGTAGAAATTAGAAAGATAGCTACAGGAGGTTCCTACCCAAACACAACAGATCAAGGAAACTCATCTTGCAAACAACACATAACAAACATATAGCAACACAATCATCACACCAAACAACACGATTTTAGAAAACAACTAGTATTGTCATACAACACTTATTGGTATGATCAATACACTAACACGTTAACGTTGTTCTAACAAATTAACTAGATTGGTCGTCTCATCTATATCTTCTTGAGTTTTTTTTCAGGTTCTTCTCTCACTGTCTTGAGGTGTTCTCGATTGTTGTGAAGTTTATGTTTTTCTTAAAGCTCTTCAAAAATCTTGAGTGTACGTCTTCATGTGGTGAAAATACTTCTGCACTTCTTGGTATGATCATCAACATTCTTGTCTTGATGGTATTGAAGAGGTAGGTCATCTAGAAAATTTTCAAGGTGAATAATATATGAGATGATATGAGAATAATTAAGATGATTGTTTTGTTTCTAGAAAATTTGAACATAGTAAATTTTCAAACCTCGGGTATCGAATTCTACAGGCAACCCAATGCTCTGATACCATTTTGTAGCGTCCCCACATTTAAATAATGTAAGAACACCTATGTTATTGTGCTAGTCCCTGGATCAATTGCTAGCACCACAGTACAAAATGAAATATCATGCAAATGCATCAAATTCTATTACATCGCACCAGTCTTTACAAAATAACCTTACAACTTGCATAGTCTTAGAATACTAGCATAAATCAAAGAAATACAGCAGAAAACATAGATTAACATTGAGCCCATCTTCTTCATGTGCCACAGGCAAAACATGTTGGCGATAGTCTCGAGATCCTAAACGAAGTCCTCACTCGTCTTCAGGATGGAATATGCAGCCACAAGGGAGTCAATACAATATAATGTATTGTCAAGTAACACTATGGTTGATATAAATGGAAATACTAATACTTCATTCTTATTTGGATGGGTGGAGTTTTGGCTAAGTTTGCATAAATCTAGTTTTCTCCTATCACTTTTGTAAAACAAACTTTTCTTTTCAAAGGGTGGCATCATTGGAAAAAAAAATCCAAGCACCACAACTACTGTTCACTTGGTCAAATTTTACTTATTGAAAATGGTGATGTGATTCTTCCATCCATCCTTGTCCAGCTGCTCATAGTTGTCCATAACCGGGGACACGGCTAAGATCTTAGTTTGTTGACTCTACAGAGTTTGTGCACTTTCACCTTCAGACCCAAATCAACCCAAACATCCTATACACTAAGCAAAGGAGAAGAATTGAGACGAGATCTTTCGTAAGCGAGAATTCAACCCAATGGCAAGACCCGTTCCACCTATAATTATGCTACATCTGCTTGTCAAGCCCAGGTTGAACCCTCACAACTTAGTTGATCAAGATAGAGCCGATATGACTAAAGGCTGCAGTGGAAGCAATCTAAACTTGGGGAACATGTTAAGCACTTTGTTCCTGGTGGCATTCCTCAAGTCAACACCCCTCGGGGAGACACTCAACTATCATCAGCCAAACAACCAAATCCACCCAGGTGGTTCATTGAAGTTTATACTTAGTATTTTCCACAACATCAAGTAAAACAATTTTTGTAGAAAGGCTAAGCATCTACTAAGTACCAAGGCATCAAAAATAACAAGGTATAAAGATGTCTACACACTACTAGGATATATCATAGCATAATATAACTTAGTAAAATTTCCTATCATGCATTCTACTCAAAAATCAACTAATGCATATAGAAAATAATGGGTAGTTGATGGTGTGTTACTTGCCTAGTTGAAGTTGGTGAAGGAATCACACTCTCTTCACAAAAGATCATTGCTCTTCGTACAATCTATTCATTCAAAACACAATAAAAAAGATAAACAAGCATACTATCAAACAAACATACAAGTGAAGATAACATGCAAAGCAACAATCATGGAAAAGGGGATGTAACCAAGTTGGCTTGGACAAGGTCAAGGTTTGAGTTTGAAATATTTATTCTTTCTTTGTTCCATACTTGTTAAGGAAGTTCCAAGGGTTTACTTGGGATGGACTAGGTTGAGTTTGATGTGATCTATCTTTATTATAAACATACTTGTCGAGGAAGTTCCGAGAGTTCACCAAGAGTGATCATATCACTTCTTCAACTAAATTAGCACATAACATTGTGTAACACTTAGTCATTTCATCAGGGCATTTGAGTGATCTAAGTTAGTATTTCCATTTGGGGTTAAGGTAGGTCTAGGTTCAACTAACTTCATAACAATAGAAAAGATAAGATAGAGTCTTGGGATTTTCCATTTGGGTCAAGGGTTGGACAAAAACAACTTTTTATTCTTCAACTTGTATGGATTGCTCCAGGTCTTCACATGCTTGTCTTCTTGAAGATCATCTTCCTGCTTCTATTGTAGTCTGGTTCCTTGGATGGATTCTTTTCTTGGTCTTGGTTTATTATTCATGGATTTCTCACTAGGTTGTCCAAGGTGGGATGGGCACAAAATACTACTAAGTCAATTAGGGAAAAAAGGAAATAAAAATATAGAAGTGGAAAGAGGAAGATAACTTCTCCTTCATTTCTTCATACACTTGTACTTCATTGAGTTTCTTCTAGTTGATGTGGAGTCTAAGTCCTTCCTTCAATTTCTTCAATGATATTCCTCATAGCTCTTCATGTTGCCACCAAGTTGATAATGAAGTTTTCCTTCTTCTGCTTGAGGCTTGATCTTCATTTTGCTGACTTGGTAAATTCTTGAAGCAAGAATAGGGAAGTGGGGGAGTAGATGGAAAACAATAGTACTAGTGTTTGAGCTTCACTACTTGGTATTTTATATGGTTGACATATACTAGGGACTTGGTCTTGGCTCCAAAATAGCCATAACAACAAAGGTAACAAGGATAGAAACATATTCTAAGACATGGTAAAATGGATGAATCACTGTGTTGGGTTTTGGTCAAAAACACATGGTCATGGTCCAAGGGTGTCCAAAATGTTTAGGCACTCATGTCTCTGGTTCAAGGGTACTATTTGGAGCAATTTTTCTTAAGGGAACATATTCTAATTATTTATAGAATTAAATCTATGCCAAAATACTCAAGTAGACCACTTAATTCAAAATTCAATTTTAATTTGGTCATAAATTATTTTGGGACAGAGGGTATGAAATTACACATTCTAAGGTTTCCAAATATATTTTATTTGCAATTTTTGGATTTGTAGAATTTGAATTATGCCAAAATTCACCAAACAATCATATTCAAAATTGAACCAACTTAAGTTTGTCAAATTTAAATTTGAACAGTGCTAAAAGATTCTACAGATCTAGGGGATTTCAAAAAGTCCAGGTTTGCTGAATTTGGGCTTATGGTTGAAAAGTTATTATGATTTGAAGTTGGAGGGGCTAATCTGTAAAATTGCCTTTTAATTCTATTCTGGAGACAAATCAGAAAAATGCTAGGCCACATGGAAGTCTCTGATTGGTTATGGTTGCTGACGAGGCGTTGACGCGTCAGTTGACTGGGCTGCTGACTGGGCGGAAACGTGGCAAACTCCTATTGGGTGATACCTCTTCGCAGTAAGTGATCTAATCTCGTCTTTATGTTTAGATCTAACAACTAAAATTAAAAGAGGGGGGAGAGAGGGGCTCACCGCCGGGGGCTGGCCGAAAATGGAGGCGACAATGGCCGGGGTTCTCGGTTCTTCACCGAGGTGGCGTTACAGTGGGTCTTCGGGCTCGGGGAGACCACAGAGGGGCTCAGCGCTGGACGGCGGGGTGAATGATCTCCAAGGTGACGGAGAGCACTCCCGCGTCGTGGTTAGCCCGCGCGATGCAGATGGAACTCGTCGGGGCTCCGGTGAGCTTCGGGGGTCGACGGCGTGGTTGCTTCACTGCAAGAAAAAATGAACCCGTGTCTTAGGACATGCGCACGGACAATGTGAGGAAGAGGATGGGAAAAAGCAGGGTCGGAGACCTTCTCCCTCGGTCGGATTTGATGACGGACGGCGACAAGTAAGAGCTCCTCCGGCGAGAGATCTAGGTGGCCTCGGGGCGCGATTAGGGAAGGAGTTAGAGGGGAAAACGGGGCTACTTAAGGGCAAGAGAGGGGAGATTAATCGGGGATTTAATCGCCCTTAATCGCGCGAAATCAACGCGAGTAAAATCGGGTGTTCTTCAGTTTCCAGGATTGAAGACGAGGTGACGTCATCCTCGTGTCATTCTCGCGTTATTGGTGGGACCCATATGTCAGTGGCCGAGAGAGAGAGGAAGGCCACGGTCTGCGAGGTGGGCTTGGCTTGTTGGGCTCGCGCTGGCACTGGGCCTAAGTTTGCTGCGTTGCGTGGCAGGTAAGGGGCTCGGCTGGCTCTCTTTTTTACTCTCTCTTTTTTTCTGATTTTGTTTATTAATTTGTATCTTTTGATTCCTAAATCCAAAACACCTCAAATAAATTTATAAATTCTTAAATTAAAAATATCTTTCAACTAAGCATGTTTGTGGGCAACTTTGCACACATAACAAATTTTGAAATTTGAAAATATGATTAATTCCTTAATAGTATTTAATACCAATTTTAAAATAGAAAAATGTAAATAAATGAAAATTGGGTTTTATAAAATTACAGAGACCTTCTACTTGTCAAATAATATTTTTGAAATTCATTTCAACACATTTTCATATTTTATATGTTTAAAAATATGAGTAGTTACTAATAGCAACTTAATGCCATTTAAAACAGAACATATCAAATAATTAATATTGTTTACAAATAAAATTACAGAGAGTTATCACTGTTTAAAATGCTCTTTCCCAAATGTAACTCATTTTCATAACACATTAAATAACTTGGAAAACTTTTTATAGAATAGGGTTTGCTAAAGAAAGATAATAATTATTGAATAAAGAAAATTTATTTGAATAAGGTTTAGGGTTTATGGAATAGAGGTATAATGGATTCTTAATTCCAATTTTATTGAAATATGCATTGTTTCCTTTTGTTTCTTGCATCTCATTTGGTTTTTGGTGACTTGCATAACATGAAAACAAAAAAATTCAATTTTTTTGATTTTGCACTTTCCAAAAATCAGGTATGTTACACCCATACAGAACCCATGGATTTTATATTGTTTCACTAACTCTCTCATACGAATTACTCTTTGAGTGTGGTATGAAGGAAGTTTTCAAGGGTCAAGAGAAGAGGGTGATATATGTGATCAAGAAGAGTGCAAGGTCAAAGCTTGGGGTTGCCCCCGTGGTTCATCCCAGCAAATTCTAAGAAGAATCAAGCATTTAAGCTTGGGGATTCCTAAGTCATCCCCTTCTTCATCAACAATCTATCATGTCACTTCTAGTGAAACTATATTTTTATTCGGTCACATCATATGAAGTTTACTTGGAGCATCTGTTTGTTTTTATTTTGTTTTCTCTTGCTTTATTTTGTTTTCCTTGCTGCAATAATATATTTGGACCCTATAATTCCATGTTTGGGAGAGTGACACGCTCCTTTTTTCGTTTGAATACTTATTATGCTCGTATTCTTAGTTTTTCTTCTAGCTGCTGCAAAAGTCTTGTTTAGCTCTTGTTTTCTTTGCATCTCTTATTCAGAGATGTTAGTTTTAGTAGTGTTATGTGAGTACTCTCATGTTTGCTTGCTGTATTATTTAGAGAGTTTTTGTTAAAACATATTTTGTATGGTGCTTGTTGGGAAAAGAAACTCTGCTTGAAGTAGAATTTATAACGGTGCAAGTAGAAGCTTGTGTAGGCTGTGGCTAGACTTTTTCGTATCATGCTAGATGTTATTTTAATTCTAAAGCCTAGTGGTTATTTAGTAGCATGTTTAGTCTCAAATATCTGAGAGTGTTTAATGTGCCATTGAAATAATCATGAGTTGTTCTTGTCATATTGAGGCATAAATTTGTGGTGTTCTCCTTTGAATGTTTTATTTGGTTGACTTGGCGCATGCTCACACCATGTTTATGACTACGAACCAGTCACTTACAGCCTCTATGATCATTTAGTTTTTGAACTTGTGGTACCATTTATGCTTATATTAATGATGTTTATGTCTCTATGCATGATTATGGCTCTTATGCTATCTTTATTTGTCGCTCCCAGTCTTTTGCTAGCCTCCACCTGTACTGAGTATGAGCTCTACTCATGCATCCAACTCCCAAAACCAAAGTATAACGATTGTGTACACCGTACCTACCTACATGTGGTATTTAACCGCCACTCCAAAGTAAATTGCTCATGTGTTACGTTTAAAACTTTCAAAATTACTCATGTATTGTGCTCCCGTTTTAGCTCATGAGGACGTAAATCGAGAATCTTTATTTCACTTGTTGATTGGATTTTCACACCCTGGAATAGTGGCTTCATCCGATTATCCAATTGATAGAAGAGCTCACAGCGGGGTGCCCAGCCCCAAATTAATAACAACAAATTCTCTTCACTCATCTTGCCCCTGATTTATCAGTCAAAGCATAATTGTGTGAACAAAAGAGAAAGAGGGATGACCTTATACCCAGATGCGTCCTTCTATGAGAGCCGCTCTTGTGAAGTCTAGTTGGCTTGTGACGTACTGTATTTTATATTTACCATTCGTTAACATAAGTATACACCTCTCTAAAAAATAGACACTCCTACATGATATTTGATTGTTGGCAGCAGCCGAGGATTCGGTTAGCCATGGTTTGTGTAAGATGGATGGGAGGGGTGTCAAACATTTTATACCTCTGTTTAATAAAATAAAAGCTGTAGCACATGAGTGATCCATGCATCCCTCTGCGAATGGCCTATCTTTTACTTTTATGTTGAGTCTCCATCTTCTAACTTTATGCACACTTGAGAGAGCATAGTTGCCATTCTGAGTTTAATATGCATTTGTCCCAGAAACATTATTAATTGATTCATGATGTGTTATTGTTTGTTCTCTAATTATTTGTTCTAGTCTTCCTCATGAACTTTGAAGGTGTCCTGGTATTTATGTTTTGCCCCACTCTTAAGGACTAGCGAAATATCACTTTGCCATGTTATCTCTATGCTTGAAACAAATGTATATCTTCCAGTGCATTATTATTCATGATCTTTTATTTGCGTTACTTCTCATGATGCAAGGTGATTGCTATGATTTATTGTTAAAATTTTATTTATCATACTTGTGTTGAAGTTCTATGATCTCAGCTTACATATGCTTTTACATTATTGATGATCAAGTTTATGTTGGTAGCATGTCACCTCAGAAATTATGTGTTTTTATCGTTTACTTACTC
This sequence comes from Alopecurus myosuroides, assembly GCA_028641055.1. Lineage (NCBI taxonomy): Eukaryota > Viridiplantae > Streptophyta > Magnoliopsida > Poales > Poaceae > Alopecurus > Alopecurus myosuroides. The sequence continues at coordinate 20,838,758 of CM054062.1, forward strand.
GAGGACGAGTAGGACCTAGCTTGGGGATGTTGATACATCATAAATGTATCCTTAATTTTTGATGTTCCATGTTGTTTCCATGTTGTTTCCTACATGTTTGCTATCACTTTATGTTATTTTTTATCGATTTTCTGGACTAACCTATTGACAAGATGCCACAGAACCACTTCCCTGTTTTCTGCTGTTTTTAGTTTCAGAAAACTTGTTCTGGAAATATTCTCGGAATTGAAAATTCGAAGCCCAGAAGTTTTTGAATTTCCGAAGGTTCCACGGAGTCCCGAAGAGGCCCTGAGGAGGGCCACACCATAGGGCGGCGCCCCCTGGCCTGCACTTGGGGGTGGTGTGGGCCCCTCGGGCGTCCACCGCCATCGCCCTTTTGCCTATATAATCCCCCCGATACGTGAACCCTAAAAATATGCCATTGTTTCCCGAGAAACACCCGAGGCCGCCGTCATCGTCATCCCGAGATTGGGAGGGTTCTGGAGCTCTCCCCCACACCCTGCCGGGAGGGTAATTCGTCACCGGAGGGGTCTACACGACCATGCCCTCCTCCGAAGTGATGCATGAGTAGTTCATCCCTGGACTATAGGTCCATAGCAGTAGCTAGATGGTTGTCTTCTCCACTTTGTACCTTATGTTTAGATCTCGTGAACTGCCCTACATGATCAAGATCATCTTTATGTAATGCTACATGTTGTGTTTGCTGGGATCTGATGAATGTTGAATGCTATGTCTTATGATTATCAATCTATCATGTTATCTTCACGCATATTTTATTTATGATCTTGCATGCTCTCCGTTATTAGTAGATGCTCTGGCCAAGTAGATGCTAGTAACTCCAATAGGGAGTATTTATGCTCGATAGTAGGTTCATGCCTCCTTTGCATATGTGCTCGAGTGACAGAAACGTGACAGATGGAGGATGTGGTGTTTCCATTAGGGAGAAAACAACGGTGTTTACTTAGTTTACATTGTTTACATTACACACTTTGCTTACTGCGATAATCTGTTGCTTGCAACTTAATACCCAACGTTTGTTTGGATGATATTCAGAGGGTGGATTAAAAGTCATAGATGCAGTTGGATGACAGTCTATGTATTTTGTTGTAATGCCCGCATGAATCACATAGTAATGTTTATGTCTTGCATATGCACTACGGTGCAGCCTTCATTTCTGTCAATTTCCTAGCTGTAATTTGTTCACCACACATGTTATTTATCTTTCACGGAGAGACACCACTAGTGAACTATGGACCCCGGTCCATTTTCTCATTCTGATAATACGCACACTACTTCCACTGCTTTCACATTGCTTCCACTGATTTCACACTGATGCTCCTGTTTTCATACTGTTCTCATACTGTTTTCCACACCATACATTTAACCTCTTTGTTATCAGCAAAACCGGTGAGATTGACAACCTTACTGCTTCGTTGGGGCAAAGTGAATTGTTTGTGCTGTGTAGGTTCCACGTTGCTGCTGAACCTGGTAGTGCGCCCTGCCATCTCAGCTGCATCAACCTTCTGAAGTTACTCCTACCTCCTACTTGTCGATTAAACCTTGGTTTCTTTCTGAGGGAAAACTGATGTTGTGCTCATCATACCTTCCTATTGTGGTTTCCCAACGAGTGCAAGACCTGCACCATCAAAGGGGCGGAGGTACCGGTGGGAACACCGGAGGTTCCGCCCACTGGTACCACCGGTGGCCTCCGCTGAAGGTATCGCCGCAAGCCACCCGAAGGGAATTTTAGCGGAGGTACCACCACCGGATGCCCCCTCCTGGGGCTATGCTGCGAAACATTAGGGTCGGTTCTACCGGTGGTTTCACCGGTACTACCGCTGCCTGGAAAATCTGTTTCCCAAACTTGGTCTTTCGAGCTCTTTTTCTTCGCAGAATTGTCGCGATGCCCCTAAGGATATTATAGGGAATATTGTGCACTTTGAGAGTGGTACAAATAGACCCTGCATATACTTAAAACAAACATTAGTCCTTAAGTTACGTTGTTACCAATTATCAAAACGGAAGATGATCTTTCATTCTCCCCTTTTTGGTAATTGATGACAACATAACCATTTGCACCACTAGGTCTAAACACCATGGACGAAGCTCCCCCTAGAGATATGCTCCCTTCATGATGAATGGACCGAGCAAGATAGATAGGATAACAATAGGCAAACTTGCTCACACAACTAATAGGGAAACCCACAAATACGATAAATTTAGAGCACGAGATACACATGTCTTACACCATGCATAATAAGGTTCACAAAATACGAACAATAAACACGAAGTCCACAAATAACCTACTCTTTCAAGCAAAAAGAGACAAACATAAATATCAATGCTTGAGAGAGAAACCCCATGCAAATACCCAACACTCCTAAATAGATATCTCTCCCCCTTTGGCATCAAGATACCAAAAAGGAGAAAGACCGATGCTAACGTCCCAAGGCTCACTCGGAGGAGTTGTCCATGCTTGGAGGACGGGCACGACGACGAGAGCTAGTCACTTCTTCTCTAGGTTCCTCATCAGACCATTCAATGATGTTTCTTCGGGAGTCCTTGGTCTGCCACTTTCCCCAAGTAGTAATGTTGTCTTCAATGGGAGAATCCATGGACTCCCCGGCATCACGGCGAAGGTGCCTATCTGCCTTTGCTGCCCTGCGGTGCTTGATCTCCTTGTCATAGTGATCTTCCCATTGATGCTTCTCTATCTTCTTGTTCATGCGGAACACCTTCTTGAGAGCACGAGCCATACACTTGAAAGCATTGTCATAAGGATACGGGCGAGAGGGTCCGGCTTCTTCTTCTTCATCATCAATCATGACACTTGTCTTGGCCTTGCCCTTGCGAGGAGCGGGAGTGGGATGCTCAACGGGCTCGGAGTGATCCTTGATAAGGAGCTGTTTCTCCTTGTGCGAGATCCAAGACGTGTCATCGAGGGGATCCTCCGGGTGCTTGTAATCCCAAACATGCAAGATGATTTTCATGATAAACGGCCCAAAACATGCGTTCTTCCTTTGCACAATGGCATGCCAAAGTTCATTCCATATGTAGTCAAGCACATCAAGCTTTTGATTCATACCGTGGAGCCTCTTCTCATGTGTAAGGAGCATGATATTCTTGAGATATCCTTGGATTTCATCTATGTTGCTAGCCTTGGGGTTGATTGTCTCCCGAAAGATACGAAGCTTGATGTCAGAAGTGGGATAGAGCCCCTTGGTGAACTCCACAACATACTTCTTCCAATGATAAAGGGAGTGAGTTGATCCTTGCTAATGGTAGAGCTGTTGGCAAAGTGAACTCAAAACCACTCACTATCATACTCGGGGCCACCACCAAAAGGGCCATGATCTGGATAGCCACCGAGAAGGATACCCACTTCGGACCACTTGAGAGTGAACTTTTCCCCTTTTTTCATCCGAATGATGTGACACTCGATTTCATTTGCAAGGTGAACGGTGGCCAAGAACTCACACACAATCCCATCGTCATAATCTTATTGCACCTTCATGATGGGACGAAGACCAAAAGCATCAACTATCTCAAGGGCTTCACCAAAATAGTTGAGCTTCCTCTCCATGTGATCAAGACAAATAGCATGTTGAGAGGCCACATCCTTGGGCTTCCTCATGAGAACCTCTTTATAGATCTAAGCTTCGAACAAGGTATGGAAGCGAGGATCCCTTCCCTGAAATTGAGGCATCAACCGATCCCGTTCAATCACATACGGGTTCTCACGCCGGGTAGCCGTGAAAACAGACACAGACACTTGGGAAGCAGATTTTTCCTTCCGTCGCAAAGTCTTTTCCAGAGCCGGGAACCTTGGTTTGCGCTTGGGAAGTGAAGGATCAAGAGTTTCTTCAATCTCATCGACTCGCTGTGTCTCCGACCCGCCATGTTCTTTGTACGACCTCCCCTCGAGCCACTAGCATCTATGAAAAGATAAATAGAAGGAAAAAGCACGGTGAAGAGAGGATGCCCAAAAGTTTAATTCGCATAAAACAAAGAAACCGAGAGTAGTGAAAACTAGAGAGGAACAACTACGAAATAGGGGCATAGGTTCATAGAGCCATCCTAGGAATCGAAGTAGTTCATTCCTAGTAGTCACAATCTATATTTCAAGGGTTTGTACTCGCGAATCCCTACTCCATACGCGTAAATGCGAGGAACATGGTACTCCTAGTGCATCTCCATCCGTCAACGAGATGAGAGAGAGAGGGAGCACAATAAGCCCGAATCCATGGCGGAGATTGGAGGAGGAAGAAGATCCATGGAGCGTTCCAAGGCTAGGAGGGGGCCTCCCGGCGGCAGAGACGGATGGGGTGGGCGGAGGCTGTGGGGAGGAGAAGGTAGGGAGAGTGGGGGAAATGAGATCTAAAGATCCCTTCCCCCGGTCGGCCAAGGGTTATCCCCACAAAACCGTAGTGAGCGGTACTACCGGGGGAAACACCAGAGGTACTGCTCCTTGTAATCGCGGTGTAGCGCGGTACGGACACGCTGGGTGGAAATTTTGCACAAGCGGTAGTACCGGCGGAGCACCGGTGGTACAGGCGCAGCAGAGGTACCGGTGGTTTCACCGGAGGTTCCGTCGGCCCCAACTTTCGCGCGCCAAGAACAGAACTGAGGGCATCAAGAAGGAAATGTGCTTTTGGGGAAAGGGGGCTTGTGTTGGAAAGATGTAACTGTCATACAAGATACAATAATAGACGCAAGTTCGCAAGGTGCAATGAGAAAAAAACGAACTTGCGCAATTTGCCGATAGGGGATAATACTATGCACGTGAAAGAGCCAAATGAAAGCAACTCCTTAAGTAGGAGGTCGGTGGCCGTACCCACCATGTTTGAGTGTGTACTTTGGCACCACGAAGATGTATCTTGGGTCCAAGAGTGCTACTCACAATTAAGCACAATAAGTCACAAAATGACTAAATATGCAATGAATTATTGATTTACGCATAATAAGGGGAGTGTCCACTCATGAGTTGAGTGACGCTCCCCCTGTGTCTATGCCTACATCCAAGCCTAATAACACGTATAGTGGAGGCACTTATGCAAGGTCTCAAGTGAAGTTAGTCGAATCAATGACGTTTGGTTCATTCCTCAAAGCTCAAATTCTTGGTTCATCAAGGGCCTTCGTGAAAATATCCGCCAATTGATATTTTATTGATACATATGAGAGATCAATATCGCCCTTCTCAAGATGATCCCGAATAAAGTGATGACGGATCTCAATGTGCTTCGTCTTGGAGTGAAGAACGGGGTTATAGGCGATATTGATTGTATTCTCATTGTCACAAATAAGAGGCACTTTGTCAAAATTGACACCATAATCCTTCAAGGTTTGCCTCATCCAAAGCAATTGGGCACAACAACTTGCCGTGGAGATATAATCGTCCTCGGTGGTGGAGAGATCAATACAGTTTTGCTTCTTGGAAGACCAACACACCAAGGAGGAACAAAAGAATTGGCAACCCCCGGATGTAGACTTCCTATCCGTATTCTCTCCCGCATAATCCACATCCGAATACCCAATGAGCTGAAAGATTGAACCCTTGGGATACCAAACACAAAAATTTGAGGTATGAACTAGATATCGAAAGATTCGTTTAACTGCTTCCAAATGACTTTGCCTCAGAGAGGCTTAAAAACTTGCACATTTACCTATGCTATATATGATATCCGGTCTAGATGCACAAAGGTAAAGCAAAGAGCAAATCATGGAGCGGTATACCTTTTGATCTACCTCTTTACCATTTAGATCGGGTTTCAAGTCAAGGGTAGTGGACATGGGGGTCTTCATAGGCTTGGCATCATGCATATTGAATCTCTTGAGCATGTCTTGGGTGTACTTGGCTTGTTTGGTGAAGGTTCCTTCATGATATTGATTGATTTCAAAGCCAAGGAAATACTCCAATTCTCCCATCATAGACATCTCAAACCTATCGGTATAATCTTGCAAAGCTCTTCATTCAACTTGTTGTTAGTAGACCCAAAAATAATGTCATCCACATAGAGTTGGCATATGAACAAGTCACCTCCAACCGTCTTGGTAAAGAGGGTGGGATCGATTAAACCAACATTGAACCCACGATCTACTAAAAACGCTTTAAGGTGCTCGTACCATGCACGTGGATCTTGTTTAAGTCCATAGAGAGCCTTGTCGAGCTTATAGACAGAATCTGGGTGTTGGGATCCTCGAACCCCGGAGGTTGCTTGACATAGACCAAATCATTAATGGAATCGTTTAGGAAAGCACTCTTAACATCCATTTGTTGTAACTTGAAATTATGATGAGATGCATAAGCAAGTAAGATGATAATAGATTCAAGGCGAGCTACGGGGCCAAAGGTTTCACCAAAATCAACAGCTTCAACTTGAGAAACCCCTTGATCCACCAATCTCGCCTTGTTGCGAATGACAATACCATCTTTATCTTGCTTGTTCTTGAACACCCATTTGGTGTCAATGACGTTCTTGCAATCCTTGGGTCTTGGCACTAACTTCCAAACATTGTTGCGCTCAAAGTTGTTGAGTTCATCATGCATGGCTTCAAGCCAATCTTGATCTTCGAGAGCTTCATAGACTTTCTTGGGCTCAATGAAAGAGAAAAAAGCATGAGCCTTGCTAAAATCCACCGATTGCTTCCTAGTGAAAACCCTTCCACGAACTTGCCCAAAGATCTTGTCCTCTGTGTGACCCGCACGCTCGAGATTTTCTAGCCTTCTCTTTGCTCTACCAGCAAGCATCTCCTCCAAAGATTCCTTTGATATGGCTTGAGAATCACCTTCTTTACCGGATTCATGTCCATATTCATCTTTTCCTTGATCATTAATGGGTGAAGGATTACCACTAGGTTGAGCTCTCTCAACAATGATAGGACCTTTATCTTGGCCTTGATGAGTAGCTTGGCCTTGTTCACTTGCTTGACCTTGATCATTAGCTTGGCCTTGATCACTTGCTTGACCTTTATCATTAGCTTGAGGGCTTGGTGCATCTTGTTGTGTAGCTTGTGTATCAATGGGTGTAGTCAATGGCTCCACTTGAGTGGGGCATAGTCCTTCTCCCTCCGTCATCCGGTAACCCTGAATGGGGATTATTTCACCAATCCCTATTCTTCTTATGACGATTGGAGGAATTGCATCTCCTACAATACCATGATCTATACGCCCCCCCTTGGGAGCTGTTATCCTCATCAAACACCATGTATATAGCTTCTTCAACTTGTCCGGTGGACTTGTTGTATACTCTATAGGCGTGAGCATTTGTAGCATAGCCAACAAAGATACCCTCATAAAATTTGGTATCGAACTTTGACAAGCGTTTACCTTCCTTGCAAATGAAGCACTTGCAACTGAATACTTTGAAGTAAGATACGTCCGGCTTCTTGCCCGTGAGAATCTCATAAGGAGTCTTGTTCAAGATCTTGCGAAGAAATAACTGGTTGGTAGCATGACAAGCGATGGAGACGACTTCGGCCCAAAAGTTATAAGCAAAAGAAAACTCCGCAATCATTGTCCTAGCCGCATCCATCAAAGTATAGTTCTTCCCTTCCGCTACACCATTTTTTTGAGGGGTATAGGGAGTCGAATATTGATGAGCAATGCCCTCTTCACTGAGAAAACCCTCAACGGTATAGTTCTTGAACTCCGAGCCATTATCACTCTGGATGGCCAATATAGAAGCATTGTGTTGGCTCTCAACCAAAGTGATTAACTCGATGACTCTGTTTTGAGTCTCACTCTTCCTCTTGAAGAAAAACACCCAACAATATCCTGAATAGTCATCCACTATCACCAAGCAATACTTATTTAGTCCGAGACTATCATAGGAGAGTGGACCAGAGAGTTCCAAATTAATTAGCTCGAAAATTCTTGTGGTGGAGATGGTGGTCTTGGCTGGGTGGAGTTCTCCATGTTGCTTCCCAAAGGCACAAGAGCTACACAAACGATCTTCAGCAAACTTAGCCTTGGTTAGTCCTAGAACATTATTGCCACTTTGAAGTTCATGCAACATCCTCATATTGGTGTGGGCTAGCCGGCGGTGCCAAAGCCAACCCACTTCAACTTGAGCCATTAGGCATGTCGCGACACACGTGTCTCCTTTAGATAAGTCCACTACATACATGTCGTTCTCGACAAACCCCACAAAGGCTACTTTAAGAGTTGTTTCCCAAGTGACAATCACATTCTCTTTATTGAAGAATGGGGTAAACCCACAATTTCCAAGTTGAAGAACGGAAATCAAGTTATAACCAAGGGACTCAACAAGGAGAACATTCTCAATTGATAAATAATTTGAGATAGCCACCTTGCCTCGTACTAATACCTTAAGCTCGTAATTGTCACCAATGGTGACGTAATTGATATATGGTGATGGAGGTTCAAGATTACTCATTGCATCATTGCTTCCGGTCATATGTTGGGATGGACCACTATCCACTGTCCATCTACCCGACCCGGAAGCACTCCCCCTACAAAAGATCAATTTCTTGATTTAGGTACCCATCCTACAATGGGTCCTCTTTTGTTAGTAACAAGGGTCTTAGGAACCCAAATAGTCCAATGATAATCATCACCATAAGAAGTACCAACGTATTTAGCATAAGCATGACCATCTCTAGATTTCATGAGAACATGAGAGGGGTTATATTTTCCGGCAAAGTCATTGTGAGTGATGCTCCCCCTTAAGGTATCACCACCCACAATGGTGTTGGTCTCCTTCTCCTTGGTCACCTCTCCCTCCTTCACAAATACAATATTTTGAGAAGAAGAGGTGACATTCTTGGTCTTTTTCTTTGACTTCGCAACAAAGCCAAGCCCTTCCTTCCCTTTCTTAGATCCTTGAGAGCTTATGGCATCATTGAGAATTTTCTCTCTTCCTACAATGTTAGTAGTAGTACACGAGGTAGTCATGATAACAATGCTATTAGAGTAATGTATGACTTGGTTATTAGATTGTTGAGCTAGAAGCTTATTCCGAGACGTGGTGAGTTTGTCGTGAATTTCTTTAAGAGACGCGAACTATTTTTCTTGTTTTTCATGACGCTCAAAAAGTCTGTCATGAGCCATTCCTAGCTTCAACTCTTCTTCTTAAAAAGTTTTAAGTAGAGCAAGAGATTGTTCATTATCCTTCCTAAGTTTGGAAACACTAATAGCATAGGTCTCTTCTAGACTAGATAGTCTCCCTTCAAGAGAGGCTCTCATGGATCTTTGTTTCTCAAGAGCTTCTACAAGCTCCTTGTCATTGTTGTCATGGCCACCACCGTAACTCTCCAAGGTCACGATGATCTCTTCCTTCTCATCTATAAGAGAGTTAGCATCATCAAGCTTCCTCAAAAGGTCCTTTACCTTTTCTTTGGTTTCACCTTCAAGACTAGACAACCAAGAGCCAAGATTCTTGGCCTCTTCCTCATCATCAACAATATTTTCAACACAATCCAATAATGAGGGAGGACTAGTTGCAATAGACTTGTAGGTGGAAGGTATTAGGGGGTGGCTTTTGCCGTGAGACATGTAGGTGGGATCGATGCCTTCTCATTGGGGGATTCGAATAGAGAGACTGATGAAGAGGAAGACGTAGCTATGGCGACATGGGCCACACCTACGACTTCATCTTCTTCTTCATCTCTGGAATAGTATGTTTCCAATACGGTCCCTTCTTGAACATATAGAGCCCTTGGGACTCTTCTAGCAAGGTTCTTCTTTTGTGGATCTTTGGTCTTGTCCGTCCGAACAAGCTTGCCTTCATTCTCTTCTCTTGGATATAAAGGACCCTCTTTGACGAAGTGATTTGCACTTCCACAATTGTAGCATGTCCTTGTCTGCTCCTCCTTCTTCTTGTAGAGCTTGTTTCTTGAGGGTCTAGGAGCATCGGCCTTATGAGCCTCCCATCTCTTCCAATATCCTTGCATGTCAAGAGCAATACACTTGTGAGAACCCTTGTATGTGTCTTCATAGTCCTCTTCATCATCATCATCCTCATCAACTTCTTCTATCCGAGCAATCGCCTTATACTTCAAGGCAAGGTTGGAGGACTTCCCCATTCCTCTAGAGCGGGCGAGAGCATCATCCGCACTCTTGTGAGATAAGGATATGGCTATGAACTTACTAAGAATGCCAATGGAGTTGAGTGAATTGTAGTATTCTCTTTTTCGGATGCTAGTGGATAGGTTCTTCTCAAAAGGAGTTATGGCCTTGACAAACTTTCTCTTGATCCACTCATCGGAGATTTCCTCTTTCCCAAAGTCCCTCAATTGGTTGGCAAGGGTGACAACTGTTCTATATATCTCCTCGGGACTCTCATCTTCTATCATGACGAAGTTGCCGGACTTGTCAATTGCCACATCATACTTGGAGGATTGGATGCTAGCATTTCCTTCGAACAAGGTGTCAAGTTTATCCCAAACCTCCTTTGCGGTCTTGATATCACGGATGTGTTCTAGATGTTCTCATGGGAGGGCCTTTTGGATAGTGACAAGAGCGGTCTTATTGAGTTGAAATTAAATATCATCTCTTGGGTCAAGTTGCTTGCAACATGAGGATGGAATCCATGGATAACACTTCTCCACAAGGCGGTGCAAGATCTGGAAATATGAGACTCCATATCGAACTTCCAAGAATAAAATTCATTAGTGTTAAGCACGGGAGAAAGTCCAACATTTAAAATGTGTGTCATAGTAGCAATGGCATGAATAGATTCATAATTGGAAGGTGGTGAAACTCTTGAGTTAGGCCCCGAACCATTAGCCGCTTGAGACTTGGAGCCTTCGGAACTTTCCCCGCTCTTAGCCTTTTTGTCGGCTTTCGCCTTGGTTAGAGCAATGTTAGCCTCCATTTCGGCGATGTGCGGAATAAAATCATCATCCTAGCTAACATCATCGACGATGGAGGGAAGTTCCTCGGACTCCTTGGTTTTCCCCATCATGGCCTCCAACATCTTCTTTATGCTAGAAACCTCTGAACCAACACTAGAGCTAACCTTGGACAATTAGGCTTGGATAGTTCCAACCATTTCTTGTAGGTTAGTTATAGTGTCGGTCATTTTCGCGTTTTTCGCATTAGAAGCGTCGGGCTCACTTTCATTGACCATTATACTCTTAGGCGGTTAAGCCCTTAGTAAGAGTTGAGGCTCTGATACCAATTGAAAGTGCATTATGGTCAACTAGAGGGGGGTCAATAGGTTGACTACCATTTTTTCTTCTTTTCCTTTTTACTTTGGGCTAAACAAGTAATACAAGGTTCTCTAGATGTGCACCTAGGTGAGAAACCTATGTGATACAAGATATGATACGCAACTGAAGTAAAACAAAAGGTAACAAGATAAACCACAAGTGTAAACAAGGAGATAAGGATATGTTTCCCGTGGTTCTTTCTCAAAGAGAAGTACGTCTACGTTGGAGAGGTGGGGAGACACCTAGGCACTCCTCAATAGCACAGATGTGCACACCTTATTCTCCTTGAGCTTCTCCGGTGAGGGAGATTCTCGTTTCCACTCTGAGGTCGACTTGAAGGCGTTGACCAAACCTTTACACAACTTTGAGGACACTCCACAAGATGGATGGAGGCTCTCAAACAATCCGAAGCTTCTTTGCAACAAGGTGGAAGCTCCAAGAACGAGATCTACTAAGGTTTGTAGGCCTCAAGTAGGATTCTAGATCTACTAGGATGCGGTGGATGAATTTGCAATTCCTTTGGTGGAATCACGGATCTAGGTCTCCTCTAGCTCTCCACAAAGTTATGAAGTGATTGGATGGTTGGAGAGGGAGATATAGGAGGTTGAAGCTTGCATTAATGGCTAAGAGAGAGAGAGGGTGTGTGTGTGAAGCTTAGAATTTAAAAGGTAGGGGAAGGGCTATAAATACCCCTTCCCCAAATATGGCCGTTGGGCAGATCCACGCAGCACCGGAGGTACCGATGTTTCCACCGGTGGTCTTCTTATCTGGAGCCCGCACGGCTCCCTTTCCCTTAGCATATTCTCCTGGCCCGGAGGTATCGGTGGATCCGCCGGAGGTACCGCCCACCGGTTCTACCGGTGGGTTCCGCCCTAGCCTCCGCGATGTGGCACCCGAACGTGATTTTAGCGGAACCACCACCTGTAGCTCCACCGGTGGCAATCCCCTTCTGTAGGCCCATTGAAGGGGCGGATGTACCGGTGGGAGCACCAGAGGTTTCGCCCACCGGTACCACCGGTGGCCTCCGCTGAAGGTACCGCCGCAAGCCACCCGAAGGGAATTTTGGCGGAGGTACCACCGGTACCACCACCGGGCGCCCCTGCCTGGGGCTGTGCTAGGAAACACCAGGGGGCGGTACTACCGGTGGTTTCACCGGTACTACCGCTGCCTAGAAAATATGTTTCCCAAATTTTGTCTTTCGAGCTCTTTTTCTTCGAAGAAATGTCACGGTGCCCCTAAGGATATTATAGGGAATATCGGTCACTTTGAGAGTGGTACAAATTGACCCTGCATATACTTAAAACAAACATTAGTCCTTAAGTTACGTTGTTATCAATTATACTTAAAACGGAAGATAATCTTTCAGTATCCTTTCCCCTCCTCACGAAACCTGAGTATCTCATACAAGGGATCTGCTGTGGTAGGCCCGCAACACCTTATGTTTGAAAAATCTTAAATCACATCATCATTCTTTCAGATGTCACAATATATTTCCGAATCATTATTGATGATCACAAGATGATTCTGATCTCAAAGAACTCAATGCATTATGTCTTGGGGTTGCCAAACACCAGGTCTGTAGCCATGCTAGATAGTAAAGGTGGGTTGAAATTTATCATGTCTCGGTTCAATACCAATGTGCCCCATGTCACCTTCTTTTGAAACAATCCGAAGTCTACCGACTATCTAAGCAACAAGGCTATTTTGTATGTGCTTCATTACCATTGTCATGAAATTCTTCCTTCTCCCTACCATAGATAAGTATGCTAACACGATTTCATATCACTTCTCGAAGATCCTAGGAGGACTAAGGATTTTTTTTAATCTTTGTCTCCTTTTGTACGAGCACCTTATTTCTGGGATTAATAAGTTCATTAAGACCAGGAAAGTGAAGGGAAGTAAACAAAAATAGTTTGAGTTCTATCTCTACCATCTTTCAGTGATTTTATATTGTTTCTTCATTTCTACTCTTTCCATTATTTTCATTAAATATTTTTAACTTTACTAGGAAAATAATTTTCTTATTAGTACAGCATGAGTTGTTTTTGTTCTCATCGGGTGCTTTACTTGGATTGCTTAGATTTTGGGTCTAGAGTGGTTGTGCATGACGTCCAAAGCTGAGATTCAAGCCACTATCATCAACAAGGGCACAACATGGATGCACATCGATGTTGTCTGATCTGTGATACGGTGTTTCCACCAGGTTAGCATCACCTTGCTAAGAAGATGCCGCAGGAGAAAATATTAGAAACCGATGACATCTCATACCGCCACGATTTCAGTCATTTTCCCACCACCTTCAATCAAGCAGCAATAGAAATGATTTTATGCCTCCGGAGGAGACATCATGTGTAACACATGTCAACAACATGCATGACTTGACGCCTCCGCAAAAGCACCATTATTAGCATCTGATGGCCAGACATGACCTGATGCCCGGTCAGAAGACGCCATGCATAGCACCTACCGAGTTGGGTCGAACCCAATCTTGAAATGGAAGGGGCGTCCCTTACCGCCGCATGCCTCAAAATTATTTGGTCTAAAAAGAGGACATCCCATACCGTCATTGACCTCGTCACGTAGAGTTGAAGATCATGACCACATCTAAGATCCGGCCACCGCTTCACCCACACAGCCATGATGTTCGCCGTTGTCGAAGAGCCACCAAATTCCAAAACTCCCTCGTCGCCAATAGATTAGGGAATTTGCTGCAATAACGAGTCGCATGTACGACATGTGTGGTGCGCAACTGTCGTCACCTGGATGTTCCGGCGAGACCGCTGCTGAAGACGTCATCATATTTGGAATTCTCCCAAGATCCGATGCGCACGGCCCCCTTCCTCGCACCACAAACCATTACTGCAGGCCCCTTCCTCCATGAGGCTGCCAGACACCATATCTCTGCTGTCCCATCACTGGCACCGCACGTCCAGGTCCTAGCCGGTAGCACCCTCCGAAAGCTACAAGAGGAGAGAGGGAAGGAGGAGGAGAGGTGGACGATGGCTGTCGGCTAGGGTTTGTCCCCTTGGTCGCTTGGAGGGGACGACCTAAGGGACGTCACTCATACTAGGTACTCACTACAATGGGTTCTGACACGATTAGCATGATTGATCCTCCAAAATTTGATAGAAACCCTCTCGACTGTCGTAAAGAGAATCCGCTCAATCTCAACAAGTACTAGCTCGCCCACGGCCCACATATCCAATGGAAAAGCCTTCTACTCCTCTGAAGGATCCCAGGTTGTGTCCTCCGCATGCAGGGTGTGACATGCGTCCACGCGTGTGGAAGCCTGGAATGCAACGAGAGGCAGGGGCCCACCCATGACCTTATCTCCTCCTGGACAAGCAACTCCACGAGTCTTCTCCTTCCTCCCGTTCCCCCGTCTGTTCCCCTTTCTCCTCTCAAAAAATCTCTCCCAGATGCGGCACGCCTCCCACAACAACCACGCCACCATGTTGTCGCACCCGGACTTCTAGGGGATACTCACAGTCCGCTAAACAGTAGAGAAATGGCTTACGGGGCATACCGGCACCCGCATCTCAATATGAGCAGGCCAACACGTAAACGTGTGACAACCATTCTCGTACTATTCATCGTCTGCGCAAACCATCCCGTAGAAATCCAGATACTTCCGTTGACGTAATTCAAAACATACACACATGGTACGTCAACGGCATCGGAACAAGTGATATCACAACAGATCTCTACGACACAAAAGATGGAAATAAGTTGCAAATAGCTCTCACTAGAGCAGAGATAGCAAATACAATCATCCAGAGGACACATGTCCCAACAATTCATCATTACATCACAGCGGAAGCATCCAAAATGTCTGAGTACAGACAAGATCCAAATAGGCCTAAGAGGCCAGAAACGAACAGACGGAGCCCATCCACGAAGTCTCGGATCCTGCCCGGGTCCGCTATCTACTCGTCAGCAGTCTCGTCATACTCCACGTAGTAGCCACCATGGGGATCCTCGGAAACGTCGTCTGCGGAAACCACAGCCCCAAAAGGGTCAGTACATAAACGTACTGGCAAGCAAGACTCACAGTTCACCAAAGTGTAGCCCGTCAACACCAAGCACAGAGGCTTTGGGTTCAACGGAAGGAAGGGGATATAAAAGATGCTGCAACTGGCTGCTCTAACCAACTACAGAAACATACTACAAGTTCCGGCTAACAGAAAGGAGATAAGATCGCGTATCGTAACCAACCTATCAACTAACTCCAAACAAACCCATCCTGGATCTCGCCCCTTATCCAAAGAAGCAATCCGAGGATAACTCACACAGTTGGATTAGTGATGGTTCAGATTATTGTGTCAATAAGCCTATTACTAGTCAAGTTGTTAATCATTGGGTGTAAGGTTGTTAATCATTAGGTTTAAGTTGTCCTGAGTACTTGTTAGCCAGTACTTTCACCAAGTAGTCCATAACCGCGGAAAACACGGCTTCTCGAGAAGATTTATCCCTGCAGGGGTGCACCAATTTGGTCGTACACGTAAGAATATCCCGCCATACGGGAATCAAACCCACCAAGCGAGGTACTCAACACAACTCAACTCTTCTTCGCATCAAGCCCAAAGCACCTTGGGCGCACGGCTAATCGAGCCCCGAAGAAAGGGGACCCTCATAGCACTCTAAGACCGTGTCCCCCTATATGCCGACTACAAAAGTTCCACCCTGGCCTGGGCTCGCAAAAACATGCATGCGGCAAATGGAAAACGCGAACTAAATGAGGCGATTTGGACGAGATGCGAATCGAATCAAATTGAGGGGGGCGCCCATACTCGCTTCCCACATGCGGTTAGTGCGCTCATCATGGATCAGTAGACAAGACCCTTTTCCTAATTAGGGTCGACACTAGCAGGCCTCAAAACCACGCAGGGCCTCCTGCCGGTGCCTTATCATCAAATTATTATTAACAATAAGATTAGCATGATTCATTGATTAAACATCGAGCCCCCAGAACGTAATAGAAATAGCAACAGAAAGTAACGGGTAACAGACTCGAGCAAAACAACCCTAAGCATGCTAGTAAGACACGGGCAACAAGCAATGGTTATAGGTATGGAGGTGAGGCAATATCAGGGTTCAGGGTATCATGTGATGGGTTCGTAACAGAAACAACTAATCATAGGGCTAGCAGAATAGACAACGGAAAGTATCGGTAACCAATGTTGAAAGGAACACAGTGGTTCATGTGAGTGATAACTTGCCTGCAAACCCAGTAGCCTGGTACTGAGCTAAATCCTTAGAAGGGGTGTCGTAAGTATCGTCGGTCTCAACGTCGTCGTGTATCCGAGAAGAAGCAAACAAACAATGCAGAAAGATAAACAATCAATAACATGGCATAGTGCACAAACATGGGATGATGCATGACCATTTAATTGATGCATAGAAATAAACTAGTTGACATGGTAACATGTTTAAATGGACCCATATGCAATTTGGATTGCATATGGAAAGCCCATGAATTATGGTTGAATTAATTGTTTTACAACTGATCATCATATGAAAGTGGATTATCATGATGCATGGATGAGGAAAACAGAAAAATAGCAACAATAGAACCAATTGGAAATAAGGTTTAACAAGTTTAGAAATTTGTTTATTAAGTTACGAAATTTTGGTTACTTAAAGGTGTCACACAAACATTTGTTGTTTTCACCAATGTAAATTGTTCCAAATAGATAACAAAGTTCATATTTGATAAGAACACCCAATTTTAGATGGATTACATGTTTCACTTGTTGAAAAAGGGTTTCAAATAAATTATTTATGAATTAAACAAGTTTAAGCAAGAATTAAATGAATTTAATTCAAACATGAACTTATTTGAATTTTTATTTGTTCCAAACATTAAGTGAGATTCATATTTGAAAAGTTTATACTTTTATGGTTGGAAAACATATTTTATATGTCCCAAAAGAATTTAATTTGATCAAGTTATGAATTTAACAATATTAAATGATTTAAACAAGTTTTAAATTATTTAACCAATTTTAATTATTCAAAACATGAAACAAATTTTATATTTGGAAAGGTGGTTTAATTTTGCATGGAAAACATATTTCATTTGTTGAAATTGGATTTAAAATGAGCAAGTTATTATTTTGGCAATTTTAAATGCATTAAACAAGAAACAGTTGTTTTCAGCAATTTAAATTATTCAAAACAGCAAACAAAATTTATATTTGGAAAGTACATGAAAAGTTGATTGGAAAACATATTTAGTTTGTGGAATTTGGAATATTTATGCCCAAGTTATGAATTTTGCAAAATTAAGTGAATTAAACAAGATTTCAAATATTGCACCAATTTAAAATATTCAAAACAGTAAAAAAAATTTATATTTGGATAGAACATTCAATTTGGTACAGAAAACATATTTAAAAAGTTAAAATTGGAGTTAAGATGAATTAATTATGCATTTTACAAGATTTGGTGCAAATGTGCCATTTTTATTAACTAGGGACTTGGAAATAATTTTACAGGGGTTTAGAATTAATCAACAGGGACCTATTGGTGATTCTGAGATGTTGCTGTGACCAAAACAAATGGGAAAAAAGTTTTGGGTTAATAGTTGGGAGGGGGACTCGAACCCCCCACCTCCTGCTGCGCAAACGGGTGCTGCTACCAGTTGGGCTGGTGTGCTGTTTGTTGGTAGAAGGGACTGCGGGGGGGGGGGGGGGGCATGAGGTTTAGGCTCGCGGTTAACTGAACTTTAAGGTTCAGGTAACTGAACCTTGACCGCACTCGATCGGTGGCCGGCGGCGAGGGATCTGTGCTCGCCGTGGGCGCTGCGGTGGGTGCGGTGAGCGTGTGGGGTGCTGTGGCGGAGGGGAGGGAGGAGAGCGAGAGGGCAGAAGGGGAAGGGCTCACCCGAGGGCTCGAAGCAGGAGGAGGTCGGGGCGGACAGGTGCAGCAGGTGGTTTGGCCGGCGGCTTGGAGCGGACGGCGGCGGCGATGGGAGGCCTCCCGGCCCGAGCCGAGGGGGTGGAGAGGGAGCCCGCGGTGGGGGCTTTCCATTCCCGCCCTCGCCGCGGCCGGAGGGGCCCTAGACGGCCGGCGATCGCCGGAGGGAGGTGGAACCTTTCAGTGGGCTTCAGAGACAGAGAGTTTCAGAGAGGGGAGCAACAGAGAAGAAAGAGAGGGAGAAAAAGAGAGAGGACGGCGGGGAAGAGGGAGAAGGAGGAGAGGGGAAGTAGGGTTAGGGTTAGGGGCTAGCCATGGAGTTTATAGGGAGGGGTGGAGGAGTGGTGGCCGTTGCCTGCTCTCTGAACCACGTGGAAAGCTCCGATGGTGACCGTACGAAGGAAGAAGAAGGCTGAAGGGGTATGGGCTTTGGGAGAAAAATGGGCTGGGCTGCTGGTGCTCTCTCTCTCCCTCTTGCTTCCTTTTAATTATTTCTGTTCTATTTTTTTTTGTTGAATTGGAATAGGAAGAGAAAGATAAGTGTTTGGGTTAGGAAAATTAGGGCAAAAATTGGGTGAGTTAGTTAGGTAAAAAACAATCACTTGCCAAGTTGGTTTTTTTTTCAAAAGGTTCAAATTCTATTGCTGTTTGCAAAATTGGTTTAAATTTGAATTAATTTGAGTAGTGATTGAATTTTTTGAAAACAAGAATTTAATTAATTGGAACCCTATTGTTTAGTTAGAACAAATGATTAGGGTTATTTTGTTGATTTTCATAAGTTGAAATTGGGTAATGTTTGTGAATGATTTGAATTTGAAATAACATTTGGATTAATTGAATTATAAAAAGCCATAATTTTAATGGTTGAACCTTAGGGTTTAATGGAAACAAATGATTGATTTGTTTTGCAATTTTCATAACTTTCAAAAGGGTTGTTGTTTTGGAATTTAATTGAATTTGAAAAGGGTTTGGTATTAAATGAATTTTTGATAGAAACAAAACAACAGTTTGGAATCACAACTTTAATGGAAACAGATGATTGTTTTGATTTGAAATATCATTTTGGAAATTGTAACATCACAAGGATGAAACAAAAGGTTTGAATTTTGGTTTGAAATTCAAATAGAAAACAAAGGAAAACAAATGAAAACAGTTGGAAAACAAATGAAAACAGAGGAAACCAAAAGGAAAACAAGCAAAACAACTACAATCAACATGATGTCATGATGCAAAACATAAAATAACAGAGAGCAAACATTCTAATGGCTATTTTTCATACTTGGGATGTTACACATGTCCTCCCTCCACCGCAGCTGCACGACGCGTAGCCGCTGCACCCGTCGACTCCCGCCAATTCTGCTGCTGATAGGTCCGCACCGCGGTGCGCCGGCCGCTGCTCCGCCGCTCCATGCGCCACCCGCTGCTCCCCATCTCGAGCCTTGCTCTGATGTTGGTGACGCTGCAGGGGAGGACCCGGCGCCGGCGGCCTGATGTTTTTGTTGCGAGGACATCAATTGGCGGCACCGTCGCTTCAAGTGGCCTACGTTGCTACAAGGGGTGACCGGTGCTGCTAGCAGCGGCGTTTGGCGGTGCTACCTGCGCTCGAGGGCTGTGCTCTCGTAGGTCAGCGCGGGTGCTGCCATGGGGTCGGCGATGGTGCTACTAGAGAAAATTTCTTGGTCGATTTTTTGCCCTTTTTCCTGTGATGTGTGTAATTTTTGTAAGTTCTGTAGCATAATTTTTTCACTTTTGATGCAAATCATGAGATTAGTTGTAAAAAATTACTTTTCTGATACATTTTTTCTTGATGTAGTGCAAATGTTTATAACCTCTGTAGCAATTTTTTCCCCCTTTTTAATGCAAATACCTAAAGAAGTTGTAGCGAATTTTCTTTTTTGCAAGATGCAATTTTATATTTAAGTGGTGCAAATTCTAAGAAATTTTTGCAGCAAATTTCTACTTCTTCTGATGCAACTCCATGTAAGGTTTATCTAGAGTTAGTTCGGACCTCATGGCGGCGCCGCCGAGCGGTCCCAAAGAGTTGGGATGCAATAGGGTGCTGGCGTTGCTGCGAGATGTGGCGGTCGTGCTGTGAGCTGTCGTCGGTGGTGCTGCCTACGGGCAAGCGGCGGTGCCTCGCCGGAGGTCTAAGCGAGCGGGATGTGATTTGATTGTGCGCGTGGCTGGAGGCAGATTATTTTTGTGCGCGGTGTGATGTTTATTCTGTTGGTCAACGCGAGGTGCATGTGAGAGATCTCGACGGGTGGTCCTAACTACGACCACACGTGGTTTGATCGCACGGCTCCGCAACCGGAGGATGAACTAATCCTTTGGAGGACGCTCCGCACGCACCACATCACATTGCACACAAAGCTAAGTAAAAAGCAGGTACTGTATTATTACCCTCGTCCCTCGGCACCAACAAACAACATTGAGCACAGCCAAGAGAGCCTAGAGCCAGGGCGAGTCGTAGACGGGGGTGATCACGGCCTTGACGGCGAGGAACTTGTCGAGCGCGTGCATGCTGGAGTCCTTGCCGAACCCGCTCATCCTGCGGCCCCCGAACGGGCAGTCGCCGTCCATGACGAAGTAGCAGTTGAGCCACACCACTCCGGCGCGGATCGACCGCGTCATCCTGTTCGCCACGTCGATGTCCTTGGTCACCACGCCCGCCGCCAGCCCGTACCTCGTGTCGTTCGCCTTCGTGATCGCCTCCTCCATCGTCCTAGACCAAACAACCATGATGAAACTTCTCTTGTCACCACGGTGCAACAGTTTACAGTTAATCCCTATCGATCGGTTTCAATGGAAGTCGGGCTTAATTACCTGAACTTCATCAGGCACATGACGGGCCCGAAGATCTCCTCCTTTGCTATGATCATGTCATCCTGCACGTTCGTTCCTGCCATGTCAGAGGAGTACTAGATAGAGAGTGAAGTGTCCGATCGTGTAACAGGATTAAAATTTGTGTTTTCAGGAGGTGAATTTTGACCTTAACATCGGTGAAGACGGTAGGCTCGATGTAGTAGCCTTTTTTACCACAGGGCTTCCCTCCTGTCAGGACGGTGGCCCCTTCTCTCTTGCCATGGTCGATGTAGCTAAGCACCCTCTCGTACTGTGCCTTGTCCACCTACATATGCGCAGGCCCGGTTAACATTACGAAGGTTCTGATTCAGCAAGGAACAATTTGTTCTGCACAAAGAACGGGGGGTGCATTGCATGCTTATTGATTTCTGTTAGTACCTGAGGTCCTTGATTGACGCGCGGATCGAAAGGATCTCCGACGACCCAAGTCTTCATCCTGTCCGCTAACTTCTTCGCGAACCGGTCGTAGACGCCTTCCTGCAGGTACACGCGGCTCGCCGCGACGCAAGCTTCGCCCTGCAAATTCCAGTCGGTGAATGATCGATTACTGCAAATTACTCTAGCTCATACGGCGGAACCTTTCAGGAAGGTTTCGTTCTACCTTGTTGAAGAAGTTGGCGCTGATGGCGAGATCAACGGCCATGTCCGCGTCCGCGTCGTCGAAGATTATGAGCGGAGACTTGCCGCCCAGCTCCAGGGACACCGGTTTCAGGTTGCTCCGTGCCGATGCCTCCATTATGAGCCGCCCAACCTCTGTCGATCCAGTGAAGCTGATCTGGGTAAAGGAAAATGTCGTCGCATTGGTCGCAACAAACTGATCAGATCTCATAATCCGACCAAGAATCGAATTATCGAATAAATTACTTGGTGGACGTTGTGAGATTACCATGTCTACGTTCATGTGAGACGCGATTGCTGCTCCTGCCGTTGGACCGAAGCCTGTGATCACGTTGATCACCCCATCGGGCACTCCTGCCTGCAGAATAAGTAAAGGACAGAGCGCGAAAAAAAGAAACCAGAACATCACGAACTGAACTAGACAGCTATACACCGTGTGTCACTGTCTCGTCAAGGGAGCTTAATTACCTCCTTGGCTAGGTGAGCAAAGTAAAGAGCGCTGAGCGGGGTCTGCTCGGCCGGCTTGACCACCATGGTGCAGCCGGCGGCCAGCGCTGGGGCAACCTTGCTGAAAAACATGATGGCGGGGAAGTTCCAGGGGATGATGAGCCCAGCCACGCCGATGGGCTCGCGCAGGGTGTGCCCCTGGAACTGCCTCGACATCTTCAGCGTCTCGCCGTGGATCTTGTCGGCCGCGCCGGCGAAGTAGCGCAGGCTTCTGCCGCAGGTGCCGATGTCGACCACCCTGGTGACCGTGAGCAGCTTGCCGGCGTCCAGGCTCTCCAGCAGGGTCAGCTCCTCCTGGTGCTGCTCCACCAGGTCCGCCAGCTTCAGCATGATCTTTCCTCTGTCCTGCGCGCCATTTTTTTTTTCATTTCAGATTCCACTGTAACAGTGTGTCGAATAACAGCTCCTCTATGGCTCTATCTTTTGTATTTTGAAAAAAAAGTTGATGGATGAAAGAGTCGTACGGATCCGGACATGCGAGGCCATTTGCCATGATCAAAGGCTTCCCTTGCCGCCCTCACGGCCAAGTCCACGTCATCTTTGTCACCTTCAGCGATGCTGGCGATCACGTCCCCTGTTCTCGGATCTATGGTCTCGAACGTCTTACCTGAAGAAAAAATTTATCAAAGGTCACAGCCGTGAAGATCACAGGGGAGAAAATACATTGAATAACACAGGGAAGGATCTTCATCTTGCAATATCTACCCTCTTCTGCACCCTACTCGATACGAACTCTTGACCTAATCTATTATACTTTTGCTAAATCTGAGTCGGCTGAGATTTTATTAAGTCTTAGTCAATTATGAAAATGAAACAAAAACTAAACGAAAGTTGTAATTCTCATAAGTTGCATTATTCTGTGCCGAAAGTGCAAGAACAAGTTTTATGCTTTTCACTTAAAAATCTAACTTTAGATTCTTTCACATTTTGGTAAATTTGTAAATTTTTTCGCTTAAAAATCTAACTTTAGATTCTTGTGTCAAATTTTATGGTTTTCCTATTTCACACATAAGCCTAAAATATAACACAAGAATACTTGAGTTCTAGATTCTCCCCCGAAAAATAACCTTTTAGAGGAAAAAAAATCTACGTCTAGACCGAGTTGGAGATGACCCTATGTTTTGGTCCATCGAAACCCCAAAATGGTGTTGATGATGAGTACCCTTTTTGACCACATTTCTTTCCTGGAAGGAAGTCAATAGTGGCATCCCACTGGTTAGAGGAACTATAGCAGAGCCCCTAAACAAGCCGAACCTGGAAAAATCCGGCGGGTATAAGGGCTCACCCAGTTTTTTGGGTCATACGAGATCCCCGTATAAATCCACCCCCTAGACCGCTATATGTACCGGCTGAAGTTGCATTCCCAACCCGCAATCTGAAAACCTAGCCCGTCGTCGACGAGAAATTACGCCCTCTCCGACGAGCAATCGTAGATCCCCCGCCGCCGACGATGATGTGGCGCTTGTCGAGCTCCTCCATGCGTGGCGACCATGTGCCCACATCGGGGCGCCACAGTGACAGCTCCTCCTCCGACGAGGAGCATAGGAGGGTTGTGGTCTCCTACGCCGCTCGCAAGCACGGCGCCCGCAAGATCAAGAACGCAGGGATGGCGCTGCCACCGTGCTTTAGCTACAACGCAGTGGCGGAGCTCAAGCGCAAGTGGGTGGAGCGGCGCCGCCTTGCAAGCTCCTCCGGCGTGGGCTCTTCCACCGTCGCACACCGCTTCCTCACGCCTATGAGGAAGCAGACGGAGGCGGAGCTCGTGCTCCACGCCGGCCCCACGATTGGTCCGGAAGACTTCATCGGGGAGGGTGAGGAGGACACTGTCCTCAACCTGCTGCTTGCCAGCAGTGCCCGTGAGGAGAAGAAGAAGAAGAGCCGCGTCGAGGCGAAGGCCCTCGACAACAAGGTGCTAGTGCAGGGGCTAGCCGTGGCGGCGGATTTCGACGAGAAGGCGGCGGACTGGGAGCTTTTCTGCGCCAAGCACGACGCGGAATTCGTCGACCTTGAGTCTGAGGATTAGGTAGTCGTAGACTCTAGGTTAGGTCGCCATAGGTTTAGGTTAGGCCGCAGTAAGTTGTAGCTACGGTGAGATGTCAAATGTACAACCGGCGACGTGCTCCGGCGAATGTGAAGAAAAGTCTGTCTGAATTTTCCCGCGTTTTGTGCGATTCGCAAAAATTAAGTTTACATTTTGCGTTGCTGGCCTATCCCGCAGACTCTCGGACTGATTTTCTTTCCAAAAAAGCGATCTGAAACGCGGTTCGAGGGCAGATGGCTGGCCTAGAAAAAATCGTAACCACAATAAACTTCATAGTGTAGTCCCGTGAACAGTACTGCACCCTGAGATGGCCACTAGCACACTATGTATGGAAATGGACTAGATCTTTTTGGGAAATGGTGGTACAAGATTTATATAGTCGGTTGGGTATAAGGTGTGAGCTTTAGTAGGTCGTTGGATCAGTCGTAAAAGTTGGAGCCGACGTTAAGAATCTTGTGCTTCCCTTTTCGCGCCCTGGACGGTTGAGCTGGTGCGCGAACTTCCAACCGTCGCGTGAAATTTTTGCGGACGCCATGGCAGCTTCCGTTCCCAGTCTTCCCCGCTCCTCCGGCGCCCAGACCCCCCACCGCCGCGCTACCGCATCGGCCCAGCTGTTCGCCCGGTTCCCGCTCCCGGCCACCGCCCAGATGGCCTCATCGCCGCGGTAAAAAGAGCCTCCGCTAGCGACGCTTCCACAATCAGCTTCACGCCGCCGAAACTTTCCACTGCCTTCGAGTTATTCCCTCCGCCGCCGATTGGAGCGGGAACCTTCCACGCCTCCGAGTTTGTATTCGTATGAACTATTTTTTTGTATTCGTATGAACTACTATTTGTATTTGTATGAACTATTTTTTGTATTCATATGAACTATTGTTTGAATTTGTATGAACTACTATTTATATTTGTATGAACTATTTGTTTATATTGTAATAATACTAATTAATCTATTTTTTGTGTGTTTGATCTAGTTTGTTGCATGTAGTTGGTTGTTTGATCTTTGTGCAGCAACGCGCCTCCGTTTTTGCAGCGCCTGAAAAAACGCCGAATAGCGAACGCCAAATTTTTTGCTTATCTGTATCGCAGCCGCCCTCGTTGTAAACCTTTTTAGCACTAATTTAACGCTGCAAATATGTTTTACATCGGGCGAGTATAGTTCCACCGTGGAGAGGCTCTAGAGACACCCGTGCTGTTCACCCGCTCCGCTCCATATGAGTGCCTCCATGGGCCTTCCTAGGATGTGGACCATTCACACAAATGATTGTGGTACCTTGTCATCCTACGTCGGGTACCTCGGTATGAACCCTAGAAAGCTGGACCACGAGAACACGGACGTGCTAGGTATGTAGCATTCGCTTCTTCTAGACGACCCTATGTTTTGGTCCTTTGAAACCCCAAAATGGTGGTGATGATGAGTACCCTCTTTGATCACATTTCTTCCTTGGAAGGAAGTCAATAGTGGCATCCCACTGGTTAGATCAACTCTAGCAGAGCCCCTAAACGGGGCGAAACTGAAAAAGTCCAGCGGGTATACGAGCTCGGGCAGTTTTTGGGGTCATACCAAAGCCCGTATAAATCCCTCCCCCCCCCCCGACCGCTATATGTATCGGCTGAAGTTGCATTCCCAAGCCGCAATCCGAAAACCTAATCCGTTGTCAACGAGAAATCCCGTCCTCTCCGACGAGCAATCGCGCGTAGATCCCCCCGCCGCCGACGACGATGTGGCGCTTGTCGAGCTCCTCCATGCGCGGCTGCCATGTGACCACATCGGGGTGCCATGGTGACAGCTCCTCCTTCGACGAGGAGTATAGGAGGGTCGTGGTCTCTTACGCTGCTCGCAAGCACGACGCCCGCAAGTTCAGCAATGCGGGGATGGCGCCGTCGCCACGCTTCAGCTACAACGTAGTGGCGGAGCTCAAGCACAAGTGGGCGGAGCGGCGCCGCCTTGCAAGCTCCTCCGGCGCGGGCTCTTCCGCCGCCGCACACCGCTTCCTCATGCCTAAGAGGAAGCAGACGGAGGCGGGGCTCGTGCTCAGCGCCGGCCCCGCGATTGGTCCGGAGGACTTCATCGGGGAGGTTGAGGAGGACACCGTCCTCAACCTGATGCTCGCCCGCAGTGCCCGTGAGGAGGAGAAGCAGAATAGCCGCGTCAAAGCGAAGGCCCTCGACAACAAGGTGCTAGCGCAGGGGCTGGCCGTGGTGGCGGATTTCGACGAGAAGGCATCGAACTGGGAGCTTTTCTGCGCCGAGCACGACTCGAAGTTCGTCGAGCTTGAGCCCGAGGATTAGGTAGTCGTAGACTAGGTTAGGTCGTCGTAGGTTTAGGTTAGGCCGCGGTAAGTTGTAGCTACGATGAGATGTCAAATGTACCACCGGCGACGTGCTCCGGCGAATGTGTCAAGAAAAGTCTGTCTGAATTTTCTCGCGTTTGTGCGATTCGCAAAAATTAAGTTTACATTTTGGGTTGCTGGTCTATCCAGCAGACTCTCGGATCGAAAACTTTCCAAAAACGCATTCTGAAACGCAATTTGGGAGCAGATGGCTGGCCTAGAAAAGTCGTATCCACATTAATCTTCATAGTGTAATCCTGTGAACACAATACTGCACCCTGAGATGGCCACTAGCACACTATGTATGGAAATGGACTAGATCTTTGTGGGAAAGGGTGTACAAGATTTATATATATATAGGTATATATATATATATATATATATATATATATATATATATATATATATATATATATATATATAGTCGATTGGTATAAGGTCTGAGCTTTATATATATATAGTCGATTGGTATAAGGTGTGAGCTTTAGTGGGTCGTTGGATCAGTCGTAAAACCTGAAGCCGACGTCAAGAATCTTGTGCTTTCCTTTTCGCGCGCTGGACGGCCGAGCTCGTGCCCAGTCTTTTGCGCGCGCCGTGGCAGCTTCCGTTCCCAGTTTTCCCCGCTCCTCCGGCGCCCGGATCCCTCCACCGCCGCGTTACCGCATCGGCCCAGCTGTTCGCCTGGCTCTCGCAGCTCCGGCCACCACCCAGATGGCCTCGCCGCCACGGTAAAAAGCGCCTCCTCCGGTGACGCTCCCACAATCACCTCCACGCCGCCGAAACTTCCCACCGCCTCCGAGTTATTCCCTCTGTTGCCGATTGGAGTGGTAACCTTCCACGCCTCCGAGTTTGTATTTGTATGAACTACTATTTGTATTTGTATGAACTATTTGTTTATGTTGCAATAATAATTAATCATTTTTGTTTATTTTGTGTGTGTTTGATCTAGTTTGTTGCATGTAGTTGGTTGTTTGGCCGCGCGCCTCCGCTTTTGCAGCGCCTGAAAAAACGCCGAATAGCGCAACGCCAAATTTTTTGCTTATCTGTATCGCAGCTGTCCTCGCTGTAAACCTTTTTAGCACTAATTTAACGCTGCAAATATGTTTTACATCGCGGGCGAGTATAATGCCACCGTGGAGAGGCTCTAGAGACACCCGTGTTGTTCACCCGCTCCACTCCATATGAGTGCCTCCTTGGGCCTTCCTAGAGAAAATTGCACAAACCTCCAACAGTTGGGGTCGTTGTTGCAAGCAACTACAACTATTGAGTCAAGTTGCACAAACCTACAACTTTTGGTACATCTGTTACATGTAACACAAATAATCAAATTAACCCATTTAACATCATATCTGACGTGTGGGCCCATACTGTTAGTGCCATGGCTGGTGCGTCCGGAGCAATCCATTCTCGACTATGCAACTCTGGTGGAAAGAGTTGTCGCAAGCGGGGGAGCCTCTCTCCTGCATCAACCCTGATGGTTTTGCGGGCACAGTGTTGGAATGGCAGCACCTGCAGTTGCTAGAAGCTCCATAGAGGAGTTCTTCAACGTCTACCCCGACCGCCGCTGGATTAATAACCCTCTTCTGCGGGTTCATCTTTGAGCCAATCTTCTGTGCATGTTTCCTCCCATAGGTGGTAGGAGTATAGAGTTTGACGGCGGTCGTATATGCACTTACATCATCGGCGACGTACCCTCTGTTGTAAGGGCGACACACCCTCTGTTGCAAGGTACTCTACTCCCCTGGCCTCTTCTTACTCCATCGAGCGATGTGGCTGCAAAGGGTGGAGGCGTTGATTGGGCGAGTAACATCGTCAGTCGGGAGTGGAATTGGGAAGCAATCTTCTCGAGCACTATACCTCAGCGGCGGGTGACAGCCACCCAACATCCAATACCAACCCATGCCTATCCAGAAGCCGGTGAAGGGCTTTGGCCCATGTTTAACCTCCTATATGAGGCCCCTCTCGAGTTTTGCCACTGGATACTATGTCTACACGGGAGCAAGTGGTTTTTGTCCCCGCTTCCGGGCATGACAGCAACAACGCCGACCTCCAGCTCGGCAGTGGAGAAAAAGAGAGAGAGACCATATTGATTTTTTCCCATCTTTTATGAGATCTTTTCTACAAATATCAGTGACCGATATGTAATTTCTTCGCTTATTGGGTCCTTTGTAAAATCATGTACATCCACTATCTAGAATTAATGTGATGTTTCCAACACCTTCGGGCGCGCTCCATGCAAAAAAAAAAAACAGGGCATTCGTCCTTAAGTCTGTCACGTCAAAGTTCTTATTGGCATTAACGGTACAGGACCCACACGATCAGATGTGATGTTAAATGGGTTAATTGGATTATTTGTGTTACATGTTTATGCAACTTGGCTCAATAATTGTAGCTCCTTGCAACAAAGATTCCCAATTATTGAAGGTTTGTGCAATTTGCTCGGCCTCTTCCTAGGATGTGTACCATTCACACGAATGATTGTGGTACCTTGTCATCCTACGTCGGGTACCTCGGTATGCGCGAGCACCCTAGAAAGCTGGACCACGGGAACACGGGAGTATATATGTAGCGTTCGCTTCTTTCTAGACGAGATGGCTTCGAGAGATTAGAAAAAAAATTAACATGGCAAGAGAGTGCGTGGCAGGAGAACTGTGAGGTGTGGCCGTGGTGTCAATTTCCGATGCTGGAGTGCGCGCGCGGCTACATTGCCACCGGCGAAAAGTTCGTTTGCCATTTGGCGTTGATCCTTTGACGATCTCGGGACGCGTCATCGGTTTGGCATCTCACGGGCGCACATGCTCGTACGTACAACCAAGATGTGGCCATGCATCTGCATGCATGTAGTACAACGGCCAGTGGCACGAAAAAGAAAAAAAAAAGAGGGGACACAGGGACCATGTGACAGGATAACCGACGCAAACGGACGGGCAGAGGTAGACACGAGCGCGTGGTCACTGGGGAACAAGGCTGTGACATGCTACACTGCAGATTCCTCCAGGCTCTCTCTGTCGCCTACCGCACAGCAAGTGTTTACAGGCGCACATGAGCTTCTAGAAGAACCCATATGTTGTACAGTACAGTATTTGCCATGTTGGCATGCAAGAGTCGTTTGCTCTCTCTCCGTGGCCTCCGACAAGTTTATCAGCCCGTTTTGGTACAGATCAGATTGGCTACAAGCCTACAACTTGACTAACAAAATTTAGGTCAGGGTTAACCGCGCTAGAGAAAAAGGGGTGTGGCGTCAAACAAAGCTCCTTGAACAAATTTAAACAAAAAAAAAGCTCCCTGAATTGCACTTAGTACAGTGTACGTATCTACTGTATCTGTTCCTCTACCTAGTGCCTAGCCTACCTTGATGGATCCACGAGTCAACCAGTATCCCGACCCCCGCGTCGGTCCGCTTGAGCGACACGGAGGAAACACTAGCGCCGTCGGCCGGCGATCTCCCTCCCTTACCCTCCTTCGCCGCTGTCGTCGGCCTCGCTGCGGTGGCGGCGCCCCTAGCCTCCACAAAGAAGGCGCGGGGCGAGCTTGCGGTGGACGCACGGGGCGGTCCGACCCTTCTCTCCGCCGGCGGCGATGTGGTGCGGCGGCGGCTCTGCTGCTACGGTTGGTCTCCGGCGGGGATCGGCTCGCCCTCGGCGTGGTGTGGATGTCGGGGGCGCGGGGTGGAGCAGCGGCTGCTTGGCGGCCACGGCTTCCACCGGGTCTGGTTTGATGGCCGCGGCGGCGGTGTTCCCCTCCATGCTTTGGCGTCGAAGGCAGATGGCTAGTGGGTGTGCGGTCGTGGTGTTGGGCTCGCCTAGACCTGCGGCGGCTCGTGGAGGTCTCAAGCTCGGTCGTGGCCGAGCGAGGTGCGCGGCGTGGCGACTTTGCTTGGGACAGTTGGTGGAGCGGGCTGAGGAGTGGCAAGAGGGGTAGTGGGCGGTGGAGTGTGTCGGACAGTGGCGGTGGAGTCCTAGGCAGCGCAGTATGCTCAGTGATCTTCTCAGATTTGCAACCCTGATGGAAGGAGAGAGTCGGCAGTGGCGGTGCCTCAGGCGTCGTTAACCTTCTTGAAGGCTTTGTCGTGAGCTCTTTTCCTCTCCATTTAATGGGCTTGGCCTCTCCGGGTGAAAACTCAAACTCCGGTCTCTCTGGAGCTAGCGGGCGACGGCGAGAGTTATGTCGTGACCTTCTTGGAGGCGTCGCTTTAGAGGGCGAGTCTATTGCGGCTGCTTGGGGTTTCCACCTATGCTAGGATCGTGGATGTCGGGGCGGAGGCCCCGTGATGGTGGATGTGCGCCGACGCGGCGGCCTCAGGAGGCGGTGCAGTGGTAGCTCCATGAGGCAGAGCTGCGGCTTGGCACAGCTTTAGTTGGTGACCTTGAGCGGCTAGGGCGGCAGGGTTGTCCGCTCAGTCGGCGCATCCCAGTGGGGATGGTTGGACGGTACGTCGGGGCGGCTGCCTCGAGCATGGTGTGGCGATCGTGGTCATGTGTAGCTCGTGCTACAGGCAACTGGGTCGTGCAGCATTGCAGCTCTAGAGTGTGCAGGGCATGCTGGAGCGGTGCATGTCGGGGGGGCGGCCCCGGGCATGGTGTGGCACCGTGGTCATGTGTAGCTCAGGCTACAGGCAACTGGGTCGTGCGGCATTGCAGCTCCAGAGTGTGCAAGGCATGCTGGAGCGGTGGATGTCGGGGCAGTGGCCCCGGGCATGGTGTGGCACCGTGGTCATGTGTAGCTCAGGCTAGAGGCAACTGGGTCGTGCGGCATTGCAGCTCCAGAGTGTGGGCATGCTGGAGCGGTGGATGTCGGGGCGGCGGCCCCGGGCACGGCGTGCGGTGTCCCAGAACAGCTTGGGTTGCGGGTGGTTGTGTCGTGTGGCGTCGTGGCTCGAGAGCGAGCGGTGGCATGTCGGGATGGCGATCCTTGAAGGCGGTGTGTGTTGAGCTCTCAACCCCGTGTCGTGTGTGTTAGCCACTTCTCCTACTTCAGAGTGTACCCAATGATGATGGCTGGTTCTCTTTGCAAGAAGAAAAGGAAAAAGGACGGGGACTAGCTCTGCCGGCCCATGGACAACAGTGCGTTGCGGACGTGCCATGTCGTCAAAGATCTGTGCGTTGCGAACATGCGGCTCGGCGCCAGAAACTGCCCTCAAACACTGCTCATTTTTAGCCCGGTCAGGATTACAGGTTCATCCAAACTACAATCGATCAAAGGCTCAAAGCTGAAAGCTTACAACACTAGACCAGAATAGCAGTTCTTGACTTCGCAAAACGAGCTCTTGGTTAACCGATCACGACAGGTCGACAGCAGTAGAATTATTACAGTAATAACAGGTATTAATTTCTGTCCAGAAATTTTTGATAAAGGGAAGTATATTAATATCACAAATACCTTGGGATAAGAAGATAACCACCGTCAGTTACCTTAGCAAGGAAGGCCATACTCGAACGATGATATTCATGGTGGCAGCGCGCGCGGAGTAGACTACGGAAGGGTGTATGTACGTACGGTACACAGCCACACGGGGAGAGAGAAGAGAGGAGAGATACGCGGGCAGGCACGTACCGGAGACGGCGTCGACGAAGCTCCCGTTGATGAAGAGCTTGGTGTACTTGATCTCCGGCAGCTCCAGGGACACGCCGCCGTTGCCGTTCTCCGCGCGCCCCTCCTCGCCGGCGCCATTGCACTCGCTCGCCATGGTCTCTCTCACTCTCTGTATCTCGCGGTGTCCCCTCCCAAACTGGTGCCGTTGTCGGCGAGTGTGATGTGTTTGAGGTGAGGGTGACGGGAGCGC
Source organism: Alopecurus myosuroides (assembly GCA_028641055.1). Lineage (NCBI taxonomy): Eukaryota > Viridiplantae > Streptophyta > Magnoliopsida > Poales > Poaceae > Alopecurus > Alopecurus myosuroides. The sequence goes on from CM054062.1 coordinate 20,870,988, forward strand.
GTGATTTAAAGAAGTGGCCTAGCCTGGGGCTTGGCCGTGACTAGAGCCATGACCTGTCCCTTTTGTTAGCTAGCGGAGCCGTGGAGGGGTCTCCCACACGGCCACACCCTGTGCGCGCGTGGCAACTCTGCGGGACACATTTCCTCCCCTCTCGTCCATTTCCTGGCACTGCTGCGATCGCCGACCCGCGAAACGGAAGACGCCATGGTGCTACGCTGCAATCCTGCAAATCATGCGAGATCCAGATCGGTGTGTACGTACCGATCCAGTCTAGTGTGCGAAAAAGATCCTGCCAGCTGCATGATCTGATCGGATTTGATTTGGGATAATTTAACTGTTGGGTGGAGCTTGGCATTTTGTGCGAAACACGTGTTGTTTTCCATATTAATTAGCTAGCAATAATTCGGTATTTTGTATAGCTAATTAGCTAATCATTGTTTCTTAATTAAGGCTAGCGTTACACCTGCAATTTTTTGTGTGCCTTTGGTTCGGCATAAAGTGTGTTCATGTCATGAGGTCACTTGGAACGGGGAATGGGTGGTGATCACTCAGGCTTGTCTAGTCTACGTTACTACCACCACAATGCAAAATAACTTAAAATTAGTAACATAGGAGTTCTTATTTATTAGATTCCTAGTAAAAATGCGTGTGCGTTGCAACGGGTGAGAAAAAATAACTCCATTCTCTTAGTTTGTCGCACAAAACCGGTGTAGATCCATATAATATTTTGATCGCGAACGAAAAACTCAGCTTGGTTAGCCGTCTAATATTTATTCAGGCACGATTTTGCCATTAAACCCTTGAAAAATAATCACGGAACAAAATGAAATTGACAAGACCGAGATATACAACCGTGATAGTGTCAACTGTCACGGACGCTCTCCTAGGCGGTATGTACTCCCCAGCTTTCAACCAACCTAATGATTCATCACCGGTGTCATCACGTATAGTGCTTCCCTCCATTACAACCACCTGTCAATCTTTTGATATTCTACTTCCCTAACGCCATTTTCGTCCCTCTCTTTCGACGAAGAAAATATAAACATGTCCATGCACTGCAATCAGAGAGAAAAAATATTAACTTTATTGTGGTGCACCGATGTAACACCCTCGGTTCGCCCTATCATTTTACTCTTAGTCTATTTGATCTACTGTCTTATACTTTATTATTACATTTTTATTTAATTTTACCATGTGCCTGCACGGTATAGAAATTTTAAACATTGGTTGTGATGTTTTGAAGAAAAAATTGCATTTCAATTTTTATACAGATTATACTGAGAAATGCATTTTTTAAATTCCCCTAATTCTTAGCTACTCAAAGGTTGCATCCTTTCAATTAATTTTATTTTGCTACGTCCTGCAAATTTGTGTTATATGTTGACACATTTCTCTTGAGAAAAAAAACAGATCATCAGTGTGTGAGCTGGGCAGAGAGGTGCTCGTTGTGGGAGTAGAGCATAGGGCATGAGGCTGACAGAGACAACAAATAGGATGACAGTTGGAAAGAAGAGCTAATTTTCTATACCTTGCGTCCTTGTCGAGTTGCCGTAGTTGTTCTCCTGATCTTGCATTCAGACGGACGGTTCTGTGGTCGTCGCTGCTAGGACTAATGAACTGGGGCATCGGGCCTCCAGTGAATCGTGGTATAAGGAATTGGGGAGGCAAGAGAACATGCAACTTCGGAGAGCAAATTACAAAAACATACGTTCATTTGGGGCACGTGTGACGGGTCAGTGCTATTCTTGAAAACTTTTGCATGTCAGTACCATCTTTGGGACTAACAATAATATATTGCACTGATTGCTGTCTAACTGTATTTTAACAGGGGCGCTGACAGGTGGAACCCACCTGTCAGAGCTGACTAGGCAGTACGCGTGGAGTGTGAGATGACGTGGCCATGGGCCCACCTGTTAGGCTGACTAGGCAGCACATGTAGATCTGTCAGAAATTTATCTTTTTTGCACAGGGCAGCCAAAATATCATTTCGTTACGAAAATTCACACAAATGTAAAAACATACTCATGTTTGCCTGTGATTTTTTCGGATTTTTTTAATTGTTTTGTATTTTTTTTATTTTCCCGAAACTAATGGACATACTATACATATACATTGTACATAGTATTTTATAATTTTTATACTATAGTATAAGAAATAAATACTATGGAGCTATTTTATATGTACGATGGCAAAAAAAAATATGTACATAATATAATATCATAAATTCATTTTAGAGCCCGGGCATATGCTCTCGTTACTTTCGGGAAAATGAGAAAAATACAAAAACTTTTCAAAAAAATCCAGAAAAAATCACAGGAAAACATGAGTATAATTTTTTACATTCGTGTGAATTTTCGTAATAAAATAACATTTTTGATTCCCTGTGCAAAAAAGACAAATTTCTGACGTAAATGTCCAAAAATTTGAATGTAGATATGTGATTTTTTTTCTTTCTTGCACAGGGCAGCAACAATGTCATTTCGTTACGAAAATTCACACGTGTGTAAAAAACATATTCATGTTTTCCTATGAATTTTTTCAGGTTTTTTTGAAAAAAAAAATTATTATTTTTCCGAAAATGATGGCTGACAGGTGGGCCCCACGGCCATGTCATCTCACACTCTACGTGCGCTGCCTAGTCAACCCTGACATGTGGGCTCCATCCGTCAGCGTGGCTGTTAAAATGCAGTTAGACAGAAATCAGTGTGATATGTTATCATTAGTCTAAGAGATGATACTGACATGCAAATTTTTCCAAGAATAGCACTGACCCATCATACCTGCCCTAAATGACGTATGTTTTTGTAATTTACTCGACTTGGGAAGGTAGCATCAGGCGAGACTTGCGCTCTTGGGGAGGCCGAGGAACCCTCCGCGGCGTGATTTGTGAAGAGGATTTGGGGGGAGACTTACGCTCACTCTGGAGAGGCGTCGGGAGATCGGTGACAGGGTTTGGCCAGATGCAGATCGAAGCAATGGTGTCGGGCCTACACATGAGTTGGTCAGCGGCCGCCGACCGAGGTGCGGCTGTCGACGTTTTCAGAATTTGGCGCCAGCAGTGAGGAATCAAGCAGAGGATGTCGCAGACTCTGGTGGCAAAGCGAGATGATGCTTTATGCGCGCCTTTACGGATTTTATCAAAGCCATCGAGGGAGGCGGATGCAATTCGTGATGGATTCAATTCCATGCCTTAATGAAGCAACAGATGGACGAAGATCGATTATGCGATGGAAACGGACAAACGAAGAAGAGAAGGGGCGGAAGAAAAGCTAGGGTGCGGGTTGATTTTAGGAAAAGGCAATGCTAAAGTGTAAAATTCCCGATGGACCAGAAGAAATCTTTCTCCCTTTATTATTAGGTAAAGAAAAGATAGATTCAATTTATCTTGAAAATCATGATGTGATGGTAACTAGCTATGTTACTCCATTTGTTTCTCTCCTCATTAATTACACGAGACATCGTCTTTTTTGCTTAATGGTGTCTATGTTAGTACTGAAGTTACTCCCACTATGACTAGCCTTATTAGACCATCCAGGAAAAATGGCTACAAAGCAGCTATATGACTTCGAAACAAACCAAGTGGGGAACGTTCTTCATCCCGCGAGGGAGAGGTTCAACACACCCGTCGTCCACACGTCCACTAGAAGAGTCTCAGTTTCTCCTTGAAGCCTTAAGAAATTTTGTTACCAAAATGTATTTGATCGCATCATAAGAAAAATCAAGACGTTCAAGTGGATGGCAAATTTCTTTCAAAATATAGCGGAAAGGAATTCTTAGAAAAGAAATACTAGGCTATAAACACCAATTACAATGTAGACACACACGACCACACATAATTAGACAATGTTTAGTAATGACTGAAGTCACCCATCATAAGATTCACTCTCCAATGAATCCCCGTGAGCAACAATTATGTCACGTACAACGGTAACGATTATCCATGAAATACCACATTGCAAAGAAACAAGCAAGAGGGAATGAGATATGATGGTATTTTGTGAATAATTATGTACGAGAATGATTTTATTCATTATTAGTCATGCAAATTTCATCAAGACGAGTTAACCGGAACAAACTCGAACATCAAATATCCCCGATGAATCTGAAACACCTCAATTCAGTTCAATGTCGGCGTTTATAGTCTCATATACTGCATCTCGGTTCATCCTATACATGCATTAGTCACCCGTAAATATGTGAGAAGTTTATATAGTTCAACGTGTTTTAAGGGCGACATGCTTTTGTAATACATGTTGTTGTATGACCGATAAAGAATGTCATGTCTCGAAAATACTTAAATATTAGCACCAAATGACCAAAATAAATACCACACCATTATTGCATCCACCACCGCCTCATCAGACTTAATCGCTAAAGCTCGAGCAATAATCCGCTCGATCGGAAGCCTTTGATCCTTGGGAATAAAACATTACATGTATTTTTGTTGGCAGCTGCTATGATAACTCTGATATAAAGATAGAGTCGACTTATATTCCATGAAACGATGTCACATTTACATCTAGACACTCCCTTAATGTACTAAAAAACAAACAAATAAATGTTCACTCAAAACTTTTGGAAATAATCATTTGATTTTTCTATGGTGCAAATGCAATCAAACACATCAAAATTCGGTGGGATTGAAATGAACATGACAACAAAAATCTTGCTAATAAAATGGCTTTAAAATTGCACTTTAAACGATGATTCTAGACACTTTTCAAGTTATCTTCCGATATTCTGATAAATTGGCCGATTTATCGCTTCCCGATGTAGTAATAAGTTAAATCGGCTAATATGCTAATAAAGCGGTCGATTCACCCCTTATCTTAAGTCGACCGATAAGTAGTTGATAAGCGATATCCCAACATTGATCCTAGGTGACCATGACTAGGTTTCCGTGTTGTAAACCCTAACCTAGGGTGAGAGATTGTTTTGGAGAGTTGCACACTACACCAAGAGGTTTCTCTTGTATTAATAGAAGGATTACAAGAGTTACATTTATAGGGTTATAATTAGAATATAAACAATTATCTAATATGTCTAACACCCTTCCTCAATCTTAGCTGTGTCAAGAAGACTATGATTGCGCCTACAATGTTCGAACAATGGCAAAGGCAGAGGCTAGGTGAAGATGTCCGCAAGTTGATCTCTAGAGGATATTAACTTGATGTGTAGAAGCTCCTGTGCAACTCGTTCTCTGACGAAGTGATAGTCAATTTCAATATGCTTCGTGCGAGCATGGAACACGGGGTTAGAGGACATGTACGTAGCACCAATGTTATCACACCATAGAACCGGTGTGTGATTCTGGGAGACTCCAAGTACACGAAGCAAGGACTGTACCCAGATCAGATCAGGAGTGGCATTTGCAAGAGCCTTATACTCTGACTCTATGCTAGAACGAAACACCGTGTGTCGAGACATCGTAGTAGTTTTCATAGACGGGGGTGCCATGAGACTACGGTAGAGACGTGGGGTAACGGGATCGCGTGGTAGACAGTAAACACAGGATTTACCCAGGTTCGGTACGTCGCGACAGTACGACGTGCCTACTCCTGCACTTCTCACTAATCAGGACTAAAGCCTGGAAACAGGATTACAATATGAGGTTTTGGATCTAGCTACCCGCAGAGGATCAACTTCTCGGCGAGTTGGCCTATATCTTCTCTGTTATTCGTTGGTTTGTTTATCTCTCGTCCGGCTTTATATAATAGCCAGATTAGGGCTTACAGAATAGGAAACCTAGAAGACTACGGTAGCAATAACTTGGAAAGTAAGGAATCCGTCTTCTCCTCCAAGCCAGATCACATGGGCCGTGATCCGGGTTCTTCTAGAATCCGGCTTCTATGCGTCAGGTTACTGGGCTGCCCAATGGACCACAACCCACTACCACTTGGGCCACCTTGGTAACCAGGCACTTTCATTACCATCTTATATACCCCTATACGGTATATATCCGACAGTAGCCCCCCAAGAAGGATTAAAACTCTGATTTGCCGTCTACCGCCAAATGTGCTTTGTCCGAGAAATTTCAATCAGCAGTCTTGATTCTTCTTATTCTTCTTCTGAATAAGATGGTAATGTGAAACTCGGAATCCTGAAAATCCGGCTTTTCTTTCACGATCCTTCGTGGAGAAGGAAATTCTTACGTCAGCGCACTTAATCATGCTGACGTAAGGGACGTTTGGGTTTTACTCGGAAAACCCAGAAACATATCTCTGACAGATTCTCGCGGGAAACGAGGAGATAACCATCATTACCCTGTCGTTTCATTTCCCGGATCTTCCGGCGAGTGACACGCGTTGATCATCCAACGGTCAAAATAGCCGTTGGCACGTATCTTGACGGATTTCTGGCTATAAATAGCCGTCTTCGTCCTCGTCAAAAACCTTCCGCACTCTCACTGTCACGCCATTGCCGCGCACAAGCTCCCGAGCGAAGAACCTTCCCGAGAGCGCGAACGCACCCATAGCACAGGAACGCAACCGCGCCGCCACCAAATGGCAACCTCACTGTCGTCTCCCACTCGCTCCGCCGCGCTCACCGTCGACGACATAATCAACGATCTGGATCCGCAGCTCGGGTCTCCAAGGCACGCCGGCGACGAGCCGGAAAAGACAGCGGCTTCTGCGGCGGGCGGAGAAGATCTTTCCGCCGCCGCGAACGCTGCGGGCTCAAGCTCCGCACCTTCCCCGCCGTTTGCTCCCGAAGCGGCGAAGGAGAAGATCTTATCCCGTGACGATGAGCACTCCACTACCGGAGCCAACGAAGAAACAGAGTTTGTCGGCAACTGGAGTCCGAGTAATACTCCTCTCGTCCTTCTTCGGCGGATGTCAAAGGAGGGATTAATAGTTAAAGGCAAATGGCGGAACTCGGAAGGTGAACCCGAGCCCAAGCCAAAAGACGGAGAACGCGTCCTCCTTACCTCTCATATCGCGAGAGGTATGGGTTTCCCTCCTTCCGCCTTCTAGACGTCCTTAACTTTTATGGCATTCAACCACACAACCTCTCTCCGAATTCCATCCTCTATTTAGCCAGTTTCTAAGCCCTTTTCGAAGGATATCTCGGGATAACCCCTAATCTAGATTTCTGGCAACACTGTTTTGAGGTAAAACATAACATCACAGATGGTATTTCACCTATCTGTGGAACTATATCTTTCACCCTTTGGAAGTTTAGAGAGGATTGGTACCCAAAGATAAAAATGCCGGAACCTGCCCAATCTTGGCTGGGTTCTTTCTTTTACCATCAAGATATTCCATTCCCAGGCAAAGAAACCGGGGTTCCTCCATTTGTTAATTCTGCCGCTACTCCTCGTGAGAGTTGGACAGTTGCAGCAGTAGAAATATTGTCAGAAAACCTGATGAAGATAAAGCGGCGCATCGCCAAGCTTACTTCCTCTCAGCCTTCTTTGACTGGGAAGGATACCGTTTTATGCTGGTTCGGACGTCGTATCCAACCTCTCTCTTTTCGTTCCCGGCTCCTTTGCGAATACCAAGGACCAGAAGATAGCATGAGAGGAACAGATAAGGCTTATACCAAAAATGATTTTATAAAACGACTTCACCAACTGGTCGCCACCAGCAGTCGGATTGAAGAAAATCTGGCAATTTATCACGTGGAGAATCTGGCCCCTAAGGTATTTATACTTTCCTTGCTTCCAGTTTTCTTCAGATTGGCTTCTTTTTCTGACTTTCGACATAATCGTGAATTCTTTCCTAGTTCAATGAACTTGAAGGAGCTGATCTTGCTTCCGACATCGAGCTTAGCGAATTACATGCTAGCTTTTATACTGATCGGAAACGTAAAAAACAGGCGACTTTCGGCAAGACGGTGACTGTTGACGGAATTCCTATCGCCACATCCAGGTATCTTACTGGAGCCTCCCTAATTGTCATTCTCCTTCGGTTCTTCGAGATTTTTAACTCTCGGATATTCTTCTTTCAGTCTTGCCCCAACTCCTCTGAAGACAAAGAAGCTGAAGAAACATAAGACTACTATCAAAGAAGAATCTTCTTCTGCGGCCATGGGCCTAAGGGGTAGAACGGAAACACAGACGGGTGGAAATCTCCGGTCATCTGTTGGAAACGAACCCATCTCCAATTTGGATAGTAACATCCGGATAAAGGAAGAACCGTTCGACGACCTTGGATATATTCGTCCGGAGGCTAAAAAATTCTTCGCTCCTGCCCCTCTAATTCGTCCTTGGCCACAAGGAGGATTAGTTGTTCGCAATGATATTATATTTTCCCCTCGCCAGGTCATACAAGATGGCCTTCATCACGTTGGGATTCTTTTCTCGGAATATGCCAAAGAATTCAAGAGACCTTGGCCGACTTGCGAGAAATGAGCCAGGTAATACTTCTAGCCCCCAAGCATTAAGTTGAAAACCTGAATTCTTCTTAATGTTTCTTTGTATGCTTGTTCATACTTAAGCATTTGGCTTTCATTTCCGTGTTCAGCATTCCGCAGATGCCATAAACTTGGAAGTTTTTAAGAAGCTTAATCTCAAGAATAGAGAAGTTAAAACCCTTCAATCTATTATTGAGTTAAGAAGCAACGAGCTGGCGTCATCTCAGCTACAATTATCGGAAACAACAGGTATTTATTCTCTGCAGTTTTTATCCGGATAAAAATTTTCCCGAATTTTTATAAACTCGAAATGTTTTTCGTGCCCTCTAGCTGCTTTAGCTAAAGCCAAAGAAGTAGCGAAGGACACCATCAATGCATCTCGGCTCCGTGCAGAAAACTTGAGCCTTCGCAAGGAGCTTATGAAAGTTCAAGAAGACCTGGAAGCCAGTAATCTAGCCCTTGGGATTGCTCAATCCAAGGCTTCTTTGCAAGCGGCGGAAGATAAATCTATTATCCATGATTTGGAAAGTATGCTATTCCCGCGCATGAAAGAAGGCACCAAAATTGACAAGGTTCTTGGTAAGTTAGTTCCTTTTACCAATTTATCCATGTCACCGTATTTTGTCGCCTAACCTTTTTTGGTTGCTTTTGTCATCAAAACAGGGAATATTCCATGAATTTCTCGGATTGAGAAAATCCGAGCTTTTGGGGAGGTATGGAATGCAATCAGAAATGCAGGAATGCAATTGATTAACAAATTCCTTCCCACAAGTACTATGGAATTCTCGGAAATTTACAAACTTCCGGGTGCCATCATGGAGGTTGCGGGATCGAAGGAATCCATCCTACGCTCCGCCGCACGAGGTGGTGCGCGCATGGCCCTAGGCCTTATGCGTCTGCATTATCCTGATGTGAAATCTTGGCGCGTGGCATCTGGTGTCCCTCAAGGGTATACAGAAAATCAGCGAACCGCCATCTTTGATGAAGTCAAAGGTCACGCCACCAAGATTGCTTCCATGGTTAACATTTCTATCACTTATCCAGAAGAAGAGATTCCCGCAGCCCCCGAAGACGAAAGCAGCGAGGAAGACTCGGATGTTTGAAGGACTAAACTTGACCTAGATGGTGGATAAGTTCCTTCCCGCAAGGACTGGGGAGTTCTCGGAGGTTGAAAAACTTCCGGGAGCCATCATGGAGGTGGCAGAATCCAGGGATTCCATCCTGCGTTCCGCTGCACGAGGTGGTGCGCGCATGGCACTCGGCCTTTTGCACATGCACTACCCTGGTGCTAAATCTTGGCGTGTGGCGTCCGGTGTCCCTCAAGGATACACGGATACTCAGCGAAATACCATCTTTGATGAAATCAAAGGCCACGCCACCCAGATTGCCTCCATGGTAAATATCTCCGTCAATTATCCAGAAGAGGAGATCCCTCCAATCCCCGAGGACGACGGCAGCGAGGAGGAGTCGGATGCTTGAAGGGCTACCTTGAACCTGGATAGCGAAAGTAGACAATAGGAGCATTACTGTTCTTTCAATGTAATCCAAAATGTAATGTTTCTATTTGTATGAATGAAAACTCCGCCTTTTGCAATTTTAATTATGAAATTCTTTGCAAAGTTTTCGGATTTTATTATTCCTTTATCTTCTAAGTTCTCTGGCATATGTGTTTTGATTGTCCTTAGTGTTTGAAATGGCTCGATAGCATTATGAATCGTCATGTCGAGTAATTGGGTATAACCAATCAGTTGAAACTCGAAAACATGGATCATACTAAAGGCATTTTTACTAACTAGCTCTAGTGACCCAACATATAAGCAATCAGAAAATGCTTAGAGAAGCAAGGAATTTTTTAAATGAAACTTGGGCACGCAGGCAATTCAAGTTTCCTTTAGCCGTTGGCAGGCTGAAAAATCATTCAGTTTCTTAACGCCGAGTACGCAGGCACAATTCGGGTTAACATTGAGTATTTTGTAAGATCATTGGGAAATAGATAAGGTGGAAACATGCTTTGTACTGAAAAAACATGGAAACCAAAATTCCAACAACTTTATTTCATGATCTCAAAAGATGTCTACATAGAAATTGAACTAAGTACGGAAGAGACATAACTGCTAAGTATTCCAATGCTTTTGCTATCCACTTGTCTTTGTCGGATTTCTTCAGCAACTTGTAGAGTGGTAGGGCTTTATCCCCCAGCCTACTAATAAATCTGCTGACGGCAGCGGCGGAACCCGTCAATCTTTGGACATCTTTTACGCACGTAGGCTTCGAGATGTTCAAGATGGCTTTTATCTTTTCCGGGTTAAATTCTATTCCTCTGTGAGAGACGATAAAACCCAGAAGTTTTCCTGAGGGAACCCCGAATACACACTTAGATGGATTTAACTTCATCTTGTAAGTGCGCAAGTTCTCGAAAGTTTCTCGCAGATCTTCAAGGAGTGTATCTTTTTCCTTGGTTACGACAGCAATATCGTCCACATAAACATGGACATTTTTGCCAATCTGACTATGCAAGCAACGTTGCATGCAACGCTGGTAGGTTGCACCTGCGTTCTTCAGGCCAAATGGCATGGTTACGTGATAATACGTCCCGTACGGGGTTATAAAAGAAGTCTTAATTTGATCTTCCTTTTTCATGCGTATTTGGTGGTACCCGGAGTATGCATCCAAAAAGCACAAAAGCTCAGAGCCTGCAGTGGCATCTATTATTTGATCGATTCGCGGTAACGCAAACCTATCTTTTGGACACAATTTGTTCAAGCCTGTGTAATCTATACACATTCTAAGAGCAGTAGTGTCTTTCTTCGGTACTAATACCGGTTTTGCGGACCATTCAGTGTGGATTACTTCCTGGATGAAATCCGCTGCTAAAAGCCGGATAATTTCCTTGCCAATAGCCTTCCGTCTTCTTCCGTCAAATCGATAGAGACCTTGTTTAACGGGTTTTGATCCTGGAATCACCTAGAGTTGGTGCTCAGCAAGTTCCCTGGGTACGCCTGGCATGTCAGCTGGACACCAGGCAAAAATATCCCAGTTCTCACGGAGGAACTTGATGAGCTCGCCTTCCTATTTGTCGGTCATCCCGGTCCCTACAACGACGAATTTTGTTGGATCTTTGGGATCTAGGATTACCTGTCTTGTATTCTCGGATGCCTTGAAGCTGTCTGTTGGCTTCCGGGTTTCTTTTCCTGCCGGCATTTCTGTCGGCGATACCTCCTTGGCCAATTCCTTCAGTTCTTCCTTTGCTATAACTCTTTGAGCGCAAAGGGCGTTTTTTTTCTCCAACTCATTTGCTAGCTTAAAATCACCAGCTATGGTGATTACTCCTCCTTTGGGTCCTGGCATCTTCAGCTTGTTATAAATATAACAGGATCTTGCCATGAATTTGGCGAAAGCTGGACGTCCGAGTATTACGTGATACACGCTTTCGAACGGCACTACTTCGAAGGATACTTTTTCCTGCCGGAAATGATCTTTATCTCCGAAGGTGACATCTAGGGAACTTTCTCCTAGGGATCGTGCTTGTCTGCCAGGAACAATACCGTGGAAGCGTATGTTGCTGTGATTGAGCTGGGACTCGGAAATCTTCAGATGCTTCAGTGTATCCAAATACATTATGTTAATGCTGGATCCTCCATCCATCAGCACTCTTCTTAGCCTAGTGTTCTGGACAATAGGGCTTACGACAAGAGCTTGTGTGCCGGGTTCAGGGATATTCCCGGGATGATCAGACTGATCCCAGGTAATTGGTGTGTTGGAGTACTTCAAGAATTTCGGGGTTGCCGGAACAACCGCGTTTATTTCTCGAAGTGTTCTTTTGGCCACCTTTGCTGGCGGAGTTGCTAGAAATGTTAGCATTGCTTCTCCATCAACTCTCAGAAATTTGGGTTCGCCCTTTCGCTGTTGTTACTGTATTTTTTCATCAGTGTCCGATTCACTGTCTTCTTTGTCAGCTTCTGGCTTTTGTTTGGCGGGTTTCCTTTTGGAACCCTTCCCCTTATTTCCGGATCCTGCACTGCCTTTCATGTGCTTATTCAGCCGGCATTGTGCGTTTGTATGGGTGGGTTTCCCAAATTGTGAATGGTGGACACAAGGTTCCGACTTAATCCTCTCCCACTCCTCTGGAGTGTAATTGATTGGATCTGGGCTGCGTCCTTTCCACTTATTCCCTTTTTCGCTTCCAAAGGCTATGTTGACTTCCTTGGGTTTTGTCGTTGTTTCTGGAGTTCCTTTTTTGTCAGAACGAGGAGTTTTCTTAGCAAGTATCAGTGTATCGATATTGCCTCCTCTTGCTCTGATGTCGTCTTCAGCTGCAGCGTGCTCGTTGGCGGTTGTAAGCATAGATCCGAGATCTTTGTGCTGCTTGGAACCAACCATGAACGGTACAAGTCCGGGTTTTAGGCCATTGACGAAAGCATGCATTGCTTGTACGTCAGTTACTCCAGAACAACTATTCTTCATTGCTGTCCATCTGGAGATGAAATCCACGTATGGTTCATCCTCGAATTGGGTGCAACGGTTCAGCTGGTTGATGCTGTTCGGGCGTTTGTATGTTCCCCGGAAATGCTGAGTAAATACTCTAGCCATATCATCCCAGCTGTCGACAGTTCTTGATGGTAATCCATTGATCCAATCTCTGGCTCCGTCCAGTAACATTAGGGGAAGAAACTTGATAGCTTCCAGGTCTGTCCCATTGTTGATTTGGACGGCTGTATAATAGTCTGAGAGCCAGGTGTCCGGGTTTGTGCTACCGGTATATTTTTGGTAGATTGGACCAACTTTGGCAAAGCCAGAATGCAGGGTTATCCTTCAGATCCTGTCAGTGAAACACTTAGGACCAAAGTATAGATCATCCTTTTCCGCTCTATCAATGTGTGCGGAATATCTTCCGGCTGAATGGACAGAAGGGGATCTACTCCTTTCTTTTCCATTGTTGCGCGGGCGCGTTTTTCCGGGATTGTACCTATTTCTTCCATGATCACGTCCTTTTGGATTAGGCGGAGTCCTGCTCCTGTTCCTTTCTTTATCCTTAGGGGGTGTCCGGGATCTCTCACGCCTGTGAGGTGTATCGTATCTTCCGGCTTTCTCAGCTAGGTTTCTCGGAGGTGGCATTATTTTGCCGTCATTCCGGTATTTTTCTTCCCGATCGTGGGGTTTAAGTCCACCTTTCGGGGGATGGGTTCCGGTTCGGGACGCTTCATCCCTATTGTCGGGGTTTTTCTTGTCTTTTCTCGGATCCTCTTTTTTATCCTTTGAATTGTCTGAATCTCCAGGTTCTTCTGGTCCAGGTGCTCCAGCGGCGCAAGTAGCTGTTTTGCATAGGGCGGAGTTATCCTGTAGTCTTCCTGATCGCTCCTGGGCCCGCTGTTGTTGTTGCAATGCTTTTCCTAGGAAAGCATACACCCCTTGAAGTTTTTCACCATTGGAGTATAGATCATTGTTCAGGATGGCGAATGCTGCTTCCGCGTTTTCTGCTGCGGTTTTATAAATCGGTTCGCCTCTGGCATCTTTGCCGTTTACCTGCTTTTGCCAAGATGGGTTGTGAAACCTTTCTTTTGGCGGCAGTACTTCCGGTCTTACGATTCCGGGTAACCTTGTAGGTTTAATGCCAGATCTATTCTTTCTCTCGTACTCCTCTATTTCTTCCTTCATGAGCTTAATGTCATCCTGGGTTTTTTGGAGGTGTTGCCGAGATCTGAGTAGATGTTGCTGTTGCCTTTGGAAAGCTTGTCTCCTGGCTTCCAACATCTCAGGGGGTTCATTTGCTCCCACTGGCGTTTGCAACAACTCTTGCTCTTCCTGTTCCGTCATTGGTGGAACAAGGATTTCTTTGATTTTCTTCTCCGCAGCTTTTGTTCCGCTATCATCTCCTACTTCCAGGTTTTCATCAGCTTGATCAGCTGATTTTTCTTCCGGATTTTGTATTGGAGTTTCTTAGCAGCACGATGCTTTTTCTTGGAAGAGGGAGGTTTTTTGACAGGCTCATCTTCTGTTAATTCCTTAACATTGGGAAATACCGGAGAAGTTTCTCCGTCTTCTCTCTCTTCCTCTGGTGGAGGGGTTTTAGGGCTTTCCTGGCTGCCGGCATCCGTGGTATCAGCTGGTTTTGCCATTAGCACTTCATGGAATCCCTCTTGAAAAGATTTAACTTTCCTTTCGAAGGCGTCCGCGTCTTCGTCTTCGGAATCAAAATCCTCTGATCCGGTTTCCGACTCTAATCTCGCCTCAATGGCGGCAAGCACGGATTCTGCTTCCGAGTTCACCGTCTCGTTAACGGATGTCGGATCTTCCGCCCGTATGACGGGTATCGGGTCTTCCGTTGCTGTGACGGGTGTATTTTTGTCTGCCTCTTGCACGGGGTTTACAGCATCCGTGTTTTCGGCGACTTCGGACTGCACCATGCCGGTAAAGTGTGTGTCACTTTTTTATCGGCGATCCGAGCAGAATCCGGCATCATAGTCATCCTCGACTGGGTATAGGGCGGGTGGGATAAATTTGCTTCCACCGCAAAACCCCATTGCTTCTGCGGTTAGTCCGATAAAGATGTTAGCAGATCCTATCGGTAACACGCAGGCACTTACCAGGTGGTTTTGCGCCGGTATGTAGGATCCGTTGTCGAGGAAGCGTCCGACATCATCGTTGAATTCCAAGCTTCCGACAGTGATTGATCTTCCAATTCCGCCAAGTATCCCAGATCGAAACTTCACGCCTGACGTCGTTTGCCCCACGGTGGGCGCCAACTGTCGAGACATCGTAGTAGTTTTCATAGACGGGGGTGCCATGAGACTACGGTAGAGACGTGGGGTAACGGGATCGTGTGGTAGACAGTAAACACAGGATTTACCCAGGTTCGGTACGTCGCGACAGTACGACGTGCCTACTCCTGCACTTCTCACTAATCAGGACTAAAGCCTGGAAACAGGATTACAATGTGAGGTTTTGGATCTAGCTACCCGCAGACGATCAACTTCTCGGCGAGTTGGCCTATATCTTCTCTGTTATTCGTTGGTTTGTTTATCTCCCGTCCGTCTTTATATAATAGCCGGATTAGGGCTTACAGAATAGGAAACCTAGAAGACTACGGTAGCAATAACTTGGAAAGTAAGGAATCCGTCTTCTCCTCCAAGTCAGATCACATGGGCCGTGATCCGGGTTCTTCTAGAATCCGGCTTCTATGCGTCAGGTTACTGGGCCGCCCAATGGACCACAGCCCACTACCACTTGGGCCACCTTGGTAACCAGGCACTTTCATTACCATCTTATATACCCCTGTACGGTATATATCCGACATCGTGGCTTGTTTCCGAGCAATCCAAGCGATCAAATTAGGACCATAGAAGATGGCATATCCCCCCGTGGATCGCCTATCATCAGAGTTACCAGCCCAATCTGCATCACAGAACACAGCGAGCTGACCAGTAGGAGCACGCCGAATATGAACTCCATGTGAGATGGTCGGATGAACATAGCGTAGAATCTGTTTGTGAAAGGAATATGCCCGAGAGACAATAATAAAGTGTTTATTATGCTATTCCTTGTTTATGATAGATTTTATTTCTCATGCCAGAATTGTATTAACCGAAGACGTTGATACATGTGTGTTTAATAAACAAACAATCATTCCTAGTAAACCCTCTCTTTTAACTAGTGTCGGATATACACCGATTAGGGGTGTATCCGGCATTGGTCTAAAGAGCCAGATTACCTGGGTGGCCTGTTGGTAATGGATTACAGCCCATTAGGCGGCCCAGTAAGCTGATGCGCAGGAAGACGGATTCTAGAAGAACCCGGACCACGGCCCAAAGTGGTGCGGCTTGGAGAAGAAGACAGATTCCTTACTTTCCAAGTTAGATACTTTCCGTAGTCTTCTAGGTTTCCTTTCTGTAATCCCTAACCCGGCTATCTATATAAAGCCGGACGGGAGAGACGAAAGACACAAACAATTAGCTAGAAGCCAACTCGCCGAGAAGTCGATCCTCGCCGAGTTAGCGAATCCATACTCACATTATACTTTGTATACTTCAGGCTTCGGCCCTGATTTAGTGAGATTGCAGGAGTAGGAACGCCGCCTAGTTGCGTCGTACCGAACCTGGGTAAACTCTGGTGCTCTCGATTGTCGTACTACCACGTCCTCCACGTCTCTACCCGTAGGCTCATGGCACCCCCGTCTATGATCCTTACTACGATGTCTCGACAGTTGGCGCCCACCGTGGGGCCAGCGACGACAGGAGTTACGTTTTGATCGGGGATACTCGGCGGAATCGACAGTTCGATAACTGTCGGAAGCTTGGATTTCGACGGCGACGTCGGGCGCTTCCTCGACAACGGATCATACATGCCAGCAAGGAATCACCTGGTAAGTGTCTGCGTTTTACCGATTGGATCTGCAAATATTTTTATCGGATTAACAACAGAGGCTATGGGATTCTGTGGTGGAAGCAAATTTATCCCATCCTCCCTATACCCTATTGAGGAAAACTATGATACCGGATTCTGCTCAAATCGCCAAAACTGTACTGAAATTGCCGCCTCTTCGGAGATGCCTGCAATCAGATCACACTTTATCAGCATGGTGCAATCTGAAGTCGCGGATAACACGGAAGAAACCAATCCCGTGGAGGAATCAGAAAACAATATTCCCACAGAACAAGTGGAAGATCCGATACCTGTCAGTGAAACGACGAACTCGGAAGCCGACTCTGTGTTAGCTGCTATAGAAGCAAGGATGGAGTCAGAAGCCGGATCTGAAGACATAGTTTTGGAAGATGAAGATGAAGACGCTTTCAAAAGAAAAGTCAAATCTATACAGGCGAGCTTCCATGAAGTACTTATGGCAAAACCGACTGACAACTCAGATGCCGAAGAAGAAGAAGACCCCAAAACACCTCCACCAGATGAGGAAAGAGAGGATGGTGAAACCAGTCCCACCTATCCTGATGTCAAGGAGTTGACAGAAGAAGAACCTGGAAAAAAGCCTCCTTCTTCCAAGAAGAAAAAGAAGACTGCCAAGAAACTCCAGTACAAACTCCAGAAGAAAAAGTTGGCTGATACTGCTAATCAAAACCTGGAAGTAGGAGGAGGAGGCGGAGTCACACCCGTGGAGAAGAAAAAGAAAGAAATCCATGTTCCCCAAATGTCGGAGCAGGACGAGATCGATCTGTTCAAAACCCCGGTTGGACCGTACGAACCACCGGAAGTGCTAGAAGCCAGAAGGCAAGCCCTTATGCGGCAGCAACAACAACTATTCCGATGTCAAGAAAACCTCCTCAAGGCCCAAGCTACCGTAAAAGCAAAGCAGGAGGAAATCGAAGAATTCAAAAGACGGAATAAGTCCGGGATAAAACCCACGATATTACCAGGAATTGCAAGGCCGGATGTGGTGCCAGCAATAGAACGGTTTCAAAACCCTTCCTGGCAAAGACAGGTTTACAGCGTAAACGCTAAGGGTGAACACATCTACAAAACCGCAGCTGACAACGCGGAAGCCGCGTTCGCCATCCTTAATGACGATCTGTACTCCAAAGACCAAAAACTTCAGGGAGTGTATGCTTTTCTAGGAAAAGCATTGCAACAACAACAGCAAGGACAAGCAAGATGATGGAAGTTGCACGATGACTCGGCCCTATGCAAAGCTGCCACATGCGCCGCTGGAGCACCTGGACCTGGCGAACCTGAAGATTCAGGCGATTCTAAGAAAAAGAATGGAGATCCTAAGAAGGACAAGAAAATCTCGGACAATAGGGATGAAGCGTCTAGAACGGAATCCCATCTGCCGAAAGGTGGAAATAATCCCCGTGATTACAAGGACCGGGAGGAACAAAACCGGAAAGACGGAAAAATAATGCCGCCTCTGAGACGCCCAGATGAAAAAGCCGGGAGATATGATAATCCTCACAGGCGTGAGAGATCCCGTACTCCTCCTAGGAACAAGGAAATGCCAAGGAGTAGAACCCCTCCTTATTCCAAAGGACATGACAACAGACGAAATAGGATAATCCCGGAAGAGTGCACTCGCGCAACAACGGGCCAGAAAGGAGCAGATCCCCTTCTGTTCATTCAGCCGGCAGATATTCCGCACACGTCGATAAGGCGGAAAGAGATGATCTATACTTTGGATCTAAGTGCTTCACCGACAGGATCCGGAGAATTAGTCTACATTCTGGTTTCGCCAAACTTGTTCCAACTTATCAAAAGTATACTGGAAGTACTAACCCGGATACCTGGCTTTTAGATTACTATACTTCCGTCCAGATCAACAAAGGGACATATTTGGAGGCTGTGAAGTTTCTTCCCCTTATGTTATTAGATGGAGCCAGAGATTGGATCAATGGGTTACCATCAAGAACTGTAGATAACTTGGAAGATATGGCGAAACTATTCGCTCAGCACTTTCGGGACACGTACAAACGTCCTAAGAGTATAAACCAGCTAAACCACTGCATCCAGTATGAAGACAAGTCGTACGTCGACTTTATCTCAAGATGGACAACAATGAAGAATAGTTGCTCTGGAGTAAGTGATGTACAAGCAATTCATGATTTCATCAATGGCCTAAAACCCGGCCTCGTACCGTTAATTGGTTCGAAAGAGCACAAAGATCTCGGATCTATACTTACCACCGCCAATGAGCACGCAGCGGTTGAAGATGATATCAGAGCAAGAGGTGG
The DNA here is from genome assembly GCA_028641055.1 of Alopecurus myosuroides. Lineage (NCBI taxonomy): Eukaryota > Viridiplantae > Streptophyta > Magnoliopsida > Poales > Poaceae > Alopecurus > Alopecurus myosuroides. The sequence continues at coordinate 20,890,013 of CM054062.1, forward strand.
AAATATTGATGCTTTGGCTCAGGCCAAAAAGACACCACGTTCTGAAAAGAAGGCCACTCCAGAGGCACATGAAAAACCCAAAGAAGTAAATGCATCCTTTGGGAAGGATAATGGCAGCAAATGGAAGGAAAAAGGCACAGAACCAATCTCCTACTCTAAGGAAGAGTGGGAAAACATAAAGTCAGAAACTGTGTCCACCATTCGCAATTTGGGAAACTTACCCATACAAACGCGCGGTGCCGCCTCAACAAACATATGAAGGGCACTGCAGGATCCGGCCGGGAATAAAGGAAAGAATTCCAAGAGGAAGTTCAACAAGCAAAAGCCGGAAGCTGAGAAAGAAGAAAGTGAATCAGACACTGACGATAAAATCCAGGAACATCAGCGAAAAGGCGAGCCAAAATTCCCGAGAGTTGAATGAGAATGTAACCTAACTTTCCTGGCAACTCCCTCAGCAAAACAGGCGAAAAGGATACTTCGAGAAATCAACGCGGTTGTTCCACCAACACCAAGGTACTTGAAGTATTCAAATACGCCAATTACCCGGGATTAGTCAGATCATCTCGGAAACATCCCAGAACCCGGCACGCATGCTTTGGTCGTAAGCCCTATTGTTCAAAACACTAGGCTCGAAAGAGTGCTGATGGATGGAGGATCTGGTATAAATATCATGTCCCTGAGTACATTGAAACAGCTACATATTTCCGAGACTCGGCTCAGGCACAACAATATACGGTTTCATGGTATTGTTCTTGGCAGGCAAGCACAATCCCTAGAAGAAATTTCCCTAGATGTAACCTTTGGAAGTAGAGAACATTTCCACCAGGACAAAATCTCATTCGAGGTGGTGCCGTTCGAAAGTGTTTATCACGCAATACTCGGATGTTCGGCTTTCACCAAGTTCATGGCAAGATCATGTTATATCTATAACGAGCTGAAGATGCCACGGCCAAAAGGAGGACTAATTACCATAACTGGAGATTACAAACTGGTGAACGAGCTGGAGAACGGAAATGCCCTCTGCGCCGAACAGGTGATTCGGAAGGAGGAATTGAAGGAGCTAGCTAAGGAAGTTCCGCCGATGGAAATTCCGTCAGGAAAAGAAAGTCGAAAGCCGGTAGATAGCTTCAAGGCCTCGGAAAATACAAGAAAAGTTATCCTAGATCCCGAAGATCCGACTAAGTTTGTCGTAGTGGGAACTGGGATGACTAACAAATAGGAAGACGCGCTCATCAAGTTTCTTCGTGAGAACTGGGACATTTTCGCCTGGTTTTATGCTGATATGCCAGGTGTACCCAGGGAATTTGCTGAGCACCATCTCAAAGTAATTCCAGGATCAAAACCCGTCAAACAAAGTCTCCGTCGTTTCGATGGAAGAAGATGGAAGGCTATAGGCAAGGAAATTATCCGACTTTTAGCAGCTGATTTTATCCGGAAAGTTATACATACTAATTGGTCTACGAATCAAGTATTAGTCCCAAAGAAAGACAATATTGTTCTTAGGATGTGTATAGATTACACCGGCTTGAACAAATTGTGTCCAAGAGATAGGTTCACGTTACCGCGAATTGATCAAATAATAGATGCTTTTGATGGCTCTGAGTTTTTATGCTTTTTGGATGCTTATTCTGGGTACCATCAAATACGTATGAATGAGGAGGATCAAATAAAAACTTCCTTCATAACCCCGTATGGAACATACTATTAAATAACCATGCCTTTTGGCCTGAAGAACGCCAGTGCAACTTACCAGCGTTGCATGCAAAGATGCTTGCATAGTCAAATCGGCAAAAATGTCCATGTTTACGTGGATGACATTGCCGTAGTTTCCAAGGAAAAGGATACACTCCTTGAAGATCTACGAGAAACTTTCAAAAATTTGCGCACTTATAAAATGAAGTTGAATCCATTAAAGTGCGTATTCGGGGTTCCCTCAGGAAAGCTTCTGGGTTTTATCGTTTCTCACAGAGGAATAGAAGTAAACCCGAAAAAGATCAAGGAAATCCTGAATATCACAAGGCCTACATGCTTAAAAGATGTCCAAAGATTGACGGGTTCTGCAGCCGCAGTTAGCAGGGTTCATAAGCCGGCTAGGAGACAAAGCTCTGCCATTATACAAATTGTTGAAGAAATCCGACAAATTTGAATGGACAGAAGAGGCGGACAAAGCATTAACCCAGCTAAAAGAAACCTTGATGAAAGCTCCGATTTTGGCATCCCCAAAAGACAAAGAACCCATGTTACCGTGTCTTACAGCAAAAAACAGGATTATTAGTGTGGTGATAATTGTGGAAAGGCGGAAAGATGAGCAAAGCGTACCAGATCAACATCCAGTGTACTACGTTAGCGAAGTATTCTCCGAGTCAAACCAAAGGTACCCACATTATCAAAAACTGGCATATGGCGTGTTTTTTGCATCTCGAAAACCCCGCCATTATTTCCAAGGACATTCCATAACAGTGGTAAGCAAAGCACCACTAGGGGATATTATCAACAATTCGGACGCAACAGGCCGAGTCGCCAAATGGGGCATTGAGCTCGCTGCGTTCGACATTAAGTACCAACCCCGGACGGCAACTAAATCCCAGGTGTTGGCAGATTTTGTCGCTGATTGGACAGAAGCAATGGAAAACACACCAATGCCGGAATCGGAATATTGTATCACGCATTTTGATGGATCCAAAATGAAAGAAGGTGTCGGAGCTGGTGTAGTGCTTAAATCTCCAAAAGGTGACATTATGGAGTATGTATTACAAATACACTTCAACGCCAGCAACAATGTGGCAGAATACGAAGCTTTGCTTCATGGCTTGCATATTGCAAAGGAAATAGGCGTCAAGCGTATACTCTGTTATGGTGACTCGGACTTGGTAGAACATAAGCTAAACCAAACACGGGATGCCAAAAGCCCCATTATGGCCGAATATCGGAGAACGGTGGACGAGTTTGCCATTTTCTTCCTAAGATTTGAAGTGCTTCATATCAAAAGAGAAGATAATCGGAACGCGGATGCATTAGCCCGCACGGGACCGGAAAGAGTGAAAACCCTACCACCCTGTGTGTTTGTCCAACATTTGCATGAACCATCAATCAAAGGTGGAGATGTGGATTATCCTCTCGTTTCCGAGTCAATTGAAGTCCTGCTTGTTAAACTGGATTGGACAATTCCATACTTAAACTTCTTAGTCGATCAGAAGTTCCCAGATGGAGCAGACGAGGTCTTGCAAAGACAGATACAACGTCGATGCAAAGGATACACGGTAATTAATGGTTGCCTGTATAAACGCAGTACTATCGGAATTTTTCAGCGGTGTATTTCACCAGAAGAAGGAATAGAAATATTGCAAGAAATCCATCCGTGAGATTGCGGACATAATGCTCAATCAAAAAGCATAGTCAAAAAAGCATTCCGCGCGGGGTTTTTCTGGCTCACAGCCAAGACAGATGCAGAGCACATAGTAAACACATGTCCCGGATGCCAGTATTACGGCAACCAGACGAATATGCCAGCTCAAGCACTCAAAACTATCCCTATAACATGGCCATTTGCGGTCTGGGGGCTAGATATGATGGGACCATTTAAAACTGCAAGAGGCGGACTTACACATCTACTCGTTGCAATGGATAAGTAATCCAAGTGGGTTGAGGCAAAACCCATAAAAAAACTTGACGGTGTGACTGCCAGAAATTTCATCATTGACATAGTCATGAGATACGGCGTTCCACACAGCATAATCACGGATAACGAGACAAATTTCTCTATTGGAGAGTTGGCAAATATTACCGACAAACGGGAATTCGCCTAGATCTAGCATTAGTGGCACACCCACAATCCAATGGACACGTTGAACGAATAAATAGTTCTATCCTGCAGGGAATACACCCAAGACTCGAATCTCCTCTTCATAGAGCAGCTGGAGCATGGGTAGAAGAATTGCCTTTCGTGCTTTGGAGTATTCGAACGATGCCAAATAGATCAACTGGACAAACCCCGCTTTTCCTGGTTTATGGCGCAGAAGCAGTGCTTCCCACGGACATGCTCCATGATATCCCAAGAGTGCTAGCATACGAAGACTCGGATGCCGAAAACGCACGACAGTATGCCGTCGATCTCTTAGAAGAAGAACGAGAACTTGTGCTGCAAAGATCCGCCATTTATCAGCAAGGACTGCGACGCTATCATAGTCGGAAAATCAGGCACCGTTCTTTCAAATAGGGTGACTTAGTGCTAAGATTGGTGCAGGAAAGAAAACACAAATTTGCCCCAGTTTGGGAGGGACCATTTGTCATTAGAAAGGCTATGAAAATGGGTCTTACTATCTTGTAGACATTCGGGATACAGAAGATGATCCCAAAAGACCGAATCGCAAAAGAACGAGAAAGATAGATGTAGAACTGGGAGAAACAAAGAGACCCTGGAGCATCTAGCAGTTACATCCCTTTTACACTTAGTTCAAATTCTATGTAAATATATTTGAGATCATGAAATAAAGTTGTCGGAATTCATGCATTTTTATCTGGCTTGTTGTTATTGTTCAAAGCATAAGTACCGTCTCATCTATTTCCCAATGATCTTTCAAATTGCTTCAATGTTAACCCGAATTTTGCCTGCATGCTCGGAGTTATAAATCTGAATGCTTTTCTGGCCTAAGGAGGCTTAAGGAAACCCAGATTGTGCCTGCGTGCTTGAGTTTCATATTTTTTCAAATTTCCATACTTTTTCCTAAGTATTATCTGACAGTTTGTATGTTGCGTCACTGAAATTCGTAAGTAAAAATGCCTAAGTACAATCCATGTTTCCGAGTTTTGACTGATAGGATTGAACCCAGTCACTTGGCATACTATTGAGCCATTTCAACACTAAGGACAGTCAAAACGTATAGGCCAGAGAACTTAGAAGGAAAAGGAACTAAAACCCAGAAAATTTGCAAAGACTAAAATTTTTATTGCAAAAGGGGAATACTTGTTTATACAAAAGACAAATAGCATTACAATGGATGTTACATTGAAACAACAATAATGCTTCTATTTCTTCCTGCTAACTACTCAGAAATCAAGCGGCCTCCTTGGAATCCGAGTCCTCCTCTTCGCTGCTGGGCCCTCGGGAGTTGCCGGAATTTCCTTCTCGGGGTAGAAGGCGGAGATGTTCCCCATTTGCGCTATCTTTGTAGTGTGGCCTTTGACAGAGTCGAAGATGCTGACTCTCTGCGCTTCCGTGTATCCTTGGGGGATACCGGTCGCCACGCGCCAAGACTTGGCGGTAGTGTAGTGCATACGCATTAGCCCAAGGGCCATGCGCGCACCACCGCGAGCCGCGGAACGGAACCAGGACCCCTTTCAGCTCGCCCCCTCCTCAATCGCTTCTGGAAGCTTGCTAACTTCCGAGATTTCTCCTGCTTTGTCGGGAATGTACTTGTTGACAAGTAACATCCCCGCAGTCTTCAGCGTGGTGAAGATTCTCCCGAAAGCCCGAATTCTGTTAATCTGGGTAAGCAAGGGGTTTCCCTCTGTTTAATTCAACAAGGAAAAGTTAGAAAAAACATAGGAGAAAAAAGTAAACATATTGTAAAAAGTATAAGGATAAAAAATCCGGTAAAAGAGTTTAAATATTACCGAGAATCTTGTCCATTTTAATGACTTCTTCAAGGCGTTGATTTAGAGCATTATCCAGGTCCAGGATGGTGGCCTTATCCTTCTCGACCTGGGAAGAAGTCTTGCACTCGGCAATCCCAACAGCCAGCTGGCTGGCTTCCAGATCCTTCTGGAGCTTTACATTGATTTTGTAAAGCTCCGAGTTCTCCTTGCGGAGGTTCTCGGCATTTCCAGCATCTTCAGCTATTTGCTTGGTTTTCGCCAAAGAAGCTGAAAGGAATACAAGGTTGAGAAACCAATACTCAGAAAATGACTTGGAAAATTTCAAGTAGTTCAAAGGGTAAAACATTTACCTGCTCAGTTTTTCAGCTCTTGCTAAAAGGAAGCCAATTCCAAGTCTTTGTCTTCAAGAATTCTAAGGAGAGTTTTCACCTCCTTGTTCTTGATGGTAAGTTTATTGAAAACTTCCATATTAATCGTCTCCGCAGTTTGCTGAAAAATGGGCAAGAGAAGTAACGCTTAAGTAAAAAAAAGCAAGAATAATAAGAAAGCATTTAGTCAAAAAAGAATACAATTGGCTAAATGCTTGGGGGCTAGAGTATTTACCTGTCTTATTCTGTTAAGACTTGCCAATTTTTTGTTAAATTCCTTTGCGTATTCCGAGAAGAGAATTTCGACATGGCAAAGGCTGTCCTGTATGACCTACCGAGACGAGAACACGTAATTATTCCTAAATATAAGCCCGCCTTGCAGCCAGGGACGGATTAAAGGAGCTGGAGCGAAGTATTTTGTCGCCCACGGATGAATATATCCGTGATCGTTAAAAGGCTCTTATTTTACCTTGAAGTACTTGTCAAAACGGGATGGGCTCCCCTCTGGAACGTGCGAAGGGCCTCCCACTTCCAGCTCCGCCCTTTCCCTCGCGTCCGACTCGGGCGCAACGGGCTGGCTGGATTGCAAGGGATATTCTCCCTCCCTTGCAGCCGAGTTTTCCTCCCCCGCAGTTGTCGGAGTATCAGGTGTAGCTGCGGGAGACGAATTTGCTCCTCTTTGAACAACAGCCTTGTGCTTCTTCCGTCCCTTTACCTTTAGAGAGGTAGGAGCAAGGCTAGAAATAAAAAAGGAAGGAAAATATCCGAGAAATAATATTCCGAGAAGTGAAAAACATGCGATAAAAATCATAGAAAAGAAAGAACCCGGGATTTTTACCTGGAAGTGGCGACAGCGACGCCGTCAAGGTCGATCACCTCCTGAGTGGCGGAGCGCTTCTTCCGCTTCCGTCCGCCTGATTGAAAGTTGGCGCGAAGTGCGTCGAACTCGGCGTCGGTAGCGAGCTCGGCATCAGGAAGGTCGAGAAGCTGTTGAAAAGAAATAGAGTTCGAGTAAGAGAAAAATCCGAGAAAAGACAAAACCAAGAAAATGCCCAAAGAGAGAGTTTTACCTTTGGATCTGGATTGCCAGCATGATACATTTGTCGGTTTTCTTCATACTGGTCCCGAGTGGAAACTAGTTGGTTTAGCCGCTTCTTGATGTCTCTTTTTGACAACGCCTTGTTTCTCGCCCTCATGGTATCCTTCGTTCCCGACTATTCGCACGTTAGTCGGTTGCCGTGATGGGCCAAAGGCTGGATTCACCTTTCGAGTCAACACAGTACAGTATCTGTGCCGGTCAAGGGAGGGCTGGCGGAAACAAGCTTGGCGATTCGCCGCTTGATCCTCATCAGATCTGGCGTAGAGTCTGGACCGCATCCACCGCCCAATTATCTTGGGTAGTGGCCGCGGAATTCACGAAAGGTGGAATGCCCGTTTCCTTTCCGGGAAACGGGATGTCCGAGTGATAAAAGAAGGAACCCGTACAGAATTTGACGGATTCCGAAGATTTGATCTTCGGGAACCAATCGTCCCTAAACCTACGTAAGGTGAAGGAAATGGTTCCACAGGTGGGGAGAGCGCCCTCAGAGGGGTTGCGCTTTACTCCAAAGCAATATTGCCAGAAGTCTAACCTAGGATCTATTCTTAAGTACCCCTCGAAAAGGGCTTGAAACCCGGCAAGGTAAAGAATAGAATTGGGAGGAAGATTGTGCGGTTGGATTTTGTAGTGGTCGAGAACTTGAAGAAAAAAGGCGGACGGTGGGAAACCCATACCTCTGTTTATGTGCGAGGCAAGGAGGACCTGTTCGCCGTATTTTTGGGAAGGCTCTTAGTCTTCCTTGTCATATTGCCACTTCCCTTCCAGCACGAACCCCTCCTTCTCCATTGCCGGAAGGAGGGTTGGAGCCACATTGCAATGGCTCCAATTCCCGGTGTTCTCCTCTGATTATTCTTCGACTCCGGCGGCACCGGAGGCGGCGACATCCTCGCCGTCGAGAGAGATTTCCTCCATTGGGCTAGGTGACGAGAGGCGGAGGAGGAGCAGATGATGACGACGACACGTTCTCGGCCGCGGGAGGCAGATCTCCGTGGGCCGAATCGCCGGTGTTTCCCTCCGGCGTGCTTGCGGTGGCGCGGACGGGGGAGTCAAGTTGCGGTCTATGTCGTTGATGATGGAGTCGATGTCTACGGCGGCGGTCTCCACCTCCAAGGCGTGTGGGGAATATCCGGTGGCCATTTGGTGGCGGCGCAGCCGTGAAGTTGAGCCTTGGATGATGGATTTCGGGGAGGATTTGGGGTTCCTTTTTACTTCGCTCGTCACTCGCGCCCGAGCTCGCTCTGGTTGCAGTTTGCAGGGGGCTCGAGGAAGAAGATGGAACGGAAGAGGAGTCGGAGGCCCCGAGGCACCTATTTATAGCCGGGCGCATGGAGATTAGCCCCAACGGCTATCTGACCGTTGGATGATCGACGCGTGTTACGCCCGAGATTTCTGGGAAATAAAGGGACGGGTGATAACTGTTATCTCCTCGTTTCACGCGAGAATCTGCCAGAAGATACGTTGCAGGGTTTTGACTGAACCCAAACGTCTGTGATGTCAGCACGATTTCATCGCTGACGTCACGAAGTTCCTTCTCCGCGAAGGCTCGTGGAAGAAAAGCCGGACTTTGAAATATCCGAGTTTTGAGTTTTAGATATTTGGGAAAAAGAAGAATCAAGACAAAACGCTAACATTTCTTGGAAAAGAATGACGAAAGGTGGCAGAATGAAGTATAAATCCTTCTTGGGGGCTATTTTCGGATATACACCGATCAGGGGTGTATCCAGCATTGGCCTAAAGAGCCGGATTACCAGGGTGGCCTGTTGGTAATGGATTACAGCCCATTAGGCGGCTCAGTAAGCTGATGCGCAGCTGCCGGATTCTAGAAGAACCCAGACCACGGCCCAAAGTGGTGTGGCTTGGAGGAGAAGACGAATTCCTTACTTTCCAAGTTAGATACTTTCCGTAGTATTCTAGGTTTCCTTTCTGTAAGCCCTAACCCGACTATCTATATAAAGCCGGACGGGAGAGACGAAAGACACAGACAATTAGCGAGAAGCCCCAACTCGCCGAGAAGTCGATCCTCGCCGAGTTAGCGAATCCATACTCACATTGTACTTTTTATACTCGGGCTTCAACCCTGATTTAGTGAGATTGCAGGAGTAGGAACGCTGCCTAGTTGCGTCATACCGAATCTGGGTAAAACCTGGTGTTCTCGATTGTCGTACTACCACGTCCCCACATCTCTACCCGTAGGCTCATGGCACCCCCGTCTATGATCCTTACTACGATGTCTCGACAACTAGCTCGTTGATTAACCAATGATCAAGGTTTCCTGATCATGAACATTGGATGTTGTTAATAACGAGGTCATGTCATTAGGAGAATGATATGATGAACATAAATCCAAACTAAGTATAACAATACGATCAAGTCATTTAGTTTATGTTGATATGTCTTGCATACGAAGTAACCTCATTCCTTAGACCATGAGATCTTGTCAATCACTAATACCGGAAGGGTGATTTGATGTCATCAAACGTCACGCCATAACATGGTGACTATAAAGGTGACATTCGTAAAGTGTGAAGGGAATATGCCCGAGAGGCAATAATAAAATGGTTATTATCTTATTCCTTGTTTATGATGAATGTTTATTTCTCATGCTAGAATTGTATTAACCGGAAACGTTGATACATGTGTGCTTAATAAACAAACAATGGTTCCTAGTAAAGCCTCTCTTTTAACTAGCTCGTTGATTAATAGATGATCAAGGTTTCCTGATCATGAACATCGGATGTTATTAATAACGGGGTCATGTCATTAGAAGAATGATGTGATGAACATATACCCAAAGAGAATATAGCAATGCGATCAAGTCATTTAGTTTACATTGTTATATCAAACACACGAAGTAACTTATTCCTTATACCATGAGATCATGTCAATCACTGATACCGGAAGAGTGCTTTGATGGCATCAAACGTCACACCGTAACAGGGTGACTATAAAGGTGTCATTGAGTATTCGGAAAGTATTAGTTGAGGATCATGGATCAAGAGTGGGATTTGTCCATCCAAATGACGGAGAGATATACTCTGGTCCCTCTCGGTGATATCACATCGAAACCGCTTGCAAGCACGTGATATGATCACAAAGGATGTTATATCACGGGAACGAGAAAAGAGTACTTGTCGGTAACGAGATTGAACAAGGTATGGTTGATACCAATGATCGAATCTCGGACAAGTAAAATATCGCGAGACAAAGGGAATAGTTCACGGCGTTGTTGGTTCACACGATCACGAGAGTCATCGTTGAATATATAGGAGTCATCACGGATCTCCAGATCCCGCTGTTGATTATTGATCGGAGAGGAGTCTCGATCATGTCTATCTTATTCGCGAACCGTAGGGTGACACACTTAAGGTTCGATGACGCATTTGAGAGGATACGGAATATCGAAGAATATTTTGGACATCACCGAAATTGTTTCGGGGAAAATTGAAATAGTTCAAGGGGTTTTTCGTCGAATGGTTGTTAATAGAATTAACAAATGATTCGAGGTGCTATATGCAAAAGTTTGTTAATAGAATTAACAAATGCTGAAATAAAGAAATAAAAAGGTTTTATTTATTTATTAAAAGAAAACCTTTGGATTTTCCAAGTGGGAAATTATGGGAGCATGAGTGGGTGTGAGTGGAGCTTCCACTCACATGAAGAGGGAAGAGGTGGGGGCACCCCCATGGGCTGGCCGCACCCCCCTTGGGCTGCCTCCCCCCTCTCCTATAAAAGGAGGGTGAGAGCTCTCCCTCCTCCACACACTTGGCCACTTCCCTTTCCCTCCACCCGCTGCTCCATTTCATGGTCTCTGGCTTGGCGAAGCCCTGACCGTGGGATTCTTCACCACCACCACGTCGTCGTGCTGCTGGAGTTCCGAGGGATCCTCTACTTCCGCGCCCCGCTGGAACGAGGGAACGGAGGTCGTCATCAACCGTACGTGTGACCGATCACGGATGCACCGCCGGATTGCGGTGCCATCTTCTCGCTATCGGGATCGGTGTGAGTACGACTACGCCAACAACGAGATTTGATCTCGTACCATTTTGAGTCTTCGAGGGTATGTGTTCTCCTTAACCCTCTTGTTGCCCGTTACACTTCGTCTCCTAGATTAGATCTTGGCCTTTCGGGTGTCTCTCGCGTAGGAAATTTTTTGTTTTCTATGCTACGTTCCCCTTCAGTGGTATCAGAGCCGGATCTATGCGTAGATGTTTTGTACGGGTAGAACACATAGGTGTATGTGGGCGTTGATGATCATGTTATTACCTCCTTGATTATTTTATGATCTTAGTGGCATAGTGGGATGAAGCGGCCCGGACTAACCTTACATGTCCACGTACATGAGACTTGTTCCACAACTGACATGCAACTTGTATTGCATAAGTGGCTTGCGGGTGTCTGTTTCTCCTACTATAGTTAAGATCTAATCTATGAAGGGTTGTTAAAAATGTGTTTATCAACGTTGTGGTTGATGTTCGTAGGTATGAACGGTTCTATCATCGAAAGCCCTAAGCCACGTAAAATATGCAAAAATAATTTAGAGGCGTCTAACTAGTTTTTGCTGGGCATGTGATGAGATATGGTCAATATTACAAATTTGATTATGAGATGATCTATTTTGTAAATTATTGATATACCGGAAGGTATCCATATGATTGTCTTCTTATTGATGGACAATCAAGATTGGGTGCCATGGTACTTGGTACCACGCCGGTGGAATGATGGAGATCATACCATGATGCACATGATGGAGATCAAGTGCAAGGAGGACCATATCATATCACGTTATCCTTACATGTGATGTTTGTGATGTTAATCCTTTTATGCATCTTGTTTTGCTTAGATAACGTTGGTAGCATTATAAGATGATCCCTCTCACTTAATATCAAGATAATAATGTGTTCTTCCTTAAGTATGCACCGTTAAGAAAGTTCGTCGTTTCGAGACACCACGTGATGATCGGGTGTGACAGACTCAACGTTCGCATACAACGGGTGTTTTCAAGCCTAGCATGTACAGACATGGCCTTGAAACACACGCAATACTACGGTTCTACTTGGCGAGCCTAGCATGTACAGACATGGCCTCGGAACACGTAACCGAAAGGTAAAGCATGAGTCATATGGATGATATGATGAACATGTAGATGTTCGCCTTTGAAGCTACATCATCTCACGTGATGATCGGTTTTGGTGTAGTGAATTTGGTTCGTGTAATCACTAAAGACGACTAAGAGGGATGTTGTTTTTGAGTGGGAGTTCATGGTTTAATTTTGAATTAACTTGAACTTATTTATCATGAACAACAAATCAAAGTGAATTTGCACAAATTGTAGTATTCATTGGCATCCACATAACTACCTTACACTTAGATTGTTAATTGAGATATAACTGTTATGATCTGGTAAATACCATTTAAGATTGGTACCGTATTGGTGAAATTTAAAATTAAGTCCTATTGTAGATTTTTGGTATTTCCTACCTAGCTCCATGTGGTTAATGATTGATTAATCTAGAGAGCAAATAATTCCTACTTAGAATCCAGAGTCATGGTTGCTTCCGTATTACTTTATCTTCAAAAGAATGTTTTGTTGATCAAGGTGATTTAGGGACTGAAAAGAGTTGTTTTCAGAAACAATCAAGTGAAAGATATATTGATATCTAGAAACTTATTTGTGGCAACATGACTGAGTATAATTTAGCGTGATAATGTTTGCTTATATTATCTGAATATATGCAAATTTAGCGTGACAATGTTTGCTTATATTATCTGAATATATGCAATGATTGAAGACGCTAGGCGTTTGAATATTCCAAGAAATTGGATGCTAAAAATTATCCTCTAAATTCCTTCCTTCGAGCTATAGTAGCTTAATCATAAAATTGTTATGATGGGATGGATTAGAAGTATGGGTAAAGTAGTTTACCTTACTTGGAAATTGTTAAGAGTGGAATCTAGAAGAATGCTATTAATATGGTGATATTAGTAGAACAATCAAACTCAAAGTATGACCCAATGGGTGATAGTATATGACTAACACGCCAAAGAAAATGAGCTAGTAAGACTAGCATTGTTTGATGTTGAATGATTCTTCTATAAAGGAAAGGGAATATTGAAAATAGAATTACAAATAGATATATGGCAGAAAAGAAGATAACTGGAAAAGTCCAGCTCAGGAGTATATACTTGATATACAAGTTATAGATGTATTACTAGTTAACAAAGTATTTTTGGGTATTTTGATACCACATTGGTTGGTATGAGTTGTCATACAAAGCAACGCAATGAAAGAAATACAAGGGCCTAAAAGGAATTAGTAATAGATGTGGAATCGATTATGACAAGAACATAAATAAAGTGTTATTGTGTTCATTGTCGTATCGAACCAACCAGTCAAGATTTATTTGAAGAACTTAATAATTTGTTATTTTGTTCTAGTCTTTTGTGAGAACAAATGAGATTGTTCAAACTATGATCATATTCCATAATTGATGGATATGTTAATATAAATCATGTTGGTAAAGTAAACATCTATAAGACTAAATGCTAAACGTTGCAAGACGTTGAAGTGTTTCACTTAAATTGTGACACCACCATTTTAGTTCATATCGGAAAGGAAAACATGAAGGAACTCCATATTGATGGACTTCCGGAGTCATTTTATTGACGCTTGTGAGACCTCTTCCAAAAGATGACTAGAATTCCGTTCTTAGGCCAAAGTAGAATGGACGACTAATTTAGTGGAGATTATACATATTGATGTATATAGTCTATTATGTGTAGTCATGTATGGTGGATTAATTTTTCCTTCATAAAATTCTGTCGATGATTTAAGTAGATATGTGAGTATATCTATTTAAAGGGAACAGAGTTTGACATTTTGAATTGGTTCAAAAGGTTGTTAATATGAAGTTAAAATCATTGTAACAAGATAATCAAGTATTTATGATTGGATCATAAAGGATAAATTTTGAGTTACAAGTTTAGCAAAACATCTGAGAAGTTGCAGAATTGTTCTACAACTTATACTTCTCGAATACCCCACATTAGATTGGAGTATTCAAAAGACAAAATCAAACCCTGTTTGACATGGTAAGATTAATAAAAATGCCATTATAATTTTGTAGTTTATACATTAGTGACAACCGTTTTTCTCACTCAAAAGAGCACCATCATGATCCGTTGAAATTGACAACATATAAGATATGGTTTGGGTAGTGACCCGAATTGTCATTTTTCTTAAGTTTTGGTATGCATAGCATGTGTAAAATGTTTACAACCAAAATAGGATAAATGTATGTTTATAAGGTTATCCCAAATAAAACATTGGGTATTTCTCCTATCACCGAACCAAAAGACAAATGTTGTTTTTCAGAAAGGGTTGATTTCTCGAGAAAGTAGTTCTTGCGAAACAAGTGAGTGGGAGCACAGTACAAACTCAACGAGATTAGAGAATCTTCGTTATCATGTCAAGAGTAGCGCAGCACTGGAAGTTGTTCCGGGGTTTACTATTTTGACTAAGTAGAAGACACTATAAATGTTGTAGATACTTCAAATGAGTTTGCGAACTGTACCAGTAAAGTCCAAAAACTTTGTACTTAGAACAACTTGTGGTTTAAGTGTAAAGTGTTGTTTTGACAACAAAAGGACCTGAACCTTATAAAGGAAGCAAATGATGGGCCCTGACTTCGTAAAATTGACTATGAGTCATTATATCCGCCATAGTATCCTTGTATGAATATCAAGTATGTGACTTGGTAGTCCTTTCGATAGGCATGATGCCTAGCGATAGCAAAAGGGTCTATATAGCGACAAAGACATGGATTTTACATCTTATTAAAATTGTACTTATCGAAAAGTTGTTTTCAACGAAGTTCAAAGAGTTAACTACTACAAGATTTTGATCTTCCGTAGTGATGCTTTAGTCTTTGCGGATAGTTCTAGCAAAAAGTTACATATTATGATATGGCAGTTGAATAACAAAACCAACTCTCCTCTCGAGGAAGTTTGATCAAGGATGTGTACTTGACACAGTCTGAGAGTTTTGGAAAATTCAAAAGGTTGCTAGAAAGGTATGCACACTTCAATGGTTGAAATGAGCATAACGAAGTTGAAATCTTTACCTTAATGAAGTTATCAAAAGAGTTTGATTCCATCATGAACGATAAAGATGCTTGTAAAGTTACAAGAAATTAAGTGGGAGCGCTATGACATATTTCCAATACTTTATGTAGATGACATATGGTTGATTGGAAAATATGTATTTTAAATTAACACGGTTAAGATTTTCATATTGATGAAAGGCTTGGAAGATATTGGGCATCGATGTCTATAAAAGATGGATTCAAGCGCCTGATATGATTGAAGCCAAATTACATAGATGGAATATTGAAGTAAGTCAATATCAAAATGACAATAAGGAGTTCTTGTCACATGGAAAATAATTGAGCAAGATTCATGTGTTTTGACACATGATGAGCATCATTGAAATTGAGATTTCTAAGTCATGTTTCCATGCTATGTACACAACCAGATGAGTCCTATGCTATAAATGTTATAGCAGGATAATTCATATGATGATTAGACAACAGTGGGAGAGATCCTTGTGTCATTTTAGAAATGCTAAGGATATGTTTTCCTATATAGTAATGACAAAATATTAGTTGTAATATGTTACACTAATAGTCTTGTCATTTATTCAAGTAATTTTATCTCAATTAAAATATGTGATGAACGGTAGCACAATAGGATGGAAGAAAGTTCCATGCTGGATTTGAAAGAGTTTCAAAATTAAAATATTGTGACAGATACTACAACAAAGGCTAAAGTATATCGTTGTGTTGACAACTGATAATAAGCGTATTTTGTGTCAAGGAGTTCTTTATTGAACTTGGTGAATTTCCAAGAATGCTGAAACTATGAAGCTACATTTTCACAATGTTAGTAACATCAGTTTAAGCTGAGGAATTAAGGTATCACCGGAACTTGGTGAGTTTCCAAGAATGCTAACACTATGAAGCTACATTTTCACAATGTTAGTGACATCAGTTTAAGCTGAGGAATTAAGTTTTCACCAATTGACCATATATATACAAAGCCATCTCATTAGAGAATGAGTGATGCGTGTAGACGCAAAGAACATGCAAATACAATAGGACCTGAACAGTTCAGATCTTTTTGATAATGTTTACCACATGCGAAGCATGGTAATAACACTGGTACGCCATATGTGTTAAGTGCTTACAGACTAGATTATTGACTCTAGTGCAAGTGGGAGACTGAAGGGAATATGCCCGAGAGGCAATAATAAAATGGTTATTATCTTATTCCTTGTTTATGATGAATGTTTATTTCTCATGCTAGAATTGTATTAACCGGAAACGTTGATACATGTGTGCTTAATAAACAAACAATGGTTCCTAGTAAAGCCTCTCTTTTAACTAGCTCGTTGATTAATAGATGATCAAGGTTTCCTGATCATGAACATCGGATGTTATTAATAACGGGGTCATGTCATTAGAAGAATGATGTGATGAACATATACCCAAAGAGAATATAGCAATGCGATCAAGTCATTTAGTTCACATTGTTATATCAAACACACGAAGTAACTTATTCCTTATACCATGAGATCATGTCAATCACTGATACCGGAAGAGTGCTTTGATGGCATCAAACGTCACACCGTAACAGGGTGACTATAAAGGTGTCATTGAGTATTCGGAAAGTATTAGTTGAGGATCATGGATCAAGAGTGGGATTTGTCCATCCAAATGACGGAGAGATATACTCTGGGCCCTCTCGGTGATATCACATCGAAACCGCTTGCAAGCACGTGATATGATCACAAAGGATGTTATATCACGGGAACGAGAAAAGAGTACTTGTCGGTAACGAGATTGAACAAGGTATGGTTGATACCAATGATCGAATCTCGGACAAGTAAAATATCGCGAGACAAAGGGAATAGTTCGCGGCGTTGTTGGTTCACACGATCACGAGAGTCATCGTTGAATATATAGGAGTCATCACGGATCTCCAGATCCCGCTGTTGATTATTGATCGGAGAGGAGTCTCGATCATGTCTATCTTATTCGCGAACCGTAGGGTGACACACTTAAGGTTCGATGACGCATTTGAGAGGATACGGAATATCGAAGAATATTTTGGACAGCACCGAAATTGTTTCGGGGAAAATTGAAATAGTTCAAGGGGTTTTTCGTCGAATGGTTGTTAATAGAATTAACAAATGATTCGAGGTGCTATATGCAAAAGTTTGTTAATAGAATTAACAAATGCTGAAATAAAGAAATAAAAAGGTTTTATTTATTTATTAAAAGAAAACCTTTGGATTTTCCAAGTGGGAAATTATGGGAGCATGAGTGGGTGTGAGTGGAGCTTCCACTCACATGAAGAGGGAAGAGGTGGGGGCACCCCCATGGGCTGGCCGCACCCCCCTTGGGCTGCCTCCCCCCTCTCCTATAAAAGGAGGGTGAGAGCTCTCCCTCCTCCACACACTTGGCCACTTCCCTTTCCCTCCACCCGCTGCTCCATTTCATGGTCTCTGGCTTGGCGAAGCCCTGACCGTGGGATTCTTCACCACCACCACGTCGTCGTGCTGCTGGAGTTCCGAGGGATCCTCTACTTCCGCGCCCCGCTGGAACGAGGGAACGGAGGTCGTCATCAACCGTACGTGTGACCGATCACGGATGCACCGCCGGATTGCGGTGCCATCTTCTCGCTATCGGGATCGGTGTGAGTACGACTACGCCAACAACGAGATTTGATCTCGTACCATTTTGAGTCTTCGAGGGTATGTGTTCTCCTTAACCCTCTTGTTGCCCGTTACACTTCGTCTCCTAGATTAGATCTTGGCCTTTCGGGTGTCTCTCGCGTAGGAAATTTTTTGTTTTCTATGCTACGTTCCCCTTCAAAGTGTTAGTTGAGGCTCATGAATCAAGAGTGGGATTTGTCCATCCAAATGACGGAGAGATATACTCAGGGCCCTCTCGGTGATATCACATCGACACTGCTTGTAAGCACGTGACTAGGTCACAAGGATGTCATATCACGGAACGAGTAAAAGAGTACTTGTCGGTAACGAGATCGAACTAGGTATGGTTGATACCAATGATCGGATCTCGGAAAAGTAAAATATCGCGAGACAAAGGGAATAGTTACGACGTTGATGGTTCACACGATCACGAGAGTCATCGTTGAATATATATGAGTCATCACGGATCTCAAGATACCGCTGTTGATTATTGATCGGAGAGGTTTCTCAATCATGTCTATGTTATTCACGAACCGTAGGGTGACACACTTAAGGTTCGATGAAGCATTTGAGAGGATACGGAATATCGAAGAATGTTTTGGATAGCAACAAAACTGTTTCGGGGAAAATTGAAATAGTTCAAGGGGTTTTTGTCGAATGGTTGTTAATAGAATTAACAAATGATTCGAGGTGCTACATGCAAATGTTTGTTAATGGAATTAACAAATATTAAAATAAAGAAATACAAATATTTTATTTATTTATTATAGAAAAACCTTTGGATTTTCTAAGTGGAGTTTTAAGGGAGCATGAGTGGGTGTGAGTGGAGCTTCCACTCACATGAAGAGGGAAGAAGTGGGGGCACCCCATGGCTGGCCGCACCCCCCCTTTGGGCTGCCTCCCCCTCCCCTATAAAAGGAGGGTGAGAGCTCCCCCTCCTCACACACTTGTCCCACCTCCTTTCCTCTCCAACCGCTGATCCATTCCATGGTCTTCGGCTTGGCGAAGACCTGACCGTGGGATTCTTCACCACCACCACGCCGTCGTGCTGCTGGAGTTCCGGGGGATCCTCTACTTCCGCTACCCTGCTGGATCGAGGGAATGGAGGTCTTCATCGAGCTGAACGTGTGACCGATCACGGAGGCACCGCCGGATTGCGGTGCACATCTTCTCGCTCTCGGGATCGGCGTGAGTACGACTACGCCAACAACGATATTGAATATCGTAACTCTTAGAGTCTACGAGGTTATGTTTCCTAAGACTCTTTCTCCCTGTTGCACTTCATCTCCTAGATTAGATCTTGGCCTTCGGGTTTATCTCGCGTAGGAACTTTTTTCTTTTCTATGAAACATACCCTTTAGTGGTATCAGAGCCGGATCTATGCATAGATGATTTGTACGGGTCGAACACATAGGTGTATGTGGGCGTTGATGATCATGTTTTTGCCTCCTTAAGTATTTTATGATCTTAGTGGCATAGTAGGATGACGCTGCCCTAGATAAACTTTATCTGTACTTTGTACGCGAGACCTGTCTCACTTGTGGCTGAGGGGGTGTCCGTTTATCCTACTATAGTTAAGATATAATCTACAAAGGGTTGATAAGAATATGTTTTATCAATGTTGTGGCTCTTGTACGTAGGTATGAACGGTTCTATCCTCGTAAGCCAAGCCATGTAAAATATGCAAAAAATAAATTAGAGGCGTCTAACTTGTTTTTGTAGAGCATGTGATGTGATATGATCAAATGTTACAAATTTTATGTATGAGATGATATCTTTTGTAAATTATTGACATACCGGCAGGAGCAATATGGTTGTCTTATTATTTATGGCCTGCGTGCTGTATATCATATCCATGTGATATGTTGTAAAATTTTGATGGACAATCAAGGTGGAGGTGCCACGGACGTTGGTGTCACGCCGGTGGAATGATGGAGACCATACCATGATGCACAAGATGGATATCAAGTGCAAGAAGGACCATATCATATCACATTATCCATGCATGTGATGTTAATCCTTTTATGCATCTTATTTTTCTTAGATCGCGACGGTATCATTATAAGATGATCCCTCTCACTTAATATCAAGATAATAATGTGTTCTTCCTTAAGTATGCACCGTTAAGAAAGTTCGTCATTTTGAGACACCACGTGATGATCCGGTGTGATAGACTTAACGTTCGCATACACCGGGTGTTTTCAAGCCTAGCATGTACAGACATGGCCTTGAAACACACGAGATACTACGGTTCTACTTGGCGATCCTAGCATGTACAGACATGGCCTCGGAACACGTAACCGAAAGGTAAAGCATGAGTCATATGGATGATATGATGAACATGTCGATGTTCGCCTTTGCAACTACACCGTCTCACGTGATCATCGGTTTCGGTGTAGTGAATTTGGTTCGTGTAATCACTAAAGACGACTAAGAGGGATGTTGTTTTTGAGTGGGAGTTCATGGGATAATTTTAGAATTAACTTGAACTTAATTTCTCAAAAACTTAGTCTAAATAGTCTTTGCAAATATTTTGTAGATCATGGCACCACCTACCTTCAATTTCAATATTTTCATGGAGAGATAAAAACTAGCGAACAATGGAAGCAACTTTACCAACTGGGTACTTAACCTGACGATTCTCCTTACCGCTTGCAAGAAGCTCTATGTGCTTGATGCACCGCTAGGTGACCAGCCCGCTGATGATGCTTCTGAGGAAGATAAAAATGTTTATCTGACTCAACAACAAGACCATAGTATAGTTCATTGCGGCATCCTTTATGGATTAGAGCCAGAGCTGCGAAAACGTTTCGAGAACAGCACTGCCTATGCTACAATGGGAGAATGGAAAATGATTTTCGATACCCATGCCGCAGTTGAGAGTTATGATGCTTCAAAAGAGTTCTTTAGCTGCATGATGGAAGGTAAAACCCCCGTTAGTGAGCACATACTCAAAATGTCTGCGTACGCTGATAAGCTCATAGCCTTGGGAATAACGATTCTCATTGAGCCAGGGATACATCATGTTCTCCAATCTCTGCCACCTAGTTACAAGAACTTCTTCATGAACTATAATATGCAAGGCATGAAGAAGTATCTTCCTGAGCTTCTCTCGATGCTTAAAACTGCTGAAGTGGAGATCAAGAAAGAACATCAAGTGTTGATGATCAATAAGACCACTAGTTTCAAGAAAGGCAATAAAGGCAAGCCAATGGTCAACTTCAAGAAGGGTAGCAAGTCTGTGGCTGCACCTGAGAAGAAAACCAAGTATGGCCCTAAGCCTGAGACTGAGTGCATTTATTGCAAGGGCACTGGCCACTGGAAGCGCAATTTCCCCAAATATTTGGCAGATAGGAAGGCCGAAAAAGTGAACAAAGGTATATATGATATACTTGTTATTGATGTGTACCTTACTAGTACTCGCAGTAGCACCTGTGTATTTGATACTAGTTCGGTTGCTCACATAGGTAACTTGAAACAGGAGCTGCAGAATAAGCGACCACTAGCAAGGGATGAGGTGACGATGCGCGTCGGAAATGGATCAAGAGTTGATGTGATCGCTGTCGGGACGCTGCCTCTTCGTTTACCATCTGGATTAGTTATAAACCTGAATAATTTTTATTTGGTTCCTGCATTGAGCATGAATATCGTTTCTGGACCTTGCTTAATGCAGAGTGGTTATTCCTTTAAGTGTGTGAACAATGGTTGTTCGATTTATATGAATAATATCTTTTATGGTCACGCACATGAGAAGAATGGTTTATTTCTTTTGAATCTTGATAGTATTGATACACATATTCATAATGTGAATGCCAAAAGAATTAAATTAAATGATGATATTGCTACTTACATGTGGCATTGCCGCTTAGGTCATATTGGTGTTAAACGCATGAAGAAGCTCCATTCTTATGGACTCTTAGAATCACTTGATTATGAATCATTTGAAACATGTGAACCATGCCTTATGGACAAGATGACTAGAACCCCGTTTTCCGGAACTATGGAGCGGGCGACAGACTTACTGGAAATAATACATACTTATGTGTGTGGACCAATGAGTGTATCAGCGCGCAGTGGATATCGTTATTTCGTCACTATCACAGATGATTTGAGTAGATATGGATATATTTACTTAATGAAACACAGATCTGCGATATTTGAAAAGTTCAAAGAATTTCAGTGTGAAGTTGAAAATCATCGTAACAGAAAAATTAAATTTCTATGATCAGATCGTGGAGGTGAATATCTAAGTTACGAGTTTGGCATGCATATGAAACAATATGGAATAGTTTCACAACTCACACCTGCTGGAACACCATAGCGTAATGGTGTTTCCGAACGTCGTAATCGTACTTTATTGGATATGGTTCGATCTATGATGTCTCTTACAGATTTGCCACTATCGTTTTGGGGTTATGCACTAGAGACCACTGCATTCACTTTAAATAGGGCACCATCTAAATCTGTTGGAACGACACCGTATGAATTATGGTTTGGAAACAAACCTAAGCTGTCATTTCTAAAAGTTTGGGGATGCGATGTTTATGTGAAGAAGCTTCAACCTGATAAACTCGAACCCAAAGCGGAAAAATGCGTCTTCATAGGATACCCTAAAGAAACAATTGGGTACACCTTCTATCACAGATCTGAAGGCAAGATTTTTGTTGCCAGGAATGGATCCTTTTTAGAGAAGGAGTTTCTCTCGAAAGGTGTGAATAGTAGGAAGGTAGAACTCGACGAGGTTACTGAACCTTCTCTTCTTGGAATGGCAAGTAGCGCAGCGTCAGAAGTTGTTCCGGTGCCGACTCCGTCAGTTGAAGAGGGATCTAATGATAAAGATCATGAAACTCCATAAGAGTAAACTACCGTACCTTGCAGGTCAAGTAGGGAACGTACAACTCCTAAACTGTATGGGGATCCCGTCTTAAACTTCATGGTAGATGGAGGTGATGACCCTGTGATGTATGATGAAGCAATGATGAGCCCAGATTCCAACAAATGGCTTGAAGCCATGAAATCCGAAATAGGATCCATGTACGAAAACCAAGTTTGTACTTTGGTGGACTTACCCGATGACCGCAAGGCCGTTGAGTACAAATGGATATTTAAAAAGAAAACTGGCGCTGATGGTAATGTGACCGTTTCTAAAGCTCGACTTTTCGCAAAAGGTTTTTGAAAAATTCAAGGATTTGACTACGATGAGACTTTCTCACCGGTAGCGATGCTAAAGTCAGTTAGGATTCTGTTAGCAGTTGCTGCATTTTTCGATTATGAAATTTGACAGATCGATGTCAAAACGGCGTTCCTTAATGGTGATATTGAGGAAGAGTTGTATATGATGCAACCTAAAGGTTTTGTTGATCCTAAGGATGCTGACAAGGTATGCAAGCTTCAACGTTCCATTTATGGACTGAAGCAAGCATCCCGGAGTTGGAACCTCCGTTTTGATAAGGTGATCAAAGGATTTGGATTTGTCCAAACATATGGAGAAGCTTGTATTTACAAGAAAGTGAGTGGGAGATCTATAGCATTTCTAGTACTATATGTGGATGACATATTGTTGATTGGAAATGATATAGAACTTTTAAAAATCATAAAAGGTTATTTGAATAGTAGTTTTTTGATGAAAGACCTCGGTGAAGCAGCTTATATATTAGGCATCAAAATCTACAGGGGATAGATCAAGACGCTTAATTGCACTTCCGCAAAGTACATACCTTGACAAGATTTTGAAGAAATTTGGAATGGAAGAAAGTAAGAAGGGGTTCTTACCAATGTTGCAAGGAAAGACGTTGAGTAAGACTCAATGTCTGGCTATAGAAGAAGATAGAGAAATAACGAATAAGATTCCCTATGCTTTAGCCATAGGTTCTATCATGTATGCTATGCTATGTACAAGACCAGATGTGGCACATGCTATTAGTTTGACTAGCAGGTACCAGTCCGATCCAGGTTTGGAACACTTGACGGCGGTCAAGAATATCTTTAAGTACTTGAGAAGAACTAAGGATATGTTTCTCGTATATGGCGGTGAAGAAGAGCTCGTCGCAAGATGTTACATCGATGCTAGCTTCGACACTAATCCGGATGACTCTAAGTCACAATCTGGGTATGTATTTGTTATGAATGGAGGAGCAGTAAGCTGGAGGAGTTCCAAGCAATCTGTGGTAGCGGGATCGTCAACAAAAGCGGAATATGTTGCTGCCTCGGAGGCAACGTAGGAAGCAGTTTGGATGAAGGAGTTCATATCCCAACTAGGTGTGGTTCCGAGTGCGTTGGATCCAATGGTTATCTATTGTGACAACAATGGTGGCATAGCCAATGCTAAGGAACCAAGGTCTCACAAGAATTCCAAGCATATCAAGTGCCATTTTCACTCCATCCGTGAACATGTCGCAGATGGGGATGTGAATATTTGCAAAGTACATACGGATCTGAATGTGGCAGATCCGTTGACTAAACCTCTCCCAAAGGCAAAACATGATAAACACCAGAACTCCATGGGTGTTAGATTCATCACTATGTAATATATATTATTGCTCCTAGTGAAAGTCGGAGACTGAAGAGAATATGCCCGAGAGGCAATAATAAAGTGTTTATTATGCTATTTCTTGTTTATGATAGATGTTTATTTCTCATGCTAGAATTGTATTAACCGGAAACGTTGATACATGTGTGTTTAATAAACAAACAATCGTTCCTAGTAAAGCCTCTCTTTTAACTAGCTCGTTGATCAACCGATGATCAAGGTTTCCTGATCATGAACATGGGATGTTGTTAATAACGAGGTCATGTCATTAGGAGAATGATGTGATGAACATAAACCCAAACTAAGTATAACAATTCGATCAAGTCATTTAGTTTATGTTGTTATGTCTTTCATACGAAGTAACCTCATTCCTTAGACCATGAGATCATGTCAATCAATAATACCAGAAGGTGCCTTGATGTCATCAAACATAACGCCGTAACAGGGTTACTAGAAAGGTGACGTTGGGTATTCGGAAAGTGTTAGTTGAGGCTCATGGTTCAAGAGTGGGATTTGTCCATCCAAATGACGGAGAGATATACTCTGGTCCCTCTCGGTGATATCACATCGGCACCGCTTGCAAGCACGTGACTAGGTCACAAGGATGCCATATCACGGAACGAGTAAAAGAGTACTTGTCGACAACGAGATCGAACTAGGTATGGTTGATACCAATGATCGTATCTCGGACAAGTAAAATATCGCGAGACAAAGGGAATAGTTACGACGTTGATGGTTCAGACGATCACGAGAGTCATCGTTGAATATATAGGAGTCATCACGGATCTCCAGATACCGCTGTTGATTATTGATCGGAGAGGTATCTCAATCATGTCTATGTTATTCACGAACCTTAGGGTGACACACTTAAGGTTCGATGAAACATTTGAGAGGATAGGGAATATCGAAGAATTTTTTGGACAGCACCCAAATTGTTTCGGGGAATATTGAAATTGTTCAAGGGGTTTTTGTCGAATGGTTGTTAATATAATTAACAAATGATTCGAGGTGCTATATGCAAATTTTTTGTTAATGGAATTAACAAATATTAAAATAAAGAAATAAAAATGTTTTATTTATTTATTAAAGAAAAACCTTTGAATTTTCTTAGTGGAGTTTTAAGGGAGCATGAGTGGGTGTGAGTAAAGCTTCCACTCACATGAAGAGGGAAGAGGTGGGGGCACCCCATGGCTGGCCGCACCCCCCTTTGGGCTGCCTCCCCTCCCCTGTAAAAGGAGGGTGAGAGCTCCTGATTTTCTTATTGTTTTCCTCTAAACTTGTGTGTTTTGAATACAACTAACACGGACTAACGCTGTTTTCAGCAGAATTACTTTGGTGTCTTGTTTTTGTGCAGAAAAATAAACTTTCGGGAAAATGCCCAGAAAAGAGCCCATTGGTGTTTTCACCCCGGAAGACCCCAGGAGCCAAAAGGGGGGCAGAAGAGGAGTCACAGGGTGGCCACACCCCCTGGCGCGGGTCCCCCCTAGGCCGCGCCAACTAGGGGTGTGGGCCCCCTAGAGCCCCCCTCGGACTCCCCTTTCGAGTATAGGTAGCCTCCAACCCTAAAACTCGAGTGGGTTGGTCATATTCGAGAGAAACACAACAGAGCGCCACCGCCGTCCCGAACCTCGATTCGGGGATCAGAAGTTCCTGTTCTGGCGCCCTGCCGGGACGGGGAATTGGAGGAGATCATCGCCATCGTCATCACCAACGCCTCTCCATCGACCATCCATGTTTCCCCCATCCATGTGTGAGTAATTGCCCGCTGTAGGCTGAAGGGGATGGTAGGGATCGAATGAGATCGTCAATGTAATAATGCCGTGATTGTTAGGGCATAGTTCCTAGTATCCTCTATTAGTGCTACTGACATTGTTGCAACTTGTTATGCTTAATGCTTGCCACTTTGGGCACGAGTGGCATGATCTCAGATCTGAACATGTTATTGAATCATGATGATAATCATTGTTTCTTGATCATACCTGCAAGTTGTTTACACATATCGTTGTCCGGAACCCGAGGCCCCGAAGTGACAGAAATTGGACAACTGGAGGGGATGGCTGTGATGTGAGGATCACATGTGTTCACGGAGTGTTAATGCTTTGCTCCGGTGTTTTATTAAAAGGAACACCTTAATTACCAGTAGTTCCCTTGAGGCCCCGCTGAAAATGGGCTGGTAGGACAAAAGATGTTGTGCAAGTTCTCATTGCGAGCACGCACGACTATTTATGGAACACATGCCTATGGTTACTTAGTGCTTGGATGCTTTATCTTATTTATCTGCAATGCCCATGACATGATCATTATTTGAACTTTATTATCCATGCAACGCTCGTTCATCCATCCCTATGCCTACAGTATTTAATCTGATGTTTACTTCACACACTACTGTTGTTGTTTTCATTACACTGCTGCTATTATTTCACTACTGCTGCTACTATAAAACTGTTACTACTGATAAACCACAACGAACAAAATTACTTTCAGGTGCAGGTGAATTGACAACTCACTTGTTAAGGCTCACAAATATTCTTTGGCTCCCCTTGTGTCGAATAAATAAATTTGGGTTTTACTTCCCTCGAAGACTGTTGCGATCCCCTATACTTGTGGGTCATCAAGACTATTTTCTGACGCCGTTGCTGGGGAGCATAGATTTTTTTGTGAGCTCACCGGAGAGTATTATTATCTACTGCCATCATTTTATCATGGGTAAGACTCATGATGGAAATTTTCCTATATTACCATCCACTACAAGAAGAGTTACAACTCTGAACACCTCTGTTGCTCTTGATTCACCGTCTGTTATGAGTAAGCTGCTTACACCACCACATGCTAATTCTGCTGAATCTGAAAGTACTTTTGATACTTTTGATGAAGCTTCTACTATTCTTGATGAGAGTGGTTCTCTTGGTCCTTTCTTAGATGCTACTATTTCTAAAGCTAAAAATATTGCAAACACTGAAACTCCTGATAAAAATCATGTTACTCCTGTTGTTTCACCTGAGCTTATAGAGAATCCTAGTGATTATTTAGATGATGCCTATGTTGATCTTAATGATGATCTTATTGATGCAATATATACTATGAAAGATGATGATGCTGTTATGAGACTTATTGAAAGTCTTGTTGTTAAATATAAATGATCTCCTGATGAGAGAAGCCAAGAAATCTCTTAAAGAGAGGGGTATTAAATCTGAAGATGTGAAGAATCTTCCACCTATAGAGGAATTATGTAATCCAATCCCTCACTCACCCACTATTGAGGTACACTCTCTCCAATATTTTGATAGTAGAGATATTCCCTATAAAAAACCTCCTGATCAATGTTTAGATGAATTTGATAATTATGTTATCAAGCAAGATAATTTTAATAAGAGAGTGCAGAACCACCTTATGGAAAACACTAGAGCTATTGATAATTTGCATGGTATTATAGAAAGAACCTCTAATGATGTTTAAATGCTTGTTAAATATTTTCAAATGGTTCAAACTCAAATAGATCAACTTGCTAAAGTACAAAAAGATTTGCTAGTTAATGCTTCTAAAGAAAAACATGCTTATGAAATAAGAACTAGAAGTGGTATTGCTACACAAGATCCTTTATATCCTGAGGGACATCCTAAAAGAATTGAACAAGATTCTCAGCAAACTAGTGATATTATTACTCATACTAAGAAGAAAAAGAAACATAAAACTGCTGTAGAATCCTCTGAGCTTAACAAAGATCATAATAGTATATCTATCTCTGATGCTGAAACTGAAAGTGGTAATGAAAAGAATGATGCTTCTGATAAAGAAGAACCTGTAGCTGAACCTGAAAAGCAAACTAAAACTGCAAAGTATACTAAGGAAGATTTCATTTCTAATAAACATGGTAATGAGAGAGAACCTTGGGTACAAAGACCAATGCATTTCCCTGGTAAGAAACACAAATCTAAGGAAGAAGAACACTATAACAAGTTTTGTGAATGGATGAAACCTTTGTTCTTGCAAATTCCTTTAACTGATGCTATTAAATTGCCTCCTTATGCAAAATATATGAAAGATATTGTCTCTAACAAAAGGAAGATTCCTAATGAGGAAATCTCCACTATGCTTGCTAATTACTCCTTTAATGGCAAGGTTCCTGAGAAGCTTGGAGACCCTGGTATACCTACTATTCCCTGTTTTATTAAAAATAATTATGTTAGAATTGCTTTGTGTGATTTGGGAGCTAGAGTTAGCGTCATGCCTTTTACTCTCTATAAAAGACTCCTCCTAGAAAAATTGATACCAGCTAATATATCTTTGCAAATGGCTGATAAGTCCACTGCTATTCCTATGGGTATATGTGAGGATGTTCCTATTCAAGTTACTAATAATTGTCTGATATTAACTGACTTTGTTGTGTTGGAAATGCCTGAAGATGATAATATGTCTATTATTCTTGGAAGACCTTTTCTTAATACTGCAGGGGCTGTTATTGATTGCAATCAAGGAAAAGTTACTTTTAATGTTAATGATAAAGAGCACACTGTTTATTTTCCCAAGAAGATTGATAGAAATATGGTCTAAATTCCATTGAAAATGTTGAGACCATCAAGATTGGAGAATTTTATTATCCTATTCCAAAGCCACCCAAAGAATATGAAATCATTATGATTGCGACTATGTCTATCAGGGTTGAGGTAACATGAGTATTTAGTGAAAAACAAAGTTTTGTTTGATATAAAATTATTCTGGCAGCAAGACTTGATCACCCTTGTTAACAAAATGATTTTAAATGAAGTCGACAATGTTTTCACTATGTTTTCACCTTCCCCATTATGTTTTCACCATGTTTACTTCTGTTATCACATTATTACTTGAGTGCAATCATGTTTTCCACCATCCTTATGCATATTTTCCTGATGTTTTCACTCTGATTACTGAAGTTATGCATGTTTTCACCATCCATACTTTTGTTTTCACCACTACCACCTTTGTTTTCTTTGGTATTCTTTCATTAGAGTGTCATAGAACCTCTGTAGTTCTGGTTTTGGTTTTCTTTTCCTTGTTTTCACTTTCGTTTTCCCGGTTTTATTAATTATTAAAATTCTGGAAATACCTCAAAAATAAAGTTTCTCGAAAAATTCCAGAAAAAATATAATAAATTTTTACGTAAAAAATGAGGCAGAAAGCCACCTGGGAGACCCCAGGGGGACCAACCAGGCAGGCACACCCCAGGGTGACGCGGACAGGCCCTAGTGGCGCCAGCACATGGTGTGGGGCCCCCTGGCCCCCCCACTTACTCTCTCCACTGCCCAAGTCCTCTCTCTCACCTACCAAACTGGAACCATTTCTGGATCCCGTGTTCTTGGTGTTCTTCCTCTGGATTTTTGAGCTCCTTCTTGATCCCATCATTTGTGCTGATTTTTGGTGTGTTTGATCTCCGGTATGTGACTCCTCCGATGATCCAAGTAGAATTTTGTTTAGTGAAGTATTTCTTGAGTATTTTGCCATAGTACGTGACAGGTTATGTGAGTTTTCATGCTTGATTTGAGTAGAAATAATATAGTTTTGATGTATGTTTAGCTCTCATATAAGTCCTATAGTAGTTTCCACCTTATAGTTGCTTGCAATTAATTTTTATGATGATTGTTGAAAAATTTCAGAGATGGATAATTACAACTTTGGTGAGATGTTTAGGAGTGATGCTCCTAGAAGGACAAGGCCATCACGCTCGTCTACTTCAGTGAGGCCATCATATAATGAAGACGTTATTGTGTCAACTATTGATGATGCGGAAGATGACGGTATCATTCATCCATCTAGCTTTCCTTGCCGTACATTTTTAAGAAGTGCATGTCTTTTAGATTATTTTCTTATACTTATTGAGAGAGTTGGTCTCACCAACTTTTCGGAGGACGAAAGCCCTTAGTATGCCACGCTCACAAAAGCTTTTGTTAAGAGCTTTAAATTTCGGAACACTGAATATGGTCCAACTTTTGCATTCTAGTTATATAGTAGTCATATGTATTTGTCCTTGGTGGAATTTTGTAATATTATAGGTATCGACGCCACTGGGACGGCAAGCATGATTCAAGATAGACCAGCAGACCTCCAAGGGATCTACCGAGAGATCACCAACGATGACGGTCGCTCATCCCAGCGTGGGAAGATAAGGAACATTCCACTTCCTGCTCTTATATACTTTACTTACTATATTGGTACTATTATTCTTGGTAGGGAGAACACTAGCGATGTTTCTAATTATCACCTTGCTTTCATTGATGCTGCACTGAACCGTAGCACAAAGTATAACCTTGGTGCACTTGTTGCACGCCGCCTTGCTGCTTCTGGGCCTATTTTTGGTGGCATTATTGCTACACGTGTAGCAGCTGCTTTGCATGTTTCCATTGATCCTGATGATGAAATAATTGCTCCACATAGGCTTAACCTTGCTGCTATGAAATCCCATCAGTTTGTCACTTCCAACTCTACTAATGAACGTTTATTATATAGAGTTTTATATATGGATGGATAAGAGCGGAAAGTTACTTTGCCGTAACCTGTTTTGTTTAAGATTGACAGGTCACCATGGTCGCTATCCAAGGAGCAGGTACACGAGCATCTGAGCACCATGGAGTTTTACCGGCAACAGGAGAGGCGAGACGCGCCTCCCGAGGACCACAACACGCAGTACACTAGCGCATCCTCGAGCACATATCAGGAGGAGGCTTCCTCCTCAGCCTATTACGGGGGCGGCACCTCTTGGGCCCCTTTGTGATTTATCTCTACTTAGGCCAAAAGCCTAAGCTTGGGGGGAGGTATACCAACATCACACTCATTTATATATCATGTTTGGTCGGTTCTTTGTATATCCGTTTCTTTCGCTTGTTTTCGTTTCTTTCTCTTCTTTAGTTTTTATTGTTTTGATTCTTGTTTTCAAAAACACAAAAAGACCAAAAATATTTCTGTTGTATCTCTTTTTTTATTCTTTAGTTTCTTTATCTGGTTTGCTTTATCTTTTAGTTGCAGTTTAATATTCAAAAACCCAAAAATATTTTGTTTGGTTTGTTTGTTCTCTTTTGTTCGTGCTTAATTGAAAAACCCAAAAATATTTGTTGTTCTTCTTTGGTTTTATAAAGTTTGTTGCAGAGACTCAACAGTCGTCCATGACTCTATTGGAGCTTGGTTTTCATTATATATTATTCGAGCCACAAGTGAAGAGCAATAATGACGATATACGACAATTCAAGTTGTGGTGAGAGGCTGGTATGAACTCTATTTGCTTTCATTTTTTTAACATAATTCCATCTATGTGACCATGCTTAGTTTGTTCGTATAAGATATACGTGACTTAATGGCTGCTTAATAGTTCATGCTCTCTCATGTTTTGTTCCAATTTATTGATAGTAAATGACCTGTCATATAAATATTTGTTTGCATTGTCCTATTCATAGAAGGATATGATATTGTGGTAGCCTCCTCTGACTGTTTCATTTGAATCGACTTGGCACATTCTTATGCATGCTAAGACTGAAAAGAAAAAAGTCAATAAGCCTCGATGATTTATTTTGCCTCAGATTTCTAGTATCAATTTTATGACTCAGTTAATTTTACTTTGTCGCAAACATGATTATGATAGTTGTTGCTCTCTTGATTGTCGCTCCCTGTCTATTTGCTAGCCTTCACCTATACTGAGTATGAGCTCTACTCGTGCATCCAAATCCCCAAAACCAAAGTTTGCCAAATGTATCCACCATACCTACCTATATGTGGTATTTAACCGCCACTCCAGGTAAATTTCTCATGTGCTACATTTAAAACCTGCTAAAAATTATTCCTGTTTTGTGCCCCTGTTTTAGCTCATGAGGGCGTAAATAGAGAATCTTTATCTCGCTTGTTGATTGGATTTCACACCCTGGACTAGTGGCTTCATCCGCTTATCCAAATGATAGAAGAGATTGCACCGGGGTGCCCAGCCCCAAATTAATACACACAAATTCTTGATGCTCGTGATACACACGTTGGTTGGGAGACCCCAAGAGGAGGGTGTGATGAGCACAGCGGTAGGTATTTCCCCTTAGTTAGGAACCAAGGTTATCAATCCAGTAGGAGAAACAGGTCCTTCGGAAGGTTGATGCCACTGTCGGTGGTGCTGGCGCTTCACCGGTGTCAGCAACAACGTGGAACCTGCACACAACACAACCAAAATACTTTGCCCCAACGGTACAGTGAGGTTGTCAATCTCACCGGTCTTGCTGAAAAAAAAGATTAGACATATAGTGTGGAAAAGAGTGTATGCTTGTAGTAAGTAAAGAAAGCAGGAATTAGTTGTGGTTTGCTTTAACAGTGTAGAAAAATGGACCGGGCTTCATAGTTTCACTAGTGGCGTCTCTCCATAAAAGATAGCATGCTGGGTGAACAAATTTACATCTGGGGAATTGACAAATAGAGGTTGCACCATAGTGCACAATATAACATGAACATTACTATGATATTTAGTGCGGGCATTACAACAAGATACATAGACCGACATCCATCTGCATCTATGACTAATAATCCACCCTCAGGTTATCATCCGAACCCCCTTAGGTATTAAGTTGCAAGCAACAGATAGTTGCATTAAACAAAGTGCGTAATGTAAGCAATTATTATGCACGCGGGCACTCTCACAGCTGTTTTCTCCCTAATGGCAACAACACATCCTCCCCTTCACGTTTCCGTCACTCGAGCAAGGCAACAAGGAGGCATGAACCCACTATCAAGCATATATACTCCCTCTTGGAGTCACTAGCAACTACTTGGCCAGAATAACCACTAGCAACGGAAAGCATGCAAGATCACAAATAAAATATGCAATAAATACTATAATCAACTTGGCATAAGGTCAATATTCATCGGATCCCAGCAAACACATCATATAGAATTACATAAGATCATTCTCGACCATGATAGGCAGCTCACGAGATCTAAACATGGAGGCATATGAGACGGAGACAACCATCTAGCTACAGCTACGAACCCGTAGTCCAAGGATGAACTACTCATGCATCACTCCGGAGGCAGGCATGGTGATGTAAAAGCTTCCGGTGATGATTTCCTCTCCGGCAGGGTGCCGGAAACAGCTTCAAAACCCTCCTGATCTAGGGTTGACGGTGACGCCGGCTGCAGAACTTTTTCGCGGATTTTGATCAGGTTCTTAGGGTTTTCCATCCGGGGGGCTTCAATAGGCGAAAGGGCAAAGGCGGTGGAGCTCCAGGGGCCCCACACCCATAGGTGGCGCGCCCAGGGGGACCCGCGCCACCCTATGGTGTGGCCCCCCTGTTGCCCCTCTTCGACTCCTCTTCAGTCTTCTGGATGCTTCCGGGGAAAATAGGACTTCCGGGCTTCGAACTTTCCAATTCCGAGAATATTTCCAGAACAACTTTTCTGAAACTAAAAACAACAGAAAACAGGGAACTGGCTCTGTGGCATCTTGTCAATAGGTTAGTCCGGAAAATCGATAAAAATGACATAAAGAAGGAATAAAACATGTAGCAATTAGCATAATATCATCATGGAGCATCAGAAATTAGGGATACATTTATGACGTATCAAGGATCCCCAAGTTTAGTTCCTACTCGTCCTCGAGTAGGTAAACGATAAAACAATAATTTCTCAGGTGACATGCTACTAACATAAACTTGATCAATCTAATGTAAAAGCATATGCACGTTGAGATCATAAAACTTTAAACATAGGCATGATAAATAAAACTTTAATAATAAAGCATAGCAATTACTTTGCATCACGAATAGTAACTCAAATAAAAGATCATGAATAATAATGCAAAGAAAGGTAAGTATAGAGAAAACATGGAAAAGTGATATTTCTCTAGTCCTTAAGAGTGGGGCAAAACTTAAATGCCAGGACACCTTCAAAGTTCAAGAGGAAGACTAGAACAAATAATTTAAGAACAAATGATATCACATCATGAAGTAAATATTGATGCTCATGGGACAAATGCACATAGAACTCAGAATGAAAAAAATGCTCTCTCAACTATGCATAAAGTTAGAAGATGGAGACTCAACATAAAAGTAAAAGAAAGGCCCTTCGCAGAGGGAAGCAGGGATCACTCATGTGCTAGAGCTTTTATTTTATTAAACAGAGGTATTAAAAGTTTGACATTTGTGGAGGAATGTCTATATTTTGGGAGATGTATGTTAATATCAACGAATGGTAAACAGAAAATACAGTACGTCACAAGCCAACTGGATTCACAAGAGCGGCTCCCATGGTGAAGGACGCAACTGGTGTAGAAGGTCATCCCTCTTTCTCTTTTGTTTACACAATTATGCTTTGACTGATAAATCAGGGGCAAAAATAGTGAAGAGAATTTGTTTGTATTAATTTGGGGCTAGGCACCCCGCTGCCAGCTCTTCTGTCATTTGGATAAGCGGATGAATCCACTACTCCAGGGTGTGAAATCCAATCAACAAGTGAGATAAAGATTCTTTATTCACGTCCTCATGAGAAAAAACAGGAACATAATGCAGGAGTAATTTTGAAGGTTTTAAAGGTAACACATGAGCAATTTACTTTGGAATGGCAGTTAAATACCACATGTAGGTAGGTATGGTGGACACAATGGGAATTTTTTTGGTTTAAAGGAGTTTGGATGCACGAGTAGAGCTCATACTCAATAGAGGTGGAGGCTAGCAAAAGACTGGGAGCGACAAATCAAGAGAGCATACATGCCATAATCATGCATAGTGACATAAGCATCATTAATTAAAACATAAGCAGTATCGCAAGTTCAAAAACTAAGTGGTCATGGAGGCTATTCGTGACTGGTTTGTAGTCATAAACATGGTGTGAGCATGCGCCAAGTCAACCAAATAAAACATTCGAAAGAGAATACCATGTATTGATGCTTTACTATGCCAAGAACAACTCTTGAATCTTTCAAGACATATTAAACACTCTCAGCTATTTGAGGCTAATCATGCTACTCAATAACCACAAGGATTTAAAACTAAAATAACATTTATAATGGCATGAAAAAGTTCTAGCCACGGTCTATACAAGCTTCTACTAGTACTGTTATAAATTCTACTTCAAGCAGCAATTTTCTTTCTCCCAACAAGCACCATACAAAACATGCTTTAACAAAAATACTCTTTATAATACAGCAAGCAAACATGAGAGTACTCAAATAATACTACTAAAACTAACAACTCTGATAAGAGATGCATGCAAAACAGGAGCTGAATAAATAAATCAACTAGACAGAGATTTAGAATACAAAGTATTCTCATGAAAAAGCGGAGCGTGTCACTATCCAATAAAAGAATTATTGGGTCCAACCAAGCTTATTGAAAAAGTAAAAAAAAAAATTGAAAGCAAAAGCAAAAACAAACTGAAAACAAAAATAAAAGACGCTCCAAGTAAAGCACATAAGATGTGACCGAATAAAAAATATTTTGACTAGAAGTGACCTGATAATTTGTTGATGAACAAGGGGATGCCTTGGGCATCCCCAAGATTAGACGCTTGAGTCTTCTTGGAATTTTCTTGGATGTACCACCGGGGCATCCCCAAGCTTCAGCTTTTCACTCTTCTTGATCACATCATATCATCCTATTCTCTTGACCCTTGAAAACTTCGTTCACATCCAAATTCTCACAAATTTCATTAGCAATGTTAGTGCAATTGAAATAATAAATTCACATGGTTTAGTTTCAACACAAGTCTAACACTAAAAAACACATTAGATACTTTCACAACTTCTTTTAAAACTCTTTTTCTCAAAAGAACACCAAAAGAAAGAGATTAAGATGCAAATGCGATAAATGGCAGAAATCTGTCAAAACAGAACAGCAGATAAAGATCGATTTTTTTCAAAAATCTTCTGTTGCTCAAATAAAAAAGTGATCTTATAAGAAAATTTGCGTATATAACTCAGGATTAAGCACAAAAAGGTCAGGTCATTTTGATTTTTTTGTGATTTTTAACGGAATTAATAGTGGACAGCAGAAATCTGTTTCCTACGCAGAAATCCGAAATATAGTGTCAACTTTCCAATAGAGGCTTTACTTGGCTCAACAAAAACTCAAAAGAAAAGATACAGCGGGGTTCCTAAGGAAACCGACAACACCCAGGTGCAAAGCAAACCAAAGAAAACTAAAGAAAACAGGTTGAAAACAGCGAAATAAAACGGGTTGTCTCCCGGTAGCGCTTTTCTTTAACGCCTTTCAGCTAGGCATAAAAGGGAAGATGCTCACATAAGAAATATGAATTAAGCAAAAGAGAGCATCAAGAAGAAAGTATAAAACAAATTTAAGTCTAACTCACTTCCTATTCATAGGAATCTTGTAAATAAATAAATCAAAGAAACTCAAACTAGAGATCATGGGAAGGTAGAACAACAACAACTTGAAAACTTTCAACAAAAAGAGAGGTATTTTAGTAACATGAAAGTTCCTACAACCATATTTTCCTCTCTCATAATAATTTTCAGTAGCATCATGAACAAAATCAACAACACAATTATCACATAAAGCATGTTTGTCATGGTCTAAAAGCACACAATTCATATCAAGCTCAAAAACAGTGGGATCAAAATTTAAAATCAGCTCTTCTTTTCGCCCACTTTTAGAAATAGCAAAACAAGATAATTGGTCACTCTTAAAAGGTATAGGAGACATTATAGCAATCATATTTTCAGTAGCATTATGATTTATAACATCAAGTAACATAGGATCATCATCAAGAGCATTATCATAAGATTTATCCAAGTAGCATGGATTATCATAAATAACAGTAGCAATATCATTCTCACAAGTTTCATTCATAGTAGTATCAAGGTCACAAGTATAGAAAGTATCAATTTCATAAAAAAATGTATGAGTTAAAGAGTTACTATCATTTGGAGGTAGACATGGGTAGCTCCATTCTTCCTCCTCTTTTTCATCCAATGAGCTTCTAGATTCAGCAATTTCTTCTTCCATAGGTTGAGAGAATTTATTAAGATATTCCATTATGTAGTAATTAGAATCCTTGTAATTATCAAAGCAATATTCAAGTATAGCATAAATCTCATATTTATAAGGTGCATCATCAATACTTTCAAGCAAATAGGAAATTTCGAATGCACCCTTCCAGCAATAAATTCTTCAATTTGTTCCACATCATATAATTCATAATTCCCCTTAACATAAGAAGATATGGTAACATTATCATTATACTCACATTGAAAAGTGAGATGTTTATACCTCCTACAGCAGCAAGATTTATCAAAGCAATAAGTAACATTATAGGTGGAGCACAAGTTTTTAGCATAGTCATGCAATTTATTAATTTGCTCCCATAAGTGTATCACTTTTTGTGACAAGCAGTGTTCCTTATAATGTTTTTGTTGTTTATCCGTGAACCCACATTGCCTAAAAGATCTAGTTTCAAAGACATCAAACATTGATAGCAAGCATGATAACGCAAAAATAGCAAGTGAATGCTTCACTTGAAAATACTTGAGTTGCCCTTTTATGACATAAAGTAAACTAATTTTTTGTGTTTTTTATAAAGAGAAACAAAACAAGACAAAATAAAAACAAGACAATAAACAAAATAAAGAGGTTGAGAGTGAGAGACTCCCCTTGCCAGAAGACTTCTTCCTCCCCGGCAACGGCGCCATAAAATATCCTTGATGCTCGTGATACACACGTTTGTTGGGAGACCCCAAGAGGAGGGTGTGATGAGCACGGCGGTAGGTATTTCCCCTTAGTTAGGAACCAAGGTTATCAATCCAGTAGGAAAAAGAGGACCTTCGGAAGGTTTATGCCACTGACGGTGGTGCTGGCGCTTCACTGGTGTCAGCAACAACGTGGAACCTTCACACAACACAACCAAAATACTTTGCCCCAATGGTATAGTGAGGTTATCAATCTCACCGGTCTTGCTGAAATAAAAAGATTAGACGTATAGTGTGGAAAACAGTGTATGCTTGCAGTAAGTAAAGAAAGCAGGAATTAATTGTGGTTTGCTTTAACTGTGTGGATAAATGGACCGGGGTTCATAGTTTCACTAGTGGCGTCTCTCCATAAAAGATAGCATGATGGGTGAACAAATTACAGTTGGGCAATTGACAAATAGAGGTTGCACCGTAGTGCATAATATAACATGAAGATTACTATGATATTTAGTGCGGGCATTACAACAAGATACATAGACTGACATCCATATGCATCTATGACTAATAATCCACCCTCAGGTTATCATTCGAACCCACTTAGGTATTAAGTTGCAAGTAACAGATAATTGCATTAAACAAAGTGTGTAATGTAAGCAATGATTATGCACGCGGGAACTCTCACCGCCGTTTTCTCCCTAATGGCAACAACACAACTTCCCCCTTGACGTTTCCGTCACTCGAGCAAGGCAACAAGGAGGCATGAACCCACTATCAAGCATAAATACTCCCTCTTGGAGTCACTTGCAACTACTTGGCCAGAATAACCACTAGCAACAGAAAGCATGCAAGATCACAAATAACATATGCAATAAAGACTATAATTAACTTGGCATAAGGTCAGTATTCATCGGATCCCAGCAAACACAGCATATAGAATTACATAAGATCAATCTCGATCATGTTAGACAGCTCACGAGATCTAAACATGGAGGCGTATGAGGAGGACACAACCATCTAGCTATATCTACGATCCCGTAGTCCAAGGATGAACTACTCACGCATCACTCCGGAGGCAGGCATGGTGACGTAGATGCCTCCGGTGATGATTTCCTCTCCGGCAGGGTGTCATAAATAGCTTCAGAACCCTCCTGATCTAGGGTTGACAGTGACGGATGCTGCAGAACTTTTTCGGGGATTTTGATCAGGTGCTTAGGGTTTTCCATCCGGGGGTCTTAAATAGGCGAAAGGGCTAAGGTGGTGGAGCTCCAGGGGCCCCACACCCATAGGTGGCGCGACCAGGGGGACCTGCTATGGTGTGGCCCCATGGTTCCCCTCTTCGACTCCTCTTCGGTCTTCTAGATGCTTCCGGGGGAAATAGGACTTCCAGGCTTCGAACTTTCAAATTCCGAGAATATTTCTAGAACAACTTTTTTGAAACTA
Source organism: Alopecurus myosuroides (assembly GCA_028641055.1). Classification (NCBI taxonomy): domain Eukaryota; kingdom Viridiplantae; phylum Streptophyta; class Magnoliopsida; order Poales; family Poaceae; genus Alopecurus; species Alopecurus myosuroides. The sequence continues at coordinate 20,929,451 of CM054062.1, forward strand.
AAAACAGTAGAAAACAGGGAACTAGCTTTATGGCATCTTGTCAATATGTTAGGCCGAAAATCGATAAAAATGACATAAAGAAGGGAGAAAACATGTAGCAATTGGCATAATATCATCATGGAGCATCAGAAATAGGGGATACGTTTATGACATATCAATTCTCTTCACTCTTTTTTCCCCTGATTTACCAGTCAAAGCATAACTGTGTAAACAAAAGAGAAAGAGGGATGACCTTCTACCCAGATGCGTCCTTCACATGGGAGCCGCTCTTGTGAATCCAGTTGACTTGTGACGTACTGTATTGTCTGTTTACCATTCGTTGACATAAGCATACACCTCTCTGAAAATGTTTTCAATACCTCTGTTTAATAAAATAAAAGCTCTAGCACATGAGTGATCCATGCTTCCCTCTACAAAGGGCCTTTCTTTTAATTTTATGTTGAGTCTCCACCATATTATTTGAGCACTTTCTTGAGAGCACAATGGTCGTTCTTAGTGTGATGTGTTTGTCCTAAAGTACGGTTCATTGTGGTATAACTTTGATACTTGTATCTTTGATATATTTACTTCTAATCTTCCCTTGAACTTCAGAGGTGCCCTGGCATTTATGTTTTTCCCCACACTTAGGGGCAAGCGAGATACCACTTTATTAGATCCTTTTTATGATTACTTCAATCTTGCAAATAGTTATGCTTCATGTTGTTTATTATTAATATGTTGTTATCTCTTCATGGTTTGCATAGCTATTAAGTGACAGTATCTTGCATGTATCTTATCATGAGCATAATTAAGTATTTGATCACATAGTGAATATATTTACATCATATGAAAGAAATGTGTTCGTAAAAGTATTTTATCGCACTCAGTTGTCACTGAATTGCTTGAGGACAAGCAATAAGCTAAGCTTGGGGGAGTTGATACGTCGAAAACGTATCTCCTTTTCTGAACACTTTTCTTATGGTTTTCCTCTAAACTTGTGTGTTTTGAATACAACTAACACGGACTAACGCTGTTTTCAGCAGAATTACTTCGGTGTCTTGTTTTTGTGCCGAAAAATCAACTTTCCGGAAAATGCCCAGAAAAGAACCCATTGGTGTTTTCACCTCGGAAGACCCCAGGAGCCAAAAGGGGGGCAGAAGAGGAGCCACAGGGTGGCCCCACCCCCGGCGCGGGTCCCCCCTAGGCCGCGCCACCTAAGCGTGTGGGCCCCCAGAGCCCCCTCGGACTCCCCTTTTGACGACAAGTAGCCTCCAACCCTAAAACCCGAGGGTTTCGTCATATTCGAGAGAAACACAAGAGAGCGCCGCCGCCGTCCCGAACCTCGATTCGGGCATTAGAAGTTCCTGTTCTAGCACCCTGGCGAGACGGGGAAGTGGAGGAGATCATCGACATCGTCATCACCAACGCCTCTCCATCGACCATCCATGTTTCCCCCATCCATGTGTGAGTAATTCCCCGTTGTAGGCTAAAGGGGGTGGTAGGGATTGGATGAGATCGTTCATGTACTAATGTCGTGATTGTTAGCGCATAGTGCCTGGTGTCCTCTATTAGTGCTATTGACATTGTTGCAACTTGTTATGCTTAATGCTTGCCACTTTGGGCCCGAGTGCCATGATCTCAGATCTGGACATGTTATTGAATCACGATGATAATTATTGTTTCGTGATCATACTTGCAAGTTGTTTACACATATCGTTGTCTGGAACGCGAGGCCCCAAAGTGACTATGATGTGAGGGTCACATGTGTTCATGGAGTGTTAATGCTTTGCTCCGGTGTTCTATTAAAAGGAACACCTTAATTACCAATAGTTCCCTTGAGGCCCCGCTAAAAACGGGCTGGTAGGACAAAAGATGGTGTGCAAGTTCTCATTGCGAGCACGTATGACTATTTACGGAACACATGCCTATGGTTACTTTGTGCTTGGATGCTTTATCATATTTATCTGCAATACCCATGACTTGATCATTATATGAACTATCTTATCCATGTAACGCCCGTTCATCCATCCCTATGCCTACAGTATTTAATCCCGCTGTTTACTTCAAACACAACTACTGCTATTATTTCACTACTGCTACTACTATAAAACTTTTACTACTGATAAACCACTACGAACAAAAGTACTTTCAGGTGCAGGTGAATTGACAACTCACTTGTTAAGGCTCACAAATATTCTTTGGCTCGCCTTGTGTCGAATCAATAAATTTGGGTTTTACTTCCCTCGAAGACTGTTGCGATCCCCTATACTTGTGGGTCATGAAGACTATTTTCTGGCGCCGTTGCCGGGGAGAATAGCTTTATTTGCAAGCTCATCGGAGAGTACTGTTATCTACTGCCATCATTCATCATGGGTAAGACTCGTGATGGAAAGTTTTCTATATTAACATCCACTACAAGAAGAAGTACAACTCTGAACACCTCTGTTGCTCTTGATTCACCGTCTGTAGTAAGTTGCTTACACCACCACATGTTACTTCTGCTAAATCTGAAAATTCTTCTGATACTTTTGATGATGCTTCTACTGTGCTTGATGAGAGTATTTCTCTTGGTCCTTTCTTAGATGCTACTATTCCTAAAGCTAAAAATATTGCAAACACTGAAACTCCTGATAAAAATCCTGTTACTCCTGCTTTTTCACCTCAGTTTAGAGAGAATTCTAGTGATGATTTTGATGATTCCTATATTGAACTTAGTAATGATCTTATTTATGAAATACAAGCTATGAAGGATAAAGATGTTGTTATACGTCTTATTGAAAGTCGTGTTGTTAAATATAAAATATCTCCTGATGCTAAGTTTGCCACTTCTCCCATTAATATTAGGGATAAGGATTATGATTTCTCTCTTGATTTATCTTATATATCTATTGTTGAGAAAGAACCTTTTCGTGGAACTGAAAATGAAAGTGCTATGAAACATATGAATGAGCTCCCCTCTCTGAGTAGTTTGTTCTCTGATGATCTTAAGAAAAGCATCTATTTTGTTACTAAAATATTCACTTTCTCATTAAAAGATGAAGCTAAAACTTGGTTTAACGATTTTTCTACTGGATCTATTGATAGCCCTATTGGTTTGGTTAATGCTTTCTTTCAGAAATATTTTCCTGCTAGTGCTCAACATGCTGCTTTACAAAATATATTTAATTTCATGCAATTAGAAGAAGAGAAATGGCCTGTATCTTGGGCAAGGTTTTGTTTTAGTTAGGACTACACCTGTGCATAAGCTATAAGATACTAAACTTCTTGATATATTCTATAATGGACTAACTGTTGAATCTAGGACATACTTGGATAGTTGTGCTGGTTGTGTTTTCAGGCAAAGAACTCCAGAAGAAGCTGATGAATTAATGGCTAAAATAAGCCAAAATCATGATGATTGGACTATGGTTGAGCCTGAGCCGACTCCTACTCCAGTATCAACATCAACACCAACACCCAAGAAGAAGAGGGGGAATGACTGAATTAAATGATGAAGTGATGAGAGAAGCCAAGAAATCTCTTAAAGAGAGGGGTATTAAATCTGAAGATATGAAGAATCTTCCACCTGTAGAAGAATTATGTAAGCCAATCCCTCACTCATCCACCATTGAGGTACACTCTCTCCAATATTTTGATAGTAGAGATATTCCCTATAATAAACCTCCTGGTCAATGTTTAGATGAATTTGATAATTATGTTATCAAGAAACATAATTTTAATATGAGGGTGCAAAATCACCTGATGGAAAACTCTAGAGCTATCGATAATTTCCATGGCATTATAGAAAGAACCTCTAATGATGTTAAAATGCTTGTTAACATTTTCAAATGGTTCAAACTCAAATTGATCAACTTGCTAAAGTGCAAAAAGATTTGCTAGTTAATGCTTCTAAATAAAAACATACTTATGAAATAAGAACTAGAAATGGTATTGCTACACAAGATCATTTATATCCTGAGGGACATCCTAAAAGAATTGAACAAGATCCTCAGTGTCGCACCCGGACTTCTAAAGGATACTCGCCGTTCCGTTGAACAGTAGTAGATTGGATTACGGGGCTTACCGGCACCCGCGTCCTCTTACGAGTAGGCCAACACACGTATGTGTGACAACCAACCCCTATCTGTTCAGCGTCGACGTAAACTATCCCATAGAAATCAGGACACTTCCATTGACGTACTTCAAACCATACACACATGGTACGTCAACGGCGTTGAACAACTGATATCACAACAGATCTCTACGACACAAAAGATGGAAATAAGGTGCAAATAGCTCTCATTAGAGCAGAGATAGCAAATACAATCATTCAGAGGACACATGTCCCAACATATCATCATTACATCACAGCGGAAGCATTCAAAATGTCTGAGTACAGACAAGATCCAAATAGGCCTAAGAGGCCGGAAACGAACAGACGGAGCCCATCCACGAAGTCTCGGATCCTGCCCGGGTCCGCTATCTACTCGTCAGCAGTCTCGTCATACTCCACGTAGTAGCCACCATGTAGATCCTCGGAAACGTCGTCTGCGGAAACCACAGCCCCAAAGGGGTCAGTACATAAACGTACTGGCAAGCAAGACTCACAGTTCACCAAAGTGTAACCCGCCAACACCAAGCACAGATGCTTTGGGTTCAACGGAAGGAAGGGGATATAAAAGATGTTGCAACTGGCTGCTCTAAACAACTACAGAGTTTCTACCACTTCCGGCTACCAGAAAGGAGATAAGATCGTGTATCGTAACCAACCTATCAACTAACCTCAAACAAACCCATCCTGGATCTCGCCCCTTATCCAAAGAAGCAATCCGAGGATAACTCACACAGTTGAATTAATGATGGTTCATATTATTGTGTCAATAAGCCTATTACTAGTCAAGTTGTTAATCATTCGGTGTGAGGTTGTTAATCATTAGGTTTAAGTTGTCCTGAGTACTTGTTAGCCAGTACTTTCACCAAGTAATCCATAACCGCGGAAAACACGGCTTCTCGAGAAGATTTATCCCTGCAGGGTTGCACCAATTTGGCCGTACACGTATGAATAACCCGCCAGATGGAAAGTCCCTTCCACCAAGCGGGGCACTCAACACAACTCAACTCTTCTTCGCATCAAGCCCAAAGCACCTTGGGCGCACGGCTAATCGAGCCCCGAAGAAAAGGGACCCTCATAGCACTCTAAGACCGTGTCCCCCTATATGCCGACTACAAAAGTTCCACCCTGGCCTGGGCTCGCAAAAACAGGCATGCGGCAAATGGAAAACACGAACTAAATGAGGCGATTTGGACGAGATGCGAATCGAATCAAATTGAGGGGGCGCCCATACTCGCTTCCCACATGCGGTTAGTGCGCTCATCATGGATCAGTAGACAAGACCCTTTTCCTATTAGGGTCGACACTAGCAGGCCTCAAAACCACACAGGGCCTCCTGCCGGTGCCTTATCATCAAATTATTATTTAACAATACCATTGGCATGATTGATTGATTGATTAAACATCGAGCCCCCAGAACATAATGAAAATATAATAACTGAAAGTAACGGGTAACAGACTCGAGCAAAACAACCTAAGCATGCTAGTAAGACACGGGCAACAAGCAATGGTTATAGGTATGGAGGTGAGGCAATATCAGGGTTAAGGGATTCATGTGATAGGTTCGTAACAGAAACAACTAATCATAGGGCTAGCAGAAGGGACAACGGAAAGTATCGGTAACCAATGTTGAAAGGAACACGATGGTTCATGTGAGTGATAACTTGCCTGCAAACTCAGCAGCCTGGTACTGAGCTAGATCCTTAGAAGGGGTGTCGTAAGTATCGTCGGTCTCAACGTCGTCGTGTATCCGAGAAGAAGCAAACAAACAATGCAGAAAGATAAACAATCAATAACATGGCATAGTGCACAAACATGGGATGATGCATGTCAAATTAATGGATGCATCAATATAAACTAGTTAACAAGATAACAACATGATTAAATGGACCCACATGCAATTGGATTGCATAGGAAAAGCCCATGAATTAAGGGTTGAATTAATTGTTTTACAACTAATCATCCTATGAAAGTGGATTAGCATGATGCATGGATGAGGAAAACAGAAAAATAACAACAATAGAGCAAATAGAAATAAGGTTTACCAAGTTTAGAAATTCATTTATTAAGTTATGGAATTTTGGTTACTTAAAGGTGTCACATAAGTATTTGTTGTTTTCACCACTTTTAATTGTTCAAAATAGATAACCAAGTTTATATTTGAAAAGGAAACAAGATTTTAGTTGGAATACATGTTTCACTTGTTGAAAAAGGATTTCAAATAAAGTATTTATGAATTAAACAAGTTTAAGCAAGAATTAAATGAATTTAATTCAAACATGAACTTATTTGAATTTTTATTTGTTCAAAACATTGAGTGAAGTTCATATTTGAAAAGGTTATGCTTTTATGGTTTGAAAACATATTTTATATGTCCCAAAAGAATTTAATTTGATCAAGTTATGAATTTAGCAACATTAAATGAATTAAACAAGGTTTAAATCATTTAACCAATTTTAAGTATTCAAAACATGAAACAAATTTTATATTTGGAAAGGTGGTTTAATTTTGCATGGAAAACATATTTCATTTGTTGAAATTGGATTTAAAATGAGCAAGTTATTATTTTGGCAATTTTAAATGAATTAAACAAGGTTTAAATTATTTAGGCAATTTAAATTATTCAAACCATGAAACAAAATTTATATTTGAAAAGGTTATTTGAAATAGCATAGAAAACATATTTTATTTGCATTTATTGGATTAAGAATGAATTAGTTATTGATTTTATCAAATTGCAATTGAATTATTTGAATTCAAATTTAAATTGTATTTGGAAATTTCAAAACAGGAAACAAATGGGTTAATTGGATAGACAATTTAATTTAGAGCAACAAACATATTTAACTTTTATTATTTAGAGTTATAGATTTAAAGTTATTAATGTTTTTGTTTTAGGGATTAATCTGCAAATTAAAAGGATTTAGTTTTAAAAACAGAGACGTTGGAAAACTTTGGTTACAGCACTGTGGCTTAGCCACAGACACTGCACGTGGGCCACGGGCCAGCGTGGCACTGTGCGTGCTTGCGTGGCCACCAGGGTCACTGCCTGGTGGGGCATGCCTGTCAGCCACAGTGGAACAAGATTGGTTTTAATTCGAGCCGCGAGGGATCGAACCAGTGACCTCGCGGGCGCGCGCGCTAGCTCTGAACCAGTGCGCTGCTTTCGTGTGCTTGTCAGTATAGGCGATGCAAGGAGGATAACGTTCAGATCCATGAGTTAACTAAATTTAACTGAAGCGCAACTCTGAACTTTCGTCAGGTATCGCTGCCGGCGGCGAGCGGTGGCGCTGTGCGTGTGCTGGAAGCGATGGGGTGCTGGATCTGGTGGCGCAGCGTGTGCTGGATGCAACGGAGGGAGAGAGAGGAGGAGAAGGTGAGCTCACCACAGTACGTAGTCAAGCAGAGGCTCGGTGACGATGGCGTGACGGCGGCGACAGCAGCGGGGGGGGGTCGTGGACGGCGGCGACGTCCTGGCTACTCTCCGTGCTCCCTCCGGTGTCCAAACTGGAGAGGAAGAAGAGGTGGTTCGTTTCCAGTACTTAGCTAGGTGGGTGGAGCTTCGAGGTGGCCGGCGCCATCGTGGGTTCAGAGACGAAAACGCCGGCGATCTGACAGAGAGGGGGGAGATGGCTGTGAGGTGGCGATCGGCGGCGGAAGAGAGGGGAACAGGAACCTAGGTCTAGGGTTAGGTGTCTAGGGTCCGCAGGGGCTATATAGAGCATGGGGTTCGATGTTGGCCGTCGGTGGCGATCTCCTGCCGCCGTGGCGTGCTCCGATGTCGAGCCGTACAGCAGATAGACGACGGGGCGGCTCCGAACCGGTACGCGGGCCAGGCGCACAGGTAAGTGGGCTGGGCCACTTTGGTCCCCCCCCCCCCACGCGGTGAGTTTTCTTTTTCCTTTTTCTATTTTGTTATTATTTTTTTTTGCTGAAAACAAAATGGAAGAAAAGGAAGGTTTTTAGGTTAGCAAAAATTTGGAAAAAAATATGGTTAGTTTAGTTTTTCAAATAGCAACTAGAAACCAACTTTTATTTTCCAAAGTTTTCAAGTTTATTTGCTGTTTGTTAATTAAACCAAATTTGAATGAATTTTATAGTATTGAAAGAATATTATTGAAAACATCATTTTAATAGGGTGAACCCTATGTTAAATTTGATTAAATTAGTTGATTTGATTTGGAGATTTTTCATAAACTCAATTTGGGTGCTGTTTGAAGATTTGACTTGAGTTTGAAATGTGATTTGGATTTAATTGCTTGAATAAAACCATCAATTTAATAAGTGAGCATTAGGGAATTAAATGAAAACAATTTGGTTGTTTTTATTTGAACTCTTTATTTAAAAGGTTGTAACAGAGCAAGTATGAAAAGATTGTTGAATTTAATTGTTTGCAATAAATTGATGTTTAAACCACAATTTGAAACATGTCAATTATGAATTGATTTGAAATTTAAATTGCCATTAGGGTGTTGATAAATAGGAATGTTATTCACAAGCAATTTACATCAACTTAAAACTATTGAAAACAATATTTGAATAGGGTGATCAAATGCTTTTAATTGGAAACAAATGAGATTTGAATTTGAATGTGAATTGATTCAAATGAGTTATTAAATAGAAATAACAAGTTAATGGTTCTATTCAAATAGAAACAACTAGTTGTTTTAATTGAAACTTTTATTTGGAATTTGTAACATAACAAGGATGAACAATTATTTGGATGTTGGTTTGGAGTTTCAAATGGAAAACAAATTGAATTTGAAAAGGGTTTGATTATTGGATGCATTTTTATAGAAACAACACAACAGTTTGGAATCACAACTTCTAATGGAAACAATTGATTGTTTTATTTTGAAATATCATTTTGGAAATTGTAACATCACAAGGATGAAACAAAAGGTTTGAATTTTGGTTTGAAATTCAAATAGAAAACAAAGGAAAACAAATGAAAACAGAGGAAAACAAAAGGAAAACAAGCAAAACAATTGCAATGAACATGATGCCATGATGCAAAACATAAAATAACAGAGAGCAAACATTCTAAAGGCTTATTTTTCATACTTGGGATGTTACACTCAGCAAACTAATAATAATGTTATTCATACTAAGAAGAAAAAGAAGAAGAAACATAAAACTGCTGTAGTATCCTCTGAACTTGCTAAAGATCCTAATAGTATATCTATTTATGATGCTGAAACTGAAAGTGGTAATGAAAAGAATGATGCTTCTGATAAAGAAGAACCTGTAGCTGAACCTGAAAAGCAAACTAAAACTGCAAAGTACACTAAGGAAGATTTCATTGCTAATAAACATATTGATGAGAGAGAACCTCTGGTACAAAAACCAATGCCTTTTCCTAATAAGAAACACAAATATAAGGAAGAAGACCACTATAACAAGTTTTGTGAATGGATGAAACCTTTGTTCTTGCAAATTCCTTTAACTGATGCTCTTAAATTGCCTCCTTATGCAAAATATATGAAAGATATTGTCTCTAACAAAAGGAAGATTCCTAATGAGGAAATCTCCACTATGCTTGCTAATTACTCTTTTAATGGCAAGGTTCCTGAGAAGCTTGGAGACCCTGGTATACCAACTATTGTTGGGACGCGTAGAGATAAACGAAAACTTTTCCTACGCGGTACTCCCAAGATCTAGCCGAGGTAGAAGGCCACGAGTATTACCACTAGACGCGCAGGTGCGGATTATCGATGCAGCGCGTCGGGGCAGTGCAGTCCCACGATCCGATCCGGCCGATCCAATCCCTCGAACGTCGAAGTGCTGAACGTACAGCACCTCTGCCGGTATCCACACGTACGAGGAGGAGCTCCGACGGCGGACTGCTAGGTCCGGTGCGGCGGCTGGACTGAGTGGGGCTAGGGTTCCCAACGCATGGGAGAGTGGACTAACGTGCCCGCTGGGCAACCTGCGCCCCTCTTTATATAGCGTATGGTAATGGGCTGCACAACACTTGTGGCCCATTCCCTCTGTGAGTCCGACTCACTAACTCAGTCCATTTCCGGTTCGGGTCCAACCCAACCAATACTTGCTCCCGCTCTTAAGTGTGCGACCCTGCAGGCTCATGGCGACTTGGACACGATTGGAGTCCGACTCTCAATCGATCAATCGGTAGCGGCTCCTAGCAGAACGTGCCGACTCCCAAGTTCCATTGAGTCATGACGACATACCTTTCAATGTGATATTCATCTTAGTCCTTTTTGCCTCACGATATACCTTGTCGAACTATAGGCGATTTATCGTCATCCCTTAAATAGCTCAACTCTCTTCTCGATCCGTGATATGTGATTCATCTGACTAACTCTTAGTCAACCGACACAGTTAACACTTAACTGAGTCGCGCATGGCCATGCTTCCTGAATCATATCACTCGAGAGGGCCCAGAGAATATCTCTCCATTCGGAGGGGCAAAATCCCATCTTGATTATCCACATCACGCAGCTTGCTTCTCATTCGACCCGAACTCTGCCTTTATAGTTGCCTTGTCACAGAACAACGTTTGACAGAATCTAAGTCGGTGATCCACAACTCGGATTGTGCGACAACCTCAGGTCTAAGGATTACATTGATTGAGACATGCAAATGACGACTTGATCGTTGCATCTCAATGTGGGTCAGTCCGACTTGCTAAACTCTTTAGCCAAGTCCATGAACGTTGGAATGGCATCACCATGCCCATGACAAGTGGAACCGTGTCATCAGCCAACACTCACATTAGTCTAGGGTGTGTGTCCAGCACAACCTTAACGACCAAGGACAATTAGTATGAACAACATGAATACATAGTTCCACAATCGAATCACATATTCAATGACATATATCAGATGTTCAAACCAAAGGACAACTTAATAACTTTATGAATACATTGGGAATTACATCATCTATGATTGCCTCTAGGGCATATTCCCAACAGTCTCCCACTTGCACTAGAGTCAATCATCTTGGCATCATATGCCTAGGCATCTAATGCCCATACCTCTCGTGTGCGCCTCATGCTTAGGCTGTGGTAGCGCCTTTGTCAACGGATCTGCAATGTTTGCATCCGTGTGTACTTTGCATAACTTGATATCACCTTGTTCGACAAACTGGCGAATGAGGTGGTACCGCATGAGTATATGTTTGTTCTTCTGGTGTTGTCTAGGTTCCTTGGCCTGTGCGATAGCACCATTGTTGTCACAATATACGTCCAAAGGATTGGACGCGCCCTGAACCACACCAAGATCAATCAGGAGGTTCCTGATCCAAACAGCTTCCTTTGCCGCCTCTGAGGCAGCAATATACTCAGCCTCTGTTGTAGATGTAGACACCGTATCTTGCTTGGAACTCTTCCAGCTCACAGCCCCTCCGTTCATCACGAACACGTATCCAGATTGTGAACGAGAATCATCCGAGTCGGTGAGATAACTCGCATCCGTGTAACCCTTTACACTGAATTCCTCATCACCTCCATAAACTAGGAACATTTCCTTAGTATTTCTCAAATACTTAAGAATGTTTTTAACCGCTGCCCAGTGGGCTTTGCCAGGGTCAGCCTGGTATCTGCTCGTAACACTTAGAGCATAGGAAACATCTGGCCTAGTACAAATCATGGCATACATGATGGATCCGATTGCCGAAGCATACGGAATCACACTCATCTGACTTCGCTCATCAGTCGTCGAAGGACACTGAGTCTTGCTAAGTTTTATGCCATGGGACATCGGTAAGAATCCCTTCTTGGACTCTTCCATTTTGAATTTCTTCAAAACCTTGTCCAGATAAGTACTCTGACTCAATCCAATGAGCCGCCTTGATCTATCTCTATAGATCCTGATTCCTAATATGTAAGTTGCCTCACCCAAATCCTTCATTGAGAAACTCCTTTCCAATGACTCTTTGGTTTCTTGCAACATCATGACATCATTTCCAATCAGTAATATGTCATCCACATATAAGATTAGAAAATTTACTTTGCTCCCACTAAACTTCTTGTATAAACAAGAATCATGATCGCTCTTGATGAAGCCAAACGATTTGACTACCTCATCAAAGCGAATGTTCCAACTCCGAGATGCTTGCTTCAACCCATAAATGGATTTCTGAAGTTTGCATACCTTGTCAGCATTAGCTGGATCGACAAAACCTTCGGGCTGTATCATATACACGTCCTCAGTTAAATTTCCATTAAGGAAAGCCGTCTTGACATCCATCTGCCATATCTCATAGTCGAAATAGGCTGCTATGGCTAACATGATCCGAATTGATTTAAGCATCGCTACGGGCGAGAAGGTCTCGTCGTAGTCAACTCCTTGAACCTGTCGGAACCCCTTCGCGACAAGTCGTGCTTTATAGACGGAAATATTTCCATCCATATCATTTTTCTTCTTAAAGACCCATTTGCACTCGACGGGTCTTGCACCGTCAGGCAGATCAACCAAATTCCAAACTTGGTTTTCATCCATGGACTTTAACTCGGATCTCATGGCTCCAAGCCATGACTCGGAATCAGATCCCACCATTGCTTCCGAATAAGTTGCCGGCTCATTACTGTCTAACAGTAAAACATCTCGAGCACTCTGTAATCTGGCAGATCTCCGTGGTTCAGGTGCTGTAACCGGTGTAGGTACCACGACCGGCTCCGCCTCCAAGGCGTTCGCCGATTCTCCCCTAGCCGGTTCCTCTCGAATTTCTTCGAGTTGCACTGTGCTCCCACTGACTTCCCGACCGAGAAACTCTTTCTCAAGGAAGACACCATTCCGAGCGACAAACACTTTGCCCTCTTCCCGGTTGTAGAAGTAGTACCCCAAGGTTTCCCTCGGATACCCCACGAAAATACACTTATCCGACTTGGGCGTGAGCTTGTCCGACTGAAGTCGCTTGACAAATGCTTCACAACCCCAAATCTTAAGAAAAGACAAACTTGGCTTTTTACCAGTCCACATCTCATGCGGTGTCTTCTCTACTGACTTTGATGGTACTCTGTTTAGTGTGAAAGCTGCAGTTTCTAGACAATAACCCCAAAATGATAAAGGTAGATCTGTCCGACTCATCATTGATCGTACCATGTCCAACAAGGTCCGATTTCTCCGTTCCGATACACCGTTTCTCTGCGGTGTACCCGGCGGAGTGAGTTGAGGAACTATTCCACAACTCTTTAGATGGTCATCAAACTCATGGCTCATGTACTCGCCCCCACGGTCCGACCGTAGAAACTGTATTTTCTTGCCGAGTTGATTTTGTACCTCACTCTGGAATTCCTTGAACTTTTCAAAGGCTTCCGACTTGTGTTTCATTAAATAGATATATCCATACCTACTCAAATCATCAGTGAAGGTAATGAAGTACTCATAACCACCTCTGGCTGTCGTGCTCATTGGTCCACATACATCACTATGTATTAGTTCCAACAAGTCGGACGCCCTTTCACAACTCCTTGCAAAAGGTGTCTTGGTCATCTTGCCTAGTAGGCATGATTCGCATGTCTCGAATGACTCTAAGTCAAACGAAGTTAGAAGTCCATCATCATGGAGCTTCTTCATGCGCTTCCAACTTATATGACCAAGCCGACAATGCCAAAAGTAAGTCATATTCAGATCATTTGGTTTCAACCTTTTAACATTTATGTTATAGACCGATTCACTATCAAGATTTAAAATAAATAACCCGTTCTGAACGGGTGCAAAGCCATGAAACATATCTTTCAAATATAAAGAACAACCATTATTCTTAATATTCGACTCATAACCTTGTCTCATCAAACATGAGGCGGAAATAATGTTTCGACTAAGCGCTGGAACATAATAACAATTATTTAGTTCCATAATAAATCCTGAAGGTAAATGAAGTTGCATCGTGCCGACTTCCAACGCAGCGACTCTCGCCTTGTTGCCGACCCGAATGTCAACCTCTCCTCTTGCCACGCTCCTAGTTCTTACCAGTCCCTGCAACGAGTTGCATATGTGAATAACTGATCCGGTATCATATACCCAAGAACTATTAGGCGCATCAGCAAGATAAATGTCTATAACATTGCACACAAGCGTACCTGAGTTGGAAGTCACACCTCCACTCTTGGCTCTGTCAGCCAAATACTTGGTGCAGTTCCTCTTCCAGTGGCCATCTTGCTTGCAATAGAAGCAGTTGGCTCCGGCTGTAGGAGAAGGCTTAGTCTTTGAGGGAGCACTCTGGACAGGGCCATGGGCGCTACCTCCTGACTTATCCTTCTTCTTCTTAGTCCAAGAACTCTTCTTGAACTTAGCCTTATTCTGCACCATCAACACTTGACTGGTGCCTTTCTTGATATCAGCCTCTGCCGTTTTGAGCATCCCATGTAATTCAGTGATACTCTTATCCATACCATGCATATGGTAGTTCGAGATGAACGGACCATAGGCACTAGGAAGAGAGTTCAGAATTATATCAGTAGCGAACTCTTCGTTAATTGGGAAGCCCAGCCGATCCAAAGACTGTATGTAACCAATCATCTTGATTACATGCGGACTCAGTGGATCGCCGTCTTTCAGCTTACAGCCAAGCAAAGCTTGAGAGACTTGATACCTCTCAGTCTTTGCTTGAGCCTGGAACATACTTTTGAGGCTTTCGATCATATCGTAGGCCTCAACATTCTCGAACTGCTGCTGCAAGTCCGGTTCCATGTGTGCAAGCATAAGACAGCTGATTTCCGTAGACTCATCTCTAGCCTTACGGTAGGCATTCATGACAGCGACAGTCGCATCGTCATCAGGCTCATCTGGAAGTGGAGTTTCTAGAACATGTTCTTTCTTGTCATGCTTGAGGACTATCCTCAGATTACGATACCAGTTGGTGAAATTAGTTCCATTAAGCTTATCTTTCTCTAGGATTGACCTTAACGCAAACACGGACAACTGAGGAAGGTTGCTAGGTGCCATTGATCTACAACAGAAAATACGCAAAAAACACTTAAGACATGTATTCATAAAAGAGCAGGCATATTAAACGCTTTAATACTTATGCTCCCACTAGAACCAACATCCCTCCGATGGTTGCTTAGTGATTCAAGATCCTAAATAAGCAAGCCGACTAGTGAGCTTTAGCATCACCGCTAGCCGTCAAGTGATCTAGGTAGGCAACACCTTGCCAATCGTATCTCTATACGACTCCTGTTAGTTGGGTGACATCACATGCCCCGGCTCCCAACCTACCTCGCCCCGAGCCCCACAACCGTTGTGATGGACTCGTCTAGATTACCAAGTGCTTCTGCTTGTAAGAGTCCGACTCAAACCCACCTAACCGGAAAGAATTGGTAGCACCTCAATTTTATGAGCCCACTACCAAGAATGTCCGACTTGTGATGGCGCAGCACTGGCGGGGCGACCGACTAGACCTTCTTTGAGGGATTAAAGAATCTACCAACTATCTAAATAGAGGTAAATAGAGACATAACAATAACACAAATAAAACAATTATAATGTGAAATGGTATGGCTCTCTTCATGGTGATCTCCATCTCCACGAAGCTTGCAAGTCGGCTCGTGCCAACTCTTGTCACGTGCCATCTTGCTCCATGTAGCCGACTTGTACATCGACTTGCATGCCTTCCGGGTTCTCCAACAAGCTACACTAGCTAGTAAATGAAAATTTACATAGAGAATCCGACACGCAGGCCGGTATACAATAAAATGACAGCACCTAGGCTCCAGCCGGCTGACAAAAAACATGATACGCAGATCATGTATGGATTACACACATCACATGCACATAAGCCATACCATTCACAACTTCCTGCAAAAACAAGTTATGCATAGATACGATATCTACCGGCGTTGTGAAACTCGCAACGACATCTAAGGCGCTACGACAGGGCGAAGCCGGCGGTCCCGACGATTTCGGAAAACGCAGATCTCATCTGCATTCCGATCATGGATTTCTTCATCGGATAAAACGATTTTACCCGAATCTGATCCGTATTCCGATTCGACCAAACTCTTTGATCTTCGATCACCGCAACTGGATTTATGTGTCACGGTATACCCCGATGGCGGAAACCGACCGGTAGGGGTAAGTTGTTTCACGACCTTAGCAGTATGATCACGGAAACCAGATCATCCATTAACCCCGAGTACGATTGATCCAATCAACCTTGTACAAAACCGATCTATCTCATAGACCGACCACCAAAACAGCAATTAGATCACATCTAACGCTAACTACATATCACATATGTACGGATCTCGGGCCTAATACCAGAAGCTACCGCTCTGATACCACTGTTGGGACGCGTAGAGATAAACGAAAACTTTTCCTACGCGGTACTCCCAAGATCTAGCCGAGGTAGAAGGCCACGAGTATTGCCACTAGACGCGCAGGTGCGGATTATCGATGCAGCGCGTCGGGGCAGTGCAGTCCCACGATCCGATCCGGCCGATCCAATCCCTCGAACGTCGAAGTGCTGAACGTACAGCACCTCTGCCGGTATCCACACGTACGAGGAGGAGCTCCGACGGCGGACTGCTAGGTCCGGTGCGGCGGCTGGACTGAGTGGGGCTAGGGTTCCCAACGCATGGGAGAGTGGACTAACGTGCCCGCTGGGCAACCTGCGCCCCTCTTTATATAGCGTATGGTAATGGGCTGCACAACACTTGTGGCCCATTCCCTCTGTGAGTCCGACTCACTAACTCAGTCCATTTCCGGTTCGGGTCCAACCCAACCAATACTTGCTCCCGCTCTTAAGTGTGCGACCCTGCAGGCTCATGGCGACTTGGACACGATTGGAGTCCGACTCTCAATCGATCAATCGGTAGCGGCTCCTAGCAGAACGTGCCGACTCCCAAGTTCCATTGAGTCATGACGACATACCTTTCAATGTGATATTCATCTTAGTCCTTTTTGCCTCACGATATACCTTGTCGAACTATAGGCGATTTATCGTCATCCCTTAAATAGCTCAACTCTCTTCTCGATCCGTGATATGTGATTCATCTGACTAACTCTTAGTCAACCGACACAGTTAACACTTAACTGAGTCGCGCATGGCCATGCTTCCTGAATCATATCACTCGAGAGGGCCCAGAGAATATCTCTCCATTCGGAGGGGCAAAATCCCATCTTGATTATCCACATCACGCAGCTTGCTTCTCATTCGACCCGAACTCTGCCTTTATAGTTGCCTTGTCACAGAACAACGTTTGACAGAATCTAAGTCGGTGATCCACAACTCGGATTGTGCGACAACCTCAGGTCTAAGGATTACATTGATTGAGACATGCAAATGACGACTTGATCGTTGCATCTCAATGTGGGTCAGTCCGACTTGCTAAACTCTTTAGCCAAGTCCATGAACGTTGGAATGGCATCACCATGCCCATGACAAGTGGAACCGTGTCATCAGCCAACACTCACATTAGTCTAGGGTGTGTGTCCAGCACAACCTTAACGACCAAGGACAATTAGTATGAACAACATGAATACATAGTTCCACAATCGAATCACATATTCAATGACATATATCAGATGTTCAAACCAAAGGACAACTTAATAACTTTATGAATACATTGGGAATTACATCATCTATGATTGCCTCTAGGGCATATTCCCAACAACTATTCCCTATTCTATTAAAAATAATTATGGTAGAACTGCTTTGTGTGATTTGGGAGCTAGAGTTAGTGTCATGCCTTTTACTCTCTATAAAAGAATCCTCCTAGAAAAATTGATACAACCTGATATATCTTTTCAAATGGCTGATAAGTCTACTGCTATGCCTGTGGGTATATGTGAGGATGTTCCTTTTCAAGTTGCTAATAGTTGTCTGATATTAACTGACTTTGTTGTGTCGGAAATGCCTGAAGATGATAATATGTCTATTATTCTTGGAAGACCTTTTCTTAATACTGCAGGGGCTGTTATTGATTGCAATCAAGGAAAAGTTACTTTTAATGTTAATGATAAAGAGCACATTGTTTATTTTCCCAAGAAGATTGATAGAAAATATGGTCTAAATTCCCTTGAAAATATTGAGACCATCAAGATTGGAGAATTTTATTGTCCTATTCCAAAGCCACCCAAATAATATGAAATTATTATGATTGGAACTATGCCTATCTGAGGTAACATGAGTATTTAGTGAGAAACAAAGTTTTGTTTCATATAAAATTATTTTGGTAGCAAGACTTGATCACCCTTGTTAACAAAATGATTTTAAATGAAATGGGAGCTGTTTTCACTATGTTTTCACCTTCTCCATTATTGTTTTCACCATGTTTAATTCTGTTATCACATTGCTACTTGAGTACAATCATGTTTTCCACCATCCTTATGCATGTTATCTTGATGTTTTCACTCTGATTACTGAGGTTATGCATGTTTTCACCACCCATACTTTTGTGTTCACCACTACCACCTTTGTTTTCCTTGGATATTCTTCCATTAGAGTGTCCTAGAACCTCTGTAGTGCTGGTTTTGGTTTTTTTCCATGTTTTGACTTTCGTTTTCCCGGTTTTGATTAATCATTAAAATTCTAGAAATACCTCAAAAATAAAGTTTCTCGAAAATTCCAGAAAAATTAAAATAAATTTTTACGTCAAAAATGAGGCAGAAAGCCACCTGGGAGGCCCCAAGGGGACCCACCAGTCAGGCACACCACAGGGTGGCGCGGCCAGCCCCTGGTGGCGCCAACACATGGCGTGGGGCCTCCTAGCCCTCCACTTACTCTCTCCACTGCCAAAGTCTTCTCTCTCACCTTCCAAACTGAAAACATTTCCTGGAACCCGTGTTCTTGTTGTTCTTCCTCTGAATTTTCGATCTCCTTCTTTAGCCCATCATTTGTCCTGATTTTTGGTGTGTTTGATCTCCGGTATGTGACTCCTCCGATTATCCAAGTAGAATTTTGTTTAGTGAAGTATTTCTTGAGTATTTTGGTACTGTAGGTGACATCTTATGTGAGTTTGCATGCTTGATTTGAGTAGAAATAATATAGTTTTGATGTATGTTTAGCTCTCATATAAGTCCCTATGGTAGTTTCCACCTTATAGTTGCTTGAAATTAATTTTTGTGATGATTGTTGAAAAATTTCACAGATGGATAGTTATAGTTTTGGGGAGATATTTAGGAGTGATGCTCCTAGAAGGACAAGTCCCTTACGCTCATCCACTTCAGCGAGGCCATCATATAATGAAGACGTTATTGCATCGACTATTGACGATGAAGGAGATGATGGTATCGTTAAACCATCTAGCTTTCCTTGCAGTACATTTTTAAGAAGTGCAGGTTTATTAGATGACTTTTGTATGCTTATTGAAAGAGTTGGTCTCACTAACTTTATGGAGGATGAAAGCCCTCAGTATGCCACTCTCACAAAAGCTTTTGTTAAGAGCTTTAAATTTCAGAACACACAATTTGGTCCAACTATTGCATTCAAGTTATATAGTAGTCCTATGTCTTTGTCCTTGGTGTATTTTTGTACTATTATAGGTATCAACGCCACCGGGACAACGAGCAGGATTCAATATAGAACAGCAGACCTCCAGGGGCTCTACCGAGAGATCACCAATGATGACGGTCGCTCATCCCAGCATGGAAAGATAAGGAACATTCAACTTCCTGCTCTTAGATGCTTTGCTTATTATCTTGCTACTAGTATCCTTGGTAGGGAGAACACTAGCAACATTTCTAGTTACCACCTTGCTTTCATTGATGCTGCACTGAGCCATAGCACGAAGTATAACCTTGGTGCACTTGTTGCACCACTACTAGAGAAAATCCTATAGGAGGAAATAAGCGCACGTCACCTTGCTGCTTCTGGGCCTATTTTTGGGGTTATTATTGCTACACATGTAGCGGCTGCTTTAAATGTTTCCATTAACCCTAATGATGAAATAATTGCTCCATGTAGGCTTAACCTTGCTGCCATAAAGTCCCATCAATTTGTCACTGCTAACTCTACTAATGAATGTTTAGTATATAGAGTTTTATATATGGATGGGGAGGAGCGAAAAGTTACTTTGCCACAACCTGTTTTGTTAAAGATTGACAGGTCACCATGGTCACTCTCCAAGGAGCAGGTAGACGAGCATCTGAGCACCATGAATTTTTACCGGCAGCAGGAGAGGCGAGATGCGCCTCCCGAGGACCACAACACGCAGTACACCGGCGCATCCTCGAGCACATATCAAGAGGAGGCTTCCTCCTAAGCATACTACGGGGGCGCGGCCTCATGGTCCCCTTGGTGATTGATCTTCACTTAGGCCAAAAGCCTAAGCTTGGGGGGGGGAGGTATACCGACATCACACTCATTTATATATCATGTTCGGTCGGTTCTGTGTATATCCATGTATTCTCTTTGTTTCTTTCGCTTCTTTTTGTTTCTTTCATTTGTTGTCGTTTCTTTTGTTTTTATTGTTCTGTTCTTGCTTTCCAAAACACAAAAATACCAAAAATATTTCTGTTGTTTCTCTCTATTTGTCTCTTAAGTTGGTTTGCTTTAAGTTGCAGTTTAATATTCAAAAATCCAAAAATATTTTGCTTTGTTTGCTTGTTCTCTTTCTGTTCTTGTTTTAATTGAAAAAACCAAAAATATTTGTTGTTCTTCTTTGGTTTTGTAAAGTTTGTTGTAGAGTTCAATAGTCATCCGTGACTCTATTGGAGCTTGTTTTCATTATATATTATTCGAGCCACAAGTGAAGAGCAATAATGACGATCTACGACAATTCAAGTTGTGGTGAGAGGCTGGTATGAACTCTATTTGCTTTCATTTTTGTACATATATCCATCTATGTGAGCATGCTTAGTTTTTTCGTATAAGATATATATGACTTAATGGCTGCTTAATAGTTCGTGCTCTCTCATGTTTTGTTCTAATTTATTAATGGTAAATGACATGTCATATAAATATTTGTTCGCATTGTTCCATAAATAGAAGGACATGATATTGTGGTAGCCTCCTCTGACTGTTTCATTTGAATCGACTTGGCACATACTCGCGCATGCTAAGACTGAAAACAAAAAGTTAATAAGCCTCGATGATTTATTTTTGCCTCAGAGTTCTAGTATCAATTTTGTGCCTTAGTTAACTTTACTTTGTCGCAAACATGATTATGATAGTTGTTGCTCTCTTGATTGTCGCTCCCTGTCTATTGCTAGCCTTCACATGTACTTGAGTATGAGCTCTACTCGTGCATCCAACTCCCAAAATCCAAAGTTTGCCAAATGTGTATACCATACCTACCTATATGTGGTATTTAGCCGCCACTCCAAGTAAATTGCTCATGTGCTACCTTTAAAACCTGCTAAAAAATATTCCTGTTTTGTGCTCGTGTTTTAGCTCACGAGGACGTAAATAGAGAATCTTTATCTCACTTGTTGATTGGATTTCACACCCTGGACTAGTGGCTTCATCCGCTTATCCAAATGATAGAAGAGCTGGCAGCGGGGTGCCCAACCCCAAATTAATACACACAAATTCTCTTCACTCTTTTTGCCCCTGATTTATTAGTCAAAGCATAATTGTGTAAACCAAAGAGAAAGAGGGATGACCTTCTACCCAGATGCGTCCTTGACATGGGAGCCGCTCTTGTGAATCCAGTTGGCTTGTGACGTACTGTATTGTTTGTTTACCATTCGTTGACATAAGCATACACTTCTCTCAAAATGTTTTCAATACCTATGTTTAATAAAATAAAAAGCTCTAGCACATGAGTGATCCATGCTTCCCTCTGCGAAGGGCCTTTCTTTTACTTTTATGTTGAGTCTCCGCCATATTCTTTGAGCACTTTCTTGAGAGCACAATGGTCATTCTTAGTGTGATGTGTTTGTCCCAAAGTACGGTTGATTGTGGTATAACTTTGATACTTGTTTATTTGATATCTTTACTTCTAGTCTTCCCTTAAACTTCAGAGGTGCCCTGGAATTTATGTTTTGCCCCCCACTTAAGGGCAAGCGATATACCACTTTATCAGATCCTATTATGAATACTTCAATCTTGAAAATAGTTATGCTTTATGTTGTTTATTATTAATATGGTGTTATCTCTCTTCATGGTTTGCATAGCTATTAAGTGACAGTATCTTGCATGTATCTTATCATTAGCATAATTAATTTTTTGATCATATAGTGAGTATGTTTACATCATATGAAACAAATGTGTTCGTAAAAGTCTTTTATCGCACTTAGTTGTCACTGAATTTCTTGAGGACAAGCAATAAGCTAAGCTTGGGGGGAGTTGATACGTCGAAAACGTATCTCCTTTTCCGAACACTTTCCTTATTGTTTTCCTCTAAACTTGTGTGTTCTGAATACAACTAACAAGGACTAACGCTGTTTTCAGCAGAATTACCTTGGTGTCTTGTTTTTGTGCAGAAAAATCAACTTTCGGGAAATTGCCCAGAAAAGACCCCATTCGTGTTTTCACACCGGAAGACCTCGGGATCCATAAGGGGGCCAGGAGAAGAGACACATGGCGGCCACACCCCCCCTGGCGCCCCTCTTGGCAGCGCCAGCGTAGGGTGTGGGCCACCCAGAGCCCCCCTCGGACTCCCCTTTCGACTACAAATAGCCTTCAACCCTAAAATGCGAGGGGGTTCGCCATATTCCACAGAAACGCAACAGAGCGCCACCGCCATCCCGAACCTCAATTTGGGGATCAGAAGTTCCCGTTCGGGCACCCTGCTGGGACAGGGAATTGGAGGAGATCAACGCCATCATCATCACCAACGCCTCTCCATCGACCATCCATGTTTCCCCCATCCATGTGTGAGTAATTCCCCGTTGTAGGCCGAAGGGGATGGTAGGGATTGGATGAGATCGTTCATCTAATAATGCCGTGATTGTTAGGGCATAGTGCCAAGTATCCTCTATTAGTGCTATTGACATTGTTGCAACTTGTTATGCTTAATGCTTGCCACTTTGGGCCCGAGTGCCATGATCTCAGATCTGAACATGTTATTGAATCACGATGATAATTATTGTTTTCTTGATCATACCTGCAAGTTGTTTACACATATCGTTGTCCGGAACTCGAGACCCCGAAGTGACAGAAATTGGAACAACTGGAGGGGATGGCTGTGATGTGAGGATCACATGTGTTCACGGAGTGTTAATGCTTTGCTCCGGTGTTCTATTAAAAGGAACACCTTAATTACCAGTAGTTCCCTTGAGGCCCGCTGAAAACAGGCTGGTAGGACAAAAGATGTTGTGCAAGTTCTCATTGCGAGCACGTATGACTATTTACGGAACACATGCCTATGGTTACTTAGTGCTTGGATGCTTTATCATATTTATCTGCAATACCCATGACTTGATCATTATATGAACTATCTTATCCATGCAACACCCGTTCATCCATCCCTGTGCCTATAGTATTTATTTCCGTTGTTTACTTCAAACAGCACTGCTGCTATTATTTCACTACTGCTGCTACTATAGAACTGTTACTACTGATAAACCACTGCGAACAAAAGTACTTTCAGGTGCAAGTGAATTGACAACTCAATTGTTAAGGCTCACAAATATTCTTTGGATCCCCTTGTGTAAAATCAATAAATTTTGGTTTTATTTCCCTCGAAGACTGTTGCGATCCCCTATACTTGTGGGCCATCAAACTTGAAGAGCATCATGATGGTTGACATGCTCCAGAGACGTGTCCAAGACACCATGCATGGTACACGCAGAGAGCCATGCGACAGAGCCGTCGGCCCAGATTTTGGTCTGGAATTACCAGTCTGACTGCAAGTGGTGGGCCAAACCGGTGCTGAAGAAGGCGACGGCCTAGCGCGTGGGGATGGCGTGGCGTTATCTGCCGCACTGGATGGAGCAGAGCTTGGAGAGGTCGATGCCGCAGGGGAACCATGCGGCCCATGGGCCAGCCCAGGCGTGGACGGGGAGGCGGGCCGGCGTGGAGACGCGCCCAGGCCAGGGAAGACTTGGCCAGACGAGGCAGGACGGGGAGAGGCGGCCCATGCATGGATCTGGATTGGGCGGTCGATCGACATGCCAGGGGGATCGACGTGAGCCGGGGAAGCGGTGTCGTCCAGAACCTCAAGCTGAGCATCACGCCCAGTACCTACACCATGGTTAGGAAGAAGCACATGAGAATACACAATATCTGCAAATTGATCAATAGAAGTGGAGGTGGACTCGACAGGCGTGGTGGAGATACTCGAAGGAAGTTTAGCAAACGGACACACACTCTCGTAAAAAACAACATCTCTGGAAATATAGACTCCGTTGGTTGGAACATGCAAACACTTATACCCATTGTGAAGAGAACTATAACCAAGAAAAACACACTGTTTGGAGCGAAACTCTAATTTATAGTTGTAAGGGAGAAAGTGAGGCCAACAAGCACAACCAAAAACTTTGAGGAAGAAATAATCAGGAGTTTTATGGAGTAATTTTTCTAGAGGGGTGCTCATATAAAGAATACGTGTAGGCACTCAATTAATGAGAAAACACGTTGTGGTAAACGCATCACTCCAAAAGTGAAAAGGTACAGAGGCATGTGCAAGTAGAGTAAGACCAGTCTCTATAATATGATGGTGTTTACTTTCGGCAACCCCATTTTGCTGGTGAGTATGGGGACACACAACACGATGAGTAATGCCAAGCTTCTGAAAGAACGTGTTGAGGTTGCGATATTCGCCACCCCAATCCGTTTGAACATGTATAATTTTATGCTGCAAGAGGCGCTCCACATGTGTTTGAAATTGTAGGAAGACATTAAAAACATCAGATTTGTGTTTGAGAAAATAAAGCCATGTGAAACGACTAAAAGCATCAATAAAACTCACATAATAATTGTGACCACTAACAGTAGTTTGAGCAGAGCCCCAGACATCAGAATATATCAACTCTAAAGGAGCTTTTATTACATGTGTAGAAGATGAAAAAGGTAATTGGTGGCTTTTGCTTGGCTGACAGGCATCTGATACGTCTCCAACGTATTTATAATTTTTGATACTCCATGATCATATTATGCCAATTGCTACTTGTTTTCTCCCTTATTTATAGCATTTTTATACGTTTTTCGGGACTAACATATTAACAAGATGCCAAGTGCAAGTTCCCTGTTTTCTGTTCTTTTTGGTTTCAGAAAAGTTGTTCTGGAAACATTCTCGGATTTGGACCCCACAAAGCCCAAAGTGCCTATTTTCCCCGGAAGCATCCAGAACACCGAAGAAGAGTCGAACACGGGCACTAGGGGGGCCACACCATAGGGTGGCGTGGGCCCCCCTTGGCCGCGCCACCTATGGGTGTGGGGCCCCTAGAGCTCCACCGTCTTTGCCCTTTCGCCTATTTAATCCCCCGGGATGGAAAACCCTAGACCTGATAAAAAATCCCCGAAAAGTTCCGCAGCCACCGTCGCCGTCAACCCTAGATCAGGGGGTTCTGAAGCTGTTTCCGGCACCCTGCCAGAGAGCAGATCATCACTAGAGGCTTCTACATTACCATGCCTGCCTCCAGAGTGATGCGTGAGTAGTTCATCCTTGGACTATGGGTTCGTAGTTGTAGCTAGATGGTTGTATTATCCTCACATGCCTCCATGTTTAGATATCGTGAGCTGCCTATCATGAAAGAGATTGATCTTATGTAATTCTATATGATGTGTTTGCTGGGATCCGATGAATATTGAACTTATGCCAAGTTGATTATAGTCTTTATTTGCGTATGCTATTTGTGATCTTGCATGCTTTCCGTGGCTAGTGGTTGCTCTGGCCAAGTAGTTGCTACTGACTCCAAGAGGGAGTATTTATGCCCGATAGTGGGTTCATGCCTCCTCACCACCTTGCTCGAGTTTTATAGAAATGTGAAAGGGGAGGATGTGTTGTTGCCATTAGGGAGAAAACGACGGTGAGAGTGCCCGCGTGCATAATCATTGCTTACATTACACACTTTGTTTAATGCAGTTATCTGTTGCTTGCAACTTAATACCTAAGGGGGTTCAGATGATAACCTGAGGGTGGATTATTAGTCATAGATGCAGATGGATTTCGGTCTATGTATATTGTTGTAATGCCCGCACTAAATATCATAGTAGTCTTCATGTCATATATGTGCACTACGGTGCAACCTCTATTTGTCAATTGCCCAGTTGTAATTCGTTCACCCATCATGCTATATTTTATGGAGAGACACCACTAGTGAACCTATGAACCCCGGTCCATTTTCCACACTGTTAAACAAACCACAACTATTTACTGATTTCTTTACTTACTGCAAGCATACATAATTTTCCACACTATACGTCTAATCTTTGTTTTCAGCAAGACCGGTGAGATTGACAACCTCACTGTACCGTTGGGGCAAAGTATTTTGGTTGTGTTGTGTGCAGATTCTACGTTGTTGCTGACACCGGTGAAGCGCCAACACCACCGTCAGTGGCATCAACCTTCCTGAGATCCTCTTCCTCCTATTGGATTGATAACCTTGGTTCTTAACTGAGGGAAATTCTTGCTGCTTTCTCATCACAACTTCCTCTTGGGGTTTCCAACACACCATCCATAGCAAATCAAAGAATTTCTGGCGCCGTTGTCGGGGACTTAATCATCATCAAGAACCTCCCCGTCAAGGCACCATCAACGTTTGCATCAAGAATTTATGGCGCCGTTACCGGGGAGGAAGAAGTCTTCTGGCAAGGGGAGTCTCTCACTCTCAACCTTTTTATTTTGTTTATTGTCTCGTTTTTATTTTTGTCTTGTTTTTCTTTTCAATATCAAAAACACAAAAAATTAGTTTACTTCATAGTTGTTATTTTTTTGCTTGCTTTTATGTCTAGTTTTGTTCCTGTCACTATGTCACCAAAAGAGACAATCTTTACTTTCAATAAAGGGAACGATGAGAACTTCAAAGAAGCTTGGTCTAGATCTTTTGATTCCTATTGCAAAATTGAACCTAAAATGACTCTAAGTCTGTTTCTTCGTAGCTTTTACTTTGGTCTTGTTCTTTGTTATAGATATGCTTTGTATACTGTTGTAGGAGGTGATTTCCTTACTTGTGATAAAGATCAAGCTTTCAATGCTATAAGAAAATTAATTGCAACCTACAACTTACCCAGTAGGTCTGATAAAGCCTTTGCAAATATTTATGCTAGATTAAATACTCTTGAGTCACATATTTCTATTTTAAAAGAGGGATATAGCCAAATTCGTGAACATCTTGATCAGGTCCCAATAAATTTTGAATCCTCAAATATGATCCCTTTGGTTAAAGTTGTTATAAATGGTGAAACATTTCTTGCTCGTTGTGATATCATGTCTGAATCTTGTCTTATGCCTAAGGAAATTTATGAATCTTTGAACCTTTGGGGGCTAGTTGATGGAGGAGAAGAAATTCCTCTCATTAATAACACCACTATATTTCCCATTGGGATAGCCGAGGGAGTGTTTAAAAAACTCCTAGGAAAAACAATCTCCACTGATTATCTTGTTATTGAATGTGCAGAAGGAGGACAAATTACCCTTGGAAGATCTCTCCTGAAGCTCTTAGGAGCAACTATTGATATGGGAAAAGGTACCATGACTTTCACTCCCAAATCATGCTTCGACCATAAGTTCCCTAAAAAGAATAAAGGTAAGAATGGTTAACGTAAGCTCCAAAACAATTTTTATGCTCCTTCACTTGAAATACTTGAGTTGCCCATTTTTTATGCCTAGCTGAAAGACGTTAAAGAAAAGCGCTACCGGGAGACAACCCGTTTTATTTCGCTGTTTTCAACCCGTTTTCTTTCATTTTCTTTGGTGTGCTTTGCACCTGGGTGTTTTATATATCCTTATCAACCCTGCTGTATATTTTCTTTTGAGTTTTTGTTGATTCAAGTAAAGACTCTAGTGAAAAGTTGAGACTATATTTCGGATTTCTGCGCAGGAAACAGACTTCTGCCGTCCACTGTTAATTCCGTAAAAGATAACAAAAAATTCATAATGACCCGAGTTTTTTTGTGTTTAATCCTGAGTTATATACGCAACTTTTCTTAGTTGACCACTTTTTTATTTGAGCAACAGAAGATTTTTTTAAAAAATCGATCTTTACCTGCTGTTCTGTTTTGACAGATTTCTGCCATTTATTTCATTTGCATCTTAATTTGTTTCTTCTGGTGTTCTTTTGAGAATAAGAGTTTTAAAATAAGTTGTGACAGTAGCTAATGTGTTTTTGAGTGTTATACTTGTGTTGAAACTGAACCATGTAGTTTTATTATTTCAATTGCACTAACGTTGCTAATGAAGATTGTCAGAAGTTTGGTGTGAAGAATGTTTTCAAGGGTCAAGAGAAGAGGATGACATGATGTGACCAAGAAGAGTGAAAAAGCTAAGCTTGGGGATGCCCCGGTGGTACATCCCAGCAAATTCTAAGAAGACTCAAGCGTCTAAGCTTGGGGATGCCCAAGGCATCCCCTTCTTCATCAACAAATTATCACGTCACTTCTAGTGAAACTATATTTTTTTCGGTCGCATCTTATGTGCTTTACTTGGAGCGTATTTTATTTTTGTTTTCAGTTTGTTTTTGTTTTTGCTTTCAGTTTGTTTTTAATTTCTCAATAAGATTGGTTGGACCCCAGCATTCTTTTACTGGAGAGTGACACGCTCCACTTTTTCATGAGAATACCTTGTATTCTTAATCTCTGTCTAGCTGCTTGATGCATGTAAAATGCATACATGAAATTTGCATGTTATTACTTGTTTTTCCTACATATTAGCAACTTATATTCATGTTTTATAATGATTTGGGGGATTTTCTGAACAATCCCCCTTCTTTTGGTTCTAACCCTGTTTTTCCAGAAAACGTACTTTTTAGTGTTTCAGACTTTCCGGGGGCTTCGGGACTCCAAAAAGGGCAAGGCCAAAGAGCACGGTTCAGAATTTTCGAGACGAAGACCATGGGCCAAAGTAGAGGGCCAAAAGGCCAACCAGGTGGAAAAGAGGACCCTCCACGCAGCCAGATTCCTTGGCCGCGTGTGGGGCCCCCTTTTTGCCCCCGTGGCTCCGATGCCGTCGATCTTTCTTCTCCCGAGTGTCTCGTGACCTAAAAACGACTATATAAAGGGTCCCCTGGCCTTTTCGAGGAGGAGGCGGCGCCGAGAGATGAAACCACGAAACAGAGAAACAGAAGGCTGCCGCCGGAGAAGATCGGAGGGGGGAAACGCCGTCGGGATCACCCCGGAGGGCTCCACCCCCCTCCGGCGTGTTCATCATCAACATCTACAGCAAGATCAGCTCCATCTTTCCACTATAATCTCTTGGCAAACACGATGTATGATGCAATACTATATTCCCTTGATGTATTGTGTCTCCCCGTCTATGTTTGAGTAGTCGATTGTTCTTGGCAATGGTGAAATAGTTCGTTGATTGGTTGCATACAAGTTTGTTATCTTCTATGATTGTATTTATGTACAATATATGAGTGCACACATATGTTGGGGAATGCATGTAAGGTGATCACCGGTAGCATAATGGAGTGGTGTGACTTGGGAGTGATAGTAACCTGAGACCGAGCCACAAAGTTAAGTTATTGGGGGATATATATAGGGGACCTTAGAACGTAAGGCTATGGTGGGACTTTATTTCTTAATCAATATTGTGCAGTCATTTACTTGTCCACATGATCCATCATAAGGCACTGGTAGAAAACAGGCCTACAGTCCCGGTTCGCCAGGCCCATTAATCCCGTCCGGGCAACCGGGACTAGCTACGCGCGACTAAAGGTCCCCCCTATAGTCCCATCTCTTACGGACCGGGACTAAAGGCCTGTCCACGTGGGCGGGTGGCGGAGCCTGGGGTCGGAGGACATTTAGTCCCGGTTGGCCACATGAACCAGGACTAGATTTATTTCGTAATTTTTTTAATTCATTTGGTTTCTAATTATTTTTCTCACCTTTTTTCACTCCCTTTTTTTCACTCCTTTTTTTCACTCCCTTTTTTTCACAATTTGTATTATTTGCTTAGTGTCTAACTAAGATTATCTCTAGTCAAATTAGTTACTCATGGTCAAACTTCCCGCTCGGTCACCCATCCTCCCACTACTCTAGCACTAGCACGCTTAACTTCCGAGTTCCATCCCGTCCCGAATCCAAGTGTTTCTCACGCATGTATATGATAGTAGTATCATATCAATCTTATTAACATGTTGGCCGAAGCCACATTTCTTTATTGTTTGAATTTCAAATAAATCCTTTAATAAACAAAAGTAATGATGTAATTAATAATTTTGAATAAATAAATAAACATTAACTTTTAATTTGTATTATTTCTAAAAATACAAATAATATATCCAAAAATTGAGAAAAATAGAACTAACTCATTTTAAAATCTTAAAAATACAAATAATATATCAAAAATGAAGAACAATAATACTAATTCATTTTAAAATCTTAAAATACAAAATATATATCAAAAATTAAGAACAATAATACTAATTCATTTTAAAATCTTAAAAATACAAATAATATATCAAAAAATGAAGAAAAATAATACTAATTCATTTTAAAATCTTAAAATGAAAAAATATCAAAAATAAAGAACAATAATACAAACAATATTCATTACATGCATAGAGTCGATCACACATAACACAAACATAGAGTCGATCACACATAACACAAACATAGAGTCGATCACACATAACACAAACATAGAGTCGATCACATTTCATAATTAACATATATATATAGAGTCGATCACAAAAGATATCCATTACATATATATACTACTAATTAGATACCCATTACATGCACATAGATATCGAACGCATGCATACATCATCTATGGCCCCGCCGAGTAGATGCGGAACAACTCGTACGCGACATATGCATCTATGGCCGCATACTTGAGGTTCGTCATGCGCAGTGGGGTCTCCTCCCAATAGAAGTGATTCTGCCGGGGGAAATCAGTCTTCATCCTTTCATAGCCCTGGTGGATGAAGGTGCTTGCCATGACAGCCATCCCGGTCTTTGGCCCGGTCAACTGGATAAGAGTCTGAAGATCAACGTAGTGATCTTCAGGTATCATAATACCGATGCGCATCAACTTCACAAGGTCTTGCGTGATGTCGACGCTGCAAAAGTCAAACCCCGAGTTGACAAGAAAATCAACAAGGTCCGGGCAATGCTTCGAACTACTGTAACAACAAAAATAGGATATGTGTTAGATATGTTGCAACACACGTATTGTTCACATGCAACAAAAAAACTCGAAGATGCATGCAAAGATTGTACACGTGTGCTATATATAGCTTCTACCTTGACCATTGGAAAACCAACACCGACTGCTTGAACGATATCTGGATGAGGGCAACATCCTTCTGATTCGCCGTGTACTCCAGATCGAGCCCAAAGAACCGGTGTTCTTCGGGAGCTTCAAAATAGAGATCGGCCAAATGACCTAGAGCTTCATGCAGCCTCGCGGTACTGTTGGTGAAGAGCACGTCCAAATCCTTGCCGCACGGTGTGGTACCATTGTATTGCCTCCAAACTTCAGCCATTTGCGTGCGTGTGCTTGGATTGAAAAGAACAGAGAGCGAGAGAGGAAGAACAGAGAGCGAGAGGAAGAACAGAGAGCGAGCAGTGGAATGGCGCCCTTCTGCCTCGCTCGCGAAATAAAAACCGCCGCGGGGGAGGCGAGACGCTTGATGTTTAGTCCCGGTTGGCCACGGGCACGGGGAATAAAGGGCCATTGGTCCCGGTTGGCCACGGGAACGGGGAATAAAGGACCAATAGTCCCGGGCGGCCAGGTCAACCGGAATTAATTCCCTCCACGCGTCGCAACGCGCTTCCCAACCCACGACGTCTGACCTTCTGTCGCGGGTCTCCTCCCGACCCGGGACTAAAGACTCATTGGTCACGGTGCGCAACGCTTGGGGACTGATGCTGGCATACCGAAGGCCTTTTTTCTACCAGTGAGGGGTTGTAGATCATTTACTTGACTATACCTATTCATGGCTCCTTCCTAGAAGAAACAACTAAGACTAAAACATGTGCTTCACTAATTGTGACAACCACACGAACGGAACACCTATTGCTAGAACACTTCCTCCCTTGAGATACTTGAGATATTTGCTGCTTGCTACTTGTGAAACTTGCTTTAGGATTACTTGCATTTTAAACTTGCTTCACTAGTTACTAGACAAACCACACTCCACGTCACTTGCTTTTAATTAGTTAGTTCCTTTTAGTCAAACTTATTGCTTTGCATAAACAACCATATAAGAGGGTTATAGGGCTTTAGAGAATAGATAGCTTACCTTCAGCTCCTCGTGGGTTCACCACTCAAATACTTATTGAAAGGTACTACAATTGATCTCCTGCACTTGGGAGTCATCAAGCACTTTTCTGGCGCCGTTGCCGGGGAGCGTTGTGCTAAGCTTTTATTCTTGTTTGCATTGCATACTAACATATAAACCTAAAACACAAAAAAAAAATTATAAAATGGAAAACAACCAAACAATTTTAGAACTGTATAATATCTACCTTGAATTAGGACATGAAGTGTTTGAGGAGAAATTGAAAAATTATTTGCACAACAATCATATTTGTGGTAGTACTAATTCTTTGAACACCTTTATTGCTAAGGAAAACCTTGAGCTTGGGGAAGTTTGTCTTGATGAATATGATAGTCCCCCTACTATTGAGGATAAAAATGATATACTTGCTGATTCTATGGAAAGTTTTAAGCTTGGGGAAGTTGGTTTTGATGAGCATGATATTTCTAGTTCCCCAAGCTTGGAGGAGAAAATTCACTTTGATGATACTATGCCTCCTATATATGAAGATTGCAATGAAAATTATGAATGTTTAACTCCCACGATCACTAATGAGGATTTTACTTATGTGGAGAGTAGTGATTCTTTTATGCCTGTGGCTCATGATAAGAATGTTTTATGTGATTTCATATTGTTGAATCTATTCATGATGCTACTGAAAATTATTATGAGAGAGGGAAACATGGTTACACATATTTCTACAATATTAAGTTCCCCTCTTTATGCTGAAAGTATTGAAGTTGCACTTGATCTAACTTTCTATGCTTGCTATTATGTGCTTCTTTTATTTGTTTCATTACAAAATGCCAATGCATAGGAAAGAGGTTAGACTTAAAAATAAATTGTTTAATATTTTTTGGTGTGTTCCTTATGCTTTAATTTCCTATTCGGTTTGAGCACACATTTATGTCTTTTCAACATGTAAAATACCTTTCCCTACTGTTATCTATCATTTAGTTTAAGATTTTCATTTTATAAATTTTTTGGGAAAGTAAATGAGAAGGATGAGTAATGGAGAAGTTGAGGTCGACCTTGAACATGTGTTGTTCATGCCAATGAAACCATTGCAAAGTCTCTATCATTAAAACTTTTTCCAATGCTAAAAAAAATAAAAATATTATTTCACTACTGTAACATCACATTTCTGTCTTATTTCTCATCTTAAATGGCAAGAATAATCTTATATGAGAGATAGGATTAAACAATAGTAATTAGCTGTCAAGAAAACAGATTCCTGAACTTCACTGCGAAAAATGTTTAAAATCACAGAAGTGGAATTTTGACCTGGTAATTTACGATAGCAATATTTAGTTATCACTACATATTTAATTAGTTTTAAGTTTTCTCATTTGAGCAACTTAAGTGCCTCTAAAAATTCACTCTTTACGGGCTGTTCAGTTTTTGGCAGATTATGTCTTTATTTTGCATTGCTCTCATTACTTGTGTTTTGTGTGGTTCTTTTGATCAAGGAGCAATGCACAACTGTAGTAACAGTAGTTAATATTTAGAATCAACTCATGATGTGTCTTTGCTGTACCTATGTGGATTTTATTTATGGAGGCACTAACCCCTCTAATCAAGTTTTATGTTGAGATTTGTGTAAGAAGAATTTTTCAGGAGGAAGAGTTGAGTGAGATGAACAAAGATCAAGAGGGAAAACCAATCAAGCTTGGGGATGTACCCCTGGGCTCACCCTACATGTATCAAATAATTACAAGAATCCAATCTTGGGGATGCCGAGCCACCTCACTCCAACCATCATGATGTTAAGTAAGTAAAGCCTAGCTATATGGCTATAAAGAAAGCGCTTTACGGGAGCCAACCCGGTTGTTTTTGTTTGGATTTTCCTAGTGTCCTCTTGCTGTCTCAAGAGATTAGTTTTTTTTGTTTTAATTCTGTAGTTTTCAATAAAGAGTCAAGTCAAACCTATTTGGACTTATAAGTTGCTATCCTAGTGCATGAAATTTCTGTTTCAGCACGAGTCTGCTCACCGTATGATTTTACGTTTTTTATTGGTATGTCGGATTGAGCTAATTTTTTAGTATGTTCTACAAATTTTCGGAATCTGTAAGCAAAAAAAATTTCTTAATGTTTTGACGAGTCTAGCTTGGGAAAAAACGTTCGTTTTTCTGCTGTTGCTTTTCTGGACAGATTCTGCCTTCTTTTGTTTTATGCACTCTTTGGGCTTGGGAATCGAATTTCCATGATTCTTTCCAGCAAGAGAGTGAACATACAACATAATAAACCTTATTGTGTATCTACTGGAGCATTTGATTTGGAATTTTGCACAGGAAGCATGTGATTTGTTTGTCCTTGCTAATCTCACCCCACAGAAAAAGAATGGGAGAAACATGTTTTGTGAAATTTTTTTCACAGGGAATAGAGGAGCTGCGCCTCAAGACATCCAAGAATGGTGAAAGCCATAAGCTTGGGGATGTGATGAACACCCCACTGGAGCTACACTCTTTTGGTTAGCACACGTCTACTTTCGGTTTTTCTAAGCAAAGAATTTATCGTAGAGACTTGAAGTGTCTAGTTTTTGTTTTTATTTTTGTTTTGATAAGACCACACCCATCATTTTATATGAGATTGAGCTACTGGAGTTTGGGGTTGGAATGTATTGGATGCTAGTATTATGACTTGGAATAGGGATGCCATGGTTGATTTGAAGAGCTGCATATGTTTGCATGATTTATAGGCTTTTTATGTGTAGAAATTTGCAATAATGTTGTCTTGAGCTATCTCTTATTCATGTCCTTGATGTTAATTGCTGGTTTACTTAGTTTGTCATGAAATGAGTAGTTCTATGGACACTAATGCATGCATAGTAGCTGGTCAACTATCTCCCTCTTGCTAGCCAAAAAAGTAAAAATTCCAACAAGTATAAACTTGTTTCCAACACCCTTTAGCCAAGTATTTCCAGTGAGTCCACCATATCTACCTATTAGCTTCAGAGCTATTCCGAGTATGTTCACCATGTTATAGGGTTATTTATGTTCTAAATTAAGATATTCACTTTATTAATTGTCATGGGTTGAACTTGGGATAGGACTCTCACGAACTTTTGAAGGCACACTTTACTTTTTATGCATCTAATAAACATGACCCAATAATGGGAGCCACAAGTTTTGCGTTTGACAAGTGTGTGGTTGGGAGCTAGCTATAAACGTGTATCACCGGAAAGCTTTCAACATTGCACAAAAATTTACATTTTGTTGATATCATGTACTTTTGTTTTTGGACTCCTGTCATGCCGAAATGAAATAGAGGAATAGTAAGTTTTGATGAGTAAGTATCTATATGACTAGAGAAACACATTGGGCCGCTAACCCAAGCCATGCTTTATCATGGTGGAAATTTACTTACAGCTTGAGTGACTCTACAACACATCCTACAATAAAATAAGAAGCTATGCATAATAGTGAATGAAAATAAAAAGGATGATGAGTCTACTCCGTTTGTTTGTCTTGTCATTGTGACATGGGCTTGTTTCCATGTCATGGGGCAAGAGGTACCTCTTTGCGGTTCTCTATGATGTCATTAATACTTATTATGATTGTACAAAGCTTATTAGGAATCTTAAGTTGAGTAATCATGGAGTAGGTTTTCACACTCACGGGGCATGAGGCTTTCAACCACCTTGTCATTCACATTACTTCAACATTCACCATTTAAGATGCTAGTGATAAAGGGGCAATGAGAGTCCTAGATCAATGGATACCACATTTCAATTAGTAATTTTAGTTGAATAATTTAGAGGCTAAATAAGACTTGATCATGTTTTACCTCTACTAAATTTTCTCCAAAGTGTCCACCATATTTTCTATTTTCCATTATGCTATTCTTTGACCAATATAGGATTTTATTTTTCATTTTGTGTATGCATTTGGTCCATAGTGCTTTTATTTCATTATACACTTTGTGAACTTTCATGAAGCATCTTTGCTTGCATATTTGATATTTCTTATAACATGAATTGTATGTTGCTACTCATCTACATTATGAATCATTTGATTATATGTAGCATGAATAATCTTCTTTGATATTCCATGATTGTTTTAAAATGCAAAGTCCATGTTAGTTTTATCACCTTCATACTCGAGGACGAGTATGGGTTAAGCTTGGGGATGTTGATGCATGTAAAATGCATACATGAAATTTGCATGTTATTACTTGTTTTTCCTACATATTAGAAACTTATATTCATGTTTTATAATGATTTGGGGGATATTCTGAACAATCCCCCTTCTTTTGGTTCTAACCCTGTTTTTCCAGAAAACGTACTTTTTAGTGTTTCAGACTTTCCGGGAGCTTCGGGACTCCAAAAAGGGCAAGGCCAAAGAGCACGATTCAGAATTTTCGAGACGAAGACCATGGGCCAAAGTAGAGGGACAAAAGTACAACCAGGTGGAAAAGAGGACCCTCCACACGGCCAGATTTCTTGGCCGCGTGTGGGGCCCCCTTTTTGCCCCCGTGGCTCCGATGCCGTCGATCTTTCTTCTCCCGAGTGTCTCGTGACCTAAAAACGACTATATAAAGGGTCCCCTGGCCTTTTCGAGGAGGAGGCGGCGCCGAGAGACGAAACCACGAAACAGAGAGACAGAAGGCTGCCGCCGGAGAAGATCGGAGGGGGGAAACGCCGCCGGGATCACCCCCGGAGGGCTCCACCCCCCTCCGGCGTGTTCATCATCAACATCTACAGCAATATCAGCTCCATCTATCCACTGTAATCTCTTGGCAAACACGATGTATGATGCAATACTATATTCCCTTGATGTATTGTGTCTTCCCGTCTATGTTTGAGTAGTGAATTGTTCTTGGCAATGGTGAAATAGCTCGTTGATTGGTTGCATATAAGTTTGTTATCTTCTATGATTGTCTTTATGTACAATATATGAGTGCACGCATATGTTGGGGAATGCATGTAAGGTGATCACCGGTAGCATAATGGAGTGGTGGTGACTTGGGAGTGACAGTAACCTGAGACCGAGCCACAAAGTTAAGTTATTGGGGGATATATATAGGGGACCTTAGAACGTAAGGCTATGGTGGGACTTTATGTCTTAATCAATCTTGTGCAGTCATTTACTTGTCCACATGATCCATCATAAGGGGTTGTAGATCATTTACTTGACTATACCTATTCATGGCTCCTTCCTAGAAGAAACAACTAAGACTAAAACATGTGCTTCACTAATTGTGACAACCACACGAACGAAACACCTATTGCTAGAACACTTGCTCCCTTGAGATACTTGAAATATTTTCTGCTTGCTACTTGTGAAACTTGCTTAGAAACTTGCTTTAGGATTACTTGCATTTTAAACTTGCTTCACTAGTTACTAGACAAACCACACTCCACGTCACTTGCTTTTAATTAGTTAGTTCCTTTTAGTCAAACTTATTGCTTTGCATAAACATCCATATAAGAGGGTTATAGGGCTTTAGAGAATAGATAGCTTACCTGCAGCTCCTCGTGGGTTCGACACTCAAATACTTATCGAAAGGTACTACAATTGATCTCCTGCACTTGGGAGTCATCACTGCTGCATTTATTTAGATCCTGTTTTGCATGCATCTCTTATTAGAGATGTTAGTTTTAGTAGTGTTATGTGAGTACTCTCATGTTTTCTTGCTGTATCATAAAGAGTATTTTTGTTAAAGCATGTTTTGTATGGTGCTTGTTGGGAGAAAGAAAACTGCTGCTTGAAGTAGAATTTATAACAGTGCTAGTAGAACCTTGTATAGACTGTGGGTAGAACTTTTTCATGTCATGCTAAATGTTATTTTACTTTTAAAGCCTTGTGGTTATTGATTAGCACGAATAGCCTTAAATATCTAAGAGTGTTTAATATGTCTTGAAAGATTTATGAGTTGTTCTTGTCATAGTAAAGCATCAATATATGGTATTCTCTTTTGAATGTTTTATTTGGTTGACTTGGCGCATGCTCACACCATTTTTATGACTACAAACCAGTCACGAATAGCTTCCATGACCAGTTAGTTTTTGAACTTGTGATACTGCTTATGTTTAATTAATGATGCTTATGTCGCTATGCATGATTATGGCTCTTATGCTCTCTTGGTTTGTCGCTCCCAGTCTTTTGCTAGCCTCCACTTGTACTGAGTATGAGCTCTAATGGTGCATCCAAAATCCTTTAAACCAAAGTTTTTTCCATTGTATCCACCATACCTATCTACATGTGGTATTTAACTGCCACTCCAAGTAAATTGCTCATGTGTTTCCTTTAAAACCTTCAAAATTACTCCTGCTTTATGTTCCTGTTTTTTCTCATGAGGACGTCAATAGAGAATCTTTCTCTCACTTGTTGATTGTATTTTACACCCTGGAATAGTGGCTTCATCCTCTTATCCAAATGATAGAAGAGCTGGCAGCGGGGTGCCCATCCCCAAATTAATGCAAACAAATTCTCTTCACTATTTTTGCCCCTGATTTATCAGTCAAAGCATAAATGTGTAAACAAAAGAGAAAGAGGGATGACCTTATACACCAGTTGCGTCCTTCACCATGGGAGCCGCTCTTGTGAATCCAGTTGGCTTATGACGTACTGTATTTTATGTTTACCATTCGTTGACATTAGCATACATCTCCCAATATATAGACACTCCTCCACGGTATGTGATTGTTGGTAGGCACCCGAGGATTCGGTTAGCCATGGTTTGTGAAAGATGGATGGGAGGAGTGGCAAACTTTTAATACCTCTGTTTAATAAAATAAAAGCTCTAGCACATGAGTGATCCCTGCTTCCCTCCGCGAAGGTCCTTTCTTTTATCTTTATGTTGTGTCTCCATATTCTAACTCTATGCATAGTTGAGAGAGCATTTTTGCCATTCTGAGTTCCATGTGCATTTGTCCCATAAACATCAATAATTACTTCATAATGTGATATAATTTGTTCTTAAATTATTTGTTCTAGTCTTCCTCATGAACTTTGAAGGTGTCCTGGCATTTATGTTTTGCCCCACTCTTAAGGACTAGCGAAATATCACTTTGCCATGATTTATCTATAACTAAAACAAACATCTACCTTTCTTTGCATTATAATGCATGATTCTTTATTTGAGTTACTCTTCGTGATACAAAGTAATTGCTATGCTTTATTATTAAAGTTTTATTTATCATGTTTGTGTTTGAAATTCTATGATCTCAGTGTGCATATGCTTTTACATTAGATTGATCAAGTTTATGTTAGTAGCATGTCACCTCAAAAATTATTGTTTTGTCGTTTACCTACTCGACGACGAGTAGGAACTAATCTTGGGAATGCTTGATACGTCTCCAACGTATCTATAATTTCTGATGCTCCTTGATCATATTATGCCAATTGCTAATTGTTTTCTCCCTTATTTATAGCATTTTTATACATTTTCCGGGACTAACCTATTAACAAGATGCCAAGTGCCAGTTCCCTGTTTTCTGCTGTTTTTGGTTTCAGAAAAGTTGTTCAGGAAACATTCTCGGAATTGGACCCCACAAAGCCCGAAGTGCCTATTTTCCCCGGATGCATCCAGAACACCAAAGAAGAGTCGAAGACGGGCACCAGGGGGTCCACACCATAGGGTGGCGCGGGCCCCCTTGGCTGCGCCACCTATGGGTGTGGGGCCCCTGGAGCTCCACCGCCTTTGCCCTTTCGCCTATTTAATACCCCCGGATGGAAAACCATAGACCTGATAAAAAATCCCCGAAAAGTTCCGCAGTCGCCGTCACCGTGAACCCTAGATCAGGGGGGTTCGGAAGCTGTTTCCGGCACCCTGCCGGAGAGGAGATCATCACCGGAGACTTCTACATCACCATGCCTGCCTCCGGAGTGATGCGTCAGTAGTTCATCCTTGGACTACGGGTTCGTAGCTGTAGCTAGATGGTTGTCTTGTCCTCATATGCCTCCATGTTTAGATCTCGTGAGCTGCCTATCATGATCGAGATTGATCTTATGTAATTCTATATGATGTGTTTGCTGGGATCCGATGAATATTGAACTTATGCCAAGTTTATTATAGTTTTTATTTGCATATGCTATTTGTGATCTTGCATGCTTTCCGTTGCTAGTGGTTGCTCTGGACAAGTAGTTCCTAGTGACTCCAAGAGGGAGTATTTATGCTCGATAGTGGGTTCATGCCTCCTCACCACCTTGCTCGAGTGACGGAAACGTGAAGGGGGAGGATGTGCTGTTGCCATTAGGAAGAAAACAGCGGTGAGAGTGCCCGCGTGCATAATCATTGTTTACATTACACACTTTGTTTAATGTTGTTATCTGTTGCTTGCAACTTAATATCTAAGGGGGTTCGGATGATAATCTGAGGGTGGATTATTAGTCATAGATGCAAATGGATTTTGGTCTATTTATATTGTTATAATGCCCGAACTAAATACCATAGTAGTCTTCATGTCATATATGTGCACTACGGTGCAACCTCTATTTGTCAATTGCCCAGCTGTAATTCTTTCACCCAGCATGCTATCTTTTATGGCGAGACACCACTAGTGAACCTATGAACCCCGGTCCATTTTCCACACTGTTAAACAAACCACAACTATTTACTGCTTCCTTTACTTACTGCAAGCATATATCATTTTCCACACTATACGTCTAATCTTTGTTTTCAGCAAGACCGGTGAGATTGAAAACCTCACTGTACCGTTGGGGCAAAGTATTTTGGTTGTGTTGTGTGCAGATTCCACGTTGTTGCTGACACCGGTGAAGCACCAGCACCACCGTCAGTGGCATCAACCTTCCTGAGATCCTCTTCCTCCTACTGGATTGATAACCTTGGTTCTTAACTGAGGAAAATTGTTTCCGCTTGCTCATCAAACCTTCCTCTTGGGGTTTCCAACACGGCACCATAGCAAATGAAAGAATTTCTGGCGCCGTTGCCGGGGACTTAATCATCATCAAGAAGGCTCCCCGTCAAGGCACCATCAACGTTTGCATCAGCTTCACACACATGAACATCTTTATTACTAGACTCAATTGGAAGAGCATGCTTATGAATGACATGCTGAACAACTGGAGCAGCTGGATGACCTAGACGACAGTGCCGTTTGGATGACGAGACCCTAACACCAGTGTAGACTTGCTTATTGGAGGAAGCACAACAGGATAAAGACCACCATGTTGTTGGGACGCGTAGAGATAAACGAAAACTTTTCCTACGCGGTACTCCCAAGATCTAGCTGAGGTAGAAGGCCACGAGTATTACCACTAGACGCGCAGGTGCGGATTATCGATGCAGCGCGTCCGGGCAGTGCAGTCCCACGATCCGATCCGGCCGATCCAATCCCTCGAACGTCGAAGTGCTGAACGTACAGCACCTCTGCCGGTATCCACACGTACGAGGAGGATCTCCGACGGCGGACTGCTAGGTCCG
The DNA here is from genome assembly GCA_028641055.1 of Alopecurus myosuroides. NCBI lineage: Eukaryota > Viridiplantae > Streptophyta > Magnoliopsida > Poales > Poaceae > Alopecurus > Alopecurus myosuroides. Next base: position 20,971,127 of record CM054062.1, read on the forward strand.
GTGCGGCGGCTGGACTGAGTGGGGCTAGGGTTCCCAACGCATGGGAGAGTGGACTAACGTGCCCGCTGGGCAACCTGCGCCCCTCTTTATATAGCATATGGTAATGGGCTGCACAACACTTGTGGCCCATTCCCTCTGTGAGTCCGACTCACTAACTCAGTCCATTTCCGGTTCGGGTCCAACCCAACCAATACTTGCTCCCGCTCTTAAGTGTGCGACCCTGCAGGCTCATGGCGACTTGGACACGATTGGAGTCCGACTCTCAATCGATCAATCGGTAGCGGCTCCTAGCAGAACGTGCCGACTCCCAAGTTCCATTGAGTCATGACGACATACCTTTCAATGTGATATTCATCTTAGTCCTTTTTGCCTCACGATATACCTTGTCGAACTATAGGCGATTTATCGTCATCCCTTAAATAGCTCAACTCTCTTCTCGATCCGTGATATGTGATTCATCTGACTAACTCTTAGTCAACCGACACAGTTAACACTTAACTGAGTCGCGCATGGCCATGCTTCCTGAATCATATCACTCGAGAGGGCCCAGAGAATATCTCTCCATTCGGAGGGGCAAAATCCCATCTTGATTATCCACATCACGCAGCTTGCTTCTCATTCGACCCGAACTCTGCCTTTATAGTTGCCTTGTCACAGAACAACGTTTGACAGAATCTAAGTCGGTGATCCACAACTCGGATTGTGCGACAACCTCAGGTCTAAGGATTACATTGATTGAGACATGCAAATGACGACTTGATCGTTGCATCTCAATGTGGGTCAGTCCGACTTGCTAAACTCTTTAGCCAAGTCCATGAACGTTGGAATGGCATCACCATGCCCATGACAAGTGGAACCGTGTCATCAGCCAACACTCACATTAGTCTAGGGTGTGTGTCCAGCACAACCTTAACGACCAAGGACAATTAGTATGAACAACATGAATACATAGTTCCACAATCGAATCACATATTCAATGACATATATCAGATGTTCAAACCAAAGGACAACTTAATAACTTTATGAATACATTGGGAATTACATCATCTATGATTGCCTCTAGGGCATATTCCCAACACATGTTCCCGACTTCTAAGAATGGTTTCCCTTGTAATGCGATCCTTCACAATACAATCAAAAGGATGAATTTCTACAAAGACATTATTATCTAATGCAAGCTTGTGAGCAGAAAGTAGATTACGCGTGACTTGAGGAACATATAGGACATTTTAAGATGAAGTGGTCTACTGGAAGTGGTAGCAAGGGTGGATTGACCAACATGAGATATGCGCATACCTAAACCATTAGCAGTATGCACATGGTCTTTCCCTTGATACAGCTCCTTGACGTTGAGCTAGTCGATGTCGCATGTGAGATGATCGGTGGCGCTGGAGTCCACGTACCAAGATGGATCAATCTGGTACGAGGAAGAGGGAGCATTGCCATGGTTGTTGCTGTGGCTCACCATAGCGACCTGACGCTCCATTTTGGCGCTGTCGTTGCCGACGCCGAGAAAATCCCTGTCGGAGCGCTTCCAACACCGTGCTACGACATGGCCAACTGTATTACACGGTTGGCATATGGGCCGATTGCCATCGGCTGTGTTCCATCGTCAGCCACCGTTTCCACCGCCACCGCCACCCCCTGCAGGGTTCGCGGCGTTGTTGGAGTGCGGAAGCTGAGAAGAGGGCGACGACTTGGTGAAGACCGGCGGCTTGGAGGGGCCACGAGGAGCGCCGTAGTTCGGCCGTGGAGCACCACGACCGCCACCGGCTCGGAAGGCCGCATTGACGTACGAGCTGGAGAAGCCTGCAGATGCCTTGGCACGCCGAGCCTCCACCCTTTGTTCAGTGAACATGAGGCGAGAGTACAGATCGCGAGCGGAGATAGGCGTGTCACGCCCATTGACGTTCTCAGCAAGGTTGTCGTAGTCCTCGTCCAACCCCTTGAGCACGTACGTAGCGAACTCTTCTGGACGAAGGGGCTACCCCAGCGATGTCAGCGTGTCTGACAAGGTCTTGATCTTGTTGAAGTAGGTTGACGCAGAGGAGTTGAGCTTGTAGATCTCGCCCAGCTGCGTACGGATCTACACAGATTGTGTAGTGGATGGCGACGAGAAGCTGTCTGCCAGCGTCACCCACGCCTCCTGCGCGGTCATCGCGAACATGATGAGGCCCCCAACCTGCAGCATCAAGGAGGACACAATACCAGAGAGAATAGCCCGATCCTGCATAACCCAGGATCGGTACTCAGGGTTTGGGACGGCGACGGTGCGGCCGCCCTCTACCTGTAGCAGGAGATGCTCCGAGGGACACGGGTACGATCCATCAACATACCCGAGGAGGCATCGGGAGCGGAGCAGCGGGAGAATCGCTGCACGCCAGAGGAGATAGTTGTCGCCCCCGCTGAGCTTGATAGTCATCAAGTTGCTGAAGTTGAACGGCTCAGTGCCGTGGGTCGAAGGCAATGACGAGTCGTGACGACCGGTGGAGAAGAGGCTCCCGATCGGGAGCGTGGCCGATGACCCAAGGGTCGACGGTTGCAGTTGGAGCGTCCTGGATGCGCCCATGGTTGATGACGAGAAGGCGCCGAGGGAGCCTCCGAGAAGGGCAGAAGTCGTGGCGTTGAAGGCGGCCCCGGAGGTCGCGTCGGACATGGCGCCGAGGGTGCCATCTTGTGAGGCAGCGGAAGAGGTCATAGGAGCGGCGACGGTAGATGAGATCGTGGCGGCTCTGATACCATGTAAAACCCTATGTAGACTGTTTTGGAGAGTTGCACACCGCACAAGGGGTGGCTCTTGTATTTATAGAAGGATTACAAGAGTTATATTTACAGGGTTATAATTAGAATATAAACAACTATCTAATATGTCTAACCCGTGTCAGTTTCCCTTCTCCTGAGTCCTGATTGGTAATGCTAATTGAAAATGCATAGATTTTCTAGTTTCTTTTTTATAGGGAGGATGTTCTAGCTCTCATTTACTCACTCCGTCTTAAATTAAGTGTCGCAAAGTTTGACAAAAGTGGATGTATCTAGATATAATTTAGTGTTAGATACATCTAATTTTATCAAACTTTGTGATAATTAATTTGAGACGGTGGGAGTATTGTATATCACGTCTTTTGGAGCTTGATTTTCTTTTCTGAGAACATCTCGAAAGTTCGAGCTGGGCTGTATTTTTACTTTTTAGGAAGCAGAGACTCACGAGGCCTCTCCCGGCAGAATGGCCCCTTTTGGGCTACATGTAGCCAAAGAAAGAAAAGTCCATATTCGACTGCAAGACAGCCCATACATGCAACCCAAACCAGCCGCGTACAAACCGTGGGCTTCCGTTGTTATCCTGTGGGCATACGCGACCCGCAAGTTACCACCACGACGACATGCGTGCCACAGAATGTCGACATGGACGAATACTCCGTGCAAGTTTACTCTCTTCCACCGTCACCCGGGCCCCACAATCCTCCGACGGCGCGTGCTCGCCACCCGATTGGCCGGCGGAGCGTGGCGGGCATAAATAAAGGGAGATGCGCTCCGCCTGAGCCGCACGCCTTGACGCCCCACTCGTCTTTCCAGCCGAGCCAGTCTATCAAACGGCAGCCAACTACAGCGCGGGGGCGCCGCCGGGGGACCCAGGCGATCACTGACGCGCCGCCGCGGGATCTGGGAGCCCTCAACAAGGAAGGATGCAGTCGCTGCAGGATAAGGCGTCGGAGTGGAGCGGCGTGGCGGCCGGGGACGCGTTCGCCATCGACGACGTCAACGTCTTCGAGGCGCTCGGCGGCACCCCGCAGCCCTTCGTGGACCTCTCCACAAACTTCTACACCAGGTCGGCCCGCAGCATCCACGGTTTCACCCGTCGTCTCTGATCCCAATTTCCCCCCTTCGTCCCTAATTTCTCTTCTGATTTGTGGCCGTGGTTAAATCAACGGAACAGGGTTTACGAGGACGAGGAGGAGTGGTTCCGGGAGATATTCTCGGGGTCGCAGAAGGAGGACGCGATCCGGAACCAGTACGAGTTCCTGGTGCAGCGGATGGGCGGCCCGCCTCTGTTCTCCCAGAGGAGAGGTAACTTGATTCACTCGGCCGGCGTCTCTGAACTTTAGTAAATCTCAGATTATTTCGTGCACACCTGGTAGATTTGTTTGTGTCAAGTTATGGTTGCAATGGGTAACGAGGATATATAGCAGGGATGGTGAATCTCCTATTGTGCCGGTTCCTTTGGCCACGAGTTTTAGTTAGGATGAAAATTTCGTTCGCAGCTACCAATTGTGTTCTGAAATGCTGAAAGTACTCCCTCCGTCCGGAATTAAATGTCACAAAGTTTGACAAAATTTGACATTTAATTCCGGACGGAGGGAGTATAACTTAACTGGTTGGCCAACAAACAGAAGGTACACTCTGGGTTTCCATTGCTTCTTTATCAAGCCCCTAGAACATCCATGCTCATGCCCTTCCTGCAAATTAAGCACTTCACAGCTGCCACTAAAATGATGCTTGCACTGAAGCCATATGGACCCTTACATATTTTGGGTACAAATGCTCCATGGTCCTTAGTTTCCATGTCTAGAATAAATTATCTGTATTTGAAACCTCAAACTGACGAGGAAGCTTTTGTCATTAACATAAACTGTGAGGCGAGACGCAATGTGAAGACTGTACATATTTTTTTTTAATCAATTTTGGTTAGAAATGGTCGATGACCCAAACTTCAAACTGACGAGGAAGCTTTTATCATTAACATAATATGTGAGGCGAGAATCAGTGTGTAGACTGTACACATTTTTTCCAAGAAACACAAAAGATTTGCACCTCGATGCATTGATAGAAAGAGAATGGTTATGTACAAGCCTGAAGAAGGGCTACACCCCAAAGTACAACGTTGCACGCCTACGTTTGCCAGGGAGCACTGCCGTGAACCATGTCGCCCCTGCCGCTGTGCATGATTTCTCGGCATTGACCGTGTCGAGCAGTCTAGCGATTTGGATGATGCGTTGCTCAAGACGGCAGTGTTTTGTTCCTTCCAAATCTACTAAGCCATGAGAATGATCAGCGAATCGGTTCCCTTGCATGAAGCAAGTGTGGCGGAGAGGGTCTCCGACTGCCACCAGTCTACATTAGCATATTCGGCAATGGACATAGATTATACAATTCAGCTCTTTAGTTTTTATCACAGGACATCCTTGGTAGCACAATTGCTCTTCGTGATAGCTAGAAGAGCATTTCAGCAAATACATTTGTGATTATTGTATTCTTTCATCAGTTGACTGCCTAATGATCATTCATCTGATTGCAGTCATATGGTGAATTAGAATTATCACCTGTATTATTAGGCAACTAGTATTATCAGTGACATAGGCTGCATAACTTTATTTTTCACATTGACACTTACTCTTTAAACAAACGGGTTGCATTTTGGGTCAAACATATGTTATTTTTGTAGTGACTAATAATCGAATGAATATGTTTTCATTTCGCCATCTCAGGATCACATATCTGTTTGTTCTCCTATTTGATCCACATGCAAAAAAAAGTGTGAAGAGATGAATGTTTTCCCCTTCGTACATGCTGTTTTCTGTTTCTTTTATTTTTTTTCCCGAACATTTTTGGCCCTGTAATTGTTATGGTACGCATTTTTACTGGGTAATCTGTGTTCTCTGCTCTTCTCAAAATATGCATCATTGATGTAACTACTACAACCAAATTGCATTATTGCTGTAACTCCCTAGTGTCACCAAATACTTGCACATCATATTTAGTTATCCAAATTACAGTTGATCTAAGGATTTCTGTCTTGTTCTGCCTGTAGGACATCCTGCTTTGATAGGACGACATCGACCATTCCCAGTCACGCATCGAGCTGCAGAGCGATGGCTGCATCACATGCAGCAAGCTCTGGATAGTACTGAAAGTATAAACTCTGAAACAAAAACGAAAATGATGTATTTTTTCAGGTCTGCGTTGCTGTACTCTCCCTCCGAACTTGTATCATCTGACAGCATTTCCTCGAAGATGCTAAGATCGTATCTTTTGTTATCTTGTTCCAGGCACACTGCATACTTCCTTGTTGCTGGTAATGAGATGACAAGGCAAGCCCAAGTAGCTCCCTGCAAACATGCAACAAGCAAGCCAGCCGAGTGATGCTTCTACTGAGCTTAACTGTTGAGTAATAAATTCAGCTCCTATTCTTCTATAGAATTCCCATGTACAATGGGATTAAAGTTATCTTTACAGTCGAAGAAATGACGTTCTTGACTGTTGTAGGGGCACTCTTGATCAGAGAGTAATTCAAAATTTCAAGAAATTGCCTACTCAATTGCATTCTCTGTTTGTCTTTGCCTGCTCCTACGACATCCTTGAGCTTACTATCTTTCTGCCCCTCTTTTGAGGAAGCAGTGCTATGTACTGGAACTCTGATGTATCGGAGCCGAATTGCTCAAACTTCTCCATTCAATACTGTAATGATTAATGAAGCATGGTGATCACCTCCGTGTCATTGTGGGACATTGTCATCCAATCTTATTGTAGAAATCATGTATACAAGGGATTCTACATACTATGTGTTGCTCGACCTGAAGGCCTTGGTGAGGAAGGCAATATACAATTTCCAATGTGCCCTTTTGTACAAGGGTGCAGAAGTTGGTCCTGGCTGGTTTACTGCCTTGTCATGTGGTCTTGGGTTTATAAACCCGATTCCCAGTGAGGCATTCTTGGCCTCCACTGCTCGGCCAAATGAACAACTTACCCCATGTTTGATTGTTGTGGCTGCATCGTGTGTGTGTGTGTGTGTGTCTGGACAGACCTTGGTGCTGTCTATTGAATTCTTCGGCGACGTGAAAAGATCAATCTAATGTGGTCCTTGAGACATAGATATCTTGGATGATGTGGAAGTAGTGTAATAACGATATCTATAATCGAAATGGACTTTGAACAACAGTTCTGAAGCTTCAACTTTTTTTTTTTGGTTTGTAGATCCTGTATGGTATGAATATATACCATGTTTTCTTAACATCATGAAAACCCATTTTATTTTGGACAAAATAGGATTATATTTCGTTGGGTTTACAATAGGATCATGGTCCAAAAAGGGAATATGACCGTTACCTCTCGAGGTCTCGCGACGCGCTTGGCGACACCGCACCTTAGGTTTACAACAGGGTCATGTTCTAATGAATGAACAATAATTTCAGGACTAGACGTAACTATACATCCGCGGTGCGTCGTGCGCCGCTCTTGCAAATTTTGCAACGGAGTGAGTTACCCTAATTTGCAAATGTTCCACTTTTACAAAGTTGTATAATATCTCCTGAGTAGAAAAACCTATAATCCCTAGTACGAATCATGAATGCTGATCAAACTTGCCTTCCGTCTTTGTTACTGCCACTAGCTGAGTACAATAGTATTGAGCCACAAAATTGATAGATGTTTGATCTTCTTTAAGAGTTTAATCAATTTCAGCTACTTTATTCGTATAACAAGAAAAAATGGCATCAAATGTGAAGTTGGATTTATGGCATATTTCACCCCCTAATTTGGTGCAACATCTAATCTTACATTAGACTGCCCAATTTTTGTTCATGTCTTTATGAATAATGCTCCTTCAGGTCTTCTTTATGAATCTTGCAGGTAAGTTCAACTTTCAATTTGTAAAATACCTGAAATCTAATTTCCTAACAAACAATTTGATGCTACTGTTTGTATCCACTAGCAATATTTGGCAGTTAGACATTGCTTCACTATTTGAGAGTTTTCTTATAGCTCTCCACTCATGTGCAATCTTTTTCAATAATCTGAAAAATAATATTTTTTCCAGGTAGGAAGAGTGGATTCATTACCACAACTTTCATGTAATTAGGCATGAAAGAACATGACATGATGAAGAGTAATGTATTTCCAACTGCTTGCAAGTGCAACGTCTTTTCTACTGTTCCTGTTCAGGCCTGAGTACATAGACTAGTTCAGTCAAATACTATAGATAAGTGTCCCCACCCAACTGTTCAATCTCTATCTCTTCTCTACTACTTAAAAGAAACATTTCGTTCCGTCTTCTCCACTAGCTGGGATACGTCATTCATAACTCACGAGATGCTTTGCAAGTTACTCGTTTAGCTCGTATCGGCGGAAAAACTCGCCGTATACTTCCCCTACCGCCTGGCGACTAGGGTTTCTTCCTCACGCGGCGTGGCCGGCGGTGAGTTCGTGACCGATCCGGGATTGATCTCCCTCCCCTACCAGGACTCTTCCCTCGGGCTGAATAAGGGGAGGACGTAGTCCTCTACCCGGCCTTGGACGAGGTGCTTCGGGTTTGGGGGAGTTGATCGCTCTCGATTGGGGACAGTGACTATGGCGGATGCACAATCGGCGACAAGTGGCGGATCCAGAGGGAAAGAGGCGAGATCGATTGACGTGATGCTAGAACAGATGGACCTCCATGAGGATGATTTCAACGATGTGATCATCGACGAGGATGACCCGGAAATTGCAGAAAGTGTCCAATGGCTAGCAATAGCTAGAGTTCTCACAGATAAATCTTTCAGCAAAGCAACTTTCTATGGGGATATGAGGTCAGCATGGAATTTGGCAAAGGAAGTTCGGTTTAGATCGATCGGAACAAACTTGTTTGTGATTCAAGTATTCTGTCTGGGAGACTGGGAACGGGTTATGGAGAGGGGGCCATGGATTTTCCGCTCGTGGGCAGTCCTGTTTGAGGCATACGACGGGTTCTCCAGAGCAGAAGACATGGAAATTAACACTCTACCAATATGGACACAGATACATGAACTTCCAGAGGCATACTGTAAGGAGAGCATCGTAACAAAATTGTTGGAAAGTCAGGGCTTGAAGGTTGATACAGTACGGCTAGAAGGGAATAGAGGCAACTATGTGCGGGCTCGAGTAAAGTATGATGTTAGACTACCTCTTGCAAGGTTTGTATCCATTGTTAGAAAAGGAGAACGGAAAATGTTTGTCCTAAAATACGAGAAACTAGCAAACTTTTGTGAAGTATGTGGTCGGCTCGGACATGCAATGAAAGAATGTGGCAGAGGAGTTTTTGAGGACAAGGACATAAAATTTAGAAGCTGGCTCTATGCAGAACCTCCTCCGGGAGGGATGAGAGGGGGATTTGGAGGACGGACAGGGGGCTTTGGAAGAGGTGGCGGACCGGGTAGAGGAACTGGACGAGGAAGAACAGAGAACTCCTATGAGGAAGATGAGGACCTCAATGACACGGGTACGAGCCCTCAAAAAGGCCTCGTGGTTTACCGTAAGAGCCCAAGTGTGAAGAAAAGATTGACGATGGAAAAGGATGAGGAAGAACATGGTATAGTAACTACAGAGGAGATGAGGCATGGAAGCGAGGAGATGAATGATGAGGGAATGCAGCTGGAAGATAAGGGAGGGGTTTCATCAAGCAAAAATTCAGTTGACAGTAAAGGAAACAAGCGAGTGAGGGTTACTAAGGATATTGATGACAGTACAACAAAAATTATATTGGCGGGCCCCAAGGTGGGGTGCCGCCAGTCGCAATGAAAATCTTAAGCCTCAACTGCCGCGGTTTACTAAACGCCGCGGCAGTTCGTGCGCTCCTCGATCTCCTGGAGCGGTACCATCCGGATGTGGTGTTTCTCTGTGAAACCCATCTGGATAAAAAAGGAGGTGAATGGATGAGACTAAAAACGAAGATGCAGGGTGCGCTGGTGGCGGAGAGTGATGGCCGAAGGGGGGGTTTACTTCTCCTTTGGAAAAATGACGTGACGATTAATTTACATAGACTCCATCCTAACTACATTGATGTTATCGTGAATGCAGGAAGGGAGGAGGAGTGGCGCTTGACTGGTTTATATGGGGAGCCGGGCTGGACGGATAAATACAAGACGTGGGATCGCTTGCGTGAGCTCCACGGACAGACTGATAAGAGATGGGTGGTTATTGGAGACTGGAATGAAATTCTATACAGCTATGAGAAGGAAGGAGGGAATGCTAGGCCCCTACATTTTATGCAGGCTTTTAGGGATGCTCTATCTGACTGTGGACTTGATGATCTAGGTTATATCGGGGACATATTCACGTGGAGAAGGAAGAGAAGCAGGAAGGGACCGGGGATAAGAGAAAGACTGGACCGAGCTTGTGCAAACGAAGGTTGGTCCCAATTATACCCATACTCAAGTGTTCAAAATCTTGAGATGAGACGCTCGGATCACAGGGCTATATTACTAGATACAGACTACTATCGCAACACGGCTGTGTCCAGGAAAATAACAAGAAAAAGATTTGAGGGAAAATGGTTACAGGAGGAAGGTGTAGGTGATGTGGTCATGGAAGCATGGCAAAGGGGGCTGCATGGCAGCACTGGATGCGTGGCATCGGCAGTAGCTGCGGTGCAAAATTCCCTGCATACCTGGGATGCTAATGTTCTAAAGAAACCGCGGCGCCGTTTGCGGGAATTATCAAGACAACTTGAGATGGTTCTACAACAAAAAATGTCAGAGATAAATGTTAAGAAGCAGGAGGAAATCACGGAGGAAATTGAAAAGGTACTCGAGCAAGAGGAGGTCTATAAAATGCAAAGGAGTAGAGCTAATTGGCTGATGCATGGTGACAGGAACTCGGCATTTTTTCACAATTTCGCGAGAGCTAGGAAGAAAAGAAATATGATTGTTAAATTAAAAAATCCGGATGGCGAGTGGAGGGAAGGTAATGAAGAGATCAAACCTATTATCCAGAATTATTTCTCTACGCTCTTCTGTTCGGAGGTGGTAGCAACGGAGCAGGGATTATTGGACAGGGTGCAACCGAAAATCACCACAGAGATGAATAACCGACTTTTACTACCCTTTTTGGAAGAGGAAGTTAAAGCTGCATTACATGCAATTGGCGATTTCAAGGCACCAGGCACAGACGGTATGCATGCTATTTTTTTCAAAAAAATTTGGCCACTAATAGGTGACAAAATCACGCAGGAGGTAATTGGTGCGCTAAATTCTGGGGTGATACCGGAGGGATGGAATGAGACGGCGATTGTTCTTATTCCAAAGGTGAATGAACCAGGGCTAATAACCCAATTTAGACCAATCATCCTATGTAATGTTTTATACAAGATCATATCGAAGATTCTGGCTAATAGGCTCAAGGTATTACTCCCTGATATTATTAGTCTGAATCAGAGTGCCTTTGTCCCGGGAAGGTTGATTACGGACAATGTGTTGGTAGCGTATGAGTGTCTCCATACGCTGAAAGGAAAAAGACAGGGAAATAATGGTTGGTGTGCGGTTAAGCTTGACATGCACAAAGCATATGATAGAGTGGAGTGGGGCTTTTTAAGAGACATGATGGTTAAACTCGGTTTTGATCAGAGGTGGATTAATTTGATCATGGCTTGTGTTACTACTGTTAATTACAGGGTATGGTTCAATTCTGACGAGACGGGGGAGTTCACTCCTTCGAGAGGGCTACGGCAGGGAGATCCTCTCTCGCCGTATTTATTTCTACTATGTGCTGAGGGACTATCAAACTTATTAACACATGAAGAGGAGAATGGTGGCTTACATGGAGTCAGGGTGTGCCGGGAGGCACCGTCGGTATCTCATTTATTCTTTGCTGACGATTCCCTGATTTTGATGAAGGCGGACGCGGAAAATGCCACGACTCTTCGGAAGGTGCTTGATATGTATTGTTCTAACTCAGGACAGATGGTAAGTGATGCAAAATCTAGGATTTTTTTCAGCCCGAATACTAAACCGGAAGCAAAGGAGATAGTATGCTCTATTCTACATATTGATTCGGAAGCCCTAAACGACACATATTTGGGGCTGCCGACTCAAGTGGGGATGGACCGGACAGATTGTTTCCAACACCTAGTGGATCGTGTATGTAAAATCATAAGTGGATGGAATGAGAAAAACCTATCGATGGGAGGCAAAGAAATTTTACTGAAAGCGGTGGCTCAAGCAATTCCTACATATGCTATGTCGGTATTTAAAATCCCGAAAGGAATCTGCAAGGCAATTTCCGCGGCAATTGCAAGGTATTGGTGGGGTGAGAAAGATGGAAAGAAGTGTATGCATTGGTATTCTTGGTGGAAGATGTGCACCCCAAAAAGTGAAGGGGGAATGGGTTTCCGGGATCTACATTGTTTCAATTTGGCTATGTTGGCGAAACAAGTGTGGAGACTGTTCATGGAACCGGACTCTCTTTGTGCACGGGTTCTGAGGGCAAAGTATTATCCATCAGGTGATCTATTGAATACAAAACTGAAAAAAGGAGCTTCTTTTACTTGGCAAAGTATTATGGCAGGGATGGAGACGTTTAAAAGGGGGTACATATGGAGAGTTGGCAATGGTAAATTAATTGATATATGGGCAGATGCTTGGCTCCCTAATAGTCCCGATCGTAAGGTCCTAACAAGAAGGGGTGACACCTTATTAAGCAAAGTGGAAGACCTTATAAATCCGGTAACAGGCTCATGTGATTCTTTATTATTACAAGACAATTTCTTCCCTATTGATGTGTGCAGGATACAGGCATTGCCACTACCAATGTGGGAACAAGGGGATGAGATCGCATGGCAGTTCAATAAAAATGGTATGTTCTCCGTGCGCTCGGCCTACCATCTGGAGTGGAATCACCAGTTTGGGAGTCGGGGGAGAAGGAGGGATAGTGCGGGGTCGTCCCGTATTAATCCGGTGTGGAAAAGTATTTGGAAATTAGCGATTCCGTCAAAGGTTAAAATATTTACCTGGAGGGCTCTACATGGATTATTACCCTGTATGTGTGTATTGGCAGATAGACACATTGAAAAATCTGGCCAATGCCCACTTTGCACTACAGGTGCGGAAGATATTGCTCACATGCTATTTAAATGTGAGGGAGCAAGGAATATTTGGAAGGCCCTAGGCATTGATCGTTACATATCCGATGCGACTCAAAGGGAGAGGGCTGGGAGCGCCATTTTTGAATCTTTGTTGATGGAGATTGATGATACGGGTCATAGGAGAGGTGCAGTACCTGTGAAAGAGACCGTGGCCACAGCAGCTTGGTTCATATGGTGGAGGCGCCGCGAGATCAAACATGGGAATGTGGTGCCTACTGCGAGCCGAATGGCGCTATCCATTAGAGCAATGGTAGCGAATTATATGAAGTCGTCAAAAAAGGGAGCGTCGATGCAAAGAGTGGGATGGTCTAAGCCACCATCGAGGATGGTTAAACTGAATACTGATGCTGCGGTTAATTTGAGTACTCGAGAAGCATCATCGGGTTGCATAATTCGTGACGCAGGGGGCCAGTTTCTGGGAGCATGTCATTTTAAAATTGAAGGAGTTTTCGACGTGGCAACGGCTGAAGCACAAGCTCTCCGAGATGGTCTTAGACTTGCGGAAAGAATTGGATGCAACAATGTGTGTATTGAATCGGACTGCAAGGAGGCAATTATGGCGTTGGCGGATCCGAACCAGTACAGGTTGGTGGGTTCGGTTTTTCTTGATGAATGCCGACATATTATGGCGGGCTTCTCTTCGACACGCGTCTCACATTGTCCTAGGGAGGCCAATATGGCGGCACATATGATAGCTCATTCTAGAGGTTTAGACACAAATATTTGGCTAGAGGAACCACCGATGTTTTTGATCCCACAATTGGTGGGGGATGTAACGATTGTATAAACGTTTTTCAGCGGCAAGTTTTCTTACGCGCTCTTTTCCTTACCAGGGTACCGAAAGGGACTGGAAGGTTTTTAATGAGGCGGGCTTGTCTGCTTAATATATGGGTTTTTGATTGTTCAAAAAAAAAAAAGCTGGGATACGTCATTCCTTCGTCCAACTTCCGCTGGTTTTTTTTCTTTTCCACACACATTGACCGCGCACATTAATTGCACGGGATCGTCGGACCAAAAAGCGGTAATTGACACGCATTGTTCTGCCCCGCGGTTTCGCAATGCGCTTCTCCCAATCTCGCCCCTCTCCCAGGTGGCGCCGCCTCCCTCAAGTGATGCTCCTCCCCGCCCATGCACTGCCCCCGTCTGGCTCCAGCCGACCCAATCCCCTTTATCTCTTAGTTCATCCGTCAGAACAGAGGATTTGGTTATGGACTATGAAATCGATGGAAGAAACCTAGAGATTCGGCCACGGTCGCTGGTCGATGGGAACGCCATCGACTGCGGCCTCCATGAGATCCTCTGGAGAGAACGCCATGGACATCGGCGCCGGGTGTGTCCTTGTTGGAGTGCTCGCGGCACTGATGAACCCTAATCTCTTACGGTGGAGCATTGATCCGGCGGCCGGAGGCATCGTCGCCGCTGAATCTCGAGCCATCTAGGGTCATCCGAGTTTCATCTGGTACAGGGTCCTTGCCTCTCATGCGCTTAAGGATATGGGATCTGAAATTTGGCACATGGATTGGGGCATTGGTACAGGCAAGATCCTTATGTAGATTTTCTTCACGGACAAAGTGGCAAGGACCTGCACACCAAGTTAGTGGAACCACTCGCCTCAAGAAAAGGACGATGGTGAGGTATATATACTATATATGTCGTTCTCTGTTGTTTATTAATTTTAAGTTATATACCATCTAGGATGAACGATTGTAGAAGAATTAGCTTAGGAGGAGTTTGGACCCAGCTTTTTATACACTAATAATGCATCTACTATCCTCAAAGTTTAAGCATGTGTTGCAGATTCTCCTGCTCTCTAAATCAACAAGCAGGGCATTGTTAGTATTAACTTATTCTTCTATTCTCCAAATCGACAAGTAGGACTATTTTATTTCCTAATCTTCAAGGTAAAAGGTAAATTTTCTGGGTCAAGCTATAGTTGAATCTAAGGTGAGCCTATGGATTCTTGATCATAGTAAATTGTGTTGTTGTATGATTGTTCCTTATTCTGTTGAAAAACTGTATATAGACATCCATAGATTCTGTTGATACCCAAGCCAGTCCTATGACTCTAACCTGGGTACCTGACGAGGCTACTAACAATATACTTTTAGATGATAAACATTGGATTTGCAAACTGAGATGTAGGATAGTTGAGTGACCCTTTTTAGCTGGAACAGATCACATTCAGAAATATTCTGCTACTTGCATGTTAAATGTAAAAAATCTAAAATGCAAATATGTTGGCAGCAACAAAACTGTTTTCCAACTGAAAATTGTAATTTGTATATACAGCAGCTGGGATATAGGATTGATATATAAAAGTTGTATAATTTCATTTCTTTTAATACTGATGGCAACAATTCCACTAGCACAATTGTTGATTGGCATGTAATAGCGTAGTGCCCCTAAGCAGGTAACACTCGTGATCTTTTGTCAACACTCTTGTTCTCACTCGTGTTGTGGTTCGTCATTCATGACATGAATATTTGATTTGTATAGTAAGTACGTTGACATTGATATTCAAGTCTTTTTTTTGTTGCAATCAAATATTTTGCACGGCTGACGCTCTGAATTTTGGTTGACAGTGATATTCAAGTGCTTGGGCAACGTCGTCGTCGAGCCCGCCAGCGTTCTGGAGGCAGCAAGAAAGAGAGGGAGTGCTAAAAGAGAACGAGTATCTTGCCTCCTTCATGCTGCCATGGTACATCCATAGTGCTCTATTCCAACTTCCTGGTAACTCCTGCCAATCACATTTTCTTCTCCGGCACTTACGTAGAAATAAACATGACCGGCCACTGTCCATGGAATCGCCTTGCATGTATGCCTTCACTCTAGCAAGCATGAGATATGGCTTCCAAGTGTAACTGTTTTGTAGGGAGTTTGTCGGTGACGTTTGTTTTGGTTAAGCGCGGATAAGAGAAACAATTGATCCAGCAGAGTGATTGTATGATGGTCTTAAGAGTTACTCCTAGGATTGTAACACAATTTATGTCGCGTCTGGCTCACAACTAGCGGTCTCAAACTCTGATTCATGTGAATACATGACAATCAGCTGAGGGTTCGGGAGCTAAGAGTATATTTACTATTATATGCTTCTTACATGAGACTATAAAGGAGAGGTGGACAGTGGCTGAGGGTTTTATTGCTGAAATCATCTTAAGTTTTGAGCTGTTCACTGTTACCAATTTTATATGACTTTAAGATTCCTGATTTTTGCTGATAGTGTTCGTTGACGAGTTATCTAAAAGTAAATCGAAAATGGACAGGTCATAATTGTTGCTATTTTACGTGCTCAAGTAATCTTCATCACATCATCAGAACAGATAATCAAGAATTTTGCACTGATTCTTTTCTCTCTTCTTGGATTGTCACTCTTTTTATAGCACCTTTTACAGTAGTTTTGTGGGAGGATGTCTTATATTCTTCTCTTGCATCCTATAGATCACTCGCAGCGTTCCATTTTCCGTGACTGCTGAGCTGGCTGCCGGAACAGCAGGTGCACAACGTTTGTGCCGCTATATAACCTGATATTTTTATTCAGCGTTCCATTTTCCGTGACTGCTGACTGCTGGAACAGGAGGTGTGCACCGTTTGTGGCCCAAAATCGTGAGCAGGAGCAAGCAGCCATGGCCCGGTCTTTCTAAAGTAATGAACAAGATTACTCTTGTTCATTTTAATCTCTAGCAAGCAAATTTGTTGACCCATTTCAAGTAATATGTTGCCATTTTGTATGTACTCCTACTATGTAATGCCAATTATTAGTCCAACTTTTCTTTCTTGATTGTGTATAAAAATTTGGATAGACCATATTTCTTTATACCATGAACTTCCTGCTTTTTCCTGGCAAAGTTTGTTGTCGTAATGGGCACTAAATTTGCAAACTCAACTGGGAGGGCTACGTTGTGTAATTTTCGAACGATTCTTTGATTACGTTATTATTAGCTGTGTTTGGGAGTGCGTTGTGCCAAGAAAATATAAACCATGGATGACGATGTACAATTTGGATCTTCTAGATACATATATTTGTTGTCTGAATATTGTTCTTACCGTGACACAACCACAAACGTGGCTTGAAACTTTGATTTCCTGCCGTTTGTTTGTTTGCACACCTGAGGTTCTGAAAATTAAGACTAAAATTCAAGTTTCATCTTTTTTCTATAAACTAATAACCACAACTTACAAAATACGAATTTTCATTCATCTACGTATAAGAAATCATCACCAAAGAATGTGATGGAGGAAATATGCTATCGCCATCAGTTTCGAGGACAAACCAATGGTGGGCATTACCATCAATTAGTACATCATGCGGATCGGGCTGGCCTATCACAAACCCGTGGCAAGTGTTGATTTTGAAAAAAAAAAATCTGATGTAGATGACATTTGCAACCAGGTGGCGATGGATTTTTTTGTGTGTGTGGTGAAATTGGTGTAGCTTATCTATACCTAATAATCTCTATTATCTCTCCTACTGAAAATTGAATAACATCCCCAGGTGAGGCGAAAGAGACGAGGGCCTAAGAGCATCTCCGACCGCCCCCCCACGAGCCCCATCAGGAGGACTTTTTTGCGCCGACGAACAAAAATTCGCCCAGTTGCGTCCCCATGAGCCCAGATTTCGCCGGTTTGGGCCAAAGTTTGCGCCACACCCAGGCCAAACCCAGTGCGTTGGGGGGCATTTGGGCGCCGGCTAAAGGGAAAAGGCGCGAAAGCAACTCCCGTGCCTTTTCCTGCCTCGTGGACCCGCCCTGTCGTCGAGGGAGAGTTTCGCTACCTCGGCTCCCGCGCGTGTTAGTTCCGCCGTCGCGGGAACTCGTCAATGCCGAGTAGCCCAGTCGACTATGCGGCGGCGTAATGACGATACACCGGCACAACTTACCCGCGACCTTTTCTATGGTAGAAGAATCAAGAGAAGAAGTTTTGTTTTAGTCGTGGTGTGCATGGATGCAGCATGGGCGCACCAATATGGGAGCACCGAGTACGTCGACATGATGATTAGGAACCATATAGATTTTTTTTTTTTTGGAATAGAAGACCAAGCACGTGCCATGATATATGCTTAAAAATAAAGCTCAATGAAATTAGCTCTTAATGCAAGTGCATACGAAATATAGCATTTTTTTTATAAATGCTTCAAATTATTTCATACTATCCCGTTGCAACGCACGGGCATTTAACTAGTCTAACAAAAGGAATTGGTTTCCAGTAGTAATGTGAACTACGAAATGACCTAAAGTCGCAACATTTTTATTTAGATCAGACGTTTGATATTATTGCAGAAGATAGAGAGTATCAATGTAAATGGTTTGTAAAGCCAAAGTATTATGGATTATTTGTATCTCATCTTACTTTGAGTTTTCACCTACTAAAATATAGTTGTAAGATGTTCTCCACTCATTCATTGCCCAAACCACCTGCCACATTGCCTGCATCCAAAAAACTAAGCTCGACTTCATCGTCCACCAGACTGCGGCTTATCTTGGGGGCTCTCGGCTGCGATCTTTTGCTCACCGCTCCACTACTGGTACCCGGGGGACATTCTTTTGCTATGGAATGAGGATTTTGTCGAGATCTCCAACATCCACATTGGTACACACCTCATTTCCATGGATGTCACCGTTCGAGCATGTGGCAAAGATTTCAAGATCACCTCGGTCTACGGACCATCCTTGGATACAGAAAAAAGAAACTTCTTGGACGAGGCCATTGCCGCGGCTCCGACTGGTGACTCTAGGTGTATTATCCTTGGAGATTTTAACATGATATACCAAGTTGCTGATAAGAACAACGACAACCTCAACCTTCACCTCATGGGACAGTTCCGGCATGCCCTAAACACTTACAAGCTCAGGGAGATAAAGATGCAAAACAAGAAATTAACCTGGAGGAACGAACGTAATGATAGGCTGGACCGCGCTTTTTGCAATGCCAACTGGGACCTGACTTTCGAATCTCACTCCATGCATGCCCTTTCCTCATCACTTTCAGACCACTGCCCTCTGCTGCTCTCAAACCATAGTGGGCCCCAAAAGCCACCGACTTTCCGTTTTGAGAACTTTTGGACCAAGATGCCGGGTTTCACTGAGCTTGTTTCCTCTTCATGGGCTAAGGCAAACACCCACACGCAACCGGTCCACATTCTTAACCACAAGCTCAAATCCGTGGCTAAAAAGCTACGTTCATGGAGCAAGGGCCTGTTCTCCAACCACAAGCAGCAACTTATCATGGCTACTCATGTCATCCTCCAACTTGAACTTGCTCAGGAGTCCAGAATGCTTTCCGTCATAGAGATCACGCTCTGGGGTGCCCTAAAGCGTCGCGTCCTAGGGCTGACTGTTCTTGAGAGAACACGCAAACAACAAGCCTCCAAGATAAACTTCCTTCGCGAGGGACGTGCCAACACGAAGTTCTTTCACCCCCTGTCAACTCTCGTCGGCGCAAGAATGCCATCCAAAAACTCAAGCATAATGATGGGTGGGTGATCAACCACAATGAAAAAGACCAGCTCATCCACGACCACTTCACGTCCACCTTAGGGGCTCCTCCCACTCGGCTCCTAGACTTCAACTGGAATGCGGTTGAACCTAACATCGTTCATGCTGGCACATCATAAAGGAAGACCTCATGCGAGTCATCGACACGTTCTCGGAATTAACTATCAACAACTTTCAAGTCATCAGCACTGCTAGTATTGCGCTGCTTCCAAAGAAAGATGTGGCCGATTGCATCTGTGACTTCCGGCCCATCAGCTTGATTCACGTCATCCCAAAAATCATCGCCAGGGCTATGGCCACCAGACTGCGTCCCAAGATGAATGGCATCATCTCTGCTAGTCAGAGCGCCTTCATAAAAATTCGAAGCATCCACAACAACTTCATGTATGTGCGTAATGTTGCTAGGCGTCTTCAGAATGACCGCACGCCGACACTTCTCATCAAGCTCGATATTGCAAAGGCCTTCGACTCGGTGCACTGGGACTACCTGTTGGACCTGTTACAACGCCGAGGTTCCCCTTACGATGGCACGCCTGGACCTCGCTCATCTTCTCTACCGCCACTTCTAGGGTGCTCCTCAATGGCATCCCTGGGAAGGAAATCGTTCATGGAAGAGGTCTACGACAAGGAGACCCTCTGTCTCCACTTCTGTTGGACCTTGAAATTGACACCCTCCCCTAATGCCTGGACCTGGCCACTAACTCTGGTCTGCTTCAACAACTGCCTGGAAACTTCATAAAATCTCGCATCTCTCTGTACGCGCTGATGACACGGTTATCTTTCTGAAGCCTGATCCTCAATACATCATCAATCTCGCTGCGCTAATTCAGAACTTTGCCAAGTGACGGGTCTTTTGACAAACATCATCAAAAGCTCGGTGGCCCCCATTCGTTGCGCCGACATTGACATTAGTGCCATTCTACTTAATTTCCCAGCCACCCTGTACCTCGGACTTCCCTTATCACTGGGAAGGCTGCGACGCATCGATCTCCAACCTTACATTGAAAAAGCTGCATCTAGGCTCAACCCTTAGAAGGCTAAATTTCTCAATAGGTCCGGATGCGATGTGCTCGTCAAATCAGTGCTCATAGCTTTGCCCGTCTTCCTCCTTATGGCTCTCAAGGTGGGTAAAGTTACTATTAAGGCTCTGGACAAGCTCCGTAGAAGTATGCTTTGGGCCACCATCGATTCCGTGAGCGGCGGAAAATGCAAGGTTTCTTAGGTGAAGGTTTGCCGCCCTAAGACTCTGGGTGGGCTCGGGATCCTTGACCTCGAAAAATTTGGTCACGCCCTGCGATTGCGCTGTCTCTGGAATGCATGGGTTTCTCATGACAAGCCTTGGATTGGTTTTGAAACCCCTAATGATCGCGCTGACAAGGAGCTGTTCAACGCCGCAACAAGGGTCACCGTCGGGGACGGTTTGACGGCTAAATTCTGGGGTCCTCTCTTTGGCTCAATGGCGTCTCTCCAAAATCCATCGCTCCATTTTGCAGCATCAAAGAAAAAGAACAGAAATGTGCATGACGATATGGACAACCTAAAATGGACAAGAACTTCATTGCCGAGCACATTATGCAGTTCGTCAGCCTTGGGACTCTCTCCAGGGCATCACATTAACCCCTGGCACCCCGGATTTAATCATTTGGAATCTTAATCCCAGTGGTTGCTACACAACTGGTTCCGCCTACCATGCTCAGTTCCTTGGCTCCACCCCCTGCTCCTTTCAGACCATCGTTTGGAAAATTGCCCCCCCCCCCCACAAATGTAGGTTTTTTGCTTGACTTGTCATCTAGAACAGGCTTTGGACTTCGGATCGCCTCGCCATTAGGGGTTGGCCGCACGACCCCTCTGCTAGCTGTGGAGGAATCAGGGAGAAACCGCAAGACACATCCTCTTTGAGTGTCGCTTCTCTCGACGTGTTTGGCGTGCGGCGGCTTCTTGGCTCTCTTGCCCAAGCCTTCTGCACGACCTCGGCTCGGGTCGCTCCACTTTCCTTGAGTACTGGCAGACCATCATCAAATCCCCAACTGTCAATCTAGAGGGCCTCAGATCGGCTGTCATTCTGGTGACCTGGGAGGTTTGGAAAGAAAGAAATGCGAGCGTCTTCAACGACATCTTCTCTATGCCTACAACTCTAGTCCAGAAGATCAAGGACGAAGGAAGAAACTGGATTCTTGCTGGGAGTAAGCATCTAGCTAAAATCATTGGCTGATTTGGCCATGTTGTGACCTTTTTTCTTTTGGCCTCTGACCTGTCATGTTTTCTTCTCATATATAAATATAAAAGGCAAAGCTTTTTGCCGACTTAAAAAAAAGTACTATGATGGATTTAAATACTTATTATTAATTTTCCAAACCTTTGTGCCCAACTGGTTAGAATGCTAGTAACCTTCTCAATTCAAGGATTTATCAGGTTACTCTCTCCATCTCTCTCACTAATTATAGGAAAAAATGTAGCAACTTAATACAACAACTAATAAATTAATCAATACAAATTCAATGCTCACAAACTACGTCTGGTAATTTTTTTGAGTAACTTCCAATTTCAAAATTGTTAAAAACAACAGCTTAAAAATATTTGACAACCACACCAACCCTCCATATAACCATTTCATTCATCCATATGAGAGTACAAATACAACTTCAGGCTATAGGCTTCTCAGGTCTGCAAGCAACAACCATGGCAAAACATGTGCTACTAACTCAACTACAACTTTCTATTTCTTCTCATACTGCTATCTTCATGTACAATGCGTCACAATGTTTTCTATCCAGGATGCCAACGAGTCTTACTGCATATGTACTTCCACCTTCAACTCATCAGCAAACAGAAGCTAGCAAGATGTATACGGAGGCAACATAGAAAAATCAGGGACACTAAACGACCACTGCATCGAACTTTACAAGGGTGAGCAAAGATGGACCTTCATGCCCGGACATCACAAGAATGCTTGGATCTGATCATCCATTCTTCACGATTGAATACATCCAACATAGAAAAAGACATGTCACAGATGTTCTTGCTGAGTACAAAGACATTGATTTTTTTTTTTTTGCGGGTAAAGACATTGAATAGTTATCAATATTCACCAAGTACTCTGATCATGTGATAAATGTTTTGTCTATATTCTCAAATCATGAAATGCTCTGTATTGCGAGAAAGTTTTCAGACAGTTGTATGAACTTCCGAGCTGCAGAGCGATGACCGCAAGCTCTGGAGACTACCGAAAGCATAAACCCAGATGCAAAAACCATATTGATGTTTTTTTCCGGGTATGTGCCGGTCTTCTTGTGTAGAGGCTCAAGTACAGTAGCACGACTGCACGAGGCAGCCTTGTAGACTGAATTTTGATTATGAGACTTAGCACAGTGCATTCACACTGCTAATCTTTCGGTAATTCTGAACCAATCTTTCACATTCACATAACAATGTTGCCCAGACTTGCAGTTTTATTACTCCCTCCGATCCATATTAATAGGTGCTGAAGTGGATGCATCTAGCAATAAAACATGTCTAAATACATCCACTTCAGCACCTATTAATATGGATCGGAGGGAGTAATTGAAAGTACTACGTACATTACTCTCGGTTCAGTAAGGTTGTGGCAGTAAGCCTTGTAGACTGAATCCGATAGGCAGAAAGACTCAACTGTGTGCTGACTGTCCATCTTTATGGATTCTGAATTGAACTTTTGCATTCATATCGTGGTGCAACTTTTATTCAGTGTACTAAGCGGTCAAGCAAGGTTGTGGCAGTAACTTGTAGGAGTACCACTAGTCCAGGGCATGTAGCATTATCAAGGCCGTCCAATCCCGCCGTCGTTCGGGGGAGGAGCTCCGCGGTACGGAGGATAAGGACGGCGAGGGTAGTAGGGTCCTCCACGAGTACACGGTTCCCCGCGGATGCACACGGGACGGTTTGGCTCGAAAGGACCAGCTGGAAGAAAAACAGAGGCATTTGTGATATGACCATGGATATCCAGAAGTAAGTCTCAATTGCAGTACACTAGAATATAAGAAACTTGTTTCAGGGACCATGACGACCCAGAAGATGAAATGAGCCGTTTAAGAGTACTTACGACGGATGCCGGCTCCAAGGCAGACGGAGTTGCTCATGATCACCATGGAGACGACGAACAGCGCGATCTGGAGCACCACCATGAAACGGGAAGCTTTAGCGAAGGGCGCCATCGCGGGCGGCGGGCGCTAATTACTTTGGCTCGGTTACTACCTTGTGAGTTGTGACTTGGTTTGCGGCTTCGAGCTGTGTATATCCTGCTTCTTGCCCAACGGCCTTATTTATAGACGTCGATCGCTATGGAAAAGAAAAGATCACCTTGGCTCCTTATTAATTTCCCCATTGTTTTTCTCAAGCATTTTCGGGCTCGAGAGATCAAGCTTCGGCAGCTGCCAGCGTGCTGGTAGATTTTTCCGTGGAAGACAGTCATGAATTTCTCCGGTTAGTCAAGGATGCTGAGTGGGTGGTCACAACTTGGCCGTGCACGACCGGCGAAAGAGAGATGGGTGACCCGACGACCCAACTCAGCGACAAGCACGACGACCCGAGTGTAGGGGTCAGTCTTGCCACACAGGAAAAAGCTATACGTAGTGCATCACTTGCGTCGCGTTGTCGCGCATGAGTCCAATTATTATGCTTCTGTCAGCCGTCTTAGATATATATTTGAACATTAAATTGTTTCTTTAGGCCTACTTACTGTTTACCATGCATGCAACTAATATGCGCTGTTCGTTGCCAGTGGTTATGTAGAAATCTGAATTTATTCTGGATCACTGGATTCATACTTGTTTTTTTTTTCTTTTGAGAAATATTCTAGGTTTTTTAGTACGAATGGAACTTTATACTACGTATTATAAAGCCAAAGTGGTCAGACCCTTTCCCAAACGTTGTGCAAGCGGGAGCTACTACACCCGGCTGTCCTTTTTTTAAGTGATGAAATTTTAGAACAGACATCTGGCAAGGAGCAGTAAAATGTATTGAGAAATTCTCTTTTTTAGAACAATAATTTGGCTGTATTGATTCAATAAAGAATACATAAAACCGATCCAAATAAACTGCAGCAAACACCAACTAATACAAAGATCTCTAATAAAATTGTAAGTTACACTAAAATTGTTTAAAATATCTAAATTTGTTGTTTCGCATCTTGATATTTCTCCATTCTTCCGTTGGTGGGGAAACTAAAGACCAAACCTACACAAGGTGGACTAAACAAAGGGGTAGATCGATCTAGCATCCCTTATGCTAGGCAGCTGCCCAGACTTCGCGATAACGTCCACGATTGCGTTATGTGACTTTCTATAGTGATTTTGTCCCAAAACCTGGCATGCTAAGTATGTTAGCCCAGGCTTCTAGAAATTTCTAGGTCCACTGTTAGACTAACCACATGAGTCTCTCACCCTCAAAAGGTATATCATTGAACATATTATGGCCGAAGACAACCTGTTTCCAAGGCAATTGGACAAACGGTTGCTTCGGAACTGAACCGGCGATGAAGACGAACAAATCGCAAATGTATGAACAATGGGACTAAGCCCCATGAAGTTACTCATGATAACAACTCCCTGACGGGGATGGAGCCAGCGACCTTTATTCCGTAGGTTACCCCCCACCGATGGGATATCAGTCCTTGATCCATTGTTACCCTTGCTTCCTTCGCCGCGGCAACAGTTATTAGAGACTAGTGGAACCAGGGATTGAGACGATGGTTCTTGTTGTGGCTATGATTCACACGAGGCTTCTCCTGTGATGGAGTCTATGCAGTGTATTCTAATATACTATATACTTTTCGGATCGAGTAATGGACAAGGTTTTTTCATGTTGATATTTTTCTTATGCTAGCATGTGAAACTTGGATCTTATGCAGATAATTATGCGACATAATGATAATGCTACAAGATGTCCATCTTTCCATATATACAATACCTTGCTTTTCTCATGATCCTTTTATGTTGGCACATTTGGAAGGAACGAACACGAGAGTTCTCCGACACGTCAAGACAACCTCGGACTTTATCGTCTCAAGAATAAAGGAGGATGCGGCGCCTTGGCCTCTCATGGGGGAGAAACGTTTGTGTATTTTGATGCTTCGAGGATAGTACCTTAATGTGACCCTCTCGGCTTCTTGTTGTGGCCTAGAAGTTGTCATGGTTTAAGCCCTTGTCATGACTCTATGTTATATTCTTCTTAATTAATGAAAAGGCAAAGCTTTTATCCATTTCAAATGAATAATTAAAGTATTCTTTGAAAAGTGTGTGTGAATGTGTGGTGTGTATTACTTTCTATTTGTTTTTTTTGGATATATTCCTCTAGTCATTACATAATTTTGGGACTTGTTTTTTTGACAATTTATATCCAATTTGGTAATGAGAGGTTGGGAGCCTTGGAGCATACCCCCTTGCTACAAAATGACTGCAGGGGGAGACCAAGGATACGAAAGTGCGACAATTGAGACCCGCCTAATTTGTACAATCCGACTTATCCCACTTGTCTCGCTTTTGCATCTCTAGAGGGAGATTCACCGGCTGGGAGAGGCCGTCAGAGCAGTGTGGCCCGCATCGGCGAGAGCATCTTTACAGATTTTTCTTTGGCATGTTTATCAACTCATGAAGTCAACCAATTACTCTGGAGTACATTTTCACCACCGCAACCACACAACAGATCGATGACCTCACGGGAAAAGCCTTGCAGGCTTGCAGCTAGATCGAATCTTGACAGGAAGCGGGACTTAAATCATATAGAGTACACTCAGTTATCACTGCCCATCTTTCTTTGTTCTGAACCGAACTTTCGTGTTCACACAACCATATTCATATTCATATTCATATTCGGGCCAGCCATCCAGTTTTATTTGAAGTATTAAATGCAAGTACACGGACTATATTACTATTTATGCAGTTCGTAGTAGTAAGTACTGTTGGGATGTTGATCGTGTATATGGTCAACAAGTGTTGAACCTTGTTCACACCAACTAACCATGTCCTGATCAGGGACATGTCAAGAATGTCAAAATGGTGGGCCCCCCTGGTGCACTGTGCTATAAATGAATCAAGGGAGGCAGAGAAGAGGAGTGTTTTTACGGCAGCTGCTCTCGCAGCTCTCTCTCTCTCTCTCTCTCTTTTCCCTCAAGAATAAAGGCTGCTGATCAAGCCAGCACAGGAGCACCAGGAAGGATTCATCCCAGCCACCTGAACATCTCTGGGTGTTTATCTAGGTGGTTTAGAACAAGAAGAGTTGATGGCTTCATCCTCAGATCAAGGTATGATCTGTTATCTTATCCCTGTGGCTCAACCTTATGCTAGTTGATCCTTTTGCATGTTTCTATCATTAGTATCAGAGCAGCCTAGCTGTAAGCTTGAGATCATCTAGCTCAAGATCTTGCTTGATCTGTTAAATGATCTTGCTAAAGTTTAATGTCTAGGCCCTGTTTTAAGGTTGTGCCCTTTTTTTTCCTTCTAAAGATCAAGCCCTAATAATGTTATTAGAGGCCTAGGGTTTCAATTTTAAGTGGTTATGATGGGGACTGATGCAACAGAACATGTTTCATATGAAATCCCCAATTTCTGGAAACCCTAGACTCCTAAATCTCTTATGCATCCCCACTGATATGGTGGTTCTGGTCGATTAAGCAAGAGTTTTAAAGGGGAGTAACATCATTGTCAAAATCCCCAATTTTTCGGAGCCCTGTTTCATCTGAAATCCCCAAAATTTGATGAACCATAATGCTAATGATTCTAAAGGCAGTGGTGAATACCTTACGGGCCTCTCCGCCGCCGCTGGCCACGGCGGCGTTGAAGCCACCTTCTGATGAAGGCAGAGGAGCTCGGGCTCGATCCCGAGTGTCCAAGCCGCCCACTGCGCCGAGCCGTGGTGGCACTCCCTCGCGCCCTCGTTGCCGAGGAAATCCATTGCGGTACCAGGCAAGTGCCCGACGTCGACGCCGTGGCGGGGAGGCCTGCACGCACGCCGTCGTCAAGCACAGAAGGGCGCCGCCCAGGGCTGCTCCACGGAGCTGCGCGCTGGCCAAAGCTGCACGCAACTCCGGCGAGTGGGCCAGGACGACGCCGTTTTTCCTCTCGGCGTGTGGTGCTCGGCGCCGCCATCGTTTTCCTCGCCAGCGCGCGGGGCGCAGGAGGCAGTGGAGGAGATGGGGAGGAGTTAGGGTTCGGTGAGGGGGAGAACGGGCGGCGGTGGCGACGCGGTGAGGCTTTGTCTCACGCGCGGGCATGACCTCGTCCGTTGGATGCGAATCCAACGGCTTGTGTCCCTCCCAGCCGCGGTGGACCGGGCCACAGCCCAGTATGGGCCTCGGGAACTTAAGTGGGTGAAATCCCAATACGAATCAGAGGGAGCGGACCGGGCTGGGCTATTTTTAGCCGAGTTCTGGCCGAATAAAAGCTCTCTTGTTTTTCGGGCTAAAAAAAAATGCCAGGCACTCAAGGCCTAGTTCTGTGGGCTAGGCTGGGCCGTTTTTGGCCCAGTTTCGGCCAAATTAATGTTTTGGGCTTATTTCATATTTGTTATGTTTTATTTCTGTTATTAGCTGTTATGTTTTATTCTTAGCTGTTTTAAATGCTTTAGCATGTTAAATTATTAGTCATGCTTTATTATGATATTTATTATGATGATTATGTTATGATGTTTTCCGCTGCGAAATAAAGTTTAATGAATCCTCAAATAAAGTGTGGTTTTATGCTTGGTCATTCTGACCAAAGTTGATTGACGGGCATTTAAACCACAAAAATCTTTTATTAGCCTGTTTCACTTCTGGCTAAATCTGATGTGAACCGGGTTAATGGAAGAAAATTAATGATAAGATTATTAATGTGTGGCTTTTATTTGTCAATTTGGCCAAAGCTAATTGACGAATATCTGTTCACAAAATTTTGTTGTTCATATTCATTTCTGGCCAAAGCTGATTTGAATTTGATCAATAAAGTTTGATAATGATGATGATGCTTACTAAGGCAATTTTTGAATTCTTTTTACAACACCTAATGTCTCTCATATTACTGGGATGCTAAATGGCACAGAACAACTTAATGGTAGCAATTAGGCTACATGGAAGGAGAAACTTGAAATAACGATGGCCTTACTGAATATTGATTATGCTCTCCTTAATGATCCTCCTGAGGCACCTAAAGAGAATGTTGAAAATTATGAGGGTCTCAAGAAGGAATATGAAGTTATCAAGGCTAAGTAGGATGACTCTAATCGCAAGTGCCTTATGATGATAAAGGGCTCCACTACACAGAGTATGAGGGGAGCCCTTCCTGACTGTGAGACAGCTAAAGGGTACTTTGCGAAAATTGAACATCAGTTCAAAGGGTCTTCTAAAGTTTATGCAACAAGTCTTATTAGAAGGCTGATTGATGAAAAATATGATCCCACTGGAAGCCTTCGAGAGCATATTATGAAGAAATGCAACATGGCTGCCAAGCTTAAGATTATGGAAATGGAAATTTCTAATGGTTTCCTTGTCCATTTTATTATGTCATCTTTGCCTCCTGAATTCTCTCCATTTATGATCAATTATAATGCAATGGATGTGAAATGGGAGATTGATGAAATGATGGCGCGATGTGTGCAAGAAGAAGAAAGGCTTAAGGCTGAAAGAATTGACCACATTAATCAGGTCAAGCATTCACAAAAGAAGAGGTATAAGAAGTTTGTGAATGAATATATGAAGCCTAAGCCTAATCAGTTTAAAGAAAAAGGCCAATCTTCAAAGGGCTCTCACCAAAAGAAGCCTGAAAAGTTGACTGATGGAGAAGCAAAAGATCCTAATGCTTCTCGCCATTGTGGAAAACTTGGGCATATTCGAAAGAATTGTTTTGCCTTTAAGAAATGGCTTCAAGATAGAGGTACTGATGTTATTACTTTTGTTGAGGAATCCCTTTACGTTAATTATGCCACCAATACATGGTGGATTGGTTCAGGAGCAACAATTCACATTGCAAATTCGTTGCAGGGATTCAATATGAGGAGGACCCTAAAAAGAGGGGAAAGAACCATTAGAGTTGCTAATGGTGTTGAGACTGATGCTGAGGCACTTGGAGATCTTACTCTTACGCTCCATAACGGCTTTAAGCTTAGGTTGAATAATGTTTTATATGTACCCTTGATGAAACGGAATTTAATTTCCGTTTAATGCCTTGATGATGATGCTTATGAATGTCACTTTGGGAACAAGCGTTGTATAATTATGTATGACAATAATAATGTTGGTCTTGCCTTCCGGCAAGATAAGCTTTATGTTATTTCCCTTTGTGATGATATAAATAATGTGGGTTCTACCTCAAATATGAATGTCAGTACCAAACGCAAGCATAATGATAATGAGACTTCTTCGAAATTATGGCACTATCGTTTATGCCACATTTCGAGGGGGGGGGGGAATTGAGAGTCTCATTAAAGATCAAGTTCTTCCTTCCCTTGATTTTACGGATGCGGATATCGATCATTGTATTGATTGCATCGAAGGAAAATATGCCAAGAAAATTAAGAAGGTGCAAACCGAAGCACGAGAGTTTTGGAAATAATCCATACGGATATATGTGGTCCGTTTAATGTGAAGACAATGGATGGTTTTAATTCATTTATTACATTCACCTATGACTTCTCCCGTGATGGATATATTTATCCCATTAAGGAAAGATCAGAGGCATTGGACAAGTTTAAGATTTTCAAAGCTGAGGTTGAAAATCAATGTGATAAAAAGATTAATGTTGTGAGATCTGATCGTGGTGGTGAATACTACGACAGACACACTTCTTATGGCCCAATTCATGGACTGTTTGCAAAATTCTTACAGGAAAATGGTATTATGGCCCAATACTCAGCGCCGGGCGAACCCCAGCAAAATGGGGTGGCTGAAAGAAGAAACCGCACTCTCATGGATATGGTGCGGAGTATGTTGAGCCACTCCACTCTGCCGGTAAATTTATGGATGGAAGCCCTTAAGACAACAGCACATATTCTTAACAGGGCTCCCAGTAAATCGGTGCCTAAAACACCGTATGAATTATGGACTGGGAGAAAACCGACTGTGAATTATTTTCATGTATGGGGTTGTCCTGCTGAAGCAAGGATTTTTAATCCAGTTATGGGAAAGTTAGACCCCAAGACAGTCAGTTACCATTTTATTGGTTATCCTGACAAATCTAAAGCATATCGGTTCTATTGTCCAAATCAAGCAACAAAGTTTGTTGAAACAAGACACGTTGTGTTCTTGGAAAATGAAATTATGAGGGGGAGTATGACACCTCGGGAAATAATATTGGAAGAAAGCCAGGAATTTTTCCCAGTTCCAATAATTCAAGAACCATTTTTCCCGGTGTCTACTGAAGTTGCACCTCCTGTTGAGAGGGATATTAGAGCAACTCCTGCTGAAAGTCCTGTGGCTATTTCAGATGTCACAACTGATGATGTTATTGTTGAAGATGTTCAGCAGCCTCAAATTATTGATGAAGTGCCAAATAATGAACCTCTCAGAAGGTCACAACGGACTAGGAAGTCTGCTATTCTTGATGATTATGTCACCTATATGAGTGAGGATATGAATGAATCAATGTTGAATAATGATCCTACCTCATTTAAAGAAGCCATGCAAAGCGAATTTTCGTCTGAATGGCTTAATGCTATGAAATATGAAATGAAGTCCATGAGCACTAACGAAGTATGGGACTTAGTAGAAATCCCTAAAGGAGCTAAAGTTGTTGGATGTAAATGGGTCTATAAGACCAAACGTAACTCCAAGGGTGATATCGAAAGGTTCAAGGAAAGATTGGTGGCAAAAGGATTTACTCAAAGAGAAGGGATTGATTATAATGAGACCTTTTCACCTGTCTCTTCGAAAGATTCCTTCAGAATTATGATGGCACTTGTGGCTCATTATGATTTAGAGCTGCATCAGATGGATGTTAAAACAACATTCCTAAATGGAGACATATATGAGGATGTTCTCATGGCACAACCGGAAGGTTTTGTTGTGGAAGGAAAAGAACATTTAGGATGTCATCTTAAGAAATCAATCTATGGCTTGAAGCAAGCATCACGACAGTGGTACTTTAAGTTTGATCAAGTCATAAGGAAATTTGGTTTTGAAGAGAATAAAGTGGACAATTGTGTTTATGTTAAGTTCAGGGGGAGTAAGTTTATCTTCCTGATACTGTATGTTGATGACATACTTCTAGCCAGAAGTGATAAAAATATGTTGCTGGAAACTAAGAGGTTCCTATCCTCTAGTTTTGATATGAAGGATCTCGGTGAAGCAGCTTATGTCTTAGGAATTGAAATTCACCGAGATAGATCCAGGGGGATCTTGGGGCTATGTCAGAGAGCATATATTGAGAAGGTGCTGAAAAAGTACAACATGTATAAGTGCTCGGCCTCGCCTGCTCCTATTGTTAAGGGCGATAAATTTGGGACTTTTCAGTGTCCTAGAAATGATTATGAATCTGCACAGATGAAGTCAATTCCTTATGCATCCATTGTTGGAAGCATTATGTATGCACAAGTGTGCACTCGCCCTGATTTAGCATTCGTGACCGGGATGCTTGGCAGATATCAGTCTAATCCAGGTGTGGATCACTGGAAGGCTGCTAAAAAGGTCTTGCGTTATTTGCAAGGAGCTAAAGGCCTCATGCTCACTTATAAGAAATCTGATAACCTCGAAGTGGTTGGTTATTCAGATGCTGATTTTGCGGGGTGTGTTGACACTAAGAAATCCACTTCAGGATATATTTTCACCCTCGCAAAAGGAGCCATCTCATGGAAAAGCTCCAAACAGGCTGTCACTGCATCGTCAACAATGCAGGAAGAATTTGTGGCATGTTATGAGGCTACCGAGCAGGCAGTATGGCTGAAGAATTTTATCCCGGGACTCAGAGTGATTGATAGCATTTCCAAGCCACTCACTCTTTACTGCGATAATCAACCCGCAGTAATCTATTCGAGTAACAACAAATCAAGTGGTGCCGCCGAACACATTGATATAAAGTATCATGTTGTGAAAGATAGAATCCAGGATCACACAATTGACGTCAAGTACATAAGTACTAGGTTGATGTTAGCGGATCCGCTCACGAAAGGCTTACCACCCAGTTTTTTTAAAGAGCATGTTGCCGGCATGGGTTTGGTTGAAAGCTTTTGATCCTGGTAATGTTGGGACCAATGAAACACCATCTCCCCAAAAGGCCCATTCTGAGATCAGATGGGAACCATAGCCAATTGGTTCAACAGTACTTAATTGACTGTTGTAATCTATTGTCTTGGTGTACTGTTTCATCAAAGGATGAGTCTGTAATGTTTATGATGTTTATGTAAAGTATTATGTAAATTAATGTAATGTATGATGAGAATAAAGTTTATGGAGCTCATAAAGTTTAAGGAGTTTCATTTCGATATGAGGTGATGTATTATAGTCACTAGGTTCAGTGGCATCTCTTTTAGCCATTGAAATCTTTTCGTCTTAATGCATTATCTTGTTGAAAAGTGAACTTATAAAGCTTAAAATTTTACGATCAAGGGGGAGAATGTTGGGATGTTGATCCTGTATATGGTCAACAAGTGTTGAACCTTGTTCACACCAACTAACCATGTCCTAATCAGGGACATGTGCTATAAATGAATCAAGGGAGGCAGAGAAGAGGAGTGATTTTTTACGGCAGCTGCTCTCGCAGCTCTCTCTCTCTCTCTCTCTCTCTCTCTTTTCCCTCAAGAATAAAGGCTGCTGATCAAGCCAGCATAGGAGCACCAGGAAGGATTCATCCCAGCCACCTGAACATCTCTGGGTGTTTATCTAGGTGGTTTAGAACAAGCAGATTTGATGGCTTCATCCTCAGATCAAGGTATGATCTGTTATCTTATCCCTGTGGCTCAAGCTTATGCTAGTTGATCCTTTTGCATGTTTCTATCAAGTACTGCTAGGGGGAGACATGCATCAAGGGACGGTCCATCCCTACACTATTCGAGAGATCTTAGTGTTGACCTGGCGGGCAGTAGTACTCTTTGCGACACCCACAGCCGCCGTAGGAACCACCACGGCTGGTGTAGGGATGGTTATTAGGGTCCAGAGGAACATCGCCAATTGATCCTGCAGAGACAATTACTTAGTTAGATCTACTAAAGTCAGAATTTTAGACTGTCGAATAAGAACCGTATATGTTTCGAGATGGAGTATGTGACGGTGGCGACGAGGAAGAAGACGATGAAGGGAAGCACTAACCAGCCAACTCATGGGCTCCGTCGCAGACGGAACCGCCCATGATCACAGCGGAGATGAGGAATAGGGCGATCTGCAGGAGCACTAGGAAACGTGAAGCTCTGACGAAGGACCCCATATCCAAGCCCAGTCTGGCCGGCTTACTAACCCTATGATGAGTTTGGGCTATGCACAAGGGTGTAAACTTTCGCAGCTTATAGAATGGTGCCTTGGGTGAATTTTTCCGCTGAAGATACAATCATGGTATCTCTAGTGCGCAGACGTCATGACCCACTTTTCCACGGTTAGTCAAGGTTAGTGGTAGGGCCAACTTGGCCATGCAAGAGAAAGCCAAGAGGAAGGGATCAGCTGACCGACCACCTAACAAAACGACGACCACCCGATAAACCAACTGGGTCACCCCATCTCTGGTTGTGTTGCAGCGAAGGAAAATATCGGGCCAATAATTACTGTATGACACCTTTCAGGTGTATGGTAAGCAAAGAGCCCTAGTTGAACATAATAGCTCTTATACGATATTTTTCTGCTCACAAATAGCCAAGGCTCGCCTGAAACTCTTTACGGCTTCAATGCAATAGACAAGTGAACACTGATCGTTAGAGTTTTGAATTATGTAACCCCAGGTCGTCCGTTTTTGGTGCAGGTCCCACCACTTGTCCAGCCAAGCGATAGACTTACCACACATCCAATCGGTGTGGGACTCACAACTTATCCACCCAGCATGGGCAACACAACTTATCCACCTCAGCGTTTTCGATATAAAAGACAGGAGACCAAGCCGGCACCCGTGCCCGCCATTGACTTGCCTTTCCTTTCATCCACCTCATTCTTCTTCTTATCTGGCGACAAAGCGCGGCAACTCGGCCTACGAGAGATGTCTCAGTAGGAGGACTGAGTCGTTCAGACGATAAAAATTGGAACTGAAGGAGGATCAGAAAAGATAAGCAAACAGATCGATCCTAGAACTTGAAGCTTCACATAAGCAAAGTAGTTCATCATTCTTCAGACATCTGATCATACAAACATAATTGACGTACATAGTTTAACTACCGGCTCGATAGAACTTAATTTACCTAGCCCAAACCTTGATCTACACAAAAGGGTTTCCAGGGACATGTCCCTGGGCATGCATTGCGGGCAGCGCCGCATTGCTCAGTCTTCGTTGAACTTATGGACGAGCAATTGAGGCCAGCCTGAGTTGCGAAGCTTGTGGATGTAGCGGATTTCGAGCTTACACGCCCTCTTCTTGGCCTCCCACGCCTTCTCCGGTGGAGGTCGCACTCCAGCTGATCGGCGTTGAACGTCTCCAAAGTCGTGTCGTCGATGCACTGCTTGTTCACTCGATGCTCCTCGAGGCGGATGAACTTTGCGCGGACGATCACGAGAAGTTCATCCTTGTTCTCGATGCTAGACAAGTCGTCGTTCGACGAATCGTCACCGCTTTTGTCCTCCTTTGGAGCAGGTAGCAACGGCGGCACCCACGCATGGACAACGCCGCCAAAATTGTCCGCCTCGGCGTTGTGGGTACTACGGCTTATCCCACGGTGCGACTGACGACCGCGCTTGCAGGCATGCTCGGACCGCATCGCGTTTAGGCGCTCCACCTCCTTTCCGAACCTCGGCGGCGTCTGCGATCCTCGGCCATGCGAGGCGCTCATCCGAATGAACTGGGAGACCCCGCGTCTGATTGATGCCCCCACGCAGCCAAAATCGTGGTGCGTCAGTGCCGGATCGGTAGGCGGTGGGGGAAAATTGGTCATCGGCAGTGTGTGGGGATTGTGTGCACGAAGGCGGCAGAATGGGGATTTTCTCGCCCTCCCCTGCTTAATTAGTCATGCGAGAAAATGGGCAGGCCGTGGTGTGACTTAGGGGTGATTGATACATTGCAAACATATCTATAATTTTTGATCCTCCATGCTGGTTTTTTACCCAATAGCTTTTTTCTTTCACATGTTTTCTTCTTTTTCGGATGTTTTCACAAACTAACCTATGAAAAAGATGCCCTAGGCTAGTTGTTTTTTTCAACTATTTTTCTATTTCAAAAAAGTTTGTAAGAAAATATTCTCGGAAAGGGCTGAAAATCTACGGAGATCATTTTTTTCCGGGAACAGAAACAGAGTCCAAAGAAAATCCGGAGGGAGGCAAGGGGGCCACCAGGAGGTGCCAGGCGCGTCCCCTCCCTTGGCCATGCCTGATGGGCCCCTGGCGGCCCCGGCCACCTCCTTTCGTCCCCTCTTCGCCCATAAATTGCCTTCAACCCTAAAAATCATGGGGACGAATTTATTTTCCATAAAACATGCATAGAGGTGTCGTCACCTCGAAAGTCCAATCTAGGGTTTCTGGAGTCCTGCTCCGGCACCCTGCCGGAGAAGGGGGTTGTCATCGGAGGCCTCTACATTGCCATGATCACCTCCGGACAGATGCGTGATAGTTCATCTCGGGACTACGGGTCCATAGCAGTAGCTAGATGGTTGCCCTCTTACCTATGCCTCCATGTTTAGAGTCTCGTGAGCTGCCTCACATGATCAAGACCACTTTTATGTAATTGTGCATGTTGTGTTTGTTGGGATCCGATGAACCATGAGATTATGATTATTTTGTTCATGTCAATCTGAGATGCTTCACTTATATCTGTAGATAGTTTTAATCTTGTCTTTATGATTACCTTGGCAGTGTAGTTGTTTTCACCTCCAAGAGAGGGTCTATATACTAGATAGCGGGTTCATGCCTCATTGTTGCATGCTCTTGAGTGACAGAAACAAGCGGGGGGAGGGGGATGTGTTGTTGCCACTAGGGATAAAATAACAGTGCTCTTGTCTACGGACGAGGACCACTTTTTACATTACGTATTGTTCTTAATGCATTTGTCTGTTGCACACAAAGTCATCACTTTGTTGCTGCAACTTAATACCAAGGGATTTGCTGGATAGCTTTCTTGAGGTGGACTTTTAGATATGGATGGATGCTGGATAACGATCCATGCATATGCCTTGACGTAATGACTATAATGTTTGAACCCGTGAACTATATATTGTCATAATAGTATTGTTTAATTCTTCCGTTGGATATGGATGCATGCTGGATAGCGGTCCATACGTTTAATTCTCCTGTTTTCTGCAAGACCGAAAAATTGACAACCTTCCGAAAAGTTGGGGAAAAAGAGAGTTTGTGCTTGTGTGCAGGTTCCACACTTGGTCAACACCGATAAATGGAAACGTTGATACAAGAAAACTTTTTCAAGACTATGAAGTCCTACTGGTTCGATAAACTCTGCTTACATACTGGGGTAAAATTTTGCTAGACTACATCACACCTTCCGTTTGGGGTCTCTCAACGAGCGTGGGATTACGTCAACATCAAGTACTTTTTCTGGCGCCGTTGCCAGAGACTTCTAGCTTGCTGCAAGGGGAGTCTCACACTTGCACTCTCTTTATTTTGTTTTGTTCTTTCTTAGTTTACTTTTGTTTATCATGTTATCTCTTTATAAAAAACCAAAAAAAATTAGCTCTCTAGTTTCTAAATTTTATTTGTGTTGTTGGTTTATTTTGTGTTATCTTGCAAGCATGGCTACGAATGATAATCCAAAAATTTGTGAATTTACCAGTACCAATAATAATGATTCCATATCCTCATCAATTGCTCCACCTTCAGCTACAACAGATTCTTATGAAATTAAACCTGCTTTATTGAATCTTGTCATGAAAGATTAATTTTATGGTATTGGAGAAGATGCTGTCTCTCATTTAAATAACTTTGTTCTGCTATGTGACATGCAAAAATATAAAGAAGTATATGTTGATATTGTGAAATTAAGATTGTTCCCTTTCTCTTTAAGAGGAAGAGCTAAGGAATGGTTATTGTCTTTGCCTAAAAATAACATTGATTCTTGGACTAAATGCAAAGATGCTTTTATTCGGAAGTATTACCCACCTGCAAAAAATATACAATTGAGGATTAACATTATGAAATTTATATAAAATGATAATGAAAATGTTGTTCAAGCTTGGGAAATAATGAAAACTATGGTTTAGAATTGTCCCACACACGGGCTAACTACGTGGATGGTGGTCCAAACTTTTTATGCAGAATTAAATTTTTCTTCAACACATGTATTAGATTCAGTTGCGGGAGTGATGCACGTGTAACACACATTTGTTGGGAGACACCAAGAGGAAGTTTTGATGAGCACAACAACAAGTTTCTCTCAGAAAGAAACCAAGGTTGAATCGAACAGTAGGAGGAAGGAGTAACTTAGAATGGTTGATGCAGTTGAGATGGTAGGGTGCACTACCGGTTCAGCAGCAACGTGGAACCTACACAAAACAATCAAATTACTTTGCCCTTACGTAGCAGTGAGGTTGTCAATCTCACCGGTTTTGCTGAACACAGAGAGGTTAAACGTATGGTGTGGAAAACAGTATGAGAAGAGTTTGAAAACAGTAGCAGCAGTGTGAAAACCGTAATTGCAGTGGTTTTATTATCAGTATGAGAAAATGGACCGGGGTCCACAGTTCACTAGAGGTGTCTCTCCATAAAATATAGATAACATGCGTGGTGAACAAATTACAGCTGGGCAATTGACAGATAAAGAAACATGCATGACATAAAGATTATTATGAGATTCATGCGGGCATTACAATAAAATACATAGATCGTCATCCAAATGCATCTATGACTAATAATCCACCCTTCGAATATCATCCGAACAGACATTGGGTATTAAGTTGCAAGCAACGGATAATCGCAGTAAGAAAAGTGTGTAATGTAAACAATGTAAACGAAGGAAACAACGTTGTTTTCTCCCTAATGGCAACAACACATCCTCCATCCGGCATGTTTCTGTTACTCGAGCACAGATGCAAAGGAGGCATGAACCCACTATCGATCATAAATACTCCCTCTTGGAGTCATTAGCATCTACTTGGCCAGAGCATCTACTAACAACGGAGAGCATGCAAGATCATAAATAACATATACATGAACATAACATGAGAGACTGATAGTCAAAAGACATAACATTCAATAATCATCGGATCCCAGCAAACACAACATGTAGCATTAAAATAAGATGATATCGATCATGTGACGCAGCTCACGAGATCTTAACATGAGGCATAAAGTGGAGAGAAAAACCATCTAACTACTGTTATGGACCCATAGTCCAGGGATGAACTACTCATGCATCACTCCGGAGGCGGGCATGGTGGTGTAGACCCCTCCGGTGATGAATTTCCCTCCCGGCAGGGTGCCAGGGAGAGCTCTAGAACCCTCTCGATCTTGGGTTGACGATGACGGCGGCCTCGGTTGTTTCTCTGGCAAAGTGGTATATTTTTAGGGTTGACATATCGGGGGGAATAAATAGGCGAAAGGGCGATGGCGGTGGATGCCCGAGGGGCCTACACCACCCCTAGGCGCGGACGGGGGGGGGGGGGGGGGGCTATGGTGTGACCCCCTTCGGGACTCCGTGGAACCTTTGGGAATTCTAAGACTTCCGGGCTTTGAATTTTTCAATTCCGAGAATATTTCCAGAAAGACTTTTCTGAAACTAAAAACAACAGAAAACGGGGAACTATCTCCGTGGCATCTTTTCAATAGGTTAGTCCCGGGAAATCGGTAAAAATGACATAAAGTGTAAGGAAAACATGTAGTATATGGCATGAAAACAACATGGAACATCAGAAATTATAGATACATTTATGATGTATCAACATCCCCAAGCTTAGTTCCTACTCGTCCTCGAGTAGGTAAACGACAAAACAAATAATTTCTGAGGTGACATGCTACCAACATAAACTTGATCACCATAGTAATGTAAAGCATGTAAACTAGGATCAAATGAATAAAGGTTGTGTTTATAGCTGATATCAAATAGAATAATGTATAAACCATTAGGAAGAACAAAGTAAAACTTTTCAATGAATCAATACTAAAAGACAATCAACTGTGTATAGTGTATTAAAGATGATTTAAGCTTCAAGAACAAAAATATAATCATCTTAGGCATCAAACTCTCACAACAACTCCTGTTAGGATCAAGTCAAGTGACAACAATATGCACGTAGGTAAATCATTTAAATAATTGTGAACTCAAAACAAGCAAGCATTCTGTATTGGTTCCTGGCACCAGGATGTTGTGGCTAAAAGAACATTATGGGGGCTTTGGATGGTCAATGGAAGAAAGTCTCACACAACTGAAAGTGATCATTAGACAAGAGGAAGTCTTATAACCGAAGTTATGCAAGCAGTAGTGATTGCCACACAACGGATGCACATAGAGCTATAAGTGTATGAAAGATCTCCAATGGAAATAGTGGGGGTGCATCCAACTTGCTTGCTCATGAAGACCTAGAGCTCTTTTGAGGAGGCTCATCATTGGAATATACAAGCCAAGTTCTACAATGTAAGTTCCCCACATAGTTATGCAAGTCATAATATGAAAAATCTCTCTAAACTAAAGTAATGATGCTAAAAAAGCACAAGTGTGGAATAAATGATAGTAGTGCTGCCCCCTCTCTCTTTATTTTCTCTCTTTTTCTCTCTTTGGGCTTTTTCTCTTTATTTTTTTATTTTTTTCTGATATATAACCTCACTGGTAGGGGCAACACTCTATTTTACAACGAATCAACACACTTTTAGTACTCATAGCTCAAACTAAAATATCTCTGATGTAAATAGAACTAAATGCTCCTGCCAGTGTAGCAGTATGCAAAATAACAATAAAGCATGACAAGTAACATTATGATGATGGATGTTGTATGGCAATATATCTCGGAATGGCTATAGAAATGCCATGGTAGGTAGGTATGGTGGCTGTTCTGAGGAAGATAATTTTTGGCTTATTGTATAAGAACAAAGTTTTCCCACGGGGTTTGGATGCACTGGTGAAGTTTGCACCAACTCTCAATGTGAGAATGAGCAATGCACAGTGCCGAAGAGGCTAGCAAATATGGATGGTGGAAGTGCCAGAAAACCGCAACATAGAACTCACAAGTTAAAAGATTCCGAATAAAATCATGATCTCACAAGGCATAATGAAAATCACTCCAAGAGGGTCCATGGCAGTGACAAGTCACTATTAGCTACCCCGGCCGTAGCGCAAAACAAAAAGCCATTACGATTGCTATCAGCAAAGGAAGTCATATACCATTATACTATTGATGGCTAGGTTGAGACTCCAAGTGCAGAGTGTGTAGCTAGTGGCAAGCCTTCTTCCCCACGAGGGTGACTCGAGGGTTTATATCGAACTCTTAGGGAGCCAGTATTTCAGCAGTTGTCTTCCAAGCTTCCTCCAGGATCCTGCAAACAAGTAGAGAATTTTGTGCCCTCAATCTCACCAAGTGGTTGTCAAGCACAAGGTGTGAGACTTCTCAATTGCAATGCAAAACTGAAAGTAAATGTGCAATAATTAAATCTAATACTAAATGCAAATGAGAAAATAAATATGCAATAGATTGTTTTTGTATTTTTGTGATGCAAGTGGTGATGGAGATAATGTAAATTCGAATTGGAGATGCAAGTAAAGTAAAGTGCAAGTAAAGTAAATTGCAGCAAAGTAACTAGAGTGTTTTCTTATAATTAAAATAGGACCGGGTTTCATGGTTTCACACTTGCATTCTCTCAAATAAAGTGGTAGACGGTGGACATAAAGAATTACATGTGAGATTACAATAACATGTTTAACATTGAGTACTTTCATATGGGCATCACGTCCTAGCATAGAGATCTCTACGGTCATATTAATCCCTCTTATACTCCACCAAGATGCAAAATAAATCATAACACCTCGATAATTAAGGAAAAACCAGAGTATAGCTTTAAGCAATGTGACATGAAGTTGAAGTAAGAACTTGCTAGATCTAGTCATGGAGATTGATTAGTGTCACTTCAAATCCCCAGTAACAAGGTACTCCTTTTTATCCCTAGTGAGGTAACTAAGAAAGGTTTAACAAAACCTAAGTGGATCGCTGAACTTCTGTCACTTTCACAGCACTAGCCACCCCCCGTTACTCCAACTAATGCACCCATCACCCCACACACGCTCTCAAGAACTAGATTGATCAAAGCTAGCAAACAAGAACGGGGTACATAAGATACATCTACTCAAATAACTCAAGAGAAACAATTGCAATCTCAGATTCAATAACTCATAGAAAAGATCCACCACATAGGAATTACAACGGTACCCGTAATCATGTGAGGCAGCTCATACGGATCTAATTAGTGAAGCACATAGAGAGAGAGATACAAGTGCTACTTCCACAAACCCATAGCCCTCGGGTGGACTACTCCCTCTTCATGGAGATGTCGATGGAGATGACGTTGGGGGGTAGGAGATCACACCGGCGGCGCCCCGCCGGAGTTTCCCCCCCTCCAATCTAGAACTTCTGGTCTCTGTTTCGGTGTTTCGGTGTTTCGGCGGCGCTCTCCTCCGTAAGGGTGCGGGGGACCCTTTTTATAGTCGGTTTTAGGTCAAGACGGAGTCGGTAAGTCGAAGATGGAAGGAATTGGGGCCACAGGGGCCAAAAGGGGGCCTCTCACGCGGCCAAGGAATCTGGCCGCGTGGAGGGTCCTCTTTTGGGCCTCCTTGCGCAATTGTCGTGGATCCTTCGCCCGCAAGTCTTCTCCTTCCAAGAAAATGACCCCCGCAGATTTTCAGGTGATTTCGCGGAAGTTTGCCCCCTGAAACGTCAAAAATATAGAAAACGGGGTTTCTGACAAGTAGGGTTAATTCCATAAAAGTTGGGTGACTTTGTAATTTAACCCCAAAATACTATAAAACATTGAATTATACCCTTATATGATGCAATATGTAATAGAAAACCATGTGAAAATATGCAAAATTCATCTATGCATTTTACATGCATCAACTATAAACTGGTTATTTGAGTGTGGCACAGTTTCAAGCTTTTAGACCAACTATTAATTGTTTTTACTCTACTAGACCAGCAAGTTTACCATTAAGCATATTAATATCTCAAAACTACAGCAAATAATCTAGTGAAACATTTTAGTGATCTACAAGAATATGAAAGCTTTCTCGTTATACCATCTAGCACACATAGAATTTTCTAGTTCCATCAAACAACAACAAATCTCCAAGAGATATAGCAATGAAACAAGAGAGTACTAACACAACTCTACTAAAACTAACAACTCTGAATAAGATATGCAAGAAAAACATAAGCTAAACAAGAATTTTGCAGCAGCTAGACGAAAAACTAAGAATATAAACATAACAAGTATTCATATGAAAAATAGGAGCATGTCTCTCTCCCACACTAAGAATGCTAGGGTTCAACTATATTATTGCAGCAAGGAAAACAAAATAAAACAAAAGAAAAACAAACAGACGCTCCAAGTAAACTTCATATGATGTGACTGAATAAAAGTATAGTTTCACTAGAAGTGACCTGATAAATTGTTGATGAAGAAGGGGATGCCTTGGGCATCCCCAAGATTAGATGCCTGTGTCTTCTTAGAATTCGCTGGGATGAACCACGGGGGCATCCCCAAGTTTTCACCTTGCACTCTTCTTGATCACATTATATCACTCCAACGTATCTATAATTTCTGATGCTCCATGATCATATTTTGCCAATTGCTACTTGTTTTCTCCCTTATTTATACCATTTTTATACGTTTTCCGGGACTAACCTATTAATAAGATGCCAAGTGCCACTTCCCAGTTTTCTGCTGTTTTTGGTTTCAGAAAAGTTGCTCTGC
The DNA here is from genome assembly GCA_028641055.1 of Alopecurus myosuroides. Lineage (NCBI taxonomy): Eukaryota > Viridiplantae > Streptophyta > Magnoliopsida > Poales > Poaceae > Alopecurus > Alopecurus myosuroides. Next base: position 21,014,451 of record CM054062.1, read on the forward strand.
AAACCTTCTCGGAATTGGACCCCACAAAGCCCGAAGTTCCTATTTTCACCGGAAGCATCCAGAACACCGAAGAGGAGTCGAAGACGGGCAACATGGGGGCCCCAACATAGGGTGGCGTGCCCCCCTTGGCCGCGCCAGCTATGGGTGTGGGGCCCCCTGGCCTCCACCGTCTTTGCCCTTTCGCCTATTTAAGCCCCCCGGATGGAAAACCCTAAACACCTGATAAAAATTCCCCGAAGATAAAAGCACTATGGACCAAATGCATACACAAAATGAAAAATAAAATCCTATATTGGTCAAAGAATAGCATAATGGAGAATAGAAAATATGGTGGACACTTTGGAGAAAATTGAGGAGAGGTAAAACATGATCAAGTCTTATTTAGCCTCTAAATTATTCAACTAAAATTACTAATTGAAATGTGTTATCCATTGATCTAGGACTCTCATTGCCCCTTTATCACTAGCATCTTAAAATTGTGAGTATTGAAGTAATGAGAATGACAAGGTGGTTGAAAGCCTCATGCCCCGTGAGTGTGAAAACCTACTCCATGATTACTCAACTTAAGATTCCTAATAAGCTTTGTACAATCATAATAAGTATTAATGACATCATAGAGAACCGCAAAGAGGTACCTCTTGCCCCATGACATGGAAACAAACCCATGTTACAATGACAAGATGAACAAACGGAGTAGACTCATCATCCTTTTTATTTTCATTCACTATTATGAAGAGATTCTTATTTTATTATAGGATGTGTTGTAGAGTCACTCAAGCTGTAAGTAAATTTCCACCATGATAAATCATGGCTTGGGTTAGCGGCCCAATGCGTTTCTCTGGTCATATAGATACTTACTCATCAAAACTTACTATTCCTCTATTTCATTTCGGCATGGCAGGAGTCCAAAAACAAAAGTACATGATATCAACCAAATGTAAATTTTTTTGTGCAATGTTGAAAGCTTTCTGGTGATACACGTTTATAGCTAGCTCCCAACCACACACTTGTCAAACGCAAAACTTGTGGCTCCCATTATTGGGTCATGTTTATTAGATGCATAAAAAGTAAAGTGTGCCTTCAAAAGTTCGCGAGAGTCCTATCCCAAGTTCAACCCATGACAATTAATAAAGTGAATATCTTAATTTAGAACATAAATAACACAATAACATTGTGATCATACTCGGAATAGCAATGAAGCTAATGGGAAGATATGGTGGACTCACTGGAAATACTTGGCCAAGGAGTGTTGGAAACAAGTTTTTACTTGTTGGAATTTTTAAATTTTTTGCTAGCAAGAGGGAGATAGTTGACCAGCTACTATGCATGCATATGTCCATAGAACTACTCATTTAATGAAAAACTAAATAAACCAGCAATTAACATCAAGGACATGAATAAGAGATAGCTCAAGACAACATTATTGCAAATTTCTACACATAAAAAGCCTATAAATCATGCAAACATATGTAGCTCTTCAAATCAACCATGGCATCCCTATTCCAAGTCATAATACTAGCATCCAATACATTCCAACCCCAAACTCCAGTAGCTCAATCTCATATAAAATGATGGTGGTGGTCTTATCAAAACAAAAACTAGACGCTTCAAGTCTCTACGATAAATGCTTTGCTTAGAAAAACAGAAAATAGACGTGTGCTAACCGAAAGAGTGTAGCTCCAGTGGGGTGTTCATCACATCCCCAAGCTTATGGCTTTCACCATTCTTGGATGTCTTGAGGCACAGCTCCTCTATTCCCTGTGAAAAAACTTCACAAAACATGTTTCTCCCATTCTTTTTCTGTGGGGTGAGATTAGCAAGGACAAACAAATCACATTCTTGCTGTGCAAAATTCCAAATAAAATGCTCCAGTAGATAGAAATTAAGGTTCATTATGTTGTATGTTCACTCTCTTGCTTGAAAGAATCATGTAAATTCGATTCCCAAGCCCAAAGAGTGCATAAAACAAAAGAATGCAGAATCTGTCCAGAAAAGCAGCAGCAGCAGCAAAACGAACGTTTTTCCCTAAGCTACACTCGTCAAAAAATTAAGCCAATTTTTGTGCTTACAGAGGACGAAAAGTTACAGAACATACTAAAAAATTAGCTCAATCCGACATACCAATAAAAAACTTAAAATCATACGGTGAGCAGACTTGTGCTGAAACAGAAATTTCATGCACTAGGATATCAACTTATAAATCCAAATGGGTTTGACTTGACTCTTTATTGAAAACTCCAGAATTAAAACAAAAAAAACTAATCTCTTGAGACAGCAAGAGGATACTAGGAAAATCCAAACAAAAACAACCGGGTTGTCTCCCATAAAGCGCTTTCTTGATAGCCATATAGCTAGGCTTTACTTACTTGATAATCAAGAGGGATAAAGCTCATGAGGGAGCTTGTTCTTCAGTGTGCCCCTCTTCCTTGGGAAGTGCTCCATGCTTTTCTTGTGAGGGAACTTAAACTTGACATTCCCTTCCTTGGAGTCTATGATTGCACCTGTAGTACGAAGAAAAGGTCTACCCAAAATAATAGGACTAGGGGATTCATCCCCCATATCCATAATAATGAAATCAACGGGTACGAAAGTCATGTGCAATCCAATCATAACATCTTTCACTTTTCCTACAGCATGTTTAGTAGAGTTATCAGCAAGGACAAATTCACTTGAGCACTTCTCTAAATTTTCTAGTTCTAGCAATTCATATAATTCTTTAGAGAGTACCGATACACTAGAACCTAGATCTAACATAGCATGGTGAATTTCTTTTCCAACTGAAACTAGCACATTGAGGATCCATGCATCCCCAATCTTAGGAGGTATCATGGCCTCATTCTTGTACCTAGCAATTTTTTCTTGCAAGACATGATTAGCAATATAAGATCCAAAACCAGGTTGATTAGCATTTATAGTGGGATGACTAGCAAATTTTTGTAGAGTAGCAATAAGTTCTTGCAAGCTACTTTTTTCTAAATCAAGCAATGGATCCTTAATTTTAGTAAGCATCATAATTTCCTCTACTTTTCCTTTTCTATTATGCATATTAAAAATCTCATAGCGATCATCAAAAATATCCTCGGGTACTTCAGCCTTTTTTAAGCTCTCTTTAATTTTAACCTCTAAGAGCAAACTTTCAAGCAAAACATGGGTATTTGCAGCATTAGTACTAGTAAAAGATCCCCCACATTCATTATCTAAAAAGGCTCTAGAAGTTTCAGAAAGTCCCTTATAAAACATATGCATAAGTATCCAATCTCTAAAGCCATGCCCTATTCCATATGCTCTACTTCTAAATCTCTCCCATGCTTGTATCATTGATTCATCTTTTTCTTGTTTAAAGGTAATGAGCAATTGTTTAACATTGTAATTATTTTCATCATGACAAAACCTTTCAATAAATGCAGCCCTTAAGTTGAACCAAGTAGTCAAAATTGCTAGGAGGCCATCTTAATACCCAATCTAATGCTTTGCCTCCTAGTGAGTAGGGAAAGAGTTTAACTTTAGTAGTGTTGATGTTTGCATGATTCAAGTTCAAAGTTTTACATCTTTCATCAAATTTCTTAAGATGGAACAAAGGGTCTTCTTTAGGCTTTCCATAGAAACGAGATTCATAAATCATTTTAATAAGACTAGGATCTATCTCGAATTTTTCAACGGGAATATTTAGCTCTTTAGGGAAATTCCTAACACTGAATGGCCAATAAGTTCTCTCCTCCATTTTCCAAGTTTTTATGTAGTTTTTAATTTTTTATGCAAAACAAAAGTGAAGTAACTAAGAAAATTCGAAATACTAAAATAATCTAGATAACTAAATGCAAAACTAAAATGCAAACTAAAATAAAATATGCAAAACAAAACAAATACAAGAACAAAAACAAAACAAAAACAAAAACAAGACAAGAAACAAAACAATCTACTTGAAAGAAGGTGGAGATAGAAAGGACGGTACTCACGTAGGTGCAACCTCCCCGAGCTTAGGTGTTTGCACACCTTGTTGGTGATGAAGACTTCTTGTGAGCTCCCTTGGACAACTCCTTCACCTATGGCTCCCCGCCAACGGCGCCAGAAAAACGCTTGATGGCTAGGTTGAGACTCCAAGTGCAGAGTGTGTAGCTAGTGGCAAGCCTTCTTCCCCATGAGGGTGACTCGAGGGTTTATATCGAACTCTTGGGGAGCCAGTATTTCAGAAGTTGTCTTCCAAGCTTCCTCCAGGATCCTGCAAACAAGTAGAGAATTTTGTGCCCTCAACCTCACCAATTGGTTGTCAAGCACAACGTGTGAGACTTCTCAATTGCAATGCAAAACTGAAAGTAAATGTGCAATAATCAAATCTACTACTAAATGCAAATGAGAAAATAAATATGCAATGGATTGTTTTTTGTATTTTTGTGATGCAAGTGGTGATGGAGATAATGTAAATTCAAATTGGAGATGCAAGTAAAGTAAAGTGCAAGTAAAGTAAATTGCAGCAAAGTAACTAGATGTTTTCTTATAATTAAAATAGGACCGGGGTTCATGGTTTAACACTTGCATTCTCTCAAATAAAGTGGTAGACGGTGGACATAAAGAATTACATGTGAGATTACAATAACATGTTTAACATTGAGTACTTTCATATGGGCATCACGTCCTAGCATAGAGATCTCTACGGTCATATTAATCCCTCTTATACTCCACCAAGATGCGAAATAAATCATAACACCTCGATAATTAAGGAAAAACCAGAGTATAGCTTTAAGCAATGTGACACGAAGTTGAAGTAAGAACTTGCTAGATCTAGTCATGGAGATTGATTAGTGTCACTTCAAATCCCCGGTAACAAGGTACTCCTTTTTATCCCTAGTGAGGTAACTAAGAAAGGTTTAACAAAACCTAAGTGGATCGCTGAACTTCTGTCACTTTCACAGCACTAGCCACCCCCCGTTACTCCAACTAATGCACCCATCACCCCACACACGCTCTCAAGAACTAGATTGATCAAAGCTAGCAAATAAGAACGGGGTACATAAGATACATCTACTCAAATAACTCAAGAGAAACAATTGCAATCTCAGATTCAATAACTCATAGAAAAGATCCACCACATAGGAATTACAACGGTGCCCGTAATCATGTGAGGCAGCTCATACGAATCTAATTAGTGAAGCACATAGAGAGAGAGATAAAAGTGCTAATTCCACAAACCCATAGCCCTGGGGTGGACTACTCCCTCTTCATGGAGATGTCGATGGAGATGACGTTGGAGGGGTAGGAGATCACACCGGTGGCGCCCCGCCGGAGTATTCCCCCTCCAATCCGGAACTTCTGGTCTCTGTTTTGGTGTTTCGGTGTTTCGGCGGCGCTATCCTCCGTAAGGGCACGGGGGACCCTTTTTATAGTCGGTTTTAGGTCAAGACGGAGTCGGTAAGTCGAAGATGGAAGGAATTGGGGCCACAGGGGCCAAAAGGGGGCCTCTCACGCGGCCAAGGAATCTGGCCGCGTGGAGGGTCCTCTTTAGGGCCTCCTTGCCCAATTCTCGTGGATCCTTCGCCCGCAAGTCTTATCCTTCCACGAATATGACCCCCGCGGATTTTCAGGTGATTTCGCGGAAGTTTGCCCCCTGAAACGTCAAAAATATAGAAAACGGGGTTTCTGACAGGCAGGGTTAATTCCATAAAAGTTGGGGGACTTTGTAATTTAAACCCAAAATACTATAAAACATTGAATTATACCCTTATATGATGCAATATGTAATAGAAAACCATGTGAAAATATGCAAAATTCATCTATGCATTTTACATGCATCAACTATAAACTGGTTATTTGAGTGTGGCACAGTTTCAAGCTTTTAGACCAACTATTAATTGTTTTTACTCTACTAGACCAGCAAGTTTACCATTAAGAATATTAATATCTCAAAACAACAGCAAATAATCAAGTGAAACATTTTAGTGATCTACAAGAATATGAAAGCTTTTTCGTTATACCATCTAGCACACATAGAATTTTCTAGTTCCATCAAACAACAAAAAATCTCCAAGAGATATAGCAATGAAACAAGAGAGTACTAACACAACTCTACTAAAACTAACAACTCTGAATAAGAGATGCAAGAAAAACATGAGCTAAACATGAATTTTGCAGCAGCTAGAAGAAAAACTAAGAATATAAACATAACAAGTATTCATATGAAAAAGAGGAGCATGTCTCTCTCCTACACTAAGAATGCTAGGGTCCAACTATATTATTGCAACAAGGAAAACAAAATAAAACAAAATAAAAACAAACATACGCTCCAAGTAAACTTCATATGATGTGACTGAATAAAAATATAGTTTCACTAGAAGTGACCTGATAAATTGTTGATGAAGAAGGGGATGCCTTGGGCATCCCCAAGATTAGATGCCTGTGTCTTCTCAGAATTCGCTGGGATGAACCACGGGGGCATCACCAAGTTTTCACCTTGTAGTCTTCTTGATCACATTATATCACTCCAACGTATCTATAATTTCTGATGCTCCATGATCATATTTTGCCAATTGCTACTTGTTTTCTCCCTTATTTATACCATTTTTATACGTTTTCTGGGACTAACCTATTAACAAGATGCCAAGTGCCAGTTCCCTGTTTTCTGCTGTTTTTGATTTCAGAAAAGTTGCTCTGCAAACATTCTCGGAATTGGACCCCACAAAGCCCAAAGTTCCTATTTTCCCCGGAAGCATCCAGAACACCGAAGAGGAGTCGAAGACGGGCAACATGGGGGCCCCAACATAGGGTGGTGCGTCCCCCTTGGCTGCGCCAGCTATGGGTGTGGCGCCCCCTGGCCTCCACCGTCTTTGCCTTTCGCCTATTTAAGCCCCCCGGATGGAAAACCCTAAACACCTGATAAAAATTCCCCGAAAAGTTCCGCAGCCGCCGTCACCGTCAACCCTAGACTAGGGGGATTCTGAAGCTTTTTCCGGCACCCTGCCGGAGAGGAGATCATCACTGGAGGCTTCTACATCACCATGCCTGCCTCCGGAGTGATACGTGAGTAGTTCATCCTTGGACTACGGGTTTGTAGCTATAGCTAGATGGTTGTCTTCTCCTCATATGCCTCCATGTTTAGATCTCGTGAGCTTCCTATCATGATCGAGATTGATCTTATGTAATTCTCTATGCTGTGTTTGCTGGGATCCGATGAATATTGAACTTATGCCAAGTTGATTATAGTCTTTGTTTGCATATGCTATTTGTGATCTTGCATGCTTTCTGTTGCTAGTGGTTACTCTGGCCAAGTTGTTTCTAGTGACTCCAAGAGGGAGTATTTATGCTCGATAGTGGGTTCATGCCTCCTTTTCTCCTTGCTCGAGTGACAGAAATGTGAAGGGGGAGGATGTGATGTTGCCATTAGGGAGAAAACAGCGGTGAGAGTGCCCGCGTGCATAATGATTGCTTACATTACACACTTTGTTCAACGCAATTATCTGTTGCTTGCAACTTAATACCTAAGGGGGTTCGGATGATAACCTGAGGGTGGATTCTTAGTCATAGATGCAGATGGATGTCGGTCTATGTCTTTTGTTGTAATGCCCACACTAAATACCATAGTAATCTTCATGTCATATTGTGCACTACGGTGCAACCTCTATTTGTCAATTGCCGAGCTGTAATTTGTTCACCCAACATGTTATCTTTTATGGAGAGACACCACTAGTGAAACTATGAACCCCGATCCATTTTATTACACTTTTAAAACAAACCACAACTATTTCCAGCTTTCTTTACTTACTGCAAGCATACATTGTTTTCCACACTATACGTCTAATATTTGTTTTCAGCAAGACCGGTGAGATTGACAACCTCACTGTACCGTTGGGGCAAAGTATTTTGGTTGTGTTGTGTGCAGGTTCCATGTCGTTGCTGACACTGGTGAAGTGCCAGCACAACCGTCAGTGGCATCAACCTTCCGAAGGTCCTCTTTCTCCTACTGAATTGATAACCTTGGTTCCTAACTAAGGGAAAATACCTACCACTATGATCATCACACCCTCCTCCCGGGGTCTCCCAACAAAAGTGTGTATCACGAGCATCAAGGATATTTTCTAGCGCCGTTGCCGGGGAGAAGGAAGTCTTCTTGCAAGGGGAGTCTCTCACTCTCAACCTCTTTATTTTGTTTATTGTCTTGTTTTTATTTTTGTCTTGTTTTGGTTCTCTTTATGAAAAACACAAAAAAAATTAGTTTACTTCATAGCTGTTATTTATTTGCTTGCTTTTATGTCAAGTTTTGTTCCTATCTTTATGTCACCAGAAGAAACAATCTTTACTTTCAAACAAGGGAATGATGAGAACTTCAAAGAAGCTTCGTCTAGAGCTTTTGGTTCCTATTGCAAAGTTGAACCTAAAGTGACTCTAAATCTTTTTCTTCGTAGCTTTTACTTTGGTCTTGTTCTTTGTTATAGATATGATTTCCTTAATTGTGATAAAGATCAAGATTTCAATGCTATAAGAAAATTAATTGCAACCTACAGCTTACCCAGTAGTTCTGATAAAGCCTTTGCAGATATTTATGCTAGATTAAATACTCTTGAGTCACATATTTCTATCTTAAAAGAGGGATATAGCCAAATTCGTGAACATCTTGATCATGTCCCAATAAATTTTGAGTCAACAAATATAATCCCCTTGGTTAAAGTTGTTATAAATGGTGAAACATTTCATGCTCGTTGTGATATCATGTCTGAATCTTATCTTATTCCTAAGGAAATTTATGAATCTTTGAACATTTGGGGGCTAGCTGATGGAGGAGAAGAAATTCCTCTCATTAATAACGCCACTATATTTCCCATTGGAATAGCTGAGGGAGTGTTTACGAAACTCCTAGGAAAAACAGTATCCACTGATTATCTTGTTATTGAATGTGTAGAAGGAGGACAAATTACCCTTGGAAGATCTCTGTTGAAGCTCTTAGGAGCAACTATTGATATGGGAAAAGGTAACATGACTTTCACTCCCAAATCATGCTTGGACCATAAGTCCCCTAAAAAGAATAAGGTAAAGAAAGTTAAACGTAAGACCCGTAACAATGTTGATGCTTCTTCACTTGAAAACACTTGAGTTTCCTTTTATGCCTAGCTGAAAGACGTTAAACAAAAGCGCTACCAGGAGACCACCCGTTTTATTTCGCTGTTTTCAACCCATTTTCTTTCGTTTTATTTGGTGTGCTTTGCACCTGGGTGTTCTCTATTTCCTTAGAAACCCATATGTATCTTTTATTTTGATTTTTTGTTGAGCCAAGTAAAGCCTCTAGTGGAAAGTTGAGCCTATATTTTGGATTTCTGCGCAGGAAACATATTTCTGCTGTCCACTGTTAATTCCGTTAAAACTTACAGAAATCTCAAAATGACCTGATATGTTTTGTGCTTAATCCTGGGTCATATACGAAACTTTTATTACAAGACCACTTTTTGATTTGAGCAACAGAACATTTTTGAAAAAATCAATATTTACCTGCTGTTCAGTTTTGACAGATTTCTGCCATTTATCGCATTTGCATCTTAATCTCTTTCTTTTGGTGTTATTTTGAGAAAAAGAGTTTTGAAAGAAGTTGTGACAGTAGATATGTGATTTTTAGTGTTATACTTGTGTTGAAACTGAACCATGTCAATTTATTATTTCAATTTCACTAACGTTGCTAATGAATATTGTGAGAATTTTGATGTGAAGGAAGTTTTCAAGGGTCAAGAGAAGAGGATGATATGATGTGATCAAGAAGAGTGAAAAGCCTAAGATTGGGGATGCCCCGGTGGTATATCCAAGCAAATTCCAAGAAGACTCAAGCGTCTAAGCTTGGGGATGCCCAAGGCATCCCCTTCTTCATCAACAAATTATCAGGTCACTTCTAGTGAAACTATATTTTTATTCGGTCGCATATTTTGTGCTTTGCTTGGAGCGTCTTTTATTTTTTGTTTTCAGTTTGTTTTTTACCTTTTCAATAAGCTTGGTTGGACCCCAGCATTATTTTATTGGAGAGTGACACACTCCGCTTTTTCATGAGAATACGTTATATTCTTAATCTGTGTCTAGCTGCTGCATTTATTTAGCTCCTGTTTTGCATGCATCTCTTATTAGAGCTGTTAGTTTTAGTAGTGTTATGTAAGTACTCTCGTGTTTTCTTTCTGTATCATAAAGAGTATTTTTGTTAAAGCATGTTTTGTATGTTGCTTGTTGGGAGAAAGAAAGTTGTTGCTTGAAGTAGAATTTATAACAATGCTAGTAGAAGCTTGTATAGACTGTGGCTAGGACTTTTTCATGCCATGATAATTGTTATTTTAGTTTTAAAGCCTTGTGGTTATTGAGTAGCATGATTAGCCTCAAATAGCTGAGAGTGTTTAATGTGTCTTGAAAGATTCATGAGTTGTTCTTGTCATAGTAAAACATCAATATATGGTATTCTCTTTCGAATGTTTTATTTGGTTGACTTGGCGCATGCTCACACCATGTTTATGACTACAAATCAGTCACGAATAGCCTCCATGACCACTTAGTTTTTGAACTTGTGATACTGCTTATGTTTTAATTAATGATGATTATGTCGCTATGCATGATTATGGCTCTTATGCTCTCTTGATTTGTCGCTCCCAGTCTTTTGCTAGCCTCCACTTGTATTGAGTATGAGCTCTACTCGTGCATCCAAACTACCTTAAACCAAAGTTTTTCCCATTGTGTCCACCATACCTACCTACATGTGGTATTTAACTGCCATTCAAAAGCAAATTGCTCATGTGTTACCTTTAAAACCTTCAAAATTACTCCTGCTTTATGTTCCTGTTTTTGCTCATGAGGACGTAAATAGATAATCTTCATCTCACTTGTTGATTGTATTTCACACCCTGGACTAGTGGCTTCATCCGCTTATCCAAATGATAGAAGAGTTGGCAGCGGGGTGCCCGGCCCCAAATTAAAACAAACAAATTCTCTTCACTATTTTTGCCTCTGATTTATCAGTCAAAGCATAGTTGTGTAAACAAAACAGAAAGAGGGATGCCTTCTACACCAGTTGCGTCCTTCACCATGGGAGCCGCTCTTGTAAATCCAGTTGACTTGTGATGTACTGTATTTTTTGTTTACCATTCGTTGACATTAGCATACATCTCTAAAAATATAGACACTCAGTGTAAAACTTTTAATACCTCTGTTTAATATAATAAAAGCTCTAGCACATGAGTGATCCCTGCTTCCCTCTGCGAAGGGCCTTTCTTTTACTTTTATGTTGATTCTCCATCTTCTAACTTTATGCACAGTTGATAGAGCATTTTTCCCATTCCGAGTTCTATGTGCATTTGTACCATAAGCATCAATTATTACTTCATGATGTGATATTATTTGTTCATAAATTATCTGTTCTAGTCTTCCTCATGAACTTTGAAGGTGTCCTCGCATTTATGTTTTGCCCCACTCTTAAGGACTAGCGAAATATCACTTTGCCATGCTTTATCTATACATGAAACAAACGTCTACCTTTCTTTGCATTATTACTCACGATCCTTTATTTGAGTTACTCTTCATGATGCAAAGTAATTACTATGCTTTATTATTAAAGTTTTATTTATCATGGTTGTGTTTATAAGTTTTATGATCTCAGCGTACATATGCTTTTACATTAGATTGATCAAGTTTACGTTAATAGCATGTCACCTCAGAAATTATTGTTTTATCGTTTACCTACTCGAGGACGAGTAGGAACTAAGGTTGGGGATGCTTGATACGTCTCCAACGTATCTATAATCTATGATGCTCCATGATCATATTTTGCCAATTGTTACTTGTTTTCTCCCTTATTTATAGCATTTTTTATACGTTTTCCAGGACTAACCTATTAACAAGATGCCAAGTGCTAGTTCCCTGTTTCTGCTGTTTTTGGTTCCAGAAAAGTTGTTCTGCAAACATTCTCGGAAGTGTACCCCACAAAGCCCAAAGTTCCTATTTTCCCCGGAAGCATCCAGAACACTGAAGAGGAGTCGAAGACGGGCAATAGGGGGGCCACACCATAGGGTGGCGCGGCCCCCCTTGGCCGTGGCAGCTATGGGTGTGGGGCCCCCTGGCCTCCACCGCCTTTGCCCTTTCGCCTATTTAAGCCCCCCGGATGGAAAACCCGAAAAAATCCCCGAAAAGTTCCACATCCGCCATCACCGTCAACCCTAGACCAGGGGGGTTCTGAAGCTGTTTCCGGCACCCTGCCGGAGAGGAGATCATCACCGGAGGCTTCTACATCACCATGCCTGCCTCCGGAGTGATGCGTGAATAGTTCATCCTTGGACTACGGGTTTGTAGCTATAGCTAGATGGTTGTCTTCTCCTCATATGCCTCCATGTTTAGATCTCGTGAGCTGCCTATCATGATCGAGATTGATCTTATGTAATTCTCTATGCTGTGTTTGCCGGGATCTGATGAATATTGAACTTATGCCAAGTTGATTATAGTCTTTATTTGCATATGCAATTTGTGATCTTGCATGCTTTCCGTTGCTAGTGGTTACTCTGGCCAAGTAGTTGCTAGTGACTCGAAGAGGGAGTATTTATGCTCGATAGTGGGTTCATGCCTCCTTTTCGCCTTGCTCGAGTGACAGAAACGTGAAGGGGGAGGATATGCTGTTGCCATTAGGGAGAAAACAGCAGTGAGAGTGCCCGCGTGCATAATCATTTCTTACATTACACACTTTGTTTAATGCAATTATCTGTTGCTTGCAACTTAATACCTAAGGGGGTTCGGATGATAACCTGAGGGTGGATTATTAGTCATAGATGCAGATGGATGTTGGTCTATGTATTTTGTTGTAATGCCCGCACTAAATACTATAGTAATCTTCATGTCATATTGTGCACTACGGTGCAACCTCTATTTGTCAATTGCCAAGCTGTAATTTGTTCACCTAGCGTGCTATATTTTATGGAGAGACACCACTAGTGAAACTATGAACCACGGTCCATTTTCTTACACTATTAAAACAAACCACAACTATTTCCTGCTTTCTTTACTTACTGCAAGCATACTCTGTTTTCCACACTATATGTCTAATCTTTGTTTTCAGCAAGACTGGTGAGATTGACAACCTCACTGTACCGTTGGGGCAAAGTATTTTGGTTGTGTTGTGTGCAGGTTCCACGTTGTTGCTGACACCGGTTAAGCGCCAGCACCACCGTAAGTGGCATCAACCTTCCGAAGGTCCTCTTTCTCCTACTGGATTGATAACCTTGGTTCCTAACTAAGGGAAAATAGCTACCACTGTGCTCATCACACCCTCCTCTTGGGGTCTCCCAACAAAAGTGTGTATCACGAGCATCAATCACCCTCTTTTCTTCACCCTTGAAAACTTCCTTCACACCACACTCAAAGAGTAATTCGCATTAGAGGGTTAGTGCAACAATAAAAAATTCACGGGATCTACATGGGCACAAGTGCTATTGATACTTTTAAACATTAGCTACAACCACTGATGATTCATGAAGCAAAGAAATCCACTTGACATCGTAAAAGAGCAAATGTAAGAAAAATGGCATAATCTGCCAAAACCAGAACAGTTTGTAAAGACGAATTTTTTCAGGGCACTTACGTTGCTGAGATCGAAAAACTTAAAGAACGAAAAAGTTTAGGAATCATATGCTAAATAAGCACAAACAGTTTCAGGTCATTCTGATCTTTCTGGATTTTAATACAATTTTTACGGTGGAAAGCATAAATCTGTTTCGTGCGCAAAAATCCAAAACAACCTCCAACTTTCGTCAGAAACTTTACTTGGCACAACTAAAACATTAAAATAAAGATACAAAGGAATTGCTACAGAATGATACAACCCCTTGACTCAAAGAAAACAGAGAAAAACAAAGCAAAAATAAAACCATGGGTTATCTCCAAAGAAGTTCTTTTCTTTTACGCCTTTTAGCTAGGCCCACAAAAGTGGATTCACGTGTTTTCAAGTGAAGAAGCATACAAATTGTTACGAGACTTATGTTTACCTTTCTTACCCTTATTCTTTCTTTTAGGGAACTGATGGTCTGAGCATAGTTTGGGAGTGAAAGTCATGGTACCTCTCCCCATATCAATAGTTGCCCCTAAGAGCTTCAGCAGAGATCTTCCAAGGGTAATTTGGCCTCCTCCTACACATTCAATAGCAAGATAATCAGTGGAGACCATTTCTCCTAGGAGTTTTGTAAACACTCCCTCAGCTATCCCAATGGGAAATATAGTAGTGTTATTAGTGAGATGTATTTCTTCTCCTCCCTCAGAAAGTCCCTAAAGACTCAAAGATTCATAAATTTCTTTAGGCATAAGACAAAATTCAGACATAATATCACAACAAGCACCATTTATAGCAACCTTCTTTGTTGGAGTTATATTTGAGGCTTCAGAGTTTATTGGGAAATAATCAAGGTGTTCACGAATATGATTATGACCCTCTTTTAAACAAGAAACACGTGACTCAAGAGTATTCAATCTAGCATAAATACTTGGAAAGGCTTTATCAGAGCTACTAGGTGAGCTATCAGTTGCAATTAATTTTTTTATAGCATTAAAAACATGATGTCCATCATAATGAATGAAACCTCTTCCTACCACAGTATCCAAAGCATATTTATAGAAAAGAACAAGACCAAAGTAAAAAACTACGAAGAAACAGGCTTAGAGTCATTTTATGTTCAATCTTGCAATAGGAATCAAAAAATCTAGGCCAAGCTTCCTTAAAACTCTCATCACTCCCTTGTTTGAAAGTGAAAATCATTTCCTCATGTGACATGGTAACAGGAACAGGAGTACTCATTTTAACAAGACTAAGAACAGGATAAAAACTACAACTAGAATAAGAACTAATTTTTTTGTGTTTTAGATAAAGAGAAGCAAACAATAAAAAATAAAATAAACTAAGCAAAACTAAAAAAAAGTAAAGATATTGGAAGTGAGAGACTCCCCTTGCAGAATTTCTCTTCCTCCCCGGCAACAGCGCCAGAAAAGTGCCTGATGCGCGTGTAACACACGTTCGTTGGGAGACCCCAAGAGGAAGGCTTGATGAGCACAGGAGCAAATTTCCCTCAGAAAGAAACCAAGGTTGAATCGAACAGTAGGAGGAAGGAGTAAATTCAGAAGGTTGATGCACTTGAGATGGTAGGGCGCACTACTGGTTTAGCAGCAACGTGGAACCTACACAACACAATCAAATCACTTTGCCCCAACAAAGCAGTGAGGTTGTCAATCTCACCGGTTTTGCTGAAAACAAAGAGGTTAAACGTATGGCTTGGAAAACAATATGAGAACAATATGAAAATAGTAGCAGAAGTGTGAAAACAGTAATTGCAGTGGTTGTATTATCAGTATTAGAAAATGGACCGGGTTCCACAGTTCACTAGAGGTGTCTCTCCATAAAAGATAGCTAACATGCGTGGTGAACAAACTACAGCTGGGCAATTGACTAATAAAGAAACATGCATGACATATAGATTACTATGAGATTCATACACGCATTACAACAAAATACATAGATTGTCATCCAACTTCATCTATGACTAATAATCCACCCTTCGAATATCATCCGAACAAACGTTGGGTATTAAGTTGCAAGCAACGGATAATCGCAGTAAGAAAAGTGTGTAATGTAAACAATGTAAACGTAGTAAACATCGTTGTTTTCTCCCTAATGGCGACAACACATCCTCCATCCATCAAATTTCTGTCACTCGAGCACAGATGCAAAGGAGGCATGAACCCACTATCGAGCATAAATACTCCATCTTGGAGTCACTAGCATCGTCCTGGCCAGATCATCTACTAACAACGGCGATCATGCAAGATGATAAATAACATACACTTGAAGATAACATGATAGATTGATAATAAAAAGACATAGCATTCAATAATCATTGGATCCCAGCAAACACAACATGTAGCATTACAAAAAGATGATCTCGATCATGCGAGGCAGCTCACGAGATCCTAACATGAGGCATAAAGTGGAGAGGACAACCATCTAGCTATTGCTATGGACCAGTAGTCCGGGGATGAACTACACACGCATCACTCCGGATGTGGGCATGATGGTGTAGACCCCTCCGGTGAAGAATTTCCCTCCCGGCAGGGTGCCGGGGAGAGCTCTAGAACCCTCCCAATCTCGGGTTGACGATGACGGCGGCCTCGGGTGTTTCTCGAGAAAATTGGTATATTTTTAGTGTTGACGTATCAGGGGGAATAAATAGGCGAAAGGGCGATGGCGGTGGACAACCGAGGGGCCCACACCACCCCACGCACGGCAAGTGGGCGCGCTTCCCTAAGGTGTGGCCCCCCTCCGGGCCTCTTTGGGACTCCGTGGAACCTTCGGGAATTCTAAGACTTCTGGGCTTCAAATTTTCCAATTCCGACAATATTTCCAGAACAACTTTTTGTGAAACTAAAAACAACAAAAAACATGGAACTGGCTCTGTGGCATCTTGTCAATAGGTTAGTCCCGGGAAATCGATAAAAATGACATAAAGTAAGGAAAACATGTAGCATATGGCATGAAAACAACATAGAACATCAGAAATTATAGATACGTTTATGACGTATCAGGGAGAAACCTTTATGAACCTCACTTAGGTTCATAAAACAAGTTGTTGGATGATCTAATGACAAACTATTCACAGAAAGGGCCGCAACAGGTAAAAAGGTAAATTCTGTTGAGAAAGTCTCTTCTTTGAGTGATAAAATTGATATGCTTGCTTCTTTGCTAACTAGAATAATTCCTATAGATCCTAATAATGTTCCCTTGAACTTGCTGATTGTTAATGAGAATGATCAAATTGATGTGAATTTTATTTCTAGAAACAACTTCAACAACAGTGCTTACAAAAATAATTCCGGTGGTAACAACTATAGACCATATCCTAATAATAATGGTAATTCGTATGAAAATTCTTTTGGCAATGCTTACAAAAATTATAGAAGTTCCACCTCTGATATTGAGAACATTCTTAAAGAATTTATCACTACAATTTTTTTCAATAAAACTGTTGTTGAAAGGCTTGCAACAGTAGATAATTTTGTACTAAAAGTTGATAGTCTTGATCATGATGTAGAAATTTAAAAATCAGGAATGCATATCTTTAGGCCAAGAAAAATTGAACCTATAAATTCTATACAAGTTCAAATAAATGATAACATGATAATCTTAGCTCAAATACGTGATAGAAGAGAAAGACAAGCTGAAATTGCTGAAAAAACTGCTAAAAGCGAGCCTGTTAAAATTTACACCGTCCAACCCTTTGAGGAAGTGAAAACTTTTAGTACCAATAAGTATCCTAATGCTTCTAAACATGCTGATGTAAAAAAATAGGATTGGAGAGGTCATGAATTTAGGTAGAAGGAGTCTCAAATTTTCGAGATTAAAAATATTTCTAATCAGAAAATTGTTGCAAGTGAGATTGAGGATAATATGACTTTAGGAGAAAAATTTCCCACCATGTTTGAGGATGATAAACTTGATTTTGATAAATGCACCATCTCTAATATTATTAAGTTATTACAAAAATTAGCCAAAGATCCTAATGCTAGTAAGATAAATATTGCTTTCACCAAACATATCACTATTGTTTGCATTGAAGCTAATGAAGAAAGGCCCAAACTTGAAGCTTCTATTTCTAGAAAATTACAAGATGGTTGGGAGCCCACTATTTGAATAAGAGTGAATGATTTTGATTGCAATGCTTTTTCTGATCTGAGTGCAAGTTCTTCTATTATTCTTAAAAGTTTATATAATATGCTTGATTTGAAACATTTGGATGAAAGTATGATGGGAGTGCATCTTATAGACTCCACTGTTAAAAGACCTTTATGAAGGATTGATGATGTTCTTATTATTGCTAATGATAATTATGTACTCGTTGATTTTCTTGTTTTTGATATTTGAATGCAATGCTTCTTGTTCTATCATTTTGGAAAGACCTTTTCTTCGCACCGTTAGTGCCATTATTGATATGAAAAAGGGAATTATAATATTTCAGTTTCCCCTTAGAAAGGGCATGGAACACTTCACGGGAATTTCAGTTTGTTATATTACTCTCGAACACGCCCACAAAAGAAAATAGGAAACGTCAATTTACACAAAATTGCAAACCCGCTAGAAGTGGATAAGAGTAGGGGATAAAATGGGGGTGGGGGAGAGATTAGATTACAGTCTACATTTCACGGGGAAAAAAATCTCTCGCGCCAAGAAGACTCTGGTCATCCTTGTATCTATTTTACCAAATCAGGATATGGTCTATCACATAGTGTAGAAGAACCACATATACTTGGCATTGAAAACAAGATCATTTCTTGCCTTCAAAATATGACAGAGAATAATCATCAGAAGATTGAGCCAAGCACGGATACCTAGACCTGGTGGAGTATCCGATCACCAAAGAGAACATAGGCGGTTAACAGAGGGATAGCCACCAAGTCTTGTCCACAGAGAGAGAGCAACATGGAAACATAGGAAGAGGTGACCGTCATTTTAATCAGAGGGACATGCTATGTGTTGTTGGGAACCCCAAGTGGAACCTGCACACAACACAACCAAAATACTTTGCCCCAACGGTATAGTGAGGTTGTCAATCTCACCGGTCTTGCTGAAAACAAAGATTAGACGTATAGTGTGGAAAACAGTGTATGCTTGCAGTAAGTAAAGAAAGCAGGAAAATGTTGTGGTTTGTTTAACAGTGTGGAAAATGGACCGGGGTTCATAGTTTCACTTGTGGTGTCTCTCCATAAAAGATAGCTACAGCTGGGCAATTGACAAATAGAGTTTGCACCTTAGTGCACAATATGACATGAAGATTACTATGGTATTTAGTGCGGGCATTACAACAAGATACATAGACCGACATCCATCTGCATGTATGAGTAATAATCCACCCTCAGGTTATCATCCGAGCCCCCTTAGATATTAAGTTGCAAGCAACATATAATTGCATTAAACAAAGTGTGTAATGTAAGCAATGATTATGCACGCGGGCACTCTCACCTCCGTTTTCTCCCTAATGGCAACAACACATCCTCCCCCTTCACGTTTCTTTCACTCGAGCAAGGCAACAAGGAGGCATGAACCCACTATAAAGCATAAATACTCCCTCTTGGAGTCACTAGCAACAACTTGGGAAGAGTAACCGGTTCAGCTCGCCGCAATGTAGCCTGTCCTTTATTTCCTATGTTGCCTCGCTGAGTTGAGGTCGCCGGTTGTCGACGTCCAGGGCTCGAATCCTTTCTGCCATGATCCTCGCTAAGGCTAGTGCCGAAGACGATGACCGACCTCAGCCATGACTTCCACCTGAGCAATACTTGTAGCAGCGCCTCTGACCATGAACTCACCGATACATCGGCGCAATCACCCAAGACCATCCACAAGGCAGCGACCGATGGCCGGTACGATGGAGTTCTACAACGCACCATCGTGTGGCGGAAATCCTGTAGCCGAAGGTCACGCACGCGCCGATCTCGATCACACATAACTCTCCTCGATCTCGCTGAGAGTGTGCGTATAAAACACACGCGGGCTCACGCCAGTAAGGCAAACGTTCGTTCCATCTACGTGAATGTGAAGGCATCAGAAGCTTTCAAGAACATGGATGTGCATGTGATCCTCGTTGGCAAAGGCGACGCACTCGCGGCAGTAGCTCACAAGCAGTCAACTCCATTCTCTAGCTCATGAGGTCGTTATGCATGGTTTCTTTGATAAGCTAGTTGTCTGACTATGAGTTTACGTGCAAGTACAACGGTGATCTCTGCACGAGAGGATGCATACGCGGGTGCTTCCCATGCGGATGAACATGGCCGCTATGCGCCACGCTGACAACCATCACTACTAGAGAAAGCGTATAGGAGGAAATGAGGGCTCGAGGCGCATAATGGTATAATGCGCCTCCTATACATTATGCGAGGCGCACGGACAACATGCGCCTCCTATAATGCATGTATAGGAGGCGCATGCCAAAAATATGCGCCTCTTATATTTTATGTGGGGACCACACCCTCCCTACCCCAGGTTATGCGAGGCGCATATGGCGTTATGCACCTCCTATAATGCATGTATAGGAGGCGCACTTAGGAGCAATGTGCCTCTTATAATTTATGTGGGCCCGGGTGGCGTCGGTGGAAGAGAAGGCGAGGCGCATACGACATTATGCACCTCCTATAGTTACAGGTATAGGAGGCACATATTGAGCTATATGCGCCTCCTATAATCTGCATCACGTTTTTTGCTGCTTTTTAGCACATGGGAGCCACTACCATTTGTCCCCAACCTCCTCCCCACCTCATTTCCCCCATTAATTCACCATAGAAGCTTGATCAACCTCCTTGGTTGACCCTCATTTGTAAGTGAAGTCTCTTGCTCCTCTAGATCTACAACATGTCTCTTTATTTCTCGTCCGGCTCTCTTGCGCAAGCCGTTGTTGGAGGGAGCATGAAGGAGTTGCTTGCATGTATGCGCGTTGTCAGCGGCACCGACTATGTGATTGTGTTGTGGTGCTTCTTTTTGTGCAGGGATTTCATTTTGAGATGCCAATGTTTCACCGGGAAGTCGATTCATTTCTTTCCCGGCGAATTTCTGGCACTCGCGGATGTCCTCTTTTTAGGGGAGGTCATGCCGAATTTTTCCGGTGAGATCCACGTCCATATATGCTCTAATTATGTTCTTCTTGGTCTTTTGTACCGCGCAGGCGACCATGGTCCGACAAATGGTGAACAAAGCCCTCTTGGATAGGTGGATGACATGCGTGAGGGCCGACATGGCACACGCAAACAAGACGTAGATAAGATCTCCGTGTCGCGACTGCAAGCTGATGTTCCTGATAAGGCACGATTCCAGATTGCTGGAGTCGCACCTGCTTCGACGTGATTTCATGGATGGCTACACTCGTTGGATATGTGATGGCGAAGATGGTGACGAGGAGGATGTCAATAACGGTGAAGATATGGACGCCAGCGGCGGGGCAGGTGATGACGACCATGAAGATGATCATCAGGGTGGCGCCGGGCATGGGCACGAGGATGATCAAGGTGGAGCCGGCCATGATTTGAGCTGGCTGCGAGACCCTTATTACCAAGATCTGCTTCTCAAGGAGACGAGTAACGCTAGAGCCGCCGCCAGAGAGAAAGCTAAGCTTGCGCAAATGGAGAAAGACATGGTCACTCCATTGTATGAAGGATGCAACGACGGGGATACCCGTCTGAATGTAACGCTCAGGGCTCTGGAGATGAAGGAGAAACATAAAATGACCGACGAATCCTTCGACGACATCATGGGATTCTGGCACAATATTCTTCCAAAGAAGGGGAACATGTGTCCGACTAGTATCGCCGAGGCCAAGAAAGTCGTGTGCCCTCTCAATCTACCGCACGTGAAATACCACGTCTAGACAAAGTATTGTTGTTTTCTCCCTAATGGCAACAACACATCCTCCATCCGTCACGTTTCTGTCACTCGAGCACAGATGCAAAGGAGGCATGAACTCACTATCGAGCATAAATACTCCCTCTTGGAGTTACTAGCATCTACTTGGCTAGAGCATCTACTAAGAACGGAGAGCATGCAATATCATAAATAACATATGAATGAAGATAACATGATATATTGATAATCAGAAGACATAGCATTCAACATTCATCAGATCCCAACAAACACAACATGTAGCATTACATAAAGATGATCTTGATCATGTTAGGCAGCTCACAAGATCTAAACATAAGGTACAAAGTGGAGAGAACAACCATCTAACTACTGCTATGGACCCGTAGTCCAGGGATGAACTACTCACGCATCACTTCGGAGGAGGGCATGGTGGTGTAGATCCTTCCGGTGATGAATTTCCCTCCCGGCAGGGTGCCGGGGAGGGCTCCAGAACTCTCCCGATCTCGGGATGACGATGACGACGGCCTCGGGTGTTTTTCGGGGAGAAGTGGAATATGTCTAGGGTTTACGCCTCACGGGGGGATTAAATAGGCGAAAGGGCAAAGGAGGTGGAGGCCTAGGGCCCTACACCACCCCACAACACGGCCAGGGGGCGCGCCGCCCTATGGTGTGGCCCCCCTAAAGCCCCTCTCCGAGTCTCTTTGGGACCCCGTGGAACCTTCGAGAATTCTAAGACTTACGAGCTTCAAAATTTCCAATTCCGAGAATATTTTTAGAACAACTTTCCTGAAACTAAAAACATCAGAAAACATGGAACTGGCTCTATGGCATCTTGTCAATAGGTTAGTCCGGAAAATCGATAAAAATGGCATAGAGTGTATAGCAAACATGTGGGAAATTACATGAAAACAACATGGAACATCAGAAATTAGGGATACGTTTCTGACGTATCAACATCCCCAAGCTTAGTTCCTACTCGTCCTCGAGTAGGTAAACGATAAAAACACATAATTTCTAAGGTGACATGCTACCAACATAAACTTGATCATCAATAATGTAAAGGCATATGTACGCTGAGATCATAGAACATAAACATATAAGGAAGGCATGATAAATAGAACTTTAATAATAAAGAATAGAAATCACTTTGCATCATGAGATATAACACAAACAAAAGACCATGAATAACAATGAAAAGAAAGATATATGTTTGTTTCAAGTATAGAGAAAGCATGGCAAAGTGATATTTCGCAAGTCCTTAAGAGTGGGGCAAAACATAAATGACTGGACACCTCCAAAGTTTCATGAGGAGGACTAGAACAAATAGTTGGAGAACAAGCAATAACACATCATGAATCAATTAATAGTGTTTCTGGGACAAATGCACATAAAACTCAGAATGGCAAATATGCTCTTTCAACTGTGCATAGAGTTAGAAGATGGAGACTCAACATAAAAGTAAAAGAAAGGCCCTTCGAAGAGGGAAGCATGGATAAACTCATGTGCTAGAGCTTTTATTTTATTAATAGAGGTATTGAAATGTTTGACACTCCTCCCATCCATCTTACACAAACCATGTCTAACCGAATCCTCGGGTGCCTGCCAACAATCACATACCATGGAGGAGTATCTATATTTTGGGAGATGTATGCTAATGTCAACGAATGGTAAACCAAAAATACAGTACGTCACATGCCAACTAGATTTCACAAGAGCGGCTCCCATATGAAGGAAGCAACTGGTGTAGAAGGTCATCCCTCTTGCTCTTTTGTTTACACAATTATGCTTTGACTAATAAATCAGGGGAAAAATAGTGAAGATATTTTGTGTGTATTAATTTGGGGCTGGGCACCCCGCTGCCAGCTCTTCTATCAATTGGATAGGTGGATGAAGCCACTAGTCCAGGGTGTGAAATCCAATCAACAAGCGAGATAAAGATTTTCTATTTACGTCCTCATGAGAAAAAACAGGAACACAAAGCAGGAATAATTTTTGAAGGTTTTAAAGGTAACACATGAGCAATTTACTTGGAGTGGTGGTTAATTACCACATATAGGTAGGTATGGTGGACAGAATGAGAAAACTTTGGTTTTAGGGAGTTGGATTGCACGAGTAGAATTTCATACTCAGTACAGGTGGAGGCTAGCAAAAGACTTAGAGCGACAAATCAAGAGAGCATAAGAGCCATAATCATGCATAGCGACATAAACATCAGTAATAAAAGCATAAGTGGTACCACAAAATCTAAAACTAAATGATCATAGAGTCTATTAGTGACTGGTTCATAGTCATAAAGATGGTGTGAGCATGTGCCAAGTCAACCAAATAAACCATTCAAAGGAGAATACCGCAAATTTATGCTTCAATATGACAAGAACAACTCATGATTCTTTCAATGGGACATTAAACACTCTCAGCTATTTGAGGCTAATCATGCTACTCAATTACCACAAGGATTTAAAACTAAAATAAAATATAGCATGACATGAAGAAGTTCTAGCCACAGTTTATACAAGCTTCTAAGCACCGTTAAAAATTCTACCTCAAGCAGTAATTTCTTTTCCCAACAAGAACCATACAAAATATGTTTTAACAAAAATTCTCTACATGCTACAGAAAGAAAACATGAGAGTACTCACATAATACTACTAAAACTAACATCTCTGAATAAGAGATGCAATCAAAAGAAGAGCTGAACATGAATTTTTGCAGTAACTAGAAGAAAAACTAAGAATACTAGCATAGCCAGTATTCAAATGAAAAAGCGGAGCGTGTCTCTCTCCCAAACAAGGATGCTAGGTCCAATGATATTATTCCAGAAAGGAAAACAAAATAAAAAAGGGAAAACAAAAGAAAACAAAAGAAAACAAAATAAAAATAAAAAAAAAACAAAAGAAAAACAAACATACACACCAAGTAAACTTCATATGATGTGACCGAATAAAAATATAGTTTCACGAGAAATAACAATATAGATAGTTGATGAAGAAGGGGATGCCTTGGTCATCCTCAAGCTTCGATGCTTGATTCTTCTAAAAAGATGCTTGGGTGAACCACGGGGGCATCCCCAAGCTTTGACTTTGCACTCTTCTTGATCACATATATCACCTCTTCTATTGACACTTGAAAACTTCCTTCACACAGACTCAAACAGTAATTTGCATTAGAGGGTTAGTGCAAAATTAGAAAATCCATGGGTTCTGTATGGAACAAGTTCTATTGATAATTTTAAACATTAGCTACAGCCACTTATGTTTCGTGAAGCAAACAAATGCAATTGACATCGTAAAAGAGCAAATGCAAGAAAAATGGCAGAATCTGTCAAAACCAGAATAGCATGTAAAGACGAATTGTTTCGAGGCACTTACGTTGCTCAAATCAAAAAACATAAAGAACTAAAATCTTGCGAATTAGCCGAGGAATAAGCACAAAAACTTTCAGGTCATTTTGACCTTCCTGGATTTTTCACGATTTTTTACGGTGGACACCAGATTCTGTTTTCTCTGCAGAAATCCGAAAACCAACTCCAACTCCATCAGAAACTTTACTTGGCAATACTGAAACATGAAAATAAAGATACAAATGAGTTACTACATAAGTATAGAACCCCTTGACTCAAAGAAAACAGAGAAAAACAAAGCAAAAATAAAATTCCCAAGAAGTTCTTTTCTTTAACGCCTTTTAGCTAGGCCCAGAAAAGTGGAATCAAGTGTTTTCAAGTGAAGAAGATGCTGACATAAGAAACATGAATTAATCAAAAGAGAACATCAAGAAGAAAGCATAAATTTTTTTTAAGTCTAACTCACTTCCTATGCATTGGAATCTTGTAAAGAAATAAACTAAAGAAGCTCAAACTAGAAATCATGGTAAGGTAGAACAAGAGAAATTTCAAAACTATGAACAAAAAGAGAGGTGTTTTAGTAACATGAAAATTCCTAGAACCATATTTTCCTGTCTCATAATAATTACCAGTAGCATCATGAACAAACTCAACAACATAATTATCACATAAAGCATGTTTGTCATGGTCTAAAAGCACACAATTCATATCAAGCTCAAAAACAGTGGGATCAAAATTAAAAATAAAGACCTCTTCTTTCCCACTTTTAGCAATAGTAAAACAAGATGATTGATCACTCATAAAAGGTATGGGACACATTATATCAATCATTTTTTTAGTAGCATTATAATTTATAACATCAAGTAACATAGGACCATCATCAAGAGCATTATCATATAGATTTTCTAAACAAACTTCCTCATTATCATGCATATCAATAGTTGGAATAAATAGAGGATTCTGATAGGATTTATCAAAGTAGCATGGATTATCATAAATACTAGCAGCAATATCATTCTCACAAGTTTCATTCATAGTAGTATCAAGGTCACAAGTATAGCAAGTATCAACTTCATCAAAAAGGGATATTTCAAAAGAATCAATAGGATCACCACAACTCTGAGTTAAAGAGTTACTCTCATTGGGAGGTAGACATGGGTAGCTCCATTCTTCCTCCTCTTGATCATTACTCTCCTCCTTTTTTTCATCCAATGATCTTCCAGTTTCATCAATTTCTTCTTCCATAGGTTCCTGCAAGGCATTAGTCTCTCCCTTTGGGGGAGAGAATCTATAAAGATAATCAAGTAAGTAGTAATTACAATCCTTGTAATTATCAAGTATAGCATAAATCTCGTATTTATAAGGTGAATCATTAATACTTTCAAGTAAATAGGCAATTTTAAATGCACCCTTCCAAGCAATAAATTCCTCAATTTGTTCCACATCATAAAATTCATAATTTCCCTTAACATAAGAAGATATGGCATTATCATTATACTCACATTGAAAAGGGAGGTGTTTATACCTCCTACAGCAATGAGATTATGAAAGCAATAAGTAACATTATAGGTAGAGCACAAGTTTTTAGCATAGTCATGCAATTTATTAATTTGCTCCCATAAGTGTTTCCCTTTTTCTGACAAGCGGTGTTCATTATAATATTTTTGTTGTTCATTCGTGAACCCACCTTGCCTATAAGATCTAGTTTTAAAGACATCAACCATTGATAACAAGCATGATAAAGCAAAAATAACAACTAGAATAAGAACTAATATTTTTGTGTTTTTGATATAGAGAAGCAAACAAGACAAAATAAATAAAATAAGCAAAACAAAAACAAAGTAAAGAGATTGGAAGTGAGAGACTCCCCTTGCAGAAATTCTCTTCCTCCCCGGCAACAACGCCCGAAAACTTTTTGACGGCGTGTAGACGCCCTCGTTGGTAAACCCCAAGAGAAAGGTTGTGAAGAGTGCAGAAACAAGTTCTCCCTTAGAAAAGAAACCAAGGTTGAATAGACCAATAGGAGGACAATCAATCTATGAATTTTGAAGCAGCTGAGGTGGTAGGGCGCACTACCGGTCCAGCAGCAATGTGGAACCTACACAACACAATCAAATCACTTTGTCCCAACGAAGCAGTGAGGTTGTCAATCTCACCGGTTTTTCTGAACACAAATAGGTTAAACGTATGGTGTGGAAAACAGTAGGAACAGTATGAAAGTAGTATGGAAGTAGTAGGTGTTTATCAGTATGAGGAAAAAGGACCGGGGTCCACAATTCACTAGTGGTGTCTCTCCGTGAAAGAGAGATAACATGTGTGGTGAACAAATTACATATGGGCAATTGACAAAAATGAAGGTTGCACCGTAGTGCATATGAAAGACATAAAGATTACTATGTGATTCATGCGGGCATTACAACAAAATACATAGACCGTTATCCAACTGCATATATGACTAATAATCCACCCTCCGAATATCATCCGAACAAACATTGGGTATTAAGTTGCAAGCAACAGATAATTGCAGTAAGAAAAGTGCGTAATATAAACAATAACAACATCCTTAGACAAAGCATTGTTGTTTTCTCCCTAATGGCAACAACACATCCTCCATATGTCACATTTCTGTCACTGGAACACAGATGCAAAGGAGGCATGAACCCACTATCGAGCATAAATACTCCCTATTGGAGTTACTAGCATCTACTTGGCCAGAGCATCTACTAATAACGGAGAGCATGCAAGATCATAAATAACATATGCATGAAGATAACATGCTAGATTGATAATCAGAAGACATAGCATTCAACATTCATCAGATCCCAGCAAACACAACATGTAGCATTACATAAAGATGATCTTGATCATGTTAGGCAGCTCACACGATCTAAACATAAGGTACAAATTAGAGAGAACAACCATCTAGCTACTTCTATGGACCCATAGTCCAGGGATGAACTACTCACGCATCACTTCGGAGGAGGGAATGGTGGTGTAGACCCCTTCGGTGATGAATTTCCCTCCCGGCAGGGTGCCGGGGAGAGTTCCAGAACCCTCCCGATCTCGGGATGATGATAACGGCGCCCTCGGGTGTTTTCGGAGAGAAGTGGAATATGTCTACGGTTTACGCCTCGGGGGGGATTAAATAGGCGAAAGGGCAAAGGCGCGGCCAAGGGGAGGGGGGGCGCCGCCCTATGGTGTGGGCCCCCTGAGGCCCCTCTCCGGGTCTCTTCGGGACTCCGTGGAACCTTCAGGAATTCTAAGACTTCCGGGCTTCGAATTTTCCAATTCCGAGAATATTTCCAGAACAACTTTTCTGAAACTAAAAACAGCAGAAAACAGGGAACTGACTCTGTGGTA
This sequence comes from Alopecurus myosuroides, assembly GCA_028641055.1. Classification (NCBI taxonomy): domain Eukaryota; kingdom Viridiplantae; phylum Streptophyta; class Magnoliopsida; order Poales; family Poaceae; genus Alopecurus; species Alopecurus myosuroides. The sequence continues at coordinate 21,042,524 of CM054062.1, forward strand.
TCTTGTCAATAGGTTAGTCCGGAAAATCGATAAAAATGGCAAAAAGTATATAGCAAACATGTGGGAAATAACATGAAAACAACATGGAACTTCAGAAATTAGGGATACGTTTATTTCATAACAACTCCCAATTATTCCAATTTTCCTTATCACACATTAATTAGATTAAATCTTAACAGGAATATTGATAATCACCGGTCAACATTAGCAAAACCGAAACATAACATTTAGAATAACTTAAATAGGTGTCAAAAAAAAGAATAACTTAAATAGAAATCACAAAAAACTAAATAAAATGTTTACAGGAAACTAAATATTCAGAATAACCTAAAGAGAAAATCACAAGAAACTAAAACAATGTTGGCAAGAACCAAATCCAAAATTTCATAGAAAATTTATAACTTCTACTCGGTGGGAGTATGTCCTCCTCCTCCGGTAGTTTCCTTTGTCGTCTGGTATACCTCTTCCACACGCCTCTGCCACACGCATTTGCAACATGTTGACATGTTACACATCTTCTTACAATATGCTACAATATGCCAGGTTCAGAGACAACACCATCAGCAAATAGGCACGCCATTTATCGATCTCAGCCGTTGTTCAGGAACGGATTTGGCAGGAGAGTAGGCAGAAAACGACCAACATCGGCTGATCCGCCCTGTGCCTGCCGCTTTAGCCCAGCTCTGGCGAGCTTCTTCTTTCTATTCTACTATTGGGCCACCTCAAACCCGCGACCAGATCTTGCCGATGAGGATAGGAGGAGGCGGAGCACCCTGCGAAGGTCACGACGGATGCACTCTCTCATGCCGGGACAGGACACAAGAGACCACAAGGTCACCTCGAGCGCTGCCACCGTGCAAGTCCAGATGTGGGGGGAGAGAGTGAGGCGTAGGGGTTTCTCTGAGTGCTATGAGACTATATATAAGTCCATAGACCATTATAAATAGGCTGACAACAACTCTTTTTACACAGTGCACAAAATCAGAAACAGAATCCGTAAAATCTCTGTTTGCCAGATCAATCAGAACAACTCTGAAAAAACTTTTGTTGCTAAATCTGCTCCCAGGCCATCTGGCCAAGTGGGCCACATTTCTCGCGCACATAAATCATTTTACCACGGCCTTCACGCTGTCTTTTCCATAGAGGGATGTCCTTAGAATCGTTATGTACTAGTGGGCAGGGGAGGAGTAGACGGTCATTTCCCTCTCCTAGGCCACGTGGGTGGGGTGGGCGGTGGAGGATACCTCTTCCATCACGCTCTCATTGGTCGGTGACCTAGCCACCGCACTCTTTTTTAAAGAACTTGAAGAAAAAGAGCACAAAACATTGGAACAAGAGAACCCCCTGACTAAAATTCACTAACAAGGTACCATCGTCATCGCCAAAACCACCACCGCAAAGAACTGACGAATATCAGACGAAAATAAGCGAATCCTAAAGTTATCAATCGGTAAGAGCAAAACACCACATGATCTCCGGTGGCGGTGGCCACGTTTTCCATGCTTTCCGCACCTGGATTATATGGATCCTTAGTTTTTTCGTCGGTGCAATATTGCATTTCTATCGAAACATTATTTATCAAAAACACAAAAATCTGCCGTGGTAAAAACAAATATTGTAGTTCAGCGTTGATATGCGGATTTCCCCACCTCCAAGTGCCCGAAAGGCCGCGAGGGGAGGAGTGCCACTGAACATGAGAGAAAAGGTAGAGGTAATAAAACACAAATGTAGTTTCACATTTCAAAATACATTTATTTTTCAGTCCACGTCCCATTTCTTTCTTCTCACGTGAAGAAAATATTTTCCCAAAAGACATGCTATTGTTTATTTTCTCACAAAAAAAAGCTATGCTGATCTACAGGAAGTCGCGTACTCTTTTAATTGAGACTAATTTCTCTATTCCGTGTACTACCTTGGTCTCGCATGATCTATCATCATGCACGTTACACGAGAAATTTATATGTTAAACCCTCTCAACCACAAAGAGGAACGACCCCGGACCGGTTAGAATTTATTTTAAGGATACGTCCTGGGAGACGTATCGGTTTCATAGAAAAAGTGGCCAAGGCCAGTTACAACGCGTGTGGCACAAGCGCGCAGAACTCAAACCACTTACAGATAACTACCGGACTACTCGCTAAACCGCCACCTTTCTATCTGACGGAGATAGCCCCGAAAAATACCGGCGGCACACCACAGAGCTGTTTCTGCCTCGATCATCCTGAGCACTCTCTCCACTGAAGGCTGGTGTCCCTCGAACACCACACTGTTACGGTGTCTCCACAGGCACCAGCAAGTAAGGGTAATTGCTGTCCAAAGTTCCTTTCGCTCAGCCCTTCCCTCTGTTCGAGCCGGGAGCCGGACTGCAACTCTATCCAGCTGGCTAGGGATCCACTCAAGCAGCCCCCATTTGCTGAGCAGTAGAGTCCAAACTTGCCTGGTTAGGACGCACCCCAATAGCAGGTGGTCAATCTCTTCTGCGTGTTGGTGGCAAAATGGGCAAGTTGCTAGATGTGGCAGCCCACGGCGGCTCAACCTGTCGGCCGTCTAACACCTGTTTCTCATCACAAAGCTGCAGGCAGGCATCGGCCTGCAAGCTTCATGCCTAAGTACAGTAGCATGAGGGGAACCGTTGTAACTAAACTGAAACTGATAGGTAGCAAGAGACTTGAGCACAGAGTGCTCTCCATCTTTATTAGTTCTGAACCGAATTTTGATGTTCACACAACCATATGTGTATCAAGGCCAGTTTCTATTTGGAGTATTGAAATCCAATTATATAAGGCCATATTACTATCGGTTCACTGAAACGGGTTCTTCAGTATAAGGTGGTGGCAGTAACTAGGACTGCTAGGAGGCATACATCAAGCCCGAGCAATACATCCTTCCATTATTCGGGAGAGGGGAGCTGTAGGCTGCCGGCATTAGGGTTGGCCATGGCCATCACACCCGTATTTTTCGGTGCACGGTCGGCCGCCCCTGGTGTAGGGTTCTCCAGGTGCGCGTCCAGGAATGAGAGGACGGTTTCTGGGGTCCAGAGCGCCTTCTGAAAGGAAGTACACATGCATTCATGGATATTCAGTATAAAATATCAGCTCAATTTCAGAACGCTAGAATTTCAAGGAGGTGACGAAGAGGATGTAACGAGCAGTTCGGGAGCACTGACCATTGATGCCGCCGGCCACTGCCACGGAGCCGCTCATGATAACGGCAGAGAAGACGAACAGGGCGATCTGGAGGAGCACTAGGAAACGCGCGGCTCTTGCGAAGGACCCCATGTCCAAGCTAAGTTTGGCTGGCTTGCTAATCCTCTGATGAGTTCGAGGTGTGTATGTCCTGCTCTGCGATGCTGCTTGTTGAAGGGCTGTATTTATAGACATCAATCACGAGGGGGGGCAAAAAGATCATATTGGCCCTTCAGTTTTCATATAATTTTTCTCAAGCATTAATTTTCGAGCCAACGTCTCTTCACAAGGGTGTAATCTTTGGTAGCGTCTATTGCGTTAGTGTGTTTCGCCGCTGATGATAATCATAGTATCTCTAGTGCGCGGCGTGATGGCTCAATTTTCCACGGTTAGTCAAGGCATGAAAGAGAAATGGATCAGCTCGCCGTTGGTGGACGACCCAACCAAGCAACGATGTGGACTACCGCCGGGTAAACCAACCCGTGAACCGGGTCTCAGCAAAGAAAAAAAATCTGCTCCGTTGCGTAGCGCCACAACAAAAAGGTCATACTTTTTTTTTTAGAAATGGAGGTCCTACCCCAAGTCTCTGCATCAAAATAATGCACACGGCCGATTTTTCATTAATAATAAAAACGAAACCGTGAAGCCTTACAAAGAGTTACAAGGATCAACCGGAAGCCACCTAACTAACAATCATCGTCACACCAACGCAACTTATCTAATCCGTCTGCTACCACCAAGTTGCCCGATGGCGAACTGAGGCACAAAACCGGTCCACTAGGCCCGCAGTATAGACCGATATGCACATACGGAAGCCGCTACCGCCAACATCCACCAAACCATCTTCCGGAGAGATCCATGCAGAAGCCTTGCCGGCCTGCCATCGACGCCGCCATGGCGCCAAACATCACAACCTTCCTGCGCGTGTCCACCATTCCACGTCATTGCCGAGACTCCGCGTCGCCACGTCGCCAAGACTTGTTGTTGTCGAAGAAGTAGAAGAAACACCGCTCCACCTCCAGACCGCTCCAGCCAGAGCATGCTCTAGAACGATGCCCCAAGAGGCTGAACGACACAGAAAGCGCCGTCATCGTCCGATCCGCGATAGCCTAATCTAGGGTTTCCCCCGGAGCGCCAGGGTGGGAGGCTAGCAGTCGCAGCGACGACGCCTCCAGGAAGGTCACGACGCCCGCGGGCGCCGTCGTCATCGACTCCATCGGAGCTCAGCTTTCACCGGCCGAACGCGAAAGCCTCCCAAGATCCGCGGCAAAGGGCCTCTAGGTTAGCCAAAGCCGCCTACAGCTGCACCTTGTCGGGATCAAACCAACGCAGCCACACCACCGGGAGCAGTGGCCCAGCGGCCTAAACCACAACCTCACGTAGCCGATCTGCCAAGAGGAGGACCTTCAGACCAATCCCGCGCCGCCGATCTGCTGGAAGGAGTCCTCGCCCGCCAGATCCAGATAAGATCCGATCCGCACCGCTGTGGCCAGAAAACCGGGCGGACCACTACCTCCTACCGCCAACTCCCATCGACGTGCTAGGAAGACGCGGTCGCGCCATCGCAGCCTGGGCCGAGGGCCGCTCCCGCGTGTGCCGAGGTTGCCCGCGTCCACCACAATCCATGCGAGGGAGGAGATTCTCCCTCCACCGCCGTCACCAACACGGGCCTTCCTCGGCGGTGTCCACCAGCGGCAACGGGAGGGAGCGGGAGGGGGAGGAGAGGGCGGCTCTATGGAGGCTAGGGTTTTCCGCCCGAGTCTTCCATTTTATTTGAAAAACTATCTGAACCGTCCATCCCAAACGGACAGAGGGAAGAGGGACAACTTGACTTTGTCGCAAACCTGGATTAAGTTTGGTCGACGTTTGGGCGGTCCGCAGACGCACGTCTCGTCCTCCCTAGGCCAGCCATGTCAATGTGTGTCAAAACTGCCCCATATAGCACTAGCACACCGACACCTCGTCTACCTCGACAGTTCCTATTAAATGGGACCGCGTGTCGTCCCCACTCCCGTTTTCCGCTCTGCGTCCCCACTCACCCACTGTAGCAAACCCTAGGTAAAAACGCTCTCCGCTGGTAAAGACGAACAACCCTTCTAAGCTCCGGGGAATTGTTACGTCATAAACGTATCCTTAATTTTTGTTGATCCATGATGTTTTCTTATTGTTTCCCACATGTTTGCTATATACTTTATGCCATTTTTATCGATTTTCCGGACTAATCTATTGACAAGATGACACAGAGCCAGTTTCATGTTTTCTGCTGTTTTTAGTTCAGAAAAGTTGTTCTGGAAATATTCTCGGAATTGGAAAATTCGAAACCCGGTAGTTTTAGAATTCCCGAAGGTTCCACGGAGTCCCGAAGAGACCCGGAAAGGGGCCTCAGTGGGCCCACATCATAGGGCGGCGCCCCCTGGCCGCGCCATGGGGTGGTGTGCCCCCCGGGCCTCCACCGCCTTTGCCTTTTCGCCTATTTAATCCCCCGAGGCGTAAACCCTAGATATATTTCACTTCCTCCCGAAAAAACACCCGAGGTTGCCTCCATCGTCATCCCGAGATAGGGAGGGTCCTGGATCTCTCCCCGGCACCCTGCCGGGAGGGGGATTCATCACCGGAGGGGTCTACACCACCATGCCCTCCTCCGAAGTGATGCGTGAGTAGTTCATCCCTGGACTACGGGTCCATAGCAGTAGCTAGATGGTTCTTCTCTCCACTTTGTACCTCATGTTTAGATCTTGTGAGCTTCCAAACATGATCAAGATCATCTTTATGTAATGCTACATGTTGTGGGATCTGATGAATGTTGAATGCTATGTCTTCTGAGTATCAATCTATCATGTTATATTCATGCATATGTTATTTCTGATCTTGCATGCTCTCCATTATTATTAGATGCTCTGGCCAAGTAGATGCTAATAACTCCAATAGGGAGTATTTATGCTCGATGGTGGTTTCATGCCTCCTTTGCATCTGTGCTCGAGTGACAGAAACGTGATGGATGGAGGATGTGTTGTTGCCATTAGGGAGAACGGTGTTTACCTAGTTTACATTGTTTACATTACACACTTTTCTTACGGCGATAATATGTTGCACGCAACTTAATACCCAACGTTTGTTTGGTTGATATTCGGGGGGTGGATTATTAGAAATAGATGCAGTTGGATGACGTTCTATGTATTTTGTTGTAATGCCCGCATGAATCACATAGTAATGTTTATGTCTTGCATATGCACTACGATGCAGCCTTTATTTCTGTCAATTTCCCAGCTGTAATTTGTTCACCACACATGTTATTTGTATTTCACGGAGAGACACCACTAGTGAACTGTGGACCCCAGTCCATTTTTCTCATACTGATAAAACACCTACTGCTTTCATATTGTTTTCCTACTGTTTTCCACACCATACGTTTAACCTCTTTGTGTCCAGCAAAACCGGTGAGATTGACAACCTCACTGCTATGTTGGTACAAAGTGATTTTATTGTGTTGTGTAGGTTCCACGTTCCTGCTGAACCGGTAGTGCGCCCTGCCACCTCAGCTGCATCAAGCTTCAGAGATTTCTTATCCTCCTACTGGTCGATTCAACCTTGGTTTCTTTTCTGAGGGAAAACTTGCTGCTGCACTCTTCACACCTTGCACTTGGGGTATACCAACGTTAGTCATCAACAAAGTTTTCTGGCGCCGTTGCCGGGGAGGAAGAGAATTTTTGCAAGGGGAGTCTCTCACTTCCAATCTCTTTACTTTGTTTTTGTTTTGCTCAGTATATTTTATTTTGTCTTGTTTGCTTCTCTTTATCAAAAACACACAAAAAATTAGTTCTTATTCTAATTGTAGTTTTATTCTTGTTTTTAGTCTTGTTAAAATGACTACTCCTGAAAACACTAAGTTGTGTGACTTTACTAGCACCAACAACAATGATTTCATTAGTGCACCTATTTCTCCACCTGCTCCTATTGCTGATTTTATGAGATAAAACATGCCCTGTTAATCCTTGTTATGAGAGAGCAATTTTTTTGTTAGTACTGATGATGCTGCTACCCATCTTCATAATTTTGTTGAACTATGTGCGATGCAAAAATATAAAGATGTTGATGGAGATATTATTAAACTTAAATTATTTCCTTTCCCTTTCAGAGGAAGAGCTAAAGAATGGTTGCTGTCTTTGCCTAGAAATAGTATTGATTCTTGGACTAAGTGTAAAGATGCTTTCATTGGAAAATATTATCCTCCTGCTAAGATTATATCTTTAAGAAGTAGCATTATGAATTTTAAGCAACTTGATAATGAGCATGTTGCTAAAGCTTGGGATAGCATGAAATCTTTCGTAAAGAATTGTCCAACTCATGGACTGACTACTTGGATGATCATCTAAAACTTTTATGCAGGTCTGATTTTTTCTTCAAGAAACCTTCTGGATTCAGCTGCTGGAGGAACCTTTATGTCCATGACCTTGGGGGCAGAAACAAAGCTTCTTGATGATATGATGGTAAATTATTCTGAGTGGCACACTGAGAGAGCTACAACTGGTAAGAAGGTAAATTCTGTTGAAGAAACCTCCTCTCTGAATGAAAGACTTGATGCTATTATGTCTATGCTTGTGAATGGCCATGCCCCTATTGATCCAAATAATGTTCCTTTAGACTCTTTGGTTGCTCAAGAAGAGCATGTTGATGTGAACTTCATTAAAATTAATAATTTCAACACCAATGCTTATAGGAATAATTTTGGTAGCAACAATTATAGGCTATATCCTTCCAATAATAGCAATGCTTATGGTAATTCTTATGGTATTTCCTACAACAAAAATAAAAGTGTACCCTTTGATCTTGAGAACATGCTTAAGAATTTTATTAGTACACAAACAACTTTTAATAAATCTGTTGAGGAAAAATTTGGCAAAATTGATGTTCTTGCTTCTAAAGTTGATAGTCTCGCTCTTGATGTTGATTTTCTGAAACGAAAAGTTATGACTCATGAAATTAAAGAAAGTAAAACTTTGAATGCTATCCAAATTCGGATTGATCATAATCTTAGAATGTTAGCTGAATTGCGTGCTAGATGGGAAAAAGAAGATGAAATAGCTAGAAAGAATAATATAGCTAATGTTTGCACCATTACCACCACTAGTAAAACTGAAGGTTCTCATGCTAGGAAACCTTCTACTATCAATGGTAAAGTAATTTTTTTGGAAACACTCCCACTTCTGCTAGTAAAAATGCAAAACTGCCTGAAACTGCTAAAAATGCTCCTCATAAAAGTGTTGAAATTTTTAGAAACACGGGAGAGAATGTTCCCATTATCTTTCATAAAAATAATCTTGACTTTGATGATTGCAACATAACTGAAGTGATTAAGTTCGTACAAAATCTTGCTAGTTGTCCTAATGCTAGTGCTATGAATATGGCTTTCACAAAACATAATCAAATTCTCTCATGCAAATTAGAGAGGATGAATTAAGATGTGAAGCCTCTATCCCTAGGGAGCTAGATGATGGTTGGGAGCCTATTATTAAAATAAAGGTGAATGATTTTTATTGCAATGCTCTATGTGATCTTGGTGCTAGTATCTCTGTTATGCCCAAGAAACTCTATGATATTCTTTATTTACCACCATTGGAACCTTGTTATTTGGATATTCGTCTTATTGATAATGTTAGAAAGAAACATTTGGGGGAGAGTTCATGATGTTCTTATCATGGTTAATAATACTCTTGTCCCCGTTGATTTTGTTGTCTTGAATATTGAATGCAATGCTTCTTGTCCAATTGTTTTTTTTTGAAACCCTCTTGTCCAATTGTTTTCGGAAGGCCTTTTCTTAGAACTGGTTGTTCTGTTATTGATATGAAAGAAGGGAATATTAAATTTTAGCTCCCACTCAAGAAAGGTATAGAACACTTTCCTAGAAAGATAATGAAGTTTCCTTTTGATTTCGTTATTCAAACAAGTTACAATTTGGATGCTTATTCACTTGAAAAATACTTGATTCCACTTTTCTGGGCCTAGCTAAAAGGCGCTAAAGAAAAGCACTTCTTGGGAGATAACCCATGATTTTATTTTTGCTTTGTTTTTCTCTGTTTTCTTTGAGTCAAGGGGTTGTATACTTATGTAGAAACTCCTTTGTATATTTATTTTCATGTTTTAGTATTGCCAAGTAAGGTTTTTGACGAGAGTTGGAATTGGTTTTCGGATTTCTGCGCAGGAAACAGATTTCTGCTCTCCACCGTAAGAAATTGTATAAAATCCAGAAAGATCAGAATGATCTTAACAATTTTGTGCTTATTCCTCGGCTAATTCCACAACTTTTTTCTCTTTAAGTTTTTCGATCTGAGCAACTTAAGTGCCTCGAAAAAATTCGCTTTTACAGACTGTTCTGGTTTTGACAGATTCTGCCATTTTTCTTGCATTTGCTCTTTTGTGATGTCAAGTGGATTTCTTTGCTTCACGAAACATCATTGGATGTTTATAATGTTTAAAAGTATCAATAGCACCCGTGCCATACAGAACCAATGGATTTTTAATTGTTGCACTAACCCTTTAATGCGAATTACTGTTTGAGTGTGGTGTGAAGGAAGTTTTCAAGGGTCAAGAGAAGAGGTGATATATGTGATCAAGAAGAGTGCAAGGTCAAAGCTTGGGGATGCCCCCGTGGTTCATCCAAGCATATTTTTAGAATACTCAAGCATCTAAGCTTGGGGATGCCCAAGGCATCCTCTTCTTCATCAACTATCTATCAGGTCACTTCTCGTGAAACTATATTTTTATTCGGTCACATCATATGAAGTTTACTTGGACCGTCTGTTTGTTTTCCTTTTGTTTTCTTTTGTTTACCTTTGTTTTATTTTTTTCCCTTGCTGCAATAATATAGTTGGATCCTAGCATTATGTGTTTGGGAGAGAGACACGCTCCACTTTTTCGTTTGAATACTTTCCATGCTAGTATTCTCAGTTTTTCTTCTAGTTGCTGCAAAAATTCCTGTTTAGCTCTCGTTTTCATTGCATCTCTTGTTTAGAGCTGTTAGTTTTAGTAGTGTTATGTGAGTCCTCTCATGTTTGCTTGCTGTAGAATTTAGATATTTTTTTAAAGCATGTTTTGTATGGTACTTGTTGGGAAAAGAAACTGTTGCTTGAGGTAGAATTTTTAACGGTGCAAGTAGAAGCTTGTATGGACTGTGGTTATTTAGTAGCATGATTAGCCTCAAATAGCTGAGAGTGGTTAATGTGCCATTGAAAGAATCATGAGTTATTCTTCTCATATTTAAGCATAAATTTATGGTGTTCTCCTTTGAATGTTTTATTTGGTTGACTTGGCGCATGCTCACACCATGTTTATGACTATGAACCAATCATGAATAACCTCCATGATCATTTAGTTTTTGAACTTGTGGTACCACTTATGCTTTGATTAATGATGTTTATGTCGCTATGCATGATTATGGCTCTTATTCTCTCTTGATTTGTCGCTCCCAGTCTTTTGCTAGCCTCCACTTGTACTGAGTATGAGCTCTACTCGTGCATCCAACTCCCAAAAACAAAAGTTTTCCCATTGTGTCCACCATACCTACCTATATGTGGTAATGAACCTCCACTCCAAAGTAAATTGCTCATGTGTTACCTTTAAAACTTTCAAAATTACTTCTGTTTTGTGCTCCTATTTTAGCTCATCAGGACGTAAATAGAGAATCTTTATCTCACTTGTTGATTGGACTTTCACACCCTGGACTAGTTGCTTCATCCACTTATCCAATGATAGAAGAGCTTGCAGCGGGTGAAAGGACATTTGTTCCTAATCTTATTTTCGGTGTTTGATCACAACATATGGAAGGTCTAATGTTTTCCCTAAGTATGTTCAGAGCCTATCATGGATAAATGCAATCAGATACTTCCTTGGATGTCAATGAGATTGATAGCAAAAAGAGAGAAAAGAAAAGAGAAAAGGGAGAAAAGAAATAGGAAGTGGAGAAGAGAAAACATGTGAGCCGGCCTCCCTGGCCGGCCTGGCCGGGCTCCCATGCCGGGGTGCTCGGGCACTGCCCGGCCCCGTCTCGTCTCCATGCAAACCTGGCCGTGCTCCCAGGCCGGGCTGCTCGGGCGCTGTCCTGGCCTCGCCTTGTCCCCACGTCGGCCCCAAGCCGGACTCTTGGCCGGGTGGTCCAGGTGCTGCCCCGGTCCCGCTTCGACTCCACGCTGGCCCCAGGCCAGGTTGGGAAGGGCGCACCGGCCCCTGACGGGGCCCCAGCCGGCCCCGCAGTGGCTCAAGGCCGGGGTGGGTTCGAGATGCTGTTCCGGCCACCCTAGCCGGCCTGGCCGGGACCCTAGGCCGGGGTGGCCTGTAGTGGAAGGGTCCCCCCAACGACCGTTTTCTCCCTCTCAGGTATAAAACGAGTTCATCTCCTACCTTTAGAAGGTGTCAATTACACTCACTCACGCCACCATTGATTGACCAAGCTCAAGCTCAAGCTCAAGCATACATCCAAATCCCCAACCAAAGCACGCGATACTTTGGGATTTGGAGGAGACATCCCCGATCTACAACTCCACCAAGACGATTAGAAATCACCCCGCTCATCCCTTCAGGATATTGTAGTTCTTAGTTCATCGGAGCCAAGAACCTTGTTGCTCTTAGCTCATAGGAGCTCGGAGCCTTTTTGATATCCTCGGAGCTCTTGTGATCGTGGATCTTGTTTCTCCGAGTCTTGGTGGCTCTCGGGATTTGGTGAGAACCCTCCAAAGTTGTGGAGTGTGCCTCATCCTTGTAAAGGTTCTTGTCGTGGGATAATCACGGCAGATGTTACCGGGGGTAACTGATCTTGGGGCAAGTCGACACAGGTATTCGGGAGATGGTTTAGCTCGAAGGAAGACATGGCGAAAAGCAATCTAAGAACCGGAAAATAACTCGCCGGATCTCAATATGAATTATGCTGGATACTCGATAACAGGTGTTACAACTATGACTTGAATCTCTGGCAAACTAAACCTAGGGGCCGGTTTATAAAACACCCGTACACCCCCAACGTGCCCTCCAAGGCACATCTTGAGTCCTACTCGAACTCCACATACAAACCCTAACTTCCCTTACCGCAGCCCACAATCCGGGTTACAAATCTTACAAGCCTTTGGGCCTTCCGGTAATCTCTTTACCCCAAGCCGGACATCACTCAGCACACCTCGGGCCGGATTATATCTTGAAGTGGGCCTACCGGGTTACTATCCCCCCATCAGTAGTCCCCAGGATAGCGCGGGTTTCACGGATTCATCCTTGAAGCGCTCGCTATTCCCTGAAAAAGATATGAAACACCCAAGTTCATGGGGACCGAGTTAAATTGCTTCGATAGATGGTTAGGCGCAGCTCCATGACGGCCATATGATGACTCGATTCCCCCCCGAATGCCTAACACGCCTTTCCAAATCTGAACCCCAAAATGCCAAAATTCTACTCACGATACCGGTCCCAGATATCCCGGGGTAGGTTACACTTCCTCCGCCAACGGAACATCTTACTCCATTCCGGGCGCGCGCACCACCAAATCCGCACGGATAATTACTGTCCCGTAACTTCCGGTTTTCCAGTCGCGGGGGTGAGCCCACCACCTTCCTTATAAATATCAATCGAAGGTAACCCTAAGCCTTTCACCTCACCTCATCATACCCTTTCTCCTCGCTCCCTCGCAGCTTCCGCCGCCGGAGCTTACGCACACTACAACAGATAAGGCCATTGCCGGCCGCACTCGACCTCGAGCCATCCCGCGCCGCCATCGCGCATTGTCGTCGCATCTTCGTTTCTCTCATCGAGGGCGACGGAACAATACTCAAGCCGCACCTCGCATCTCCCTCATTTCGGACATCAATCTCTTCGGTAAGCCCCTCTCAATCGTCCAATTGAACCTTGCAATCTTTTCAATTTGACTTGGATCGGATCTGGATCAACCCGTAAATTACCTTTCCGGCATCGTCAAATCAAGTCGCTTCGGTAGTCCTCAGCTCCTTTAAGCACCTGATGCATAGTCGCAATTCATCCCCGCACCTTTTTCAACCATCAACTTTATATAAGATCGCTCGCAAGCTTTTCGACCTAGATCCGTTCCACCTTGTTTTTTCCGCTTGCCCCATTAACATCCGAGAAACCTTCTTTTTCCAGCTATTTTCTTCGCAATAAAAGTATGGGCAACCATCCATGTTCGCCCAACCCACCTCCATACGTAAGTAATTAACAATTTACTCAACCTCATCTGTAACCCGGAAAATCCTCCACACTTAACATCGTAGCGCATTATCCGGGTATTATTTTAGCCTTCGCATTGCCTCGATATTCCCAAACTCGGATAATCTGATATTCCGAATCTTTACTCCCTACATCTCTTGTCCCTTGCAGGTTAACTCCATGGCTCCGAAAAGACAGGGAAGGCACCCGGCTTCGACCAAGACCCCTCAAACCACTTCTGCCAACTGGGGTCGGTCTTCAACGACGAAGGCCAAGCTGGAAGGAATGGCCGAATTAGGAATTCTTCCCTCTCAAAAGGAGATACATTGGAGAGCTCCTGACGATGAAACCCGTCCTACTCCTGCCGGGAATGAGGTAATCTGTTTTACCGAGCACGTGACCCGGGGATTCCGTCCTCCGGGTCACCCTTTCTTCCGGGAGATCTTAAGCCACTACGGCCTCCGGGTGTTCGACATAGGGCCTAACTCTATGTTGAATATTACCCACTTCATAGTCTTGTCCGAATCTTACTTATGCATTCCACCAAGCCTGGATCTTTTTATTGAGTTATTCCAATGCGAGCTATGTCGCGAAAGCAATGACGGAGCTCTTCTTACCTGTGGCGGGGTATCCATCCAGCGCCGCAAGCACTCACTAATGCCACCTCTTAACTTGAACTCCCACGTCAACAACTGGCAACTATCTTTCTTCTATTGCCATGACACTTCTCCAGATGGTGAGAGGAAATTGCCGGGTTACTCGGAGAGCCTCCTTGAACCCTCCGAGTCTTTTAGCGCTTTCGCACCCGAGCCTGATAGGGAAGCCATTCAGCCCCTTTTAGCCAAACTAGCAGCCCTATCAGCCCATGGCCTTCTTGGGCTTAATCTAATAAAGACTTGGGTAGATTTCCGGGTTCAGCCCAACTCCATTCGTTCGAAGTTGCTACACGAGTACTCGGGTCACATCACGGACTCCCTCCGCTACTCCACCAAGAACTTCCCTGCTGGCAACACCAACAAGACCATCAAGGGTTTTCTGATGGAGAGGCTAGATGTTATAAAGAACGCTACCGGGTTACCCCCGTTTACTCGGGAGAATCCCGCTCCAGCGGTAAGATCTGACCCCCTTTTTCTTGTTTCAGCACTTTTACCCGCTATAGTCTCTAATCACTACCTGCATTTACTTGTTCACAGGCTGACGATCCCTTCTGGAAAGTCGAGAACTCTCCTCCCTCCCAAGACCCCGAAGGGGAAAACGAGTCCATTGATGACGACGAGGGTACTCTTTCATGACCTTTACATCTGCCTTTCATCTGTGCCACCTTTCTTACCACTCGTCCTTTCTTATCTGATACTTACTCGGCTTTCAGGGTCAGAGGACGAAGAGGAGGAAGAAGAAAATGACCCGGAAGCCACCGAGTCTGACCAAGAACCCTTAGTTGGAAACAAAAGGAAAGCTAGAGGGGTAGTTGAAAAGGTTCCCTTCTCTTCCATGTCTTGTGCGCCTTACTCCTTTGCCACTATGCGTGAACTTAATGTGCGATTATCACATTCATCCTTCTTGAAGGACCCTCTCCCGACTAAACGTAGGGTGACCCGGAGTTCTCCGGGGGATGATCCCCTTAACCCGGGTATCTCCACCTCACCCGCTCGTCGAGCCAGCACCCCTCCAGCTCAACCTTCCCAATCTCCTCAACGTCATCCATCTCCTAGTCATCCACTCGCCGGGCAATTTCGCGTACCGCAACCAGTGCTTTTACCAACGTCATCCGCCTCCAGCTGCGAGCTTCCCCCGGACTATGCTGTGAACACCGGGTAAACTACCTTTGCTTACATTCTCTCGTACTTGTTATCTTTCTTTTTTCCATACATTCCACTAATCAATGTCTCCTTTTCTCCTTTCAGCGCCACAGTTACGCTGAGCGACCCGGATATTCCTGAAGCAGAAAAGCAGGGGGAGGAGAAGCCGAGTAATAACATGGACATTGAGATTGAGGACGAGGCCGAGGACAGAAGTAAAGAAGACCCTTTTAAGGACCCACCTCCACCAAAAACTGCATCACCCCAGCCCTCTGAGGAGGTGGACGAAGATATCATTTTGGAGACCAAGTCGGGTTCTCCTAAACCGGACACTCAAACGGTCCGGGTTTCGACCCCTAGACCCGGAGCAACCCTTCAACAGGAAGACCAATCTTCCGGCCCTTCTCGACTTCGCCCTGAAGACATGACCTTTGCGCAAATGCTAGATGCCCTTCATACCTTGAAGGGTGATGAAGAAAACATACTGGACGCCTTAATAACCAAGCACGAGGTAATCCCGAGTAATACCAATTGTTTCCACACATAGTCCCCAAGTTCCGAGTAAATTACTAAGTAACTTGCTTGGAACTTTTGTATAATGTTTCTGGCTAATCCCTCTTCATGCTTCCTTACAGGACTATGTTTCACAGTTGGAGAAGAAACTGGCCAAGTCCACCAAGCGTATTGAAAAAGAAACGGCCCTTCGTGAAGCTGCGGAGACTGAAGCTCGCAGGTGCCAAAAAATGACGAAAAGGTACAGGAAAAGGGCTCACAAGGCTAAGGACAAACTGACAACACTTTCCGTGCAAATTGCCGACGTTTATCGCACCGTGACCGGTAAGATTTTTAAATTTCACCTTTTCTATGACCCGGATTTCTTTGATATGAACCACTGTGCTTGCTTACTTATTATCTTTGCTCCTTTTACCCCTTTAGCAGGCCCAAGTGATGCTGCCCCCGAAGAAGATGACGCTGCTAAGCTAAAAACCATCAAAAATACTCTTCGCCAACTTTGCGGCGGAGTTAGCTGGATGCTTGATGAGTTGCGACTGCCGGATGTCAAGCCAGATAATATGAAGAGATTACTGGAATTCTGCTCCACGATCCCCGAGTGGATTTGGCACTGGAAACGGTCCTCCTGCCGATTTGGGGTAACCCGGGGGCTCGCATTGGCTAAAGCCTACGCTCCCAAGCTACAGCTGGCCAAACTTATGAGCGGATTTCCAGAGTTCAACTTGGATGGGTCCAAGTTTTTGCCAAAGGACTTCAAGGCTATTCAGAAAGAAGTCCGTCATCCGGCTAGCGTTATCGCTGACAGCTTAGAGATTGATGTGATTCTCCCTGCTTATGATGCTGATGACAAGGTTGTCAAGGCGAACCGCCCCCAGCCGTTCGATATGCTTGCCCGTTGGAGGGAGGAGGCACTCAAGATAAGGGACGAAGCTGCCAAGAAGGCCGATGCCGACTCTGCTCCTGCAGCTTCGCAACCCGGAACTGCTACTAATCCGAGTGGCGCCGCCACCACCAGCGGCAACAAGGGCAAGGCCAAGATGGATCCTGCAGCTTGAAGTAATGAATATCGCCTGTCATTCCATATGCGTTAGTCGGCAAAGCGTCGTCAAAACAGCTTTATTGCTTGTTTTAAGCGGAGCGCCTGTGCTCTTTTGATACTTTAGGGTTTTTGTAATATTTCTGCTTATACTCCCGATGCACTTTGCGCCCCTTTGGGCTTTTGATTAATGTGTCTTTGCACCCGCTTATTCTTGATACCCACTTACTTTATTCTTGATACCTTGTACCTTTACCTCCCTTTTTTTTATGCTTTCCTTGGCGAGGCCCGACCTCCGGGTTTCGTTGACATCTGGGGAATGGGCTTTCACCCGGATCCCTAAGCCCCCGAGGCCCGGATGCATGGCTCGTTGGAATTTTATCGGCTGGATTACGCTGTTTCTTCTTCAGAGCTCCCAAGTCCCCCAGCCCGGGTTTCCACGTCTGGGACACGTGATTGTTTCTTTTCAAGGAAACGAATTGCCTGTCGCTAAATGCCCAAGACTTCAGGACAGCTTTTTATGACGTTTGAAGTTATGCTTGATAATCGTTGAGTTTCCGGCTGCTAGCCTTATACTCTGCATAACTTGTGGTTTAGATGACCCTTTCAACTACCTTGTACTATAAGCCGGCTTCCGCGTGGATACCATGTTGTTACATCAATACGAAAACGGGGTCAAGCAAGTCCCGTTTGGGTCTCATGACCGACATTAATCGTAAGCGAACGAATCATGCCACTTTGTTGCGAGTCACATCGAGCTTAAGTAAGAATAGCCGAGAAATTTGGACTTCTTTGTCCGGTTATAAGATTGTAGCCGCACTCGTTTTTTCGAGTGACGGCCCCTATAACTCATTGGCATCAAGGCCGGGTCTTTTTTGAGTTTGCAGCTGTGCTTATAGGAGCAACCAGCCCTCAAGACCTAAATATGCACACCGTATAAATGACAATTGCCTCTTTTCCTGATAACCTCCTTTTTATTTGATATGAGAAAATTAGGTCAGCAAGCCGCCTCATTAAAAACCCATCCAGTCCCCAAGGGTGCCCCGGATAGGAAAAGAGTGCGTCTGAAACCTGCTGCCTGTTGCATCGTTTTCTGCTAAGTATAGTACGGACGTAGTTGAGCCACGTTCCATGGTCTATCTCTCTCCTGCATAGGTGCAGTAGTGTGAGCAGTGTCGTTGATTGTGACCGATTCTTCTCTTGCATCTATCAAGTAATATGACCCATTATGCAGACTCCGGCTTACGATGAAAGGTCCTTCCCATGGTGGCGACAGTTTGTGCTTTCCCTCGTTTGTCTGAACCAAGCGCAGGACCAAGTCTCCCTCCTGGAAGACCCGGCTTTTCACCCGCCGGCTATGATATCTTCGCAAGTCCTGCTGATATATGGCTGACCTTTCCAAGGCTTGCTCCCTTTGTTCTTCTAACATATCCACGGCGTCTTGCCGGGTTTTCTCGTTCTCTACTTCCACATAAGCTGTCACTCTTGGTGAATCATGAATGATGTCGCTTGGCAACACCGCTTCTGAGCCGTAGACCATGAAGAAAGGTGTCATCTGGGTGGATCGGTTAGGTGTAGTGTTAATACCCCAGACCACGGAAGGAAGTTCTTCAACCCATGCCCCAGCGGCCCTGATACAAGGAACCCTCAGTCTTGGCTTCAATCCACGAAGTAGCTCTTGGTTCGCCCTCTCCACTTGCCCGTTGGCTTGCGGATGTGCCACTGATGCTACATCAAGCCTGATTCCATTGCTGCCACAAAATTTTTCCATCTCTCCAAGGGACATGTTGGTTCCATTGTCGGTAATTATGCTGTGGGGGTATCCGAACCGGTATATAATTCTTTTCAGGAACTTGACTGCTGTGGCCGCTTCGCAATTGGTGACCGGCATAACCTCCACCCATTTGGTAAACTTATCAACAGCCACTAAAAGGTGCGTCTTCTTGCAAGGTGACATATGGAAGGGGCCAACCATGTCCATGCCCCAAACAGCGAATGGCCAAGTTAATGGGATGGTCCGTAACTCCATAGCCGGCACATGAGTTTGGCGAGCGTACCTTTGACATCCGTCGCACCTTGCCACTATCCGTTCCGCGTCTGCTAGAGCTGTGAGCCAGAAGAACCCATGTCGATAGGCCTTGGCCACAAGGGACCTTGTGGACGCATGATGCCCGCAATCACCTTCATGGATCTCCTTAAGGATCTGTCGGCCTTCTTCTGGTGTCACACAGCGCAAAAAGACTCCTGCCGCACTTCTCTTGTACAACTCTCCATTGATAATAGCATATCCTTTTGCCCGCCTCACGATTTGTCTTGCTAGTACCTCCTGTTCTGGTAGTTCGCCCCGTGACAAGTATGCCAGATATGGCTCTGTCCACTCGGGGACGTCACGTATTGTAGCCACGAGCTCCACGTCCGGGTCTCGATTTGCTAATTCTTCTTCAGACTCGGATTTAACTGACGGTCGCCATAGCTCGTCCAAGAAAACATTAGGTGGAACCGGCTCCCTGCGCGAGCCGAGTCTGGCGAGTGCGTCCGCCGCCTCGTTTTTTCTTCTGTCTATGTGCTCCACTTCATACCCGGAAAAACACCCGGCAACCCTATCAACCTCCCTGCGGTACGCTGCCATAGTGGCGTCCTTCCTGTCCCAGGTTCCTGATACCTGCTGCACCACGAGATCCGAATCTCCAAAGCATCGTATCCTTCTAATGTTCATCTCCTTGGCTACCTTCAAGCCATGCAACAGAGCCTCATACTCGGCCACGTTGTTTGAGCAATCAAAGTGAATCTGCAGCACGTAACTTAGTTTATCCCCCTTTGGCGATGTCAGCACCACTCCGGCTCCTGACCCCTCGTACTGCTTTGATCCATCGAAGTGCATGGTCCATGACTCAGAACTTGGAACTGCGGTAACCATTCCAGTGTGCGTCCAGTCGTTAACGAAATCAACCAAGGCCTGGGACTTGATTGCCGATCTGGGCTCGTAGCTGATATGATAATCTCCCATCTCTATTGCCCATTTGGCTATTCTGCCCGTTGCATCCGAGTTTCTGATGATATCCGACATTGGTATTGAACTAACCACTGTTATGGGATGTTCTTGGAAATATGGCTTCAACTTCCGGCTGGCCATAAAGACCCCAAACACCAATTTTTGCCAATGCGGGTAACGCTGCTTCGCTTCCGATAACACCTCGCTGACATAGTAAACCGGCCTCTGGACCGGGTAACCTTTCCCATCTTCTTTGCGTTCCACGACAACTACTGCGCTGACGGCTCGGGGACCGGCTGCCACGTATAATAACATAGGCTCTTTAGGACCCGGCGCCGCTAGTACTGGCGCTTCAGATAACTGCTTCTTTAGTGCTTCAAACGCCTCATCTGCCTCCTGATCCCATACGAACTTATCTGATTTCCGCAAAAGCCGGTACAAGGGTATTGCTTTTTCTCCAAGCCTGGATATGAACCGGCTCAGGGCTGCCACGCAGCCCGTGAGCTTTTGAACGTGCTTCAAATTTTCCGGTTTCTTCAAATTCTGGATGGCCTTGATTTTATCCGGGTTTGCCTCAATTCCTCTCTCGGAGACTATAAAGCCAAGTAACTTCCCGGCCGGAACTCCGAATACACACTTCGTTGGGTTAAGCTTCATCTGATACCTCCTCAAGTTTTTAAACGTTTCTTTTAAATCATCAATAAATGTCTCTGCTTTCCGGGTCTTAATAACCACATCATCCACATACGCGTGCACGTTACGCCCAATTTGATCCTCGAAGCACTTCTGAATACACCGCTGGTAAGTTGCGCCCGCATTTTTCAATCCAAACGTCATGGTTTTGTAGCAGAAGGCCCCAAAAGGGGTTATAAATGACGTTTTTTCCCAATCCTCCCTCTTGAGTTTAATCTGGTGGTATCCCGAATATGCGTCCAAGAAACATAGCAAGTCGCTTCCGGCTACCGCGTCTATGATTTGGTCTATCCTTGGCAGCGCGAACGGATCCTTTGGGCAATGCTTGTTGAGGCTCGTGAAATCGATGCACATCCTCCATTCATTTGTCTTTTTCATCACTAGAACCGGATTCGCTAACCAGTCCGGGTGAAATACTTCCATGATAAAGCCTGCGGTTAATAGTCGTGCGATTTCCTCGCCTATAGCTCTTCTCCTTTCCTCGTTCATTTTTCTCAAACCTTGCTTCACAGGCCTGGCCCTGGGATCCACATGCAAACTTGCTCTGCCAACTCGGTGGGGATACCCGGCATGTCGCTGGGTGTCCAGGCGAACACATCCGCATTTGAGCGTATGAACTCCACTAGGGCCTTTTCTTGCGCGTCTTCCAAATTGGACCCTATAGTGAACTGCTTGGTGGGGTCTCCTTCCACAAAATCTATTTTCTTGGTGTCTTGAGCCGCCTTAAATTTTACTCTTTCGTCCTCAGAATCTGGTCTTCTCAATGCCGTGCCAACTTCCGGATCCACCTGAGACCGGTAATATTTAAGTTCTTCCTTTCTGCAGGCTTGCTCGGCCATCACCGAATCTCCCTCATCACACTCTGCTGCTATATCCCGGTTTCCATGGATAGTGATGGTCTGCTTGGGGCCTGGAATCTTTAACTGCAAATATACATAGCACGGCCTAGCCATGAATTTAGCATAAGCTGGTCTTCCGAACAATGCGTGGTAAGGACTGTGCAACCGGACCACCTCAAAAGTGAGCCATTCTACCCGATAGTTATCTACCGACTCTCCGAAGGCTACTTCCAATGTAATTTTTCCTTCGGGGCGCGCCGAATGACCCGGCACGATTCCATGAAAAACCGTCGAACTTTTCTGTAGCTGAGATTCTTTGAGGTTCATGCGCAAGAAGGTTTCCCAATATAGGATGTTGATGCTGCTCCCTCCGTCCATCAATACCTTTCTCAATTCATAACCATTGACCTGTGGCGAGACTACTAACGCCAGGGTTCCGGGGTGCTCTATTCCTTCCGGATGATCCCTTCTGCTCCATGTTACCTCTTGCTCTGCCCATCTCAAGTACCCCGGAGTGGCCGAGGAAACTGAATTCTCTGTCTGTTTTAACGCCTTTTTGTCCCTGTTGGAAGTCCCTGTAACATGCACATGATATTGTCCTTTTAAATTGAGCGTACGTACCATACCGATGAAGATACTGATTTGGCCAATCGATACCGCGGATCCGGATTCGAGGTGCTCCGGCTCCAACTCCCACCCGGAATTGTCCACTATCCTTTTTCCTTCGTCATCAGAGTAGATCTCGCCGACAACAAAGTTCTTCATGTTCTTCCGAGCTTCTCCCGTGATGTAAACACCTTTGGACGCAGGCCCCACGGTGGGCGCCAACTGTCGTGGGATAATCACGGCAGATGTTACCGGGGGTAACTGATCTTGGGGCAAGTCGACACAGGTATTCGGGAGATGGTTTAGCTCGAAGGAAGACATGGCGAAAAGCAATCTAAGAACCGGAAAATAACTCGCCGGATCTCAATATGAATTATGCTGGATACTCGATAACAGGTGTTACAACTATGACTTGAATCTCTGGCAAACTAAACCTAGGGGCCGGTTTATAAAACACCCGTACACCCCCAACGTGCCCTCCAAGGCACATCTTGAGTCCTACTCGAACTCCACATACAAACCCTAACTTCCCTTACCGCAGCCCACAATCCGGGTTACAAATCTTACAAGCCTTTGGGCCTTCCGGTAATCTCTTTACCCCAAGCCGGACATCACTCAGCACACCTCGGGCCGGATTATATCTTGAAGTGGGCCTACCGGGTTACTATCCCCCCATCAGTTCTAGTTGTCAACCTCAATGCCAACATAGTGATTCGAGCCTCTCCACATCGGTGGAAGGACTCGAATGATATACTGTGTGCCATTTGAGGGCTACTCAGTGTTCCACATTGGTGGCACCGCACCGCTCCAACGGAGATTAGCTTACATTGGGAAGTAAACTTCGGGATACATCTCCACGTTATTGTGTTCGGTTATTCCTAAACTTACCTTTACTTGTTTCTACTAGCTTAGTTATATATTCACCTTGTGCTACTTGTACTTAATCAACATATAGGATTGTTCACCTAGTTGCATAATCTAGACAATCTATATTTGAGCACTATCTTGTTAATCGAAAAATAAGCTAAAATTTGTAGTTAACCTATTCACCCCCTCTAGTTAACCTCTCGATCTTTCAATTGGTATCAGAGCCTCGTCTCTTTATTAAGGGCTTTACCGCCTAAAGAGGAGGAAAGGATGTCTAATGAACCCATCACCATGGAGGGGATTCAAAAGCTAATCCAAGCTATGATTGATAACTCCGAGAAAAAGATGGAGGGACTAATAAAGGAATTGGCATCCTCGTCTAATCAATCTAAAGAAAATGTTGTCTTAGATGAACATGGAAACCCCATTCCATCTAAGGAATGCTCCAAATGTTCTAAAGAAAATGTTGTCTTAGATGAACATCGGCACCTGGAAGTGGTAGTGGTGGAAATTCTTTTGGTTTTGGTTATAACAATGCTCCAAATGTTCAACATCCACATTTTAATCATCTTGGTCCACCTCCTATGGTGGATAGGCATCGTTTTACTAATTGGAAAGATTCCATGAAGTCTTACATGTGCAGCTCTTCAATACAAATATGGAGAATTGTTGAAAAAGGGTATGAGCCAAAGGATCCCTTGAACTTAAGCTCAAGTGACATCATAGATGAGAAACTCAACGCTCATGACTTGCACATGTTCGAGAAGGCAATGGAAAAGGAAGGACTTGAGTACATCCGATCCTTTTCAAGTGCGAAGAAAGCTTGGGATTACCTTGGTCATATGTTTGACGGCAGCATCAACCTTCAACGATCCAAGAAGTCAATCATCCAAAGACGAGTTGAGCAGTTTCATTTGGGTGATGGCGAGAACATCGAAGACATGTTTAGAAGACTCAAAGCTCTCGTAAATGATATGAGAGATTGTGGATTCAAGGATTGTACGGAGAATTGGGTCAAGGAGAGATTTCTACTCACCTTGATTCCATACAATGAAGGCATGGTGATGAATGTGCAATCAAGGGTCGATTACTTGTACATATCCCCAATGATGTTTTGGGTCTCTTCCTCACTCTAAAAGTCATGAAGCAAACCTCCAATGATGTCATGGCCCGTGTAAATGGAATGAAGAAACCATCTCTTGCTTTGAAGGCTAAGGCTATCTCCTATGAAGAGAATGACTCTAGTTATGATGGTGGATCCACACATGAGGTCTCCGAGAAAGAGATGAAGACATCACATGAAGAGTGCTTGGCCCTTGCTCAACACAAGTGGTGGAAGAAAGGAGATTTTAGATCAAATGCCACCAAGAACAAGGGAAAATAAGTCTCGAGCATTAAGAAGGCAATGACTTGCTTCAATTGTGGAGATGTCGAACACTTTCTTGATGAGTGCCCCTTCAAGAGTAGAATTAAAAATGGTGGAAGACTCATCAAGAAATCCACCTTCATTCCCAAGTCCAAGAACTTTATCAAGAGAGGCCCTCCTAGGTAAATGATTGCAAAAGAATTTGAGTACACGTCCGGTGGTGAAGAGAGTGATGGTGAAGGTGAACAAGTAGGTATGGCGGCCATGGCTAGGGGCGTCGTACCTCCTAACTTAAGCTCTCTCTTCTCCAACCCTAATGACAACAAGGGTCCCTCGAGTCACAAGTGCTTCATGGCCAAGGTTATACCCCCAAAGGTGACTCCTACACTCAAACTTGCAAACTCTTCTACTCCTTCACTATTAAATTGTGTCGAGGAATACCCCTTGACAAACTTTGTGGAGAAACTTGAAGGAGAAACTAAATCTATCTTTGTATCTCTCATGGATCAATTAGGTCAGGCACATGGCCTCATTGATGAACATGAGGAGAGAATAACTTTACTTGAAAAGTTTGCTCGTGATGATGCTAGTAAAATTGAGGAGCTTGAAAAAGCTCTAGATGAATCACATTGCTTTAGAGAAAGCATAGAGGAAACCTTTGCAATTGACATAGCTAAAGAAAAACTTGATTGTGAGCATGCTTTTGCTAAGGTAACGGAATTCATGGCCTTAAATGATGCAACTAACCAAGGTTACAATGAACTCATTAAGGATTTTGATAAGCTTAAAATTGATCATCGAACAATTTCAAATGATCTCAAAACCTTGAAAGGGTTTAAAAATGTGGATGGACACTCTTGTATTACTAACCTCTTGTGTGTCAAGGCTACTATCATTGAGGAGAACAATAGGTTGAAGGCACAACTCAACAAAGGTCTTGCCACTTGCATCCAATGGAAAAAGAACCTTAATGATCTTTTGAGTAGTCAAAAGAGAGTTATTGGCAAGGAAGGCCTTGGCTTTGGTTCAACTTCCAAGGTGGCCTACAAGAAGAAGTCAACTCCCCCCACTAACTCTATTGTTTTTGTGAAGGCGGGGGATTTGGCTAATGATGAAGATGAGTTTGATATGATTGCTAAGAGTATTGTTCCTAGGAACACTACTACTCACAACAACTTTGCGGAAAACTATAACCCATCATATGTGCTTCTTAAATCTATTGATGGTCATGTTTATGCAAAATATGTTGGCACCTCATTTGGTGATGATTACAAGTATGCTATTTGGGTTCCTAAGACCCTTGTGACTAACAAGAAAGGACCCATCCAAAAATGGGTACCTAAGACAAGAAGTTGATTCATTGTAGGGTTGTGCTTCCGGAGGAACATCATGGTTGATTGATAGTGGTAGTTCCGCACATATGACCGGAAGCAATGAAGTGTTGAATGATTTAAAACTACAACTCCTCAAATTTGCTCATGTAACTATTGGTGATCGCTCACAACTTAAGTTATTGGGACATGGCAAGGTGGTCATTTCTTCGGATTCATCTATTGAGAAAGTCCTCCTTGTTGAGTCCCTTGGCTATAATCTTCTTTCCGTCTTACAACTTTGTGAATGCAATTTTACATGTGTATTTGGGAGACATCACGTGCTTGTTCTTCACACCATTTCTCTTAAAGTAGCCTTTGTTGGATTTGTGGAAAACGGTATGTATATAGTGGATTTCTCGAAAGAAACTACACATATCGCCACTTGTCTAATGGCTAAATCCGACGTGGGGTGGCTTTGGCATCGCCGCTTGGGCCACGTCGGTATGACAAATTTACAAACTCTTGTGAAGGGTGAGCTCGTGGTAGGACTAAAAAGTGTGAATTTTTCTAAAGATCGCCCTTGTAGATCTTGTATTGCTGGAAAGATGCATGAGAAGAATCATCCAAGACATCAATCATCTCCACAACAAGGCCCTTTGAGCGTATTCACTTGGAATTATTTGGGCCTCCCACATATGATAGTCTCGGTGGCAAAAAGTATTGTTTGGTGATTGTTGATGATTATACAAGATACACTTGGGTATTCTATGTTAAGAAGAAGAGCGAGACTCAATAAAGGTTCATATCTTGGGCCACGGAAGTGCAACGCCAATATGACGCCAAGATCTTGTCAAATAGGAGTGAAAATGGGTCCGAGTTCAAGAACTACACCATGGATAAATTCTTGAGTGAAGAGGGGATAAGACATCAATATTCCGCTGCGTACACCCCTCAACAAAATGGTGTAGCGGAGAGGAAGAATCACACACTTATTGATATGGAAAGAACTATGATGGCCGAGTTTAAATCCCCATATAACTTTTGGGCCGAATCCATCAGCACCGCTTGTCATCTATCTAACCGACTCTTCCTTCGTCCAACGATTGGTATGACTCCATATGAACTCCTAACTGGTAACAAACCCAACCTCAAGTATCTTCGAGTCTTTGGATGCAAATGTCAATTTTACATTAAAGGACTAGATTTTCTAAATTTGATCCTAGAACTTTTGAAGGCATATTTGTTGGTTATGCCACGAACTCTCACACTTATAGAGTCTACAACATATCCACAGGGTGTGTTGAAGAATCTATGAATGTGTAGTTTCATGAGGATAATGGCTCCCAAGTGGAGCAAATTGATTGTGATGATGTAGGTGGTGAACCTTCCTCCATAGCCATAGGAAGAATGGGTATATGTCCACTTATACCCATTGAGGGGCACCTTGTGGCAAATGTGGATAGGACTAGCTCTACGCAAGAGGATCCCTCTACATCAACCACCAATCAAATGGTAGACAAAGAACAAGAACGAGAAAAAGACCTTCAAGTGGATACCCCTCATCAAGAAAGTGATCAAGATCCACCCAATGATAATGGTGGAAATGATTTTGGTGATGCTTCAGCAAGAACTCCACTCCGGATGGATCATGGTCTTGATGAAGGAAATGATGAAGATATCCCTCCAAATGAGAATGCCGATGATTCCCTAGTTCGCATCATGACTCGTCAAGCCTCAAGATTACAACAAAAGTCACATTATCAAAAGAATATTATTGGTGGCTTGGGAAGAAGTGTCTCCACTCGTGGACAAGTGCTCAAGTTTTCTGGTATTCATTAATATGTCTCTCATGTTGAACCTATCAAAGTGTATGATGCTCTTGAAGATGAAGATTGGATTCAAGCCATGCATGAAGAGCTTCATAATTTTGAGAGAAACAAAGTATGGTCACTAGTGGAAAGACCCAAGGATCATAATCTCATTGGAACAAAATGGGTGTTCAAGAACAAGCAAGATTCTCATGGGCAAGTGATTCGCAACAAGGCTCGATTGGTTTCTCAAGGCTACTCTCAAGTCGAAGGACTTCACTACGGTGAAACTTTCGCTCCCGTAGCTAGACTTGAATCCATTCGTATATTACTTGCATTTGCCACTAGCCATAACTTCATCTTGCATCAAATAGATGTTAAAGGTGCTTTTCTAAATAGTCCTCTAAGTGAATTGGTATATGTTAAACAACCCCGGGGTTCGAGGATCCCAAGTATCCTAACCATGTCTACCTCCTCCATAAGGATTTGTATGGCCTCAAACAAGCCCCACGTGCTTGGTATGATCATCTAAAGGAGTTCCTATTAGATCGTGGTTTCGTACTTGGGGTAATTGACCCCACTCTTTTTACCAAAAGTGTAGATGGACATTTCTTTGTATGTCAAGTATATGTTGATGATATTATATTTGGATCTTCTAATGTGAGTTTTGTAGACCAATTTTCCAAACTAATGTGATGAGAGAATTGAAGTTCTTTATTGGTTTTGAAATCAAGCAATATTATGAAGGAACTTTTATTTGTCAAGCAAAATATATTCAAGACATTCTCACGAAATTTGATATGAACAATGCCAAGACACTATCTTATCCAATGTCAACAACCGTGAATCTTACTATGGATCACGAAGGTATACCGGTTGATCCCAAACTTTATAGTTCTATCATTGGATCTTTGCTTTACCTTTGTGCATCTAGACCGGATATTATGTTTAGTGTGGGTTTGTGTGCAAGATTTCAATCTAACCCCAAGGAAAGCCATATGATTGCGGTCAAAAGGATTCTTAGGTATTTGGTTGACACTCCTACACATGGTCTTTGGTATCCATCAAACACAACTTTTGATCTTGTGGGATATTCGGATGCGGATTAGGGAGGTGACAAGGTGGGTAGAAAATCAACCTCGGGTGCTTGCCAATTCCTTGGCAGGTCTCTCGTGTGTTGGTCTTCCAAGAAGCAAAATTGCATTGCCACCTCCTCCACGGTAGCGGAGTATATCTTCGCCACTAGTTGTTGCTCTCAACTTTTATGGACGAGGCAATGTCTTAAGGATATTGGAATTGAGATTAAGACAATGCTTCTTTTATGTGACAATGAGAGTGCTATAAAGATTGGTCACAATCCGGTACTTCATGGCAAGACCAAGCATATTGAGATTCGGTATCATTTCATTCGAGATCATGTGGCCAATGGAGATATCTCACTTTCCTATATCAACACTAAAGATCAACTTGCCGAAATCCTTACAAAACCTCTAGATGAGAAGAGATTCAAGCAATTAAGGAGTGAGCTCAATGTCGTATGTGCAAGCAATTTTAGTTGATTGAAAATCTTGCATACACACCTCTACTAGACTCCTATTTGGTTCTTATATGTACGCATAGACATAGGGGGAGTGTAGCTCAATAAATGAGTCAACACTACTCCTATAATGCATAAATAAACAAATCATGCATAATGGTCATTCCAAATGATATAATGTGCTTCAATGATGAGTCTCGACAATGCACCCAAGATATATCTTCGCGGTGTCATATCGAACATACTCATACATGGTGGCTATGGCCACCGCCCAAAATTCAAGATTCCAGTGTTGTTTGGTTTTCATATTGATAAGACATTTTGTGTTCCACTCATATGCATTTTCGTTTTTCATATTTCATATTGCATCTAATGTTGTTTAATTCACTTTTATTTTTTCTTCTCCATTGGATGCATATGGAAATCATCATATTCATTTCATCTCATCACATTTGTGCACATGGTCGAGTAAAACTTGCTAAACAGAAAAATATGGAACACTTACCGTTGTATCACTCGTTGAAATAGACTTGTACCTTAAAAAAGGGGGGAAAACAATTCCGGGTTTTAAACAAAAAAACGAAAAGATTTTTCCCAAAACCGGCCTAGACAGTCGGCTCCCCTGCCTCCCAGCCGACCTCGACCTCCCCCCACGCCGTCCTGGATGGCACCCCAGGCCAGGGTCGCCCGGCGTCACGCCCGGCCCCGCTCGCTCTCGCGCCGGCCCCAGGTCGGGGTCCAGGCCGGGTCGTTCGGCCACCTCCCGGCCTCGCGCGCACCCACGCCGGCCTGGCCAGCACCCCAGGTCGGGCGCCCGCCTGCACACGCACGCACAAAGGGGAGGGGCCACGCACCCCTCCACCCCTCCCTAACCTGTCCCTCCTTCTTCCCCCACCAACCACCACAATTAGAGTCCTCCTTGGAGCTCTCTCTTCCCCGTCCCCCCACACCCTAGACCCTCCCTGCCACCCAAACTCACAGATCTGCAAGCCCTCGGCCTCCTCCACACTCTCCTCCCCGTGGAATCCTCTTTGGTGCCCTCTTGGAGGAGATCCTCTCCTTTTGTTTTCGTGGATTTTTTTTAAAGATGGCTTACAACTCGGGTAATCTCTAGGGCTTCCCTTCTACACCGTATTTTCTTTGCTATATATCTCTCGGTATGATGCCTTGGTTCATTGTTTTAAGGGTTCAAATCGCATCTAGTGTTTATGATAGATCTCACATAGTTCATATGTCACACTAGCCATACCTTAGACTTATCACTTTCACCTAGTTGTGATCCTCACTGTGTAGTTCCAACTTGCCATGCTATGAGGTAGTCCCAACTTGCTAGTACAACAGTTTTTTATGCCATGCTATGCTTTGCTATGATATACTCACAATGTACTATCTAGTTGATTTTTTTTAGTTCCCGCTCTTGTCACTATCACTCATCACAATGGATTTTTTTATAATAACGACCATGTGCACTTATTATAATTGTCCATATCCATGCATCATTCCTCTCAGGCGATGCTGATGCCCCAAGTGGCAAGGGACCACATGCTCTTCGTCCCCGCAAGAAAAGTGCTGCCGCCGTTGCTAGCTCTACTCCTTCTCAGAGGCAGGGTGCTCCACTTCCTGTCAATCCAGCTGAGCCAGTGGTTACCAATTGGGGCGGTCTGAGCGGCGATGATTTTGAGACTGCTCGCTTGAAGTTCAATCCTTATGATGTTGGGCAAAGTAGTTGTGCCGATCTCCGGTTCTACTGCAAGATGCATCAGGTTATGTATGAGTTCATTCTAGGGAAACTTCAGAACACTTATGTTGATCAGCATTTCTTTGATGTGGAGACAGCTCGCAAGCATTGGCTAGGGGTTATGGAGCTTATGGATTTTCATGGTATCTCTTCTCTCATGGGGACCGCCAACTCTTGCCATTTGCTCCAGAGCTGCTTAAGGAATTCTATGCCACTGTTTTCTTCTCCACCGAGGGCCCTCGTACTTTGACTTGGATGAGTGCTGGCGTTAAGTGTACCGCCACCATGACTGAGTTTGGCTCTCTTCTCGGTCTTCCGCCGGTTATCCTTGATGCAATGAATTTCATTCGCATCCATGGTGATACGAAGTACCTTATGAAGGCTCAAGATGGTCTGCTTCATTGCTACCCACTAGGTATTGGAACTAAGCACATTCCCAAGGTCAAATACTTCACTGAGTTTTGGTACATTTTGCACACCATTCTATGAAACACTATCAATGTCAAGTTTGGTGAGAATGGTGAGGTCCGCAAATGGTTGGTGAATCTCCTCTTTCATATTGGCACGGCTATGAGGAATAAAAAGCCTTTGGATATTCTGGATTACATGTGGCATGAGATAAGGACTGTGGTTCGTGACAAGTGGGTCCCAATCTATGGCTCATATCTTCAGATCCTCATTGAGTCTAAGATTCCAGCTGGTCTCATCAACAACTACTCCAAGGTGACTCTCAAACAGTCTGTTCTTCTCTCGGCTGCTGAGGCTGAGATAGCTGCTGCACAACGTCCCAAGCGCACCCGCACATTGTCCACTACGCCTAGTACGTCTCAGGGTATCCCCAGCTCTTCTTCTCTAGACCCTACTGTCCCAGATTCTGGCATATTCAACATCAAGAGGGCTCTTCAGAAGATTAATTGTGTCTTCATTGACAAACAGAAGCAAGACTATCAATCCTATCGTAAGGGCAAGGAATCTCGTCGCAACCAGTGAGCTATCATGACAGCTCTTCAGCTTCCACTCGGCTCTCCTAGCTCAGATGAGCTCACGGAGGACACATGGAATTCAAAGCACACCTTCTGGCTTGGTGATGATGCTAGTTCTCTCGGGCCTTTTGGGGCCTCATTTGAAGCTTAAGCTAGTTCTAGTCAGGCATCCCATGAGGACTTTCCCGCGCCAGATGTTGACATGGATGATGACGAGTGATTGGACGTGCATCATTTTCTATCTTTTTGGTGCCTTGATGCCTAGGGGGATAAATATTAGGATCCTCAATGCATTGCATTGCATATCATGCATCCATTTGCGTTTTATCATCGCTATTGCTTTTCTCGATCTTGGTTGATCTTACTATTTGTGTGTTTCATTGAAATTTGTTGCTATTGTAAGACTATGTCTCTACTATCTATCGTACTATCTATTTGTCTACTATGTGATGTGATATTTGATGTGTTGAAGATCATAAGTTTATCATACTATCTATCTACTCACTACTTGATGAGATGAAGACCATAATGAAGTTATTCTTTATCTATCTATCTACTATGAGATGAAAGCTATGGTGAGATTTTCTTTGCAAAACAATCAATTATATAAGAACCTTGCCTATACATGAATCTTCACTACTTGGTTCAAAGTTGATTCAACGAACTCATAGCTTATACATATCGATCTATAGTGCTAGATCATTTTCGAATCATCTTCACAGTTCACATATGAATATCATGTTAAGCATCACATATCCTAGGGAGATGAGAATCATAATCATTGCACTCCATTTGTTCATCAAACATATATCTTATGATTGGGCACACAAATAGGGGGAGTACCTCTATAAGTTTATCTCCTTGCAAATAGCCATGATAAATTATCCGTAATGCAAATCCGTATGTTGTCATCAAACATCAAAAAGGGGAAGATTGAAAGAACATTTGTTCCTATCTTGTTTTTGGTGTTTGATCACAACATATGGAAGGTCTAATGTTTTCCCTAAGTATGTTCAGAGCCTATCATGGATAAATGCAATCATATACTTCCTTGGATGTCCACGAGATTGACAGCAAAAAGAGAGAAAAGAAAAGAAAAAGGGAGAAAAGAAATAGGAAGGGGAGAAGAGAAAACAGGTGAGCCGGCCTCCCTGGCCGGCATGGCCGGGCTCCCAGGCCGGGGTGCTCGGGCACTGCGCTGGCCCCGTCTCGTCTCCACGCCGGCCTGGTCGGCCTGCTCAGGCGCTGCCCCGGTCTCTCCTTGTCCCCACGTCGGCCCCAGTCCGGGTGGTCCGGGTGCTGCCTCGGTCCCCGCTTCGACTCCACGCCGGCCCGAGGCCGGGCCATCCCCAGGCGACGGTGGGAAGGGCGCGCCGGCCCCAGACCGGGCCCAAGCCGGCCCCGCGGTGGCTCAAGGCCGGGGTGGGTTCGAGATGCTGTTCCGGCCTCCCTAGCCGGGGCCGGGGTGGGCTGAAGTGGGGGGGGGTTCCCTCCCCCAACAACCGTTTTCTCCCTCTCCGGTATAAACGGAGTTCATCTCCTACTTTTAGAAAGGTGTCAATTACACTCACTCACTCCACCATTGATTGACCAAGCTCAAGCTCAAGCATACATCCAAATCCCCAACCGAAGCTCGTGATACTTTGGGATTTGTAGGAGACATCCCCGATCTACAACTCGACCAAGCCGATTAGAAATCACCCCACTCATCCCTTAGGGATCTTGTAGTTCTTAGTTCATCGGAGCCAAGAACCTTGTTGCTCTTAGCTCATCGGAGCTCGGAGCCTTGTTGATATTTCCGGATCTCTTGTGCTCGTGGATCTTGTTTCTCGGAGTCTTGGTGGCTCTCGGGATTTGGTGAGGACCCTCCAAAGTTGTGGAATGTGCCTCATCCTTGTAAAGGTTCTAGTTGTCAACCTCAACAACAACATAGTGATTCAAGCCTCTCCACATCGGTGGAAGGACTCGAAGGAGATACAGTGTGCCATTTGAGGGCTACTCGGTATTTCACATTGGTGGCACCGCACTGCTCCAACGAAGATTAGCTTCCATTGGGAAGTGAACTTCGGGATACATCTCCGCGTCATTGTGTTCGGTTATTCCTCAACTTACCTTTATTTGTTGCTACTATCTTAGTTATGTATTCAACTTGTGCTAGTTGTACTTACTCAACATATAGGATTGTTCACCTAGTTGCATAATCTAGACAATCTAATTTGAGCAATATCTTGTTAATCGAAAAAGAAGCTAAAATTTGTAGTTAACCTATGCACCCCCCTCTAGTTAACCTCTCGATCTTTCAGCGGGGCTCCCAGCCCCAAATTAATAACACAAATTCTCTTCACTATTTTTGCCCCTTATCAGTCAAAGCATAATTGTGTAAACAAAAGAGAAAGAGGGATGACCTTCTAACCAGATGCGTCCTTCTATGGTAGCCGCTCTTGCGTGTCTAGTTGGCTTGAGACGTAATGTATACCATTCATAAAAATGTTTTCAATATCTCTGTTTAATAAAATAAAAGCTCTAGCACATGAGTGATCCATGCTTCCCTCTGCGAAGGGCCTTTCTTTTACTTTTATGTTGAGTATCCATCTTCTAACTTTATGCACAGTTGAGATAGCATAGTTGCCATTCTGAGTTTTATGTGCATTTATCCCAGAAACGTTATTAATTGATTCATGATGTGTTATTGATTGTTCTCTAATTATTTGTTCTAGTCTTCCTCATTAACTTTGAAGGTGTCCTGGCATTTATGTTTTGGCCCACTCTTAAGGACTAGCGAAATATCACTTTGACATGTTCTCTCTATACTTGAAACAAACGTATATCTTTCGTTGCATTGTTATTCATGATCTTTTATTTGAGTTACTTCTCATGATGCAAGGTGATTGCTATGCTTTATTATTAAAGTTCTATTTATCATGCTTGTGTTAAAGTTCTATGATCTCAGCTTACTTATGATTTCACAATATTTATGATCAAGTTTATGTTGGTAGCATGTCACCTCAGAAATTATGTGTTTTTATCGTTTGCCTACTCGAGGACCAGTAGGTACTAAGCTTGGGGATGTTGATACGTAATAAACGTATCCTTAATTTCTGATGTTTCATGTTGTTTTCTTATTGTTTCCCACATGTTTGCTATACACTTTATGCCATTTTTATCGATTTTCGGAACAACCTATTGACAAGATGCCACAGAGCAAGTTCCCTGTTTTCTGCTGTTTTTAGTTTCAAACAAGTTGTTCTGGAAATATTCTCAGAATTGGAAAATTCGAAGCCCGAAAGTCTTAGAATTCCCGAAGGTTCCACGGAGTCCCGAAGAGACCCATAGGGGGACCTCAGAGGGCCCACACCATAGCGCGGCGCTCCCCTGGCCGCGCCATGGGGTGGTGTGGGCCCCCACGTCCTCCACCACCTTTGCCCTTTCACCTATTTATACCCCCCGAGGCGTAAACCCTAGATATATTCCACTTCGTCCCGAAAAACGCCCGAGGCCACCGTCATCGTCATACGGAGATCGGGAGGGTTCTAGAGCTCTCCCCGGCACCCTGTCGGGAGGGGGATTCATCTCCGGAGGGGTTTACAGCATCATGCCCTCCTCCGAAGTGATGCGTGATCAGTCATCCGTGGACTACTGGTCCATAGCAGTAGCTAGATGGCTGTTCTCTCCACTTTGTACCTCATGTTTAGATCTTGTGAGCTGCCTAACATGGTCAAGATCATCTTTATGTAATGCTACATGTTGTGTTTGCTGGGATCTGATGAATGTTGAATGCTATGTCTTATGATTAAAAATCTATCATGTTATCTTCATGCATATGTTATTTATGATCTTGCATGCTCTTCGTTATTAGTAGATGCTAGTAACTTCAAGAGGGAGTATTCATGCTCGATAGTGGGTTCATGCCTCCTTTGCATCTGTGCTTGAGTGACAGAAACGTGACAGATGGAGGATGTGTTGTTGCCATTAGGGAGAAAACAACGGTGTTTACCTAGTTTACATTTTTTACATTACACACTTTGCTTACGGTGATAATCTGTTGCTTGCAACTTAATACCCAACATTTCTTCGGATGATATTCGGAGGGTGGATTATTAGACATAGATGCAGTTGGATGACGGTCTATGTATTTTGTTGTAATGCCCGCATGAATCACATAGTAATCTTTATGTCTTGCATATGCACTACGGTGCAGCCTTCATTTCAGTCAATTGCCCAGCTGTAATTTGTTCACCACACATGTTATTTATCTTTCACGGAAAGACATCACTAGTGAACTTTGGACCCCGGTCAATTTTCCTCATACTGATAAAACACCTACTGCTTTCATACTTTTTTCCTACTGTTTTCCACACCATACGTTTAACCTCTTTGTGTTCTGCAAAACCGGTGAGATTGATAACCTCACTGCTACGTTGGGACAAAGTGATTTGATTGTGTTGTGTAGGTTTCACGTTGCTGCTGAACCGGTAGTGCGTCCTGCCACCTCAGCTACATCAACCTTCAGAGATTGTTTGTCCTCCTACTGGTCGATTCAACCTTGGTTTCTTTTCTGAGGGAAAACTTGCTGCTGCACTCTTCACACCTTGCACTTGGGGTCTACCAACGTTAGTCATCAGGGATCGGCGGCCGCCACGACCTAGAGGCGACCTTGTCCCGCCATCGCAGTGACCTCGTCGTCGTCTTGTTGGATGTTGCGACGTTCTTTGGGCGGGAGAGCGTGCCGCTCCTGTGGCAAGTAGCTCACCTTTGCGTTGGGTGGCGGCTGAGTAGCTGCCGTGTTACGATACTACCACTTGCGGGGGTTGTCCACCCTGAGTCGTGACTTGGTAAACGAGAATTAGCTGGGTGCCTACCTCGATGGTGTCAAGGAGGATGCCAACGACAGCACACCCGTCAACTTGCCATCCGAGCCAGCCCAGGTCCCCTGTTCCTGCTACGCCAGCTTTGCCCGTGCCACGAGAGGACGACGACGTCGAGCTTCACCACACCGTTGAGGCCTCCGAGGTTGGCGAGCTGGCGATGTGGCGGGAATGGCTCCAGCACTCCAGATGTCGAGGACCACGAGGTAGAGCCGGCCTGGTAGCCTACACCCACGTGGACACAGCCTGCCTACGTCGTCCTCAACGACGGCAAGTAGGGAATATCAGCTGAGGAGGACCCTGATGGAGTCGTTGATGGGAGTCAGTCTTTGTTTCCCTCTGGCAGCGGCACCAAAAAAGATTGCTTGTTCATGTGTACCACACGTTCGTTGGGAGACCCCAAGAGAAAGGTATGATGCAGCGTAGCGGTATTTTTCCCAAATTATGGAACCAGTGTTATCAATCCAGTAGGACTTCGAAGTCTCACAGTAGGTTGCCTTTTATCTGGCGCTTCAACAAGTGTGGACATACATACAAACACAAAATCTCTCTTGCTCCCAACTTTCCGAGAATATTGTCAATATTCCCATCTTACTGAAAACTAGAGAGTGAATTGTATCAAATGGTTATAAAATATTAAATAAAAACAGAACAGAGAGAAAGTGATGATGAAAAGAAAGTAAACGAGGTTGTAATCAATGAGAAAAATAGGACCGGGGGCTATAGTTTCACTAGCGGTGTCGCTACTAAGAACAACAAACTTGCTGGGTGAACAAATTACAGCTGTGGAATTAAAAAATCATGAACGTACATCAATACTATTATGACGAGATAAATTTCACGGTTCCTAACATTATAGACATTACATCAAGATAAATAGACCGTCGTCCGAGTTTATCTATTACTAAAAGGCCACCTTAAGACAACAATCCAGCAAATCTCGCTGATATTAAGGTGTAAGCTTCGGCAACTTCTAGACTGCTGCGTTGGTGCATTTTGCCACTAAAGATAATCGTTCTATCTTTGGTATGCAGACGTGAGGAACCATTTTTCCCCGGTTAGTAAAGGATTATGCTAGGGCCAACTCCGGTCGTGTTGCAGCCCATAAAAATATCCCCTTGCCGATATATGTGTTGCCACACTCGCTAGGTTTCTCTATTTTGAGGGCATTTTACTAACATGTCTAATAATGCTTTAAATCAAGGCACTAGGCAAACAAATAGTAAGTTAGAAAGGTTAATACTCATAGTTTTAAATAGCCGGCTATAGCCTTTTGAAAATCTTGGGGTTAAATGAATTCAAGTACAATTTCCGGCTATAGCCTCATTTTGAGGGCCGGGGCTATTTGCTATAGCCCGCTATTTAAAACAATGTCAATACTCCATACTTTCACTATTACAAGATGTTTGACATATTTTAATATGGACTGAATATGACCAACTTCACCCCATTTTGATCTACAAAAAACTGGATACGACTAAAATTAGTGAGTTCACGTAGTAAAGCCCGTCTAGATACGTAAAAGGCTAAAACATCTTATAATACTGAACTGAGGGTGAGGGTCGTAACATTTTTCATAGTGTTCCGGATAGTTTACAAAGTTGTTTGCAATTTATTGAATCCTTTCTCACATTAGTAACCCCACACAATTACTAAGGTAACCGAGCCGATCCTTCTCCCTTCATCCAAACGAGAAAAATCCTCTCATTAACCCACTCGTGACTTGAATCAGGTTGACACACACCAATCCAATTAATAGGTATGTCATGCCACATCATCAGAACAAAACACACCCCATCGAACAAGATGAAATAAACAACACACATGGGTGGTGAGGCACGCTAGAATTGGAGGCCGCGGACTGCCCATGTTAGCACTTGAGATTTATGAACCACTATTGCCCATGTGGATAGGCCACGTATGTTTTTAGGTTGTGTTTGTGCCCCAAATGCAAAAACTTCACCAGAGAGAGCCAAAGTGAAGCCAACAAGAGTGCTAGCGCAATTTACTGAAGGATCCAGAAAGGTGCTTCACCGGATTCACTTTGTGTCTCACGCCCTTCTACTCACTCACCAATGCCACTACTAGACCAACCATACCATGAGGGGCGATGAGGGTACTCCCGGGGTTTCGCCGGGAAACCTAGGGCGGTTTTAGGCGCTGGGCCTTGAAGAGGATGATGTCGAGGAGAACTCCGGGGACGGCACACCGGAGTTTTCTATGGTGGGTGCTTATTGCGCGACTCCACCGACCACTAGTGGAAAACGGGGCATTAGCCCCGGTTGGTAAGTGCCTAAAGCCCCGACCTCCCAACCGGGTTCCTCAAACCCGGGCTAAAGGCCCCTTTATGACCCGGTTGGGTTACCAACCAGGGTAAAAGGAGCGCCCCCACGTGGGCTCTGCAGCGCGAGCAGGCTGGCACCATTTCACCCCGGTTGGTAACACCGACCGGGGCAAAAGGTTTTTTTTAATAGCTGTTTTCGTGTCCTCTCAGCTAGACTAGAAATTCCATATATTCTTATATGTTTTCCTGTTCTCTCCACTCGTTTATATTAATAAAGATGAAAAATTATCGCACAAAAGCACAGATGAAAACGAATACGAATAACATAAATATATAGTCTGCCACGAATACAAATATTGTTCGACACAATGACATAATTAAACATAGTTCGACCGAAAACATAGTTCGACATATCTAGACATAGTACGAAAATATAGAGCGACATAAGCACGTAAGCATAGATCGACATAAACATATATACTACACATCGGCGTCGGAGGTAGCCGTGCCCTTGCCCTCGGCGTCGGAGGCAGACTTGCTCGGGCTAGACTCGCCGGAGTCAGACTCGGAGTCGGAGCTGCTCTCAGACGAGCTATCCTGGCAGCAAAGGGGACGGACTAAGGTGCCATCGAAGATCTTCACCTCCAGCACGTGGGCCTCCTCGTCCTGGTAGTATCTGAATGTGAGCATGTTGCCCATATTTAGCTTGTGCATGCGCGCGAACTGCCCCCACCTATAGCGCAGGTAGACGTCATCGTTACGTCGCTGCAGGACAACGCGCACGGGCCCGTTGTCACAACCCTCCAACCGGAGGGTGAAACTATAGGGCCCGCCCCTGCGCCCGAGGAGGATCGCCGATATATTCTCCAGAAGATGGAGCCTGTTCTCCACTGGCTGGAGCACGTTGATGTAGAACTCCGGTAGCCGGAGACCGTCCCCCTCCTCCTCCGCCGTCGCAGCCTCCTCCGGCTCCTCCTCCTCCTCCTCCTCCTCCTCTGCAGCAACAGCGCCGTGACGTTTACGGCGTGTTGACCCCTTGGCACCGCGGTTTTCCCCCTTGCTGCGCTTGATGCCCCCCCTTGCTCCGCGTCCGCGTTCACGTCCGCGAGTAGGAGGCGTCGCTTCCTCCTCCTTAATGACAATGGCGCCACCACCACGTGCATTCGATGCACGCGATCCATGTGGACGCGATCCACGTGGACGTCCAGGTCGACGTCCACCACGTACAGGCCGGGTTTCTTCGACCGTGACGACGCCGCACCCACTGTCGGTTACACGTGAACCACGGGGACGTCTCGCCATGGCTAAAAAATAGCAAATAGCATAAATTTCATCAGTTCGCAACAATTGCATATAATCTAATAAAAATATAGCTAATAGCATTCATTTCATCAAAATTGCTTATAGATAATAGCTAATGGTACTAATATCTAAACAAGTCCGAAAAAAGTAACTATATGATCCAGATCCTCATTTCAATTATAATTGCAACATTGATGAAATATTTAAACGTA
Organism: Alopecurus myosuroides; assembly: GCA_028641055.1. Taxonomy (NCBI): domain Eukaryota; kingdom Viridiplantae; phylum Streptophyta; class Magnoliopsida; order Poales; family Poaceae; genus Alopecurus; species Alopecurus myosuroides. The sequence goes on from CM054062.1 coordinate 21,082,659, forward strand.
TGATAATAAACACCAAGAGTTACATAGCTCGGATTCATTTTATTTAACCCTAATACATCACGATGTAATAATATCATCACTGATACATATTCATTAAAACATCTCTCAAACTAATTAATTTCGACCGGGTTCTAAGCCACGGGGTGCTGAGTCGCGGGTGCTACGGGCCCATAGGTAAGGAACCCTCACAGGGTCATAGCTCACGTGGTAAGGAACCCTCCGAATAATCAACCAACTGCTGCTATACTCCCTATCGAGCAAGTACATGTAGCAATGTACGTGCTCGTCCTCCTCCCTGATACGTTGTTGCACCACCTCCTTAGGGGCTGGCTCTCTCCGCACCGAGCGTGGCCCACGCGATGGCCACCAAAGAATATCCGGGTCGACCACGTCACCCGGATTTCTCACCAAGCCGCGTGTCCCGGTAGTAAGGACCTCCCAGTGCCAGCCCGGCGGGGCCCAGTCCCGGACATCGCCCGACGGGTCCAACAGAGACATAAACTAAAAACAGACCCGAACTAAGTAAATATTCCTAATTAAGTAAAATACCTTAGTGTTTCTAACTTAGTAAAAAATAATAAATGAAGAAATATGACATAAATAAGATGAAAGTTAAACACAAAGGATCAAATTGGCCCTTCTCATATCTTGTGCTTGTTACGAGGTAGTATACGTGATGGCGATGCGGGGAAGGATGAAGACAAGGGTTTCTGAACTTCCTTAGTTCGAACCGAAACCCTCATCTTCATCCTTTCCCCGGATCACCGCCACCTATAGTACCTCTTAACAGGAACAAGGGCCCTTCACATATTGTGCTTGCTACGAGGTAGTACACGAGACAGCGATCCGGAAAAGGACCAAGACAGGGGTTTTTGGAAATCTTTGAAACTAAACAAAATCATATATGTAATATCGTGAGATCTGAACAAGGTTAGACCCTTTTGTGCACGTACATAATGGGGACATTCTTCATAACCCCGGAAGTGATTTCTGAGGAATGTAACCATTACGTATGTGCACAAAAGGGTTCAACTTCGTTCGGATCTCACGATATTACATATGTGACGTTATTTAGTTCCAAAGAAATCCACAAACCCTCATCTTCCTCCTTTCCTCGGATCACCACCACATGTAGTACGTCCAGGAACAAGATGGTCATCGGGCCTTGATGTGAAGTTGGACCTTCACATTTTGTGCTTGTTACGAGGTAAGTACACGTGATGGCGATACGGGGGAAGGAAGGATTTCTGGACATCTTTAAAACTGAACAAAATCATATATGTAATAGTGAAATCCGGAAAAAAAAACTAGACCCTTTTGTACACATACATAACGGGGACATTCTTCATAACCCCGGAAGGAATTTCTGAGGAATGTCACCATTACGAATATGCACTAAAGGGTTTAGCTTTATCCGGATCTCACGAACCATATTACGTATGTGACATTATTTAGTTTGAAAGAAATCCAGAAACCCTCGCATTCGTTTCTTTCCCCGGATCACCACCGCATGTAGTACCTCTTAACAAGAACAAAATGGTCATCGATCTATGTGCCTCATATTTAGGGTGGACACATATAAGCAGCCTTGGTGGACCCGGCGCACTGAACCACCAAAGCCATCTGAGTGTGAACCAACTCTTTCAATCATCGGCATTTATTCAAAAGATCGAACGAACATCACAAGTAAAACTGCAATAACACTTCAAAATTTCTAACACAAAGTAAAAAAAAATTCTAACTTAATTCACTTGTAAACTAAACATTCACTAAGAAAAAACTATCTAAGTCCAAAACCTAATTTTTTTTCTAAGTCTCCAATACGTAAATTTTTTCTAAGTCTCCAAAACCTAATTTTTTTCTAAGTATCCAATACCTAACTTTTTTCTATGTGTGTTCAAGACCTAAATACCTAATACCTAATACTAATCTAACAATAAATACTAAATCTATCCCAAATACTAATCTAACAGTAATACTAAATCTAACACTAAATCTAACAATAATCTAATACTTAATCTACCACAAACTAAATCTAACACTAATCTAAGTAATACTAAATCGATCTAACACTAAATAATCTAACACTAGTACTAACTACTAACATGCACGATCGAGGAGGGGCGGAGGCGATCTCTCACCTGGACGGCAAGGAGGAGGGCGGCGAGGAGGAGGAGGCCGGGCGGCGCATGCGAGGAGGCGCGCGCGAGGACGGCGGCGTTGATGAGCGGCGGCGGCACTGAGAATCACCAGCGTCGAAATCGGGCAGCCTCACGGCGTCGCTCTGGATTTCGGCGCCGGGGACTTAGCGAAACTGAGAAGAAACTGATCTGTGTTGCCCCGGGCGGTTCCACAGCCCGGGGTTATATAGGCGGGAGCCTTTTGCCCCGGTTGGTAACACGAACCAGGGCAAAAGGTTCTCTTTTGCCCTGGTTCGTGTTACCAACCGGGGCAAAAGGGTGGGAGGTAGGCCTTCGCTTGCCCGCCCACCTCCCCCCTTTTGCCCCGGTTGGTAACACGAACCGGGGCAAAAGGCCCAAAATTTCAGTTTTTTTTTCTGCCACCAATTTTTTCGTTTTGAACATTTCAAATACTATTTAAAATACGTTTTTAAATACATTTCAAATGGTTTAGAATTTGGAGAAACTTTCAACATGAAAAGCGTTTAAAATTGTGTAAACATTTCAAGTACATTTTATGTTTTATAAAATAATTATTCCAACTATTTAAACTAGTAACAATTTTTTAATTTTAAAAATTTTAAAAAACCTATTTCATGAATGGTTTACAATTTGGAGAAACTTTGTATATGAAAATTGTTTAAAATTGCGTAAACATTTCAAATACATTTTCCGTTTTATAAAATAATTATTCTAACTATTCAAACTAGTAACAATGTTTGAAAATTCAAACATTACAAAAAAAACATGTTTACGACTGGTTTAATCTGCAATGTTTGATACATTATTACAAAATAGTCTAGCAATATTACATGAACCATGAAGGTTTAATACGTTATCACCAACTATTGCCGCCATTGTTTACTTCTATGTCGTAGCCATGGAGCATCTTCCTTATTTAACGCGATGCTTGAGTCAGTTTTCACTCTAAAGGGCGGAATTTCTTCAAATTTATCATAATCTTCTGACATGTCTGTCCTGTCCTCCACTCCCACAATGAGTCTTTTCCCTGAAAGAACTATGTGCTGCTTCGGCTCACCGCATGATGTACTAGAATTTTTTTTTTCTTTTCCTCGGTTGGGTAGACATGTCTTTCACATAGAAAACTTGAGGCACATCTTTGGCTAGGACGAATGGTTCGCTTCTCTACCCAAGATTGTTGAGATCACTGTTGTCATTCCGTACTGCTGGACTACCTTTACTCCTGTCATCTTGACCCATTGGCACGGAAATAGAGGGACCTTAAAATTAGGTCCATAGTCAAGTCCCCATATATCCTCTATGTAACCATAATATGTGTCCTTTGTCCCATTGTATCCGGTTGCATCGAAACGGATGCCACTATTCTGGTTGGTGCTCTTTTTATCTTGTGCGATCGTGTAAAATGTATTCCCATTTATCTCGTACCCTTGGAAAGTCAGTACAGTCGAAGATGGTGACCTGACCAACAAGTAGAGCTCATCTCCAACAGTGTTGTTATTCATGAGTTCTGCCTGCAACCAGGCGCCGAAACTATCAATGTGTTCATCATTAATCGAGGATTCAGACAGCCCCGGGTTTTTGGACCGTATAATATTCTTGTGTTCCTGGATATAAGGAGCCACCAAGGTGGACATTTGTAGAACTGTGTAGTGTGTTTTAGTGAAAGAATGTCCGTCCATAAATATCTTTGCTTTCCTTCCTAGCGTGCCTTTTCCACTCATTCTTCCCTCATGCCGCGATTCGGGAACACCAATCGACTTAAGGTCTAGAAGAAAGTCAACACAAAACTCAATTACCTCCTCTGTTCCATAACCCTTGGAGATGCTTCCTTCTGGCCTAGCACGGTTGTGCACATATTTCTTTAAGACTCCCATGAACCTCTCAAAGGGGAACATATTGTGTAGAAACACAGGACCGAGAATGGTAATCTCTTTGACTAGGTGGACTAGGAGGTGTGTCATAATATTGAAGAAGGATGGTGGGTACACCAACTCGAAGCTGACAAGACATTGGATCACATCTGTCTGTAACGCTAATAGACTTTCTGGATTGATTACCTTCCGAGAAATTGCATTGAGGAATGCGCATAACTTCACAATGGGTAGTCGAACATTTTCTGGTAGAATCCCCCTCAACGCAATCGGAAGCAATTGTGTCATCAACACGTGGCAGTCATGAGACTTCAGGTTTTGGAATTTTTCTCCGCCACATATATTATTCCCTTTATATTCGACGAGAAGCCAGACGGGACCTTGATACTATTTAGTGCTTCAAAAAAGATTTCCTTCTCTTCCTTGGTAAGAGCGTAGCTGGCAGGACCACCTTGAAACCTCTCAGGATTCTTGCCGTCTCGTCCTTTCGTGTGTTGCTGGTCCTGCTGTGCTTCAAATGTATCTTTTGACTTCCCATACAAGCCAAAGAAACCTAGCAGATTCACGCAGAGATTCTTCGTCAGGTGCATCACGTCGATCGCAGAGCGGAAATCTAAGATATTCCAATAGGGTAGTTCCCAAAATATAGATTTCTTCTTCCACATGGCTGCGTGTCCGTCAGCGTCATTCGGAACAATTTGTCTGCCCGGACCCTTTCCAAATATTACTTTCAAATCCTTCACCATATCAAATACATCATCACCAGATTGAAGGATTGGCCTCTCCCGGGTATCTGCCTCACCATTGAAATGTTTGCCAGCTTTTCTTAAGGGGTGCTTGCGCGGAAGAAAACGACGATACCCGAGGTACACAACCTTCTTACTTTTATCCAGATATACACTTTCGCTGTCATATAAACAGTGTGTGCATGCATTGTATCCCTTGTTTGTATGTCCAGAAATGTTACTAAGAGAAGGCCAATCGTTGATGGTTACGAACAACAACGCTCGTAGGTTAAATTCTTTTTGTACATGCTCGTCCCACACAGGTACACCTTCTTCACGCCACAACTGTAAAAGTTCATCGACTAATGGCCTTAGGTACACATCAATGTCGTTGCCCGGTTGTCTCGGGCTTTGGATCATCATTGGCATCATAATGAACTTCCTCTTCATGCACAACCAAGGAGGAAGGTTATAAATACATAGAGTTACAGGCCAGGTGCTATGGTTGCTGCTCTGCTCACTAAATGGATTAAATCCATCTGTACTTGGACCAAACCATAAGTTCCTTGCCTCACCTGCACAGCGCGGGAACTTTCTCTCGATTTTTCTCCACTGCGATCCATCAGCGGGGTGTCTCAACATCTCATCTTTCTTACGATCTTCCATGTGCCATCGCAAAATTTTGGCATGCTCTTTGTTTCTGAACAAACATTTCAACTGTGGTATTATAGGAGTATACCACATCACCTTTGCATAAACCCTCTTCCTGGGTCGCTCACCCTCAACATCGCCAGGGTCGTCTGGTCTGATCTTATACCGCAATGCAGTGCATACCGGGCATTGTTCCAAATTATCGCACTTCTCACCACGGTAGAGGATGCAGTCATTAACGCAGGTATGTATCTTCTCCACGTCTAATCCTAGGGGGCATGCAAGCTTCTTTGCTTGGTATGTACTGTCGGGCAATTCATTGTTTTTAGGAAGCTGCTTCTTCACTATTTGCAGCAACTTTGTAAATCCGCTGTCAGTCACACCGTTCTCGGCCTTCCATTGGAGCAATTCCAGTGTGTTTCCCAGGTTTTTCTGCCCGTCTTCGCAAGTTGGATACAACTTTGTTTTGTGATCCTTTAACATGTGGTCGAACTTCACCCTCACCTTTTCAATATCGCTTTCTGTCTTTGCATCCATAATAGCCTGGCCAAGGTCATCGATGGGCTCATCTGGTGCCTGCAACTCTGATTCCACTTCATTGTTATCTTCCATTCCAGTACCGGCACCGTATTCAGGGAACATGTCATGATAGTTGTCATCATTCTCTTCTTCTTCGTTGTCTTCCATCATAACCCCTCTTTCTCCGTGCTTGGTCCAACAATTATAGCCGGGCATGAAACCGGATTGAAACAAGTGGAAGTGGATGACTCTGTGACAAGAGTGTTCCTTCTGATTCCGACATACAACACATGGACAACAGATAAAATTATTCCGCTTGTTTGCCTGGGCCACCTCGAGAAAATAACCCACGCCTTTCATGAACGCGGCAGAGCGTCGGTCAGCGTAGATCCATTGTCGGTTCATCTGCATTATATGATTATTAATTAAGAACTGTTACAGAACACCATGAATAGAGAAATGACCAATGTTACATCGACAGATGAAAGGTTAAAGTTGGTACCTCGACCGAGGAGGACAGAAGGACGAGAAAGCTTATTTAATTAAGTGTGGCTCGGACAAATTAAATCGTGCTTGTTTTCTGCGAGCTGAGATGACGTTCTTCTCCCGGGCATTTCATCAAACACCTCTTGTGCATAGGAGTGAAAAAAAGTGAGCACGCACCACACGACTAGAAATATGTCCTCTAAAGTGAGTGGCATGAGGAGAAGAGAGGGCTGGCAGGGTTTATATATAGTGGGGGTGTCATTTGCCCCGGTTGGTGGCTCCAACCGGGGCAAAAGGGCCCCCACACCACGCGCCTGCACGGGCCCTGCTCGTCGAGGGCCTTTAGCCCCGGTTGGTGGCTCCAACCGGGGCAAATAAGCCCAACACCACGAGCCATGCTCGCCCCGGCCCCACCTCTGCAATCTTTTGCACCGGGTGGTGGCTGATCCGGGGCGAAAGAGGCGGTCGCGGGTGGGTAAAAGCCCCGTTTTCCACTAGTGGACATCACCTGGGCGAGATCTGGTTTTTTATGGGAACAAGAGGGCGGAGAAACATGCGTTGAATATTTTGGCGCAGCGATCTGCGGCTAGATCACTGCAGGTATGGACTCCATCCCCGTCTCCATCTATGTTGTCGTTGCAGAATGGTGGAGGGGCTATGAAGATCAAGCTTCCGGTGATGTCTCCATCCATGTTCTTGGAGGATAGAGATGGCGTGGAAGGATGGACCGTGGTACATCGAAGACGCAGATCATCGTCGGCATCCCGTGAGGTGAGATCGCAGCAGAACTCTCCGGTTCGGCGAGATGCTCGGGCGGGGGGGGGGGGGGGGGGGGGGTAAGGCGAGTTCATTTTAGAAAATCACAACGGCAGGATCGCCTGTTATGGTTTGGAAGGAGCGCAATCATAGGCCGTTGGGCCCGCATGAGTTTGGAGCTGATCTGATTATGATCGGTTGCAATTGTGATGCGATTTGTGGGTCCAATTTCCACACGGTGACCCTGCCATATCCTAATTCGTTCCGACGTGGGCTTAGACAAATTTCCGGGTCAGTTTGGAAGAGGTCTGCCTCCTCTTCGCATATCGAGTGCGTGCGGCAGGCTACGACAATGGTAGATCTCGGTGGTGGACGTGGGATGCCGCGGCAACACAATTCTGGCAGGGTTTTCTACCCTCCGGCCGGTGGTTTTGGTGCCAATTTCGAAGAGGGGGGCCTAGTGGTCACGCCGGTCAAGAAGACGGAGGTCTTGGTGGCCAGGAAGCCAGCAATGGCACTAGGGTTCATGGCGGCCAAGGGCAGTTTGCATTCAATGCACCCGCGGCGGCGTTCAACAACCAAGGTCAGCGTAGATCCCACCATGGTGGTTTCTTTGGCGGTCGTGGACGCCAGCGTTATGATAATCAAGGGAGGGGGTTCCCTCGGGCGCGTGGTGGCAATAGCTACGGTGGTGGCTATAGTTACAGAGGTGGCAGCTTTCAGAGGGGTGGACAGTAGGTTAACAGGTTCACGCCGGTTGTGCATCCTCCGGTGGCAGCGGTACCAGTTGTGCTTCCAGCACAGAGCAATGTGGCAGCAGAAGTGGCTGCTGTACCTAGAGTTGCTGCTCCTGCTGTTGTTCATGCACCGGTAGTTTCGGTGCCACCGGTGGCTGCGCCAATACCTGTGAGTGCTCAAGTTTCTTCAGGGTGGGACTGCAGCGATTAGGCAGGTTGTCACACCAAATCAACTGGCAGATGCTTTGGAAGGAAAATCGGTTGATAAGCAAAAGTGTTTCAGATGTGGGCTCTTGGGAGACCTTTTGGGTGAGTGTGAAACCCCTATATGTGTTGTTTGTGAAGGGCGTGAGCATGTAACGGGTTCTTGTCATTTGTTGGCTGCGCGCAAGCCCAATCTTATTCAATATGGTTTTGCTAATGAAGATATGATGTTTTTTGGGATGCAATGCACTGATGCTTATAAGCCTAAGCTACTGAACCATCGTCTTGCTTCGCTAGTGGTTCATGGGGATGAGATGTCGATCCCACAGATAATTACTCAGCTCCGAAGGCTAGTCCCTAGGGATTTTCACTGGGAGGTTGCTCAAGTTGGACACAATGTCTTTAAGGTGCAGTTTCCGTCGAGGCAAGAGCTGGAGAGGTTACAGGTGTTTGGAACGTTCTGTGTGCCTGGCAGTGAGTGTAAGTTGACGGTTGAGACTTGGTCGAAGAAAATTGAGCCTATGTATACATTGCCGGCTTTTTGGGTCAGGGTTTCTGGAATCCCAGAGGATCATATTGGGGATTACCTTGCACTATGGTCTATTGGTTTCTTGTTGGGGAAGCCATTGAGGATTGATATGGATTTCACTCGTGAGCACAAGGTGTTCCGCATTTTGGTGGGGTGTTTGAACTACACAAAAATACCTCTCATGTTTCCATTATTTATTAAAGATGGAATTTATGGGCTTTCTTTTGAGGTGGAAGGGGAAGAGAAGCTTTCTGAGGATGTTGAGATGGCTGAATCTAAAAGGAATGATAATGGTTCGGATGATGACGGTTTAGCAGATGATTTTCAAGATGCTTTGGCCAAGGAGGCTAGCCAAAAGAAGAACAGTGGAGAAGGGTCCAATGTTGATTCGGGTGTTGATCCGATGATTGAACAAGGGGATTCTGGTGGCATAGCAGCTATGCAGCACGGTGTGTTGAGTAAACTTAGTGGGCTGATTTTTTCACCTCTTATGAAAAGTTGTTTTCGTCAGGCAAGGGATGAGATTCAGCAGTTATTCTTGCTGAAGGAATCGGATGCAGTTCCTTCCGAGGTAGAGGGCGTGGACTTTAGTGTTGTTGGTACTAGTGTGGTCGAAGAGTGTACTCCATTATCTACAACATCGGACTCCTTGCTAATGGGAGGTACTGCGGTTGCTCTGATTATTGAGGTGGATGTTACTACTGTCGGGAAGGTGGCTACGATGACTACTGATGCTTCTGGGGATGGAGGCTCGGCTGGGTTTGATTTTCATAATCATTCGGATGCTGAGCTGATGAGTACATACGTCAACTGGTGGCCCGATTAGCTCGGTTGACAGGGTGGCCACAGGGGGTACAGACTCGGTGTTTGGATCTTATGTTGTCCCGGAGATTCAGTCAGAGGGGAGGGTCTTGGGGTCCTATGTGAGCTCTGTCAGGGTTGATGGCGCAAAAGAGGCGGAGGGGGCTGGTTCGCTGTCACGTGCTAGTTACGGTGTTGATCGCACGATGCAGTTTGGGCATGAAGAGCTGAGTGTGTGGGTGACTCCATGTAAACCAACCAGAGAAGAAGTGGTGGCTTTTGGAGGGATTGAAGAGCCTAATTCGGAGGGACGTCGCTCTAGTGCGAGGATTTGGGCGTAACCATGCGCGGATTTGCCCATCCAGGAGCGGGCTGTTCTTTGTGCTTCTCAACGAGATGATTTGCTTGAAGCTAATATCAGCAAACCAATTCTCTCATTTTCCTCTCTGCCTAATGAGTTAATTATTTCTAGAGCATCTAAGTTGGGTATTTCACTGGGAAAAAATAATGTAGAGGAACAGAATACTGTCAACATGCTTAAACAAATAGTGAAATCTAGGAGTGTTGTTACATTGAGTAATATATTAAGTGTTGATAATCAGGGGGTGCCTTTAGTTTGGTTATGCGTACTGCGTCAAACTTATGCGATGATGATAATCTTGAGACCGAGGGGGTTGTGGGGAGTCCGTTGGATATTTTGGTTTCAAAACCAAGTAAGACTCGAGCACCTAAGACAGTTGTGTCTGCGGGCTGTAATCCAAGAAGGAGCAGTAGGCTGAAAATCAAAAGATAATTTTAAAAATGAAAGGTTTTATTTGGAATTCAAATGGTTTAGGGGATACGGAAAATCATTTGGCAATTAATGAGATTGTGAGGGATAACAAAATGGATTTTCTTGCCTTATTGGAGACGGGAAGATCCAATTTTTCTAACCAGTTTTTGAGTCATCTAGTTGGGGGTGCATATTTTGCTTGATATTGTTTGCCTCCACATGGACGATCTGGGGGGATTTTAGTGGGTTTCAACCCAGTGTCTATTGAGGTGCAAAAGGTTTTAGCATGGGATTTATGTGTAAAATTCCATGTTAGATCAAAAGAGGATGGTTTTCTTTGGGCATTTGTGGTGGTGTATGGCGCTACCCAGGATGCTAAAAAAGCGGAGTTCCTAGCAGAACTGGTTCGAGCCTGTGAAGGGGAATCTTTACCTATGTTGATAGGGGGGATTTCAATATCATTAGAAGAAAAGAAGAAAAGAATAATGATAATTTTAATCCGAGATGGCCTTTTATTTTTTAATGCGATAATTGAGAGTCTTGATTTAAAAGATTTAGAGATGTCTGGTCGGCAGTATACTTGGTCTAGCCGACATCCTACCCCGGTTTATGAAAAACTGGATAGATTTCTCGCTAGTGTTGACTGGGAGCAGAAGTACCCTTTGGTTTCGGTGCAGGCTCTAACTAGAACTGAATCTGATCATGCACCTCTATTTATCGATTCGGGGGCGCCAGCTCATGTGGGTAAGACGTCGGTATTTTCATTTGAACTGGCATGGTTACGAAGAGAAGGTTTTTTTTATATGATTAAGACTGAGTGGAATTCAGTTAATATAGGAGCCACTTCTATTGAGATTTGGCAAAATAAAATAAGACACCTTCGTAGCTATCTTAGAGGATGGGCTAAGAATATTAGTGGAGAGTATAAGAAGCATCGAGATCGTTTGATGCTTCTTATAAATGAGCTCGATTTGAGAGCTGAATTCGTACCGTTAAATGAGGAGGAAAGGGAGGCAAAGAAGCAGACTGGTGCCTTTTTATCTAAGTTACGTCGTGAGGAAGATTCCAAGTGGGCTCAACGGGCTAAGGTGAGACATGTCCAGAAGGACGAAAATACTAGGTATTTTTACCTCATAGCTAACGGGAAACATCGTAAAAAAAGATATTTTTTTAGTTAGAACAAGATGAGGGAACAATTGTTGGTCAAGAGAATCTCAAAGTTTTCATATTTGAGTATTATAAGAAGTTGTTTGGAGTGTCGAATCCAACTTCTGTTTCTTTAATTGAGTCATTCATTGAGGATTTGCCTCAGGTTTCGAAACAGAAAATAATTTGTTAACTGCTCCTTTTACGGAGGAGTGTTCTCTTCCATTGCTCAAATGGAGCATAATAAGGCACCAGGACCAGATGGGTTCCCGGCTGAGTTTTATCAGCACTTCTGGGAGGTATCAAGGTTGACTTGATGGCTCTGTTTAGACAATTGCATGAGGGGTCGTTACCTATGTTTAAATTGAACTTTGGTGTTATCACTTTGCTTCCAAAGAAAGAGGATGCGTGTAGGATTGAACAGTATCGGCCTATTTGCCTTCTGAATGTGAGTTTTAAAATCTTTAATAAAACTGGTACTAATAGGGTCACTTCATTAGCTCAGAAAATAATTAGACCATATCAGTCAGCTTTTCTTCCTGGAAGAAATATTTTGGAGGTTATAGTGGTGCTTCATGAAACCATCCATGAGCTTCATAGGAAGAAAATGGATGGAGTCATTTTCAAGATTGATTTTGAAAAGGTTTAAGATAAGGTTAATTGGGATTTTCTACAACAGACTTTGCGTATGAAAGGGTTCAATTCACAATAGTGTGCTTGGGTAGCTCGTTTTGTTCAAAGGGGAAGTGTAGGGGTACGTGTTAATGATGGCATTGGTCATTATTTTTAGACCTTCAAAGGGTTGAGGCAAGGTGATCCTCTCTCTCCCCGATATTGTTTAATCTGGTAGCAGATATGTTGCCTGTTCTTATCGAAAGAGGAAAAGAGGATGATCAGGTGGGAAGTCTCATGAACCATCTTGTGGAAGGTGGCATTTCGATTTTACAATACGCTGATGATATTATCTTATTTATGGAGGATGATCTCGAAAAAGCTGTAAATATGAAATTGATCTTGTCTATATTTGAACAGCTATCTGGTTTGAAAATTAACTTCATAAGAGTGAGGTTTTTTGCTTTGGCAAAGCAGCTGGAAAGGTTGATGAGTACCGTAGCATTTTTGGATGCGAGATGGGTACTCTCCCTTTTAAGTATCTCGGTATTCCTATTCACCATAGGAGGCTTCTTAATAAGGAGTGGAAGGTTCTTTAGGACCGGTTCGAGAACAAATTGAGTTATTGGATTGGTAAATTATTATCTTATGGAGATTGGATGGTTCTAATTAATTCTATCCTCACTAGCCTCCCTATGTTTTTATTATCTTTTTTTTGAAATACCCATTGGGGTACGTAAAAGACTGGACTTTTTTAGGTCACGGTTCTTTTGGCGGAGTGATGCTGTTAAAAAGAAATATCGTCTCACAAAGTGGAATATAGTGTGTCGACCGAAGGACCAAGGGGGGCTCGGGATAGAGGTTTTAGAGATTAAGAATTGGTGTCTTTTAAGTAAATGGTTGTTTAAGCTTCTATCTAAAGATGGTGTGTGGCATGAGTTACTTTCAAATAAATACTTGCATGGTAAAACTTTAGCCCAGGTGGAGGTTAAGCCTACTGATTCTCCTTTCTGGAAAGGGATCATGGGGGTTAAGAGAGATTTCTTTGAACGTTTAAAGTTTAAGTTGGGAAATGGAGAGGGTTTTAGGTTTTGGGAGGATTCGTGGTTGGGGAACACGCCTTTAGCTACGCAATTCCCATCATTGTTTGCAATTGTGCGACAAAAGAATATACTAGTTTCTCAGGTTTTAGGACATGGCCCTTTGAACCTGCAATTTAGACGCCCGCTTGTGGGGGACAAATAGGAAACTTGGCTTGTTTTGGTACAGAAACTCATGGGAGTGACTTTATCAGATGACAAGGATTCGGTGATTTGGAAGCTAACCACCACTGGTACTTTTTCTGTAAAATCTCTCTACGTTGATCTAATGCATGGGAATGTTAGATTTCTTTGTACTTATTTATGGAAGATAAAGGTGCCACTTAAAATTAAAATTTTCATGTGGTTTTTATCTAGGAAGTAATTACTGACTAAAGATAACTTGGCTAAAAGAAAATGAGTTGGATGTACGAAGTGTGTCTTTTGTTGTGCGGAAGAGTCCGTAGAACACCTTTTTATATCTTGTGACTTTGCTAAAAAAATTGTCGTTTACTTCACTTTACTTTCAGTTTACCACCCCCGCTAGGGGTTACAAACTTGTGTGGTAATTGGTTATTTGGGGTAGATAAGAGAACTAAGGAGTTCATACGCATAGGTGTATGTGCTTTGCTTTGGGCAATTTGGAATTGTCGGAATGGGATTGTTTTTAACAATGAGAAAGCTGGGAATTTTTTGCAGGTTGTTCATCAGGCTACGCACTGGATTCAGACTTGGGTGTGGCTGCTACCCGAGGACCAACGAGGACCTTTGGACTCTGGATGCACTCGATTGATGACGGTCGTTCGGGCTATCTTCAGCACGGGTGGCTGGTTGGTCACTAGGCGCCTCGGCTATATGTAGCTTCGCTCGGCTAGCATTACGTTGGTTAATTCTAGCTTTATTTGGTTCTCGCCTGTGAGCACTTACGGATGATGTGTGGTTGCTTGGTTTGTAATTGTATACTCGAATGCTTTTATTAATAAAAACGTATGCATCAATGCGATGCAGAGGCTGGGATTTCCCTTTTCAAAAAAATGCCACTACTACCAGGAAACCTCAGCCTGTCCTGAATCGTTATTCTGTATTCCCATCCTTTAGCTCCTCTCTCGATTGGCAACATGGTGACCAGGGGCGCCACTTTTAGTATCTTGGGCACTATTCCTCACTTGTAGATAAGCTGAAGTGACCATCAGAGTCTCCCACGAGGTCCGCCGATCTTCCATCTACCCCTTATCCCTCAACTCTTCTCTCCTCCCCCTACTCGTTTCTCGTCCATGTACCGGAAGTAACCGCTCACACGCCGTCGTCGCCCATTATCGCTCTCGAATCTGAATTTGGAACTACCAAACGAGCCAAACACCTTTTTTCTGCTCTAGAGCTTGCTGATGAAGTGGATTTTAGATATGAAGTGGAGTAGAGTGGAGAGGGGCCCTCCCAAACACACCATTATTTGCCGAGTTCCCGATGTGGACCATGTCAGTCATTTTTATTTGCCTATGTACGATGTGGACAACCTAAAAGACAATTTAGTGTATCATTTTTCTTGGACCGGTTCTTATATACACGACCACTACCTCATAACCTAGGAACCGCTACCTCTAGACTATAAAATCCGATGGCTCGATGCCAATTCGCCACGGCTAGACAACATGTTCGTGCCATCCTTCTTGTGGAGGATGTTACCTCCTACTTCACTAGCCTCATCCTTGTTGGCAACGTCACGGCTGCTAGCCAGGGATGCTGCCTCTGCTGCCCCCTAAGACAATCAGAGGAAGTGAGGGAACTAAAAACCATGTCAAAACCATCATCGAAAACGGAAAAAAGGTATGTGTCCTGAGCCTCGTCCCGAGCCTCGTCACTCATATGAGAGCTAACGATGGAAAAGGAGGAAATAACCGTCACCGATGAGGCCATATATTGGCAATGATTTCAATGTTTCTCTGTTTCCTTACTACGAGGCTCATCAGATATGGTGTTCGTGTTTCTACTCGTTTGCACTAAGCCCTTTTCGCATCTCAACAAAAAAAAAAAAAATTACACTACACATCAAAATCTCACAGTGCAAGCACTAAAATAACAATATATTTCATAACATATAACAATTTTCATCACTACATTTGTACTAAAATATGACTAAAATATCACGATTACATTTTTATTCCAATATGACTAAAATCTCATAACATAAATACTAATTGCATTGCCTTGGGACAAGACTGGAAAAACCTTACGGCTTTCCTGCAACTAATCTCGTTGTCGGGACCATGTTGCTACGTGGCAAGTCCAAAATTTCTCTAGCTCCACGTGATAGGGATTCTGGATGGACGACATTTCTTGGCAGATTTTTATATACACCGTCACCAAAATTCACAGGGATGCCAATTTCATGTAATCTTATCTTATGATCATCTATTGTTTGCTGAGAATGGCACACAAATCCTCAAATTAGATTGCATGCTCTTTTATGATTTCTTATTTATATTTTTTTAAGTGTAACTTCTAAAGCTTTAAACTTGTTAGAAGTATATTGATACACATCCTTTAACATTAACTAGATTAAAATCTTAGTAGAGACGTGGATACCCATCCTTCAAAATTAACTACACTAAATCTTACCAAAAAATATTGATACTTAGCCTTGAACATGAATTAAACTAAATCTTAGGAGAGATATTAAACATACGCATCCTTCTATATTAACTACATTAAATTTTAGCAGAGACATCGGTACTCATCCTTGAACTAAACTAAATCTTAGGTGACATATTGATACTCACGGTTTAACATGATGTAAACTAAATTTAGCAGAACTATTGATCATACTCATGATTCAATATTAACCAGATTAAATCTTTGGATGAATATTGATACTCATCATTCAACATTAACTAGATTAAATCTTAATAGAAATAATTATAATCATCATTTAACATTAACAAAACCGAAACATAACATTTTGAATAACTTAAACATAATTTACAAGAAAGTAGACAAAATGTTCACAAGAAACTAAATATTCATAATAACCTAAAGAGAGTATCACAAGAAACTAAACAAAATGTTCACAAGAACCAAAGGCAAAATTTCACAGAAAATTTTATAACTTCCACTCGGTGGGAGCATATCCTCCTCCTCTGGTAGTTTTAGTCGTCATCCGGTACGGCTCTTCCACACGCCTCTACAACACCTAGACAGTTGATGACCCACAAGTATAGGGGATCGCAACAGTCTTCGAGGGAAGTAAAAACCAAATTTATTGATTCGACATAAGGGGAGCCAAAGAATATTTGTGAGCCTTAACAAATGAGTTGTCAATTCACCTGCACCTGAAAGTAATTTTGTTCACAGTGGTTTATCAGTAGTAACAGTTTTATAGTAGCAACGATAGTGAAATAATAGCAGAAGTGAGATGAAAACAACAGCAGTAGTGTTTGAAGTAAACAGCGGGATTAAATATTGTAGGCATATGGATGGATGAACGGGCGTTGCATGGATAAGATAGTTCATATAATAATCAATACATGAGCATTGCAGATAAATAAGATAAAGCATCCAAGCACTAAGTAACCATATGCATGTGTTCCGTAAATAGTCGTACGTGCTCGCAATGAGAACTTAAACAGCATCTTTTGTCCTACCAATCCGTTTTCAGCGAGGCCTCAAGGGAACTACTGGTAATTAAGGTGTTCCTTTTAATAGAACACCATATCAAAGCATTAACACTCAGTGAACACATGTGATCCTCACATCACAGCCATCCCCTTCGGTTGTCCCAATTTCTGTCACTTCGGGGCCTCGGGTTCCGGACAACAATATGTGTAAACAACTTGCAGGTATGATCAAGAAACAATAATTATAATCATGATTCAATAACATGTTCAGATCTGAGATCATGGCACTAGGGCCCAAAGTGGCAAGCATTAAGCATAACAAGTTGCAACAATGTCAATAGAACTAATAGAAGATACTAGGAACTATGCCCTAACAATCACGACAGTATTACATGAACGATCTCATCCAATCCCTATCATCCCCTTCAACCTACAGCGGGGAATTACTCACACATGGATGGGGGAAACATGGATGGTCGATGGAGAGGCGTTGGTGATGACGATGGCGATGATCTCCTCCAATTCCCCGTCCCGGCAGGGTGCCAGAACAAGAACTTTTGATCCCCGAATCGAGGTTCGGGGTGGTGGCGGAGCTACGGACTTCTTTCTGGAAAACTATCAATCCCCCTCGTGTTTTAGGGTTGAAGGCTATTTGTAGTCGAAAGGGGAGACCGAGGGGGTGTGGGAGTGGCCCACGCCACCTGCTGGCGTGGCCGAGGGGGGCGTCGGGGGGTGGTTTGGACACCTCCTGGCCCCTCTCCGGTCTCCTTCTAGCTCCCGCGGTCTTCTGGTGTTTTAGGGCCAATGTGGTCTTTTCTGGGCAATTTCCCGAAAGTTGATTTTTCTGCACAAAAATGAGACACCAAAGTAATTCTGCTGAAAACAATGTTAGTCTGTGTTAGTTGCATCCAAAACACACAAGTTTAGAGGCAAACAATAGGAAAAGTGTTCGGAAAAGGAGATACGTTTTCAACGTATCAACTCCCCCCAAGCTTAGCTTATTGCTTGTCCTCAAGCAATTTAGTGACAACTGAGTGCAATAAAATACTTTTACGAACACATTTGTTTCATATGATGTAAATATACTCACTATATGATCAAATACTTTGTTATGCTCATGATAAGATACATGCAAGATACTGTCACTTAATAGATATGCAAACCATGAAGAGATAACAACATATTAATAATAAACAACATGAAGCATAACTATTTGCAAGATTGCAATATTCATAAAAGGATCTAATAAAGTGGTATCTCTCTTGCCATTAAGTGTGGGGTAAAACATAAATGCCAGGGCACCTCTAAAGTTCAAGGGAAGACTAGAAGTAAAGATATCAAAGATACAAGTGTCAAGATTATACCACAATCAACCGTTCTTTGGGACAAACACATCACACTAAGAATGACCATTGTGCTCTCAAGAAAGTGCTCAAAGAATATGGTGGAGACTCAACATAAAAGTAAAAGAAAGGCCCTTCACAGAGGGAAGCAGGGATCAACTCATGTGCTAGAGCTTTTTATTTTATTAAACAAAGGTATTGAAAACATTTTGAGAGAGGTGTATTCTTATGTCAACGAATGGTAAACAGACAATACAGTATGTCACAAGCCAACTGGATTCACAAGAGCGGCTCCCATATGAAGGATGCATCTGGGTAGAAGGTCATCCCTCTTTCTCTTTTGTTTACACAATTATGCTTTGACTGATAAATGAGGGGCAAAAAGAGTGAAGAGAATTTGTGTATATTAATTTGGGGATGGGCACCCCGCTGCCAGCTCTTCTATCATTTGTATAAGCGGATGAAGCCACTAGTCTAGGGTGTGAAATCCAATCAACAACTGAGAGAAAGATTCTCTATTTACGTCCTCATGAGCTAAAATAGGGGCGCAAAACAGGAATAATTTTTAGCAGGTTTTAAAGTTAGCACATGAGCAATTTACTTGGAGTGCCGGTTAAATACCACGTATAGGTAGGTATGGTGGACACATTTGGCAAACTTTGGTTTTTGGGAGTTGGATGCACGAGTAGAGATCATACTCAGTACAGGTGAAGGCTAGCAAATAGACATGGAGCGACAATCAAGAGAGCAACAACTATCATAATAAGGTTTGCGACAAAGTAAGATTAACTGAGGCACAAAATTGATACCAGAACTCTGAGGCAAAGTAAATCAGCGATGCTTATTGACTTTTTTTAGTCTTAGCATGCGTGAGCATGTGCCAAGTCGATTCAAATGAATCAGTCAGAGGAGGCTACCACAATATCATACCCTTCTACAAATAGAACAATGCGAACAAATATTTATATGACATGTCATTTACCATTAATAAATTGGAACAAAACATGAGATAGCACGAACTATTAATAAGCCATTGTAACATCCCAAGTATGAAAACCATCCCTAGAATGTTTGTTTCTTGTTTTATTAAAGTTTTGCATCATGTTATCATACTCATTTCTTGTTTGCATTTGTTTTCCTTTTGTTTGCATCTGTTTTTATTTGTTTTCACAACTGAAATTCAAACATTATTCAAATGTTTTGTTTCATACTTGTTATGTTACAACTTTCCAATTAAAAGGTTTAATCAAAAACATCCATTTTGTTTCCATGAAAAATAAAAAGATCAACTATTAAATTGTTCTTTAATAATCCACTTAATTCTAAATTGCTTTCAAATTCAAATAAATCACAAACAGCACCCAAGTTGAAATTATAAAAATTACCAAAACAATTATAAACATTTGTGTTCCATTTAAACCATAGGGTTCACCCTATTTAAATTTTTGTTTTCAATAATCACTTAACACCAAAATCATTCAAATTTAAATCAAATTACAAACAGCAAGTTAATTTTGAACTTTTTGAAAACAGAACTTGGCAAGTGATTGCTGTTGGCCAAATCAACTCACCCAAATTTTTTTCCTAATTTTTCCTAGCTCAAAAACCCTCTTTTTCTTCCATTTTCCATTTCTGCAAAAAAAACAGAAGAAGAAAAATTTAAAAAGAAAAACGCGCGCGAGGAGGGGAGCAGCCCGCACGGCCTAGCCCATTTTCTTCTCTCCCTAGCCCGCGTACCGGTTCGCTCCACCCCCTCTTTCTTCCTCGCGTACGGCCGCACATCCGCCGGCGCCACGTCGACGCCGTAACGCGCCGACGGCCACTGTGCGTCCCCTACGCCTATAAGACCTACACCCTAGGGTTCCCTCGAGCTCTAGCCACCGCTCCACCCCTCTCCCTCTTCTCCACCGTCGTCTCTCTCTCTCTCACCTCCGTTTCCTCCTCTCTGCAACCACCCAATCTCACCGGAGTTCCACCGACTGAAACCATGCACGGCGCCGACGATCTGCTCACTCTCCCCTCGGGCTGACCGCGGGGATCAACCCACCGCAACTTCCTCGAGCTCCTGGACACCACAGCAGCCGCGGAGGAAGTCCACAGCGCCGCCGCCAAGCACATCGCTGTCACCGGCCACCGTCTGCCCCGAGCCTCTGCTTCGACTACGGCGACAGTGAGCAGTGACTCCTCCTTCCTCCCTCCTCTCTGCTTCATCTCCGCGTTCACCACTGCACACCAGCACGCGCTAGCACCAGCAGCACGGCGAGCCACCACGCACGGCCACAGCTCGCCGCCGGCATCGATCCCTGTCAAAAGTTCAGACAAACGCGTGCGTCAGTTTCAGTTAAAACACGAACCTGAACTATAACCTGTCCGCGTAGCGTTTACTGATAAGAAACGATTCGCTACTGCACTGGTTGCAGTGCTTGCGCGTGCGCAGCAGGGCACAGGTTCGAGTCCTGGCGCCGCGGAATAAACCCAACATTTTGCGCTGGGCACTGACAGGCAAGCCCCACCTGTCTGTGGCAGTGATGCCACGCGTGCATCCACGCTGGCCCTGGACCCCTCTGTCAGTGGCAGTGGCTGGCCACTGCAGAGTACAAATAGTTTTTCAACCCTTTTCTTTTTCAAAACAGGTCCTTTTAATCACAGATTGGTCCCTAGTTTTAATTTGCTAATAACTTTTATTTTATAAACCCAAATAATAAAAGTAAAATATGTTTGTTGAACCAAATTCAATTACCTATCTGTTTAAACCATTTGTAATCTGTTTTCAATAATCCAAATGCATTAAAATTTCAAATTCAAACAATTCATTTGAAATTTAATTAATTGCATAAGTAATTCATACTTAATCCAAATAATGCAAATAAAATATGTTTTCCATGCTATTTTGAACCATCTTTTCAAATATAAATTTTGTTTCATGTTTTGAATAATTAAAATTGCTTAAATAATTTAAACCTTGTTTAAATCATTTAAATTTGCTAAATTCATAACTTGCTCAAATTAAATTATTTTTGAACTTATAAAATATGTTTTCAAACTAGAAAAGTATAACCTTTTCAAATATGAATTTGAATTTATGTTTGGAAAAAATAAAATTCATATAAATTCAAACTTGTTTTAAATTCATTTAAAACTTGTTCAAACTTGTTTAATTCATAATTAAATCATTCTAATTCCTTTTTTCAATAATTGAAACATGTATTCCACCTAAAATTTTGTGCTCTTTCCAAATATGAATTTTTTTATTTGTTTTGAACAATTTAAATTGCTGAAAACAACAAATGCTTGTGTAACACCTTTAAGGAACCAAAAATTAATAAACAAATTTCTAAACTTGATAAACCTTATTTTAAATAGTTTCTATTGTTGTTATTTTTTTGTTTTCCTCATCCATGCATCATACTAATCCACTTTCACCTGTTGATTAGTTGTAAAACAATTGTTTCAACCATAATTCATGGGCCTTTCATATGCAACTCAAATTGCATGTGGGTCCATTTAATCATGTTGTTACCATGTCAACTAGTTTATTTTGATGCATCAATTAAATGGTCATGCATCATCCCATGATTGTGCATTATGCCATGTTATTGATTGTTTGTCTCTTTGCGTTGTTTGTTTGCTTCTTCTCGAATAGACGACGACGTTGAGACAGACGAGCCTTACGACACCCCTTCTAAGGATCTAGCTCAGTACCAGGCTACTGAGTTTGCAGGCAAGTTATCACTCACATGAACCACTGTGTTCCTTTCAACATTGGTTACCGATACTTTCCGTTGTCTATTTCTGCTAGCCCTATGAATAGTTGTTTCTGTTACGAACCTATCACATGTTATCCCTTCAACCCTGATATTGCCTCACCTCCACACCTATAACCCTTTGCTTGTTGCCCGTGTCTTACTAGCATGCTTAGGATTGTTTTGCTCGAGTCTGTTACCCGTTACTTTCTGTTATTATATTTCTATTATGTTCTGGGGCTCGATGTTAAACAACAACCTGTTAATTCTGAGGTAATAATAATTTGCTGATAAGGCACCGGCAGGAGGCCCGGCGTGGTTTTGAGGCCTGCTAGTGTCGACCCTAATTAGGAAAAGGGTCTTGTCTACTGATCCATGATGAGCGCACTATCCGCATGTGGGAAGCGTGTATGGGCGTCCCCCTCAATTTGATTCGATTCGCATCTCGTCCAAATCGCCACACTTAGTTCGGGCTTTCCATTTGATGCACGCATATGTAGGTACCAACCCGAGGCCAGGGTGGAACTTTTGTAGTCGGCATTTAGGGCGGCGTGGTCTTCCAGTGCTATGAGGGTCCCCTTTTCTTCGTGGGGCTCGATTAGCCGCGCACGCACAACACGTGGTTCTTTGGGCTTGATGCGAAGAAGAGTTGAGTTGTGTAGAGGGGCTCGCTTGGTGGGTTTGATTCCCGTCTGGCGGGATATTCTTACCTGTACGGCCTAATTGGTGCACCCCTGCAGGGATAAATCTTCTCGAGAAGCCGTGTTTTCCGCGGTTATGGTTGACTTGGTGAAAGTACTGGCTAACAAGTACTCAGAACAACTTACACCTAACTAATGGTAACTTGACTAGTAATAGTCTTATTGACACAATAACTTCAACCACCATTAATCCACTTGTGTGAGTTATCCTCGGATTGCTTCTTTGGATAAGGGGCGAGATCCAGGATGGGTTTGTTTGGAGTTAGTTATAGTGTGTTACGATACGCTATCTTATCCCCTTTCTGTTAGCTGGAAGTTGTATCATGTTTCTGTAGTTGTTAGTGCAGCCAGCTGCCGCATCTTTTGTATCACCCCTTTCCTCCGTTAAACCCAAAGCATCTGTGCTTGGTGTTGACGGGTTACACTTTGGTGAACTGTGAGTCTTGCTTGCCAGTACGTCTATGTACTGACCCCGTTGGGGCTGTGGTTTCCGCAGACTACGCTTACGAGGATCCCCGTGACGGCTACTACGTGGAGTTTGACGAGGCTGCTGACGAGTAGATAGCGGACCCGGGCAGGATCCGAGACATCGTGGATGGGCTCACTCTTTTCGTTTCCGGCTTCTTAAGCCTATTTGGATTTGTCTGTACTCAGACCCTTTGAATGCTTCCGCTGAGATGTAATGATGTTATGTTGGGACATGTGTCCTCTGGATGATTGTATTTGCTATCTCTGCTCTAGTGAGAGCTATTTGCAACTTATTTCTATTTATTTGTGTCTTAGAGATATGTTGTGTTATCATTCTGTTAAACGCCGTTGACGTACCATGTGTGTATGGTATGAAGTACGTCAATGGTAGTATCCTGATTTCTATGGGATGGTTTGCGTAGACGATGAACAATAGGGGTTGGTTGTCACACATACGTGTGTTGGCCTACTCGTAAGAGATGCGGGTGCCGGTAAGCCCCGTAATCCAATCAACTACTGTTCAACGGAACTGCGAGTATCCTCTAGAAGTCCGGGTGCGACAAATGGTATCAGAGCCTGTTTGCCTGTAGGATCCCTTTTACTGGTCCCAGTTGAGTCTAGAAACTATTTTGTAGCTATATAGGAAAAATGAAACGTGAGAGTAGGAATTCTGCCATTTTTCTTCTTTCCCCACCCACCCACCCTTTTCTGGTAAGGAAGTGCAACGTTGTTTTCTGTTCTCACCTAAACTTTCAAGTTAGGATTTCACGAATCCTGGTTTCTCTAGGATAGTTATATCAACTAGACCATAGGAATGGAGGTGGTTGTGACATGATGTATCATGTTGCCTACTCATGATTGAGAACGGAGGCGTGTAAGCCCCGGAAGCAGATCCTCTATTCCTTAAGCAGTAGATATTGATCCTTTAGAAGCCCGGATGGGTTTTCCGTAGTACCTCAGGAGTTTTTGGTCTCGTGTTTCCCGTTGTTGCTTCGATATCCTGTTCTTCTCAACATCCTTATCGTCCGTTGAAACCTTGTTGTTGCTTTCCACTTCAGTTCTCTACCGGCGTCTAACCAAAACTTCCCCGATCATCTGCAGATGGATCTCAGGTTCTTCCCGCAGGTGGTTCGGATGACTCGTTGTGAGAGCACCGCCGGTTATCCGGAGATGCTGAGAGACATGGTCACTTATCTGGGGTTCCGTTGGGCACTAGAGTACCAGGTCTACGAGCAGCAGCGAGAGTTTGACCAGACCTACTACCAGGCTATCGTCTACATTCTGTCAGATGATGGCATGAGCGTTGTCCACCGCTACGAGGCAGTAGGTTCCACAGTGGATATGGCTGTGCAGCAGGCAGCTTATGTGAGTCTCACCGTCCTTCGTGCTGACTATTGGGGATTTGACGATTCTATCTATCGCCACATCCCCCGTGGTTACATCACTTCGGAGGGAGCTCACTTCACTCTCTACGACAACTTGGATGTCTACGAGCATGATAACTCCAGGCTGCACACCACCGCTCAGTTTGTGAGGCACAGTGACAGAGTTGCCAGCACACTATCTTAGGAGTTGGCTTCAGTCAGAGAGCAGCTCTACCTTGCTTTGACTCGTCTGGCGACGTACACCACAGACTTTGTTGGAGATGAGCGCTGTGCACGTTTCGATCACCCAGTTGGTCGTCGTCTGCCAGATGCTGGAGGTTACGAGCCGATCAGAGGTCCACTCCTCAACCTCGGTGCTGGTTACACTGGGATTCCACGCTTTGGAGCACAGGGATTCGACGCTATGTACTTCACCACACCTAGAGTCGCTCTCAGACCACGTCAGATCTATGTGGATCATCGTTCTACCTACTTTCGTGGGCGTGCTCCTCACCGTACCTCTCGTCGTACTACTCAGCGCCGTCCTGCGTGATGATCATGGGAGTACCGATGTATCCATTCTTAGCCATGTTTAGTTATCCTGTGGCACTTGAACCATTTATGGTGTGTTGGATATTCTGATGTATTTGAACATGTGATGATGTACCTGTTGGTTATCTATTCATGCGTCGGAATAATCTCTCTTTCGGTTACCAAGTCTATCCTTTTCTATTGTTGTGCTAAAATGCATTTCAATTCAGGATGCCGCCAACAAGGAACAACCCGCCTGAGCCACCGCCAATCACGGAGCTGTTGACTCAGATGACTCAGGTCGTGACGCAGATGGCCCAGTTCCAGGCTAATCAGCACAACAACCAGAACGCTCCACGAGTCAGTATCAAGGAGTTTCTGAGTCTGGGGCCGAGAGCTTTCGTGGCAACACGAGAGCCTCTGGATGCTGATGACTGGATCCGTGAGATGGCCAAGGCTCTGGACATTGCTCACGTTGCTGAGGAAGACAAGGTCAAGTATGCCTCCTACCTACTGAAGGGTCAGGCAGCTACTTGGTGGGAGAACTACCAGACCATGAGAGCTGGCTACCCAATCACCTGGGGTTGTTTCAAGGAAGCTTTCCTGAAGCACCACATTCCAGATGGTCTCATGGAAAGGATGCGTGAAGAGTTTTGGTCTCTCAAGCAGGGCAAGCTGGACGTCATTGGCTATCAGAGTGAGTTCAATCGCCTTGCTCGATACGCTGGTGATGAGGTGTCCACTGAGGCTAAGAAGATGGCAAGGTTCCGCAGAGGTTTTAACCCGGAACTCAAGTACGCCCTCACCAACATCAAGGCCAAAGACTTCGAGGAGCTCGTTAACACCGCGCTCAATGAAGAAAATGGGCGCAAGGCATTCGAGGAGTCTCGAAAGCACTCGCGTGAGGGTGGTCCCTCCTCCAACATGACCACCCCTCTGCAGAAGCGCCGCATCTGGATGCCAAATGGTGCTGTCACTCGGGCTCCATACGCCCAAGCTTCTCCAGGCTTTGCTCCCCGCCCACCCAACCCAGCTCACATGCAAGGTCAGAGGTTTTCAATGGGGCAGCCAAGGCCAGATCCTCCTCGTGTCGACACTTGCTTCAAGTGCAAGCAGACGGGGCACTACGCTGACAAGTGCACGCAGAGGCAGCTACCTCCACCACCACCTCGTCTCAACACAAACCAGGCAATGGTGCGTGCTACCCCGGCTAAAGCCTTCAACTCCAACAACAGGCCTGTCGGGAGGACCGCAAGGGTGAATCATATCAAGGCCGACAAAGCTGAGGAAGCTACTGACGTCGTTCTCGGTACATTCCCCGTAAACTCTAACCCAGCTAAAGTGTTGTTTGATACCGGGGCATCACATTCTTTCGTGTCAAAGATCTTCGCGACAGCAATTAAGCTCCCTTTTGTTGGTTTGGGTTCCCCGCTAGTAGTAAACTCCCCTGGAGCAACTATGCAAACTTCCAAGATCAGTCATGAAAATCAGATCCTAATTGGAGGTCACATATTCCTTGCTTCTCTCATTCTGCTTGGCAATTCTGACATTGATGTCATTCTGGGCATGGATTGGTTGAAGGCCAATAAAGCAAGGATTGACTGTGCTCAGAAGTCAATAACTCTGTTCCACCCTTCTGGCCAGATAGTCTATTCTCCAAATGAATCAAGTTCTGTTCAGCTTTACACCCTCGATGCTAAACCTCTACCTCTACTTGAAAATGTTCCGGTGGTTTGCGAATTCCCTAACGTCTTTCCAGAAGAGTTGCCAGGGATGCCTCCGGACAGAGCAGTTGAGTTCGTGATCGAGCTTGAACCAGGTACTGCTCCAATCTGTAAGCATCCATACAAGATAGCTCCTCCTGAACTGAAATTGTTAAAGGAGCAAATGGATATGTACATGGAAAAAGGTTACATTCAACCTAGTTCCTCCGCTTGGGGTTGCCCAACTCTGTTCGTTGCAAAGAAGGATCAAACACAGAGATTCGTTGTCGACTATCGTCCTCTTAACGAGAAAACCATCAAAAACAAGTATCCAATTCCTCGTATCGATGATCTTTTTGATCAACTTGCTGGAACCTCAATATTCTCAAAGTTGGACTTGATGATGGGTACGGTCTATATGAATACACCGTCATATCCTTTGGTACGGTCTATATGAATACACCGTCATATCCTTTGGTCTCACCAATGCACCGGCGACCTTCTCTCGACTCATGAATTCTGTTTTCCATGAATACCTCGACAAGTTCGTTGTGATATATCTTGATGACATTCTTGTCTACTCCAAATCTGAGGAAGAGCATGGAGAACATCTTCGTCTCACTCTCATGAAACTTCACGAGCATCGTCTATATGCCAAATTCTCCAAATGTGAGTTTTGGATTCCAGAAGTTGCTTACCTCGGTCATGTCATTTCTGCCAAGGGCATAGCCATTGATCCAGAAAAGGTTAAAGCAATTGTTGATTGGAAACCTCCTAAGACGGTGAAGCAAGTAAGAAGCTTTCTTGGCTTGGCTAGCTATTGCCGTCGTTTCGTCCAAAACTTTTCCAAGATTGCCAAACCTCTCACTGATCTCACAAAGAAGGACAAGAAGTTCGTTTGGTCTCCACAATGTGATGAAAGTTTCAATCTCCTGAAGACTAAACTCACTTCTACCCCAGTTCTGGTTGGCCCAGATACTACCAAACCTTTCCAGATATTCTGCGATGCATCTCTCCAAGGTCTAGGAGCAGCTCTTATGCAAGAACGTCAAGTTGTGGCTTATGCTTCACGTCAATTGAACGCACATGAGCAAAACTATCCCACACATGACCTTGAACTTGCAGCAGTTGTGTTTGCCCTCAAGAAATGGAGGCAATACTTGTTGGGTAATCGCACTGAAATCTTTTCCGATCATAAGAGTCTGAAATACATCTTCACTCAACCAGATCTAAACCTCAGGCAAAGGAGATGGATTGAAAAGATTAAAGACTTTGATCTTACCATTTCTTACACTCCAGGCAAGGCTAATGTTATGGCCGATGCTCTCAGTCGCAAGTCGTATTGCAATAATCTCATGATCATGGAAAGCCAACCTCCACTTCATGAAGAATTCCAGAAGCTCAACCTTGGTCTTGTTCCTCAAGGTTATCTTGCAAACTTGACAGCCAGTCCAACTCTCGAGGACAAGATTCGTTCTGAACAACTTCGTGATGCTGAAATCAAGAAGATGGTAGAACACATCAAAGAAGGCAAGGAGAAATTTAAGTCCTTCTCAATTGATGACAAAGGAACTGTGTTCTTCGAAGGACGCATTGTAGTTCCTCAAGTTCAAAGTCTCAAAGATGTCATTCTCAAGGAGGCTCATGAAACTCCTCTCTCCATCCACCCTGGAAGTACAAAGATGTACCAGGATCTTAAGACACTGTATTGGTGGCCTGGCATGAAACGTGAAATTGCTAAATACGTTTCTGAATGCGACGTTTGTCAACGTGTTAAGGCAGTCCATCAGAAAACAGCCGGTCTTCTACAACCTCTGAAAATCCCTGAGTGGAAGTGGGACATGATTGAAATGGACTTCGTCACTGGTTTTCCAAAGTCCAAGAAGGGCAACGATGCAATCTTCGTTGTTATTGATCGTCTCACTAAAGTAGCTCACTTCTTTGCTGTCAAAGAAACAATCTCAGCTAGCCAGTTAGCAGAGCTCTACACAGCAAGGATTGTTCCTCTTCATGGTGTTCCATTGGAAATAAGCTCAGATCGTGGAAGCATATTCACTTCTCATTTCTGGAAAAGCTTTCAAGAAGCATTGGGCACCAAACTTCTGTTCAGCACAACTTATCACCCTCAGTCTCAAGGGCAAGTCGAAAGAGTCAATCAGATTCTCGAGGATATGCTCAGAGCATGTGGTATCTCCTTTGGCATGAAATGGGAGGATTGCCTTCCATATGCTGAATTCTCCTACAACAACAGCTACTAGGCAAGCCTAGGAATGGCACCATTTGAAGCTCTCTATGGCCGCAGATGCAGGAGTCCAATCAATTGGTCTGGAGCTGGTGAACGTTCACTCTTAGGCCCTGACATTGTTAAGGAAGCCGAGGAGAAAGTTCGCATCATTCGTGACAATCTCAAGATTGCTCAGTCTCGTCAGAAAAGCTACTATGACAACAAGCACAGGGATATGATCTATGCACCTGGTGACAAGGCATATCTCCGTGTAACTCCCCTAAGAGGCACTCATCGTTTTGGTGTGAAAGGAAAGCTTGCACCAAGATACATTGGTCCTTTCAACATTCTCTCAAGGCGTGCGGAAAATGCCTATCGTCTTGAACTTCCAGAAAAACTATCCAAGGTGCACGATGTGTTTCACGTGTCACAGCTCAAGAGGTGTTTCAAAGATCCAGATCGTGCAGTTGATCATGATTCCATTGAACTGCAAGATGATCTCTCTTATGAGGAGCACCCTGTTCGTATTTTCGATGAGACCGAGCGTAAGACTCGCAACAAGAGCACCAAGTTCTTGAAAGTGCAGTGGTCCCATCATTCCGATAAAGAGGCAACGTGGGAGACCGAAGAGGATCTTCGCAAGAAGTATCCGGACCTTTTCCTTTCTCAATAGGAATCTCGGGGCGCGATTCCTTCAAGGGGGGGCGTTTTGTAACATCCCAAGTATGAAAACCATCCCTAGAATGTTTGTTTCTTGTTTTATTAAAGTTTTGCATCATGTCATCATACTCATTTCTTGTTTGCATTTGTTTTCCTTTTGTTTGCATCTGTTTTTATTTGTTTTCACAATTGAAATTCAAACATTATTCAAATGTTTTGTTTCATACTTGTTATGTTACAACTTTCCAATTAAAAGGTTTAATCAAAAACATCCATTTTGTTTCCATGAAAAATAAAAAGATCAACTATTAAATTGTTCTTTAATAATCCACTTAATTCTAAATTGCTTTCAAATTCAAATAAATCACAAACAGCACCCAAGTTGAAATTATAAAAATTACCAAAACAATTATAAACATTTGTTTCCATTTAAACCATAGGGTTCACCCTATTTAAATTTTTGTTTTCAATAATCACTTAACGCCAAAATCATTCAAATTTAAATCAAATTACAAACAGCAAGTTAATTTTGAACTTTTTGAAAACAGAACTTGGCAAGTGATTGCTGTTGGCCAAATCAACTCACCCAAATTTTTTTCCTAATTTTTCCTAGCTCAAAAACCCTCTTTTTCTTCCATTTTCCATTTCTGCAAAAAAAAAAACAGAAGAAGAAAAATTTAAAAAGAAAAACGCGCGCGAGGAGGGGAGCAGCCCGCACGGCCCAGCCCATTTTCTTCTCTCCCTGGCCCGCGTACCGGTTTGCTCCACCCCCTCTTTCTTCCTCGCGTACGGCCGCACATCCGCCGGCGCCACGTCGACGCCATAACGCGCCGACGGCCACTGTGCGTCCCCTACGCCTATAAGACCTACCCCCTAGGGTTCCCTCGAGCCCTAGCCACCGCTCCACCCCTCTCCCTCTTCTCCGCCGTCGTCTCTCTCTCTCTCTCTCACCTCCGTTTCCTCCTCTCTGCAACCACCCAATCTCACCGGAGTTCCACCGACTGAAACCATGCACGGCGCCGACGATCTGCTCACTCTCCCCTCGGGCTGACCACGGGGATCAACCCACCGCAACTTCCTCGAGCTCCTGGACACCACAGCAGCCGCGGAGGAAGTCCACAGCGCCGCCGCCAAGCACGTCGCTGTCGCCGGCCACCGTCTGCCCCGAGCCTCTGCTTCGACTACGGCGACAGTGAGCAGCGACTCCTCCTTCCTCCCTCCTCTCTCCTTCATCTCCGCGTTCACCACTGCACACCAGCACGCGCTAGCACCAGCAGCACGGCGAGCCACCACGCACGGCCACAGCTCGCCGCCGGCATCGATCCCTGTCAAAAGTTCAGACAAACGCGCGCGTCAGTTTCAGTTAAAACACGAACCTGAACTATAACCTGTCCGCGTAGCGTTTACTGATAAGAAACGATTCGCTACTGCACTGGTTGCAGTGCTTGCGCGCGCGCAGCAGGGCACAGGTTCGAGTCCTGGCGCCGCGGAATAAACCCAACATTTTGCGCTGGGCACTGACAGGCAGGCCCCACCTGTCTGTGGCAGTGATGCCACGCGTGCATCCACGCTGGCCCTGGACCCCTCTGTCAGTGGCAGTGGCTAGCCACTGCAGAGTACAAATAGTTTTTCAACCCTTTTCTTTTTCAAAACAGGTCCTTTTAATCACAGATTGGTCCCTAGTTTTAATTTGCTAATAACTTTTATTTTATAAATCCAAATAATAAAAGTAAAATATGTTTGTTGAACCAAATTCAATTATCTATCTGTTTAAACCATTTGTAATCTGTTTTGAATAATCCAAATGCATTCAAATTTCACATTCAAACAATTCATTTGAAATTTAATTAATTGCATAAGTAATTCATACTTAATCCAAATAATGCAAATAAAATATGTTTTAAATGCTATTTTGAACCATATTTTCAAATATAAATTTTGTTTCATGTTTTGAATAATTAAAATTGCTTAGATAATTTAAACCTTGTTTAAATCATTTAAATTTGCTAAATTCATAACTTGCTCAAATTAAATTATTTTTGAACTTATAAAATATGTTTTAAAACTAGAAAAGTATAACCTTTTCAAATATGAATTTGAATTTATGTTTGGAACAAATAAAATTCAAATAAATTCAAACTTGTTTTAAATTCATTTAAAACTTGTTCAAACTTGTTTAATTCATAATTAAATCATTGTAATTCCTTTTTTCAATAATTGAAACATGTATTCCACCTAAAATTTTGTGCTCTTTCCAAATATGAATTTTGTTATTTGTTTTGAACAATTTAAATTGCTGAAAACAACAAATGCTTGTGTAACACCTTTAAGGAACCAAAAATTCCCTAACTTAATAAACAAATTTCTAAACTTGATAAACCTTATTTTAAATTGTTTCTATTGTTGTTATTTTTCTGTTTTCCTCATCCATGCATCATACTAATCCACTTTCACCTGTTGATTAGTTGTAAAACAATTGTTTCAACCATAATTCATGGGCCTTTCATATGCAACTCAAATTGCATGTGGGTCCATTTAATCATGTTGTTACCATGTCAACTAGTTTATTTTGATGCATCAATTAAATGGTCATGCATCATCCCATGATTGTGCATTATGCCATGTTATTGATTGTTTGTCTCTTTGCGTTGTTTGTTTGCTTCTTCTCGAATAGACGACGACGTTGAGACAGACGAGCCTTACGACACCCCTTCTGAGGATCTAGCTCAGTACCAGGCTACTGAGTTTGCAGGCAACTTATCACTCACATGAACCACTGTGTTCCTTTCAACATTGGTTACCGATACTTTCCGTTGTCTATTTCTGCTAGCCCTATGAATAGTTGTTTCTGTTACGAACCTATCACATGTTATCCCTTCAACCCTGATATTGCCTCACCTCCACACCTATAACCCTTTGCTTGTTGCCCGTGTCTTACTAGCATGCTTAGGGTTGTTTTGCTCGAGTCTGTTACCCGTTACTTTCTGTTATTATATTTCTATTATGTTTTGGGGCTCGATGTTAAACAACAACCTGTTAATTCTGAGGTAATAATAATTTGTTGATAAGGCACCGGCAGGAGGCCCGGCGTGGTTTTGAGGCCTCCTAGTGTCGACCCTAATTAGGAAAAGGGTCTTGTCTACTGATCCATGATGAGCGCACTATCCACATGTGGGAAGCGTGTATGGGCGCCCCCCTCAATTTGATTCGATTCGCATCTCGTCCAAATCGCCACACTTAGTTCGGGCTTTCCATTTGATGCACGCATATGCAGGTACGAACCCGAGGCCAGGGTGGAACTTTTGTAGTCGGCATTTAGGGCGGCGTGGTCTTCCAGTGCTATGAGGGTCCCCTTTTCTTCGTGGGGCTCGATTAGCCGCGCACGCACAGGACGTGGTTCTTTGGGCTTGATGCAAAGTAGAGTTGAGTTGTGTAGAGTGCCTCGCTTGGTGGGTTTGATTCCCGTCTGGCGGGATATTCTTACGTGTACGGCCAAATTGGTGCACCCCTGCAGGGATAAATCTTCTCGAGAAGCCGTGTTTTCCGCGGTTATGGTTGACTTGGTGAATGTACTGGCTAACAAGTACTCAGAACAACTTACACCTAACTAATGGTAACTTGACTAGTAATAGTCTTATTGACACAATAACTTGAACCACCATTAATCCACTTGTGTGAGTTATCCTCGGATTGCTTCTTTGGATAAGGGGCGAGATCCAGGATGGGTTTGTTTGGAGTTAGTTATAGTGGGTTACGATACGCTATCTTATCCCCTTTCTGTTAGCTGGAAGTTGTATCATGTTTCTGTAGTTGTTAGTGTAGCCAGCTGCCGCATCTTTTGTATCACCCCTTTCCTCCGTTAAACCCAAAGCATCTGTGCTTGGTGTTGACGGGTTACACTTTGGTGAACTGTGAGTCTTGCTTGCCAGTACGTTTATGTACTGACTCCGTTGGGGCTGTGGTTTCCGCAGACTACGCTTACGAGGATCCCCGTGACGGCTACTACATGGAGTTTGACGAGGCTGCTGACGAGTAGATAGCGGACCCGGGCAGGATCCGAGACATCGTGGATGGGCTCCGTCTTTTCGTTTCCGGCTTCTTAAGCCTATTTGGATTTGTCTGTACTCAGACCCTTTGAATGCTTCCGCTGAGATGTAATGATGTTATGTTGGGACATGTGTCCTCTGGATGATTGTATTTGCTATCTCTGCTCTAGTGAGAGCTATTTGCAACTTATTTCTATTTATTTGTGTCTTAGAGATATGTTGTGTTATCATTCTGTTAAACGCCGTTGACGTACCATGTGTGTATGGTATGAAGTACGTCAATGGTAGTATCCTGATTTCTATGGGATGGTTTGCGTAGACGATGAACGGTAGGGGTTGGTTGTCACACATACGTGTGTTGGCCTACTCGTAAGAGATGCGGGTGCCGGTAAGCCCCGTAATCCAATCAACTACTGTTCAACGGAACTGCGAGTATCCTCTAGAAGTCCGGGTGCGACAGCCATTAAGTCACATATATCTTATATGAACAAACTAAGCATGCTCACATAGATGGATATATGTACAAAAATGAAAGCAAATAGAGTTCATACCAGCCTCTCACCACAACTTGGATTGTCGTAGATCGTCATTATTGCTCTTCACTTGTGGCTCGAATAATATATAATGAAAACAAAGCTCCAATGGAGTCACAGACGACTGTTAAACCCTGCAACAAACTTTACAAAACCAAAGAAGAACAACAAATATTTTTGGGTTTTTCAATTAAAACAAGAACAAAAACAGAACAAGCAAACAAAGCAA
This sequence comes from Alopecurus myosuroides, assembly GCA_028641055.1. NCBI lineage: Eukaryota > Viridiplantae > Streptophyta > Magnoliopsida > Poales > Poaceae > Alopecurus > Alopecurus myosuroides. The sequence continues at coordinate 21,116,865 of CM054062.1, forward strand.
AATATTTTTGGATTTTTGAATATTAAACTGCAACTTAAAGGATAAAGCAAACCAACTAAAAAAACAAATAGAGAGAAACAACATAAATATTTTTGGTCTTTTTATGTTTTGGAAAACAAGAACAAAAAAATAAAAACAAAAGAAACGAAAGAAACAAAAGAAAACGAAAACAAACAAAAGAAAACAAAACATGGATATACAAAGAACCGACCGATCATGATATGTAGATGAGTGTGATGTCGGTATACCTCCCCCAAGCTTAGGCTTTTGGCCTAAGTGGAGATCAATCACCAAGGGGACCACGAGGCGGCGCCCCCGTAGTATGCCGAGGTGGAACCCTCCTCCTGATATGTGCTCGAGGAGGCACCGGTTTACCGCGTGCTGTGGTCCCCGGGAGGCGCGTCTCGCCTCTCCTGCTGCCGGTAAAAATCCATGGTGCTCAGATGCTCGTCTACCTGCTCCTTGGAGAGCGACCATGGTGACCAGTCAATCTTAAACAAAAGAGGCTGTGGCAAAGTAACTTTTTCGCTCCTCTCCATCCATATATAAAACTCTATATACTAAATGTTCTTTAGTAGTGTTAGCAGTGACAAATTGATGGGACTTCATGGCAGCAAGGTTAAGCCTACATGGAGCAATTATTTCATCATTGGGGTTAATGGAAACATTTAAAGTAGCCGCTACACGTGTAGCAATAATACCCCCAAAAATTGGCCCAGAAGCAGCAAGGCGGCGTGCAACAAGTGCACCAAGGTTATACTTCGTTCTATGGTTCAGTGCGGCAACAATAAAAGCAAGGTGGTAACTAGAAATGTTGCTACTTTTCTCCCTACCAAGGATACTAGTAGCAAGATAATAAGTAAAGTATCTAAGAGCAGGAAGTTGAATGTTCCTTATCTTCCCACGCTGGGATGAGCGACCGTCATCGTTGGTGATCTCTCGGTAGAGCCCCTGGGGGTCTGCTGGTCTATCTTGAATCCTGCTCGCTGTCCCGGTGGCGTTGATACCTATCATAGTACAAAAATCCACCAAGGACAAAGAAATAGGACTACTATATAACTTGAATACAACAGTTGGACCAAATTGAGTGTTCTGAAATTTAAAACTCTTAATAAAAGCTTTTGTGAGAGTGGCATATTGAAGGCTTTTTTTTAAGATTGCACCGTAGGGAGAAACCCCTACTGTTAGATTTTCAAAATTATATAGGAGAACAAAGGTCTCCAATCAATACAAATTTTGCATTCAAGTTGGTGAAGGCTTTCATCCTCCATAAAGTTGATGAGACCAACTCTTTCAATAAGCATACGAAGTCATCTTATAAACCCGCACTTCTTAAAAATGTACTGCAAGGAAAGCAAGATGGGTTAACAATACCATCATCTCCTTCATCGTCAATAGTCCGTGCAATAACGTCTTCATTGTACGATGGCCTCGCTGAAGTGGATGAGCGCGAGGGCCTTGTCCTTCTAGGAGCATCACTCCAAAATATCTCCCCAAAATTATAACTATCCATCTCTGAAATTTTTCAACAATCATCACAAAAATTAATTTCAAGCAACTATAAGGTGGAAACTACCATAGGGACTTATATGAGAGGTAAACATACATAAAAAACACATTATTTCTACTCAAATCAAGCATGCAAACTCACATAAGCTGTCACCTACAGTACCAAAATACTCAAGAAATACTTCACTAAACAAAATTCTACTTGGATCATCGGAGGAGTCACATACCGGAGATCAAACACACCAAATATCAGCACAAATGATGGGCTGAAGAAGGAGATCGAAAATCTAGAGGAAGAACAGCAAGACCATGGGTTCTGGGAAATGTTTTCAGTTTGGGAGGTGAGAGAGAAGACTTTGGCTGTGGAGAGAGTAAGTGGAGGGCCAGGGGGTCCACACCATGTGCTGGCGCGCCACTAGGGGCTGGCCGCGCCACCCTATTGTGTGCCTGACTAGTGGGTCCCCCTGGGGTCTCCAAGGTGGCTCTCTGCCTCATTTTTTACGTAAAAATATATTATAATTTTTCTAGAATTTTTTGAGAAACTTTATTTTTAAGGTATTTCCAGAATTTTAATAATTAGTAAAAACCAGGAAAACGAAAGTGAAAAGTGGAAAACAAAACCAAAACCACCACTATAGAGGTTCTATTACACTCTAATGGAAGAATATCCAAAGAAAACAAAGGTGGTAGTGGTGAAAACAAAAGTATGGATGGTGAAAACATGCATAACCTCAGTAATCAGGGTGAAAACAACAGGAAAACATGCATAAGGATGGTGGAAAACATGATTGAACTCAAGTGGTAATATAATAACATAAGTAAACATGGTGAAAACATAATGGGGAAGGTGAAAACATAGTGAAAACATTGTCCACTTCATTTAAAATCATTTTGTTAACAAGGGTGATCAAGTCTTGCTACCAAAATAATTTTATATGAAACAAAACTTTGTTTCTCACTAAATACTCATGTTAACTCAACCTTGATAGACATAGTCCCAATCATAATAATTTCATATTCTTTGGGTGGCTTTGGAATAGGACAATAAAATTCTCCAATCTTGATGGTCTCAATATTTTCAATGGAATTTAGGCCATATTTTCTATCAATCTTCTTGGGAAAATAAATAGTGTTCTCTTTATCATTAACATTAAAAGTAACTTTTCCTTGATTGCAATCAATAACAGCCCCTGCAGTATTAAGAAAAGGTCTTCCAAGAATAATAGACATATTATCATCTTCAGGCATTTCCAACACAACAAAGTTAGTTAATATCAGACAATTATTAGCAACTTGAACATGAACATTCTCACATATACCCACAGGAATAGCAGTAGACTTATCAACCATTTGCAAAGATATATCAGTTGGTATCAATTTTTCTAGGAGGAGTCTTTTATAGAGAGTAAAAGGCATGACACTAACTCCAGCTCCTAAATCACACAAAGCAGTTCTAACATAATTATTTTTAATAGAACAGGGAATAGTTGGTATGCCAGGATCTCCAAGCTTCTCAGGAACCTTGCCATTAAAATAGTAATTAGCAAGCATAGTGGATATTTCCTCATTAGGAATCTTCCTTTTGTTAGAGACAATATCTTTCATATATTTTGCATAAGGAGGCAATTTAACAGCATCAGTAAAAGGAATTTGCAAGAACAAAGGTTTCATCCATTCACAAAACTTATTATAGTGTTCTTCTTTCTTAGATTTATGTTTCTTATTTGGAAAAGGCATTGGTTTTTTACCCAATGTTCTCTCTCATTACCATGTTTATTAGCAATGAAATCTTCCTTAGTATAATTTGTAGTTTTAGTTTGCTTTTCAGGTTCAGCTACAGGTTCTTCTTTATCATAAGCATCATTCTTTTCATTACCACTTTCAGTTTCAGCATCAGAGATAGATATACTATTAGGATCTTTAGCAATTTCAAAGGATTCTACAGTAGTTTTATGTTTCTTCTTTTTTCTTCTTAGTATGAATAACATTATCATTAGTTTGCTGAGAATCTTGTTCAATTCTTTTAGGATGTCCCTCGGGATATAAAGGATCTTGTGTAGCAATACCACTTCTAGTTCTTATTTCATAAGCATGTTTTTCTTTAGAAGCATTAACTAGAAAATCTTTTTGCACTTTAGCAAGTTGATCAATTTGAGTTTGAACCATTTGAAAATGTTTAACAAGCATTTTAACATCATTAGAGGTTCTTTCTATAACACCATGCAATTTATCAATAGCTCTAGAGTTTTCATTAGGTGATTTTGTACTCTCGTATTAAAATTATCTTGCTTGATAACATAATTATCAAATTCATCTAAACATTATTCAGGAGGTTTATTATCTTGCTTGAATATATCTACTATCAAAATATTAGAGAGAGTGTACCTCAATAGTGGATGAGTGAGGGATTGGCTTACATAATTCTTCTATAGGTGGAAGATTCTTCACATCTTCAGATTTAATACCCCTCTCTTTAAGAGATTTCTTGGCTTCTCTCATCACTTCATCATTTAATTCAATCATCCCCTCTTCTTGAGTGTTGGTGTTGGTGTTGATACTAGAGTATGGATCGGCTCAGGCTCAACCATAGTCCAATCATCATGATTTTGGCTTATTTTATCCTTTAATTCCTCAGCTTCTTCTGGAGTTCTTTGCCTGAAAACACAACCAGCACAACTATCCAGGTATGTCCTAGATTCAACAGTTAGTCCATTATAGAATATATCAATAAGTTTATTATTTTCTAGCTTATGACAAGGTGTAGCCCTAACTAAAGAACAAAACCTTGCCCAAGATACAGGCAATTTCTCCCTTCCAATTGCTTGAAATTAAATATATTGTGTAAAGCAGCATGTTGAGCACTAGCAGGAAAATATTTCTGAAAGAAAGCATTAACCAAACCAATAGGACTATCAATAGATCCCGGAGAAAAATTATTAAACCAAGTTTTAGCTCCATCTTTTAATGACAAAGGGAATATTTTAGCAACAAAGTAGCTACGTTTCTTAAGATCATCAGAGAATAAACTACTCAAAGAGGAGAGCTCATTCATATGTTTCACAACACTTTCATTTTTAGTACCACAAAAAGGTTCTTTCTCAACAATAGATATATAAGATAAATCAAGAGAGAAATCATAATCCTTATCCTTAATATTAAAAGGAGTGGTGGCAAACTTAGCATCAGGAGATAATTTATATTTAACAGCACGACTTTCAATAAGACTCATAACAGCATCTTTATCCTTCATAGCATGTATTTCATCTATAAGATCATCATTAAGTTCAATATAGGAATCATCAAAATCATCACTTGGATTCTCTATAAGCTCGGGTGAAACAGCAGGAGTAATAGGATTTTTATCAGGAGTTTCAGTGTTTGCACTATTTTTAGCTTTAGCAATAGTAGCATCTAAGAAAGGACCGAGAGAACCACTCTCATCAAGCACAGTAGAAGCATCATAAAAAGTATAAGAAGTATTTTCAGATTCAGCAGAAGTAGCATGTGTAGCATGTGGTGGTGTAAGCAGCTTACTCATAACAGACGGTGAATAAAGAGCAACAGAGGTCTTTAGAGTTATACCTCTTCTTGTAGTGGATGTTAATATAGGAAACTTTCCATCACGAGTCTTACCCATGATGAATGATTGGAAGTAGATAATAATACTCTTCGGTGAGCTCGCAAATAAAGCTATGCTCCCCGACAACGGCGCCAGAAAATAGTCTTGATGACCCACAGGTATAGGGGATCGCAACAGTCTTCGAGGGAAGTTAAACCCAAATTTATTGATTCGACACAAGGGGAGCCAAAGAATATTTGTGAGCCCTAACAAGTTAGTTGTCAATTCACCTGCACCCGAAAGTACTTTTGTTCGGAGTGTTTTATCAGTAGTAACAGTTTTATAGTAGCAACAATAGTGAAATAATAGCAGCAGTGAGATGAAAACAACATCAATAGTGTTTGAAGTAAACAGCGGGATTAAATACTGTAGGCATAGGGATGGATGAACTGACGTTGCATGGATAAGATAGTTCATATAATAATCAATACATGAGCATTGCAGATAAATAAGATAAATCATCCAAGCACTAAGTAACCATAGGCATGTGTTCCGTAAATAGTCCTACGTGCTCGCAATGAGAACTTGCACAACTTCTTTTGTCCTACCAGCCCGTTTTCAGCGGAGCCTCAAGGGAACTACTGGTAATTAAGGTGTTCCTTTTAATAGAACACCGGAGCAAAGCATTAATACTCCGTGAACACATGTGATCCTCACATCACAGCCATCCCCTCCGGTTGTCCCAATTTCTGTCACTTTGGGGGCTCGTGTTCCGGACAATAATATGTGTAAAAAAGTTGCAGGTATGATCAAAAAACAATAATTATCATCATGATTCAATAACATGTTCAGATCTGAGATCATGGCACTCGGGCCCAAAGTGGCAAGCATTAAGCATAACAAGTTGCAACAATGTCAATAGCACTAATAGAAGATACTAGGCACTATGTCCTAACAATCACGGCATTAATAGATGGATAATTTCATCCAATCCCTACCATCCCCTTCAGCCTACAGCGGGGAATTACTCACACATGGATGGGGGAAACATGGATGGTCGATGGAGAGGCGTTGATGTTGACGATGGCGATGATCTCTTCCAATTCTCTGTCCCGGCAGGGTGCTAGATAGGAACTTCTGATCCCCGAATCGAGGTTCGGGGTGGCGGCGGAGATATAGACTTCTTTCAGGAAAACTATCAAACCCCCTCGTGTTTTAGGGTTGAAGGCTATTTGTAGTCGAAACGGGAGACCGAGGGGTGTGTGGGAGTGGCCCACACCACCTGTTGGCGCGGCCTAGGGGGGGCGCCGGGGGGTGGTTTGGCCACCTCCTGGCCCCTCACCGGGTCTCCTTCTGGCTCCCGGGGTCTTCTGGTGTTTCAGGGCCAATGGGGTCGTTTTTGGGCAATTTCCCGAAAGTTGATTTTTCTGCACAAAAACGAGACACCAAAGTAATTCTGCTGAAAATAGTGTTAGTCCGTGTTAGTTGCATTCAAAACACACAAGTTTAGAGGCAAACACTAGGAAAAGTGTTCGGAAAAGAAGATACGTTTTCGACGTATCAACAGTTTACATCATCGTCCTCCAGTATGCTAGGTTCAGAGACACACGATTCGTCAGTCTCAGCCGCTATCTAGGAACAGATCTTGAAGGAGAGGAAGCAGAAAACAACCAACATCGGGCAGATCCGCCCTACGCCAACCGCTTTAACCCAGCACCGGCGAGCTTCATCTTTCTATTTTACTCTTGGGCCACCTCGAAACCGCGACCAGATCTGGCCAATGAAGATAGGAGGAGGCGGAGCACCCTGCAAAAGATACGACGGGCGCGCTCTCTCGTGTCGGGACAGAACACGAGTGACATCAAGGTCACCTCGAGCGCGCCGGTGTGCAAGATTATATATGGGGAGAGAGAGTGAGGGGTAGGGTTTTCTCTGAGCGTTACGAGACTATTTATAATGCAGTAGACCATTGGAAACAGGCTGGCAAAAACTCTGTTTACAGTGGCCAAAATTAGAAGTTGTGTCTGGAGAATCTCCGTTTGCCGGATCAATCGGAACAGCTCGGTAAAAACTTCCGTTTCTGACAAAGGTCTGGTTGCAGGCTGTCTAAACTAATGGGCCACATTTCGCACGTGCATAACTCGTTTTAGCATGGCCTTCATGCTCTTTTTTCCATAGAGGGATGTCCTTAGCATCCTGTCGGTATGTACTAGTGTGGGAGGAGTAGATGGTCATTTCCCTCTCCTAGGCCATGGTAGAACCCGAGAATACCACATGGGTGGGGTGGGCAGTGGAGGAGAGCTCGGCCATCACCCTCTCATTGGTCGATGCCCTAGCTATCGTACTCTTTTTTAAAGAACGCGAAGAAAAAGATCACAAAACATTGGACCAAGAGAACCCCCGGACTAAAATTCACTAACAACGTACCATCATCGTCACCGAAACCACCACCACAAAGAACGAACAAATATTAGACGAAACTAAGCAAATCCTAAAGTTTTCAATCGATACGAGCAAAACAACACATGCTCTCTGGTGCGATGGCCGCGTTTTCCAAGCTTGTCGCGCTGGATCTTTAGTTCTTTTGTATCAATAACTTAAAAATCTGAGGTGGTAAAAACAAATATTTTAGTTCAGCATTGATATGTGGATTTCCCCACCTCCAAGTGCCTGAAAGGCCGCGAGGGGAGGAGTGTCAATGAATATGAGCAAAAGAGTAGAGGGGAGAAAAAACAAATGTCGCTTTCACATTTCAAAATGTCTTTATTTTTCAGCCCACATCCGATCTCTTTCTTCTGACGTGAAGAAAAGGTTTTTCTAAAAGACATGTTATCGTTTATTTGCCAACAACCCACAAAAAACAAGCTTACACAAAGTTGTCTACGATTTTAATTAAGGCTGTTTTATTTCTCCCATATGTACGACCTTGGTCTAGCATGATCTATCACCGTACACGTTACACGAGAAATTTATATGTTAACAATCTCAACCACAGAAAGGGAATAACCAGATCACTTAGAATTTTCGTTTAAAGACACAAAAAGCTTAATCTGCATGCAGGCATCGGCCTGCAGGCTTCATGCCTAAACACAGTAGCACGAGGAGAACCTTTGCAGCTACACTGAATCTTTATTACTTCTGAACCGAACTTTCATGTTCATACAACCCTTCATAACAGCGCCAGACATGCTTACAGTTTTATTTGAGTAGTATTAAATGTAAGTACATGTACGAGGCGATGTACTGCTAGGAGGCATGCCTCAAGGCTGAGGCACTGGTACTTGTTGACCTGCAGGTATTAGGGTTGACCTGCCGGTGGGCACTCGTACTTGTTGCGGCACGGCCGGGTGTATGGTTCACCACGTTGGCACGATCCACTGATGCAGCCAGGACGGTTAGGGTCCAGAGTACCACCTGGAAAGAAGTACACAAACATCCATGGATATTCAAGGAGCAGATGATCGATGTCGACGAAGAGGATGAAACGAACAGTTCGGAAGCACTAACCACTGATCCCACGGGCTCCGAGGCAGACTGAGCCGCTCATGATTAACGCGGAGAAGATAAACAGCACCATCTGGAGCAGTACCAGGAAACGCGCAGCTCTGGCGAAGGACCCCATCCGAGCTCAGTTTGGCAGGATTGCTGGTTTACTTACCTTTGAATTGTGATGAGTTTGAGCTGCGCATATCCTGCTGCTTGCCGGATGGCCATATTTATGGACAACGATCCCGATAAAAAAATCATATTGGCCCCTCAGTTTCCATATACTTTCCCCAAGGAATCCTTGGCAAGGATTAAGTTACGAGCAGCCGTCTATAGCGGATCATGCATGACTTTTATTTGTGGTGCACAAGTTATTCTTTGGCAGCAGCTAGTGCGTGGGCAGACGCGATGACTCATTTTTCCCCGGTTAGTCAAGGATGCCGACATCTTTGCCATGCAATAGACAGCCACAATAGAAACGGATCAGCTAGCCGACGACTCAACAAAGGCACGACGACGACCTGATAAACCTTTTTTTTAGAAATGGGGATGACCCCGGCCTCTGCATCGAGTGATGCACACAGCCTTTATTGCTTATTAAAAATCAGTGTAGCCAAACGTTTACAAATATTTTATCCTTACAAGAACAAGGATAATCTCCTTATACCGAAAACAGCAAAAACAAGAGGAAAACTATGAAATCCTATTATGATGCTGCCACATATGCTGGGAGAAAAAACCCTGTGCCACCATAAGGAGACGATTGCAGCCATCCACCATAAGCTTCCTCTGGTCTGAGGGAAGTAATATAGCCCATAGCTGGATCCAATGAGCTGCCGAATAGATAACCTGTAAAGCATGAAAACAGTTCTTCCTATTAAAAACAATATTATTTCTACATGTCCAGATAGCCCAACAAATGGCCGATACACCAATTCTAATTCTTCTTTTAGTTTTCACATCAATCCCATTAAGCCAATTCCCAAACATATTAGTCACATTGGAGGGAGGAGGAATATTAAAAGTACAAAAGACCACACGTCAAATAAGTTTAGCCAAAGGACAAGAAATAAAGAGATGATCTACTGTCTCGTTGTTCCCACAAAAGGGACAAAGCATATCACCTTTCCACCATTTTCTTGCTAAATTGTCTTTAGTTAAAATCACCTTCCTATCCAAAAACCACATAAAGATTTTGATCTTAAGAGGTAACTTTAATTTCCACAAATATGTTTTTAGAAAAATCGTATGTCCATTCATCATATCCTCATACATAGATTTTACTGAGAAGCTCCCATTCTGAGTAAGTTTCCAAATAAACTTATCAGGATCCGAAGTCAAGGAGACATTCATTAACCGCAAGCACAAATGAGACCACATATCCCAAGTAATGCCTACTTCCTACGAAAAGAAATATTAAGTGGTGGTGCATTCTGAAAAACATCAGCAACCGATACATTTTTAGATTGCACAATATTATATAAAAGAGGATATTGATGAGATAAAGGGGTTTGGCCTAGCCAAATATCCTCCCAAAATCTAGTTGTTTCACCATCTCCAATTTTAAAGGAACCTCTACTAAAGAAATCTTCCTTAACTTTCATTAGACCCTTCCAAAAGGGGGAATCAGTGGGTTGTGCCTCCACGTGAGCTAAAGATTTGCTATGCAAGTATTTATTCTGTAACAATTCCTGCCAAATACCATCCTCATGAAGTATTTTAAACAGCCATTTAGCCAATAAACACTTATTCTTTAGCTCTAGCACTTCCACACCTAATCCACCTTGATCCTTTGGTCTACAAATAATATTCCATTTTGTTAATCTATATTTACGTTTAGTGTTATCACTCTGCCAGAAGAAACGTGATCTATAGAAATCTAGTCTCTTACGGACGCCCTTAGGAATCTCAAAAAAGGATAACATAAACATGGGTAAACTTGTCAACACAGAATTAACAAGAACTAATCGATCCCCATATGATAATAGTTTCCCTTTCCAGCACCCAAGTTTGTCCTCAAAACGACTCTCTACGGGGTGCCACTCTGAGTTTGAAAGTTTTCTGTGATGGATAGGAATACCCAAATATTTGAACGGTAACAAACCAGACTCACAACCAAAAATTTGTTTATACTGGTGCTCTACCTCTTTAGCCTTACCAAAACAGAAAACTTCACTCTTATGAAAATTAATCTTGAGACCCGACAATTGCTCAAAGATACACAAGATTAATTTTAGATTTAGAGCTTTATCAAAATCATGCTCTAAAAAAAGCACCGTATCATCTGCATATTGAAGGATAGACAAACCTCCTTCAACTAGGTCCGGAATAAGACCTCCAAATTGTCCAATTTCCTTAGCCCTAGCAATTAAAATAGCCAGCATATCTGCCACTATATTAAAAAGAATTGGGGACAGGGGATCACCCTGCCTTAAACCTTTTTTTGTTTGGAAAAAATGACCAATTGCATCATTAACTCTAATACCTACACTTCCACCCTGAACAAATTGTAAAATCATATCACACCATTCCTGAGAAAACCCTTTCATACGTAAAGCCTGAAGAAGAAAAGGCCACTTAACCTTGTCATACGCCTTCTCAAAATCAATTTTAAAAATTACCCCATCCAACTTCTTCCTATTTAGTTCATGGATGGTTTCATGTAGGATAACCACTCCTTCCAAGATGTTTCTCCCAGGCATGAAAGCTGACTGAGATGGTCTAACCACCTTCTGCACAATCTGGGTAATACGATTAGTACCCACTTTTGTGAATATTTTAAAACTCACATTAAGAAGACATATAGGTCTATATTGCTGGATTTGAACCGCATTATCATTTTTAGGAAGCAAAGTTATCACCCCAGAGTTCAGTTTAAACAACTGAAGATTACCTTGCTTAAAATCTAAAAACATGGCCATCAAATCCGATTTAATAACCTCCCAAAATGTTTTATAAAATTCAGCAGGGAAACCATCAGGACCTGGAGATTTATTAGGCTCCATCTGTGATATTGCCTCAAATACTTCTTCCACTAAGAAATCAGCAGTGAGAATATCATTTTCTTGTTGAGATAGCTGAGGTATATTCTGAATATTACTCTCCACTAAGGAGATGTTATTAGGAGCAGAAGGTCCAAATAATTTCTTATAATATTCAGATATGTACATTCTCAAATCCTCATCCCCAACAATAGTTCCCTCCTCTTGTTCTAGCTGAAAAATCATTTTTCTACGATGCTTCCCATTAGCCATTAAGTGGAAATATTTAGTATTGTCTCCTCCCTCCAAAACATGCTTAACCTTGGCCCTCTGCGCCCATTTACTCTCTTCCTCACGACGCAATAAACATAGACGATCATTAGCATTACGAAGAGTTTCCCTCTCTCCCGAAGACAGATGTACACTCTCAGCTTTAATATCCAACTCCTCAATAACCCTGATCAGCTTATCCCTCTCAATTCTATATTTACCACTAAGATTCTTAGCCCATCCCTTAAGAAAACGTCTTAAGTGTCTAATTTTGTTTTGCCAAATCGCAATAGCCGAATCACCTTTGTTAACAGATGCCCATTCAGCAGAAACCAACTCGAAAAAACCATCCATTCTGAGCCACGAAAGCTCAAAAGAGAAACCACTCTTATTACCCACATGAGCCCGAGCACCAAAATCCAAAAACTGAGGAGTATGATCCGACCCATTTCTAGCCAAAGCTTGGACAGTTGCTAGAGGAAATTTTTGCTCCCACTCCACAGTAGAAAGAATTCTATCTAGCTTTTCGAAAGTTGTATTAGCTCTCCTGCTAGCCCAGGTGAATTGTCTACCAGATAATTCAATTTCTTTTAAGTCTAAGCTATGAATAATTGCATTAAACATAACCGGCCATCTAGAATTATAATTATCATTATTCTTTTCTTCAGGTTTTCGTATTATATTAAAGTCCCCACCCACCAACAAAGGTAATGTTTCATTTTCACAAATACGAACCAACTCTGATAAGAATCTAGGTTTAAATTCCTCCTGGGCAGCACCATACACAGACACTAGAATCCACTCAAAACCATCATATTTTGACTTAACATAAAGTTTAACAGAGAAATCTCCTACATCCACATCCCTGACCTCTATAGATGAAGAGTTAATGCCAATGAGCATACCTCCTGATCGACCTCTAGGTGGTAGACAAAACCACACAAAGTCCAAGCCCGAAGCTAAGTGAGATAGAAAGGATTGTGCAAAATGAGATCTCCCCGTCTCAGATAGAGCCAGAAAATCTAGTTTCCTCTCTCGAATACTCTCCTGAATAAAATGATGTTTACCCGGGTCACGAAAACCCTCGCTGTTCCAGAACATCCCACAAAGATTATGCATTTTGATTATTAATGCGATTAATTCTTACACTTCTCCGTTTATTAGACACAGAATAATCCTTCTTTTTCCTAACTTTCTTAACTTTCTCACAATCAACCACTAAATTAATTGGAGAAACAGAATTAGGAAAAAACTCATCATCCACTAAATCTTCAGTTAGGCTAGCAATCTTATTAAGAATTAAACTACGAGGCTGGGGATCATGATTGTCATCCAAATTGTTCTGGAGCCTAGACAAAGTCCTATTCAAATCTCCGTCTTTAATCAACTTAGCAGACTCCAACTTAGAAGCACTAGAAGAACCCAAAGAAACTCCTAGACTAGCAGCTCTATCAATTATCTCGGAATCAGAAAAAGACAGAATCGAAAAAATCTTATTAGATTTCGAAGACGTCATACCTGTCCCCGAGTCCCTCCTGGCAGCAAGTAACATCGCCCTCTCCAATTGCGTGTCATCCGCATTGTGTTGGGCCCGTATACGTCCACTCGACCGCACACCCGAATTAGCAGGGTCGAGAATACCACCAAAATCCTCGATCATCTTCCTCGATCCATCAAAATTCGGGCTACTAAAACCAGATAAAGGGAAAGATGGCATAGGAGTTCTTGGACTGTTGGTTGCAGCCAGAGGGGTAGCCAAAGGTGACACAATTAGCGGAGAACTAATCCCAGCCTCAAAACTTGTAGCTCCTGAAAGTACCGAAATACATCCATCAGATTTGGACACAATAGCAGGTGCCTGCACAGTACATCCATCAGATTTGGACACAATAGCAGGTGCCTGCACAGTACTACCATTCGTATTTAAAAGTTCATCTATAAGCATGTTCCCTGGTAAATGAATCTCAGGAGCCAGTTGTGAAACAGTAGGAGTCAACATACCTTCGTAATCAGGCACTAAGCATTGTTTATACGAAGGAACAGAAGAAAAACCAGCCACTGCCGAGCAAGATAAAGATTCCACACACGAATATCCTGTAGCCCCATCCATAGTCTCGTGATCACCCACAGACATGAAACCAGAAGAAAAACCTGCTGCTGCCACGAAGGCATGCTGGGCAGCGCTGCCCGCAGAAGAAAAACGAGCTGAAAAACCTTCAGTTCTCTCTGCCGCAGGCTCGGAAAATGACTGAAATGCTGTCGTGGCTTCTGCCGCAACCAGAACCCCTGCCGTGGCCTTCACTTTGTCTGCCGCGACCAGCTTTCCTGCCCTAGGGTCCGAAACAGCAGATAATGGTGCCGTGGCAGCCGAGTACAACATAACTTCAACACCACCCGAAGCTTGAGGTTGAAAAATGTCCCCATTATCAGCAGGCACACTTTGATCCACGAAAGCATCATTAAGAGATTTTTTGCTCACAAATAAATCTGCGACTTCCTTCCTAGCATGATCAAAAGACTGTCGTACCAACGGCGAGAAAACCAGCCCCATCTGAACAGTTGATGTCATAGGTCCCTTACCACTTCCATTGTTCACCTCTGTAGAAGCAGTGGGTTTCGGATCAGCAGCAGGTTCTGAATTTTTTCCAGTGAGTTCATTCACTTTGTCCTGGAAGTCACCCCCCAGTCCATCGGAGTCATCGTCACTCTCATCATCCCCCTCTTCCCCCTCCATGTCCACATCATCAATAGGTGTTGGTGCATTCTCCTCCACCTCAAACGACAGTCTATAGAATCCATCTTTAATATACATCTGGAAACGCCTAGGAATTTTGCGGTGGTTTATACAACCAATACGGATACGAAGAATTCCATTCTTTCTAGTAAACGGCATATCTATCTCCTTAGTCATGCCAAACATGTCCCCAACAGACCACAAAGCAATGTAATCACCAATATGCGGGCTCGGAATTCCACCCACACGCAGCCACACTTCTGGAAGAGCCTCTGCAGGTTCAGGCTCCTTGTTCCAATTATCAACAGTAATCTCACAAGCACTATTAGGCACAATACACCTCCCAAAAACCTTTAGTCTCTCCAATTCAGTACTATTAGGGAATTCCACTTGGAATATGTTATGCCCCATACGGATAACATTCCAAATAAAGTTCTCTGTCGGAACCAACCTCTATAGCTGTCTAATGATCCCTGGGATAGTCAATTCACCTCCCGAAACAACAATCGACGCTAAACGATGGTTCTCCAATTTTGGCTTATAGGTTTCTGTACAAGGAAATTTGAAAAGAATTAGATCCTCATGACCATACCCATAGACTTGAATCTTTGGCTTTGGGGCTGTCAACAAATGACACCTCCTATCTCCGTGATCAGGACCCTCACATATCTGACAGATAGCCACCGTACATGACTAGATCGGTGCCCAGCTAGCGTCCAGTGATCTTGTGACGAATGAGGATATCCACCCGCTGGTGTCGCCTCGCATTTTCACCTACGATTAAAGAAAACAACGTGAGTTTTGCTGCAAAATATTGCAAGGTCCTCTGGTCTCTGATAGTAAAAACTGGACGAAAGCACGAACGACAGTAAGCTAGTCACGGTGGGCAGTAACTTAGTTTTTTTTTTGATAAAGGGCAGTAACTTAGTAGTTGCATAGATGTCACATAGGATAAAAAACTGATGTGGCAAATATTTAATAAGGAAAGAGAGCGTTGTGATAATATAGTTAGTTACCGTAACATTACATATTCCAAAACAGTGTGAGTTTATAAACTAATTAATAGAGCTTTGCATAACACCACATGTTAGTTACTACCCACAATGGAGGTGATAACATACCTTAGGATGACATGCATGTTACTCCCCATTGTGAGGCCTATGCCAATGCAAGTTTCTTAGTGTTGTATTCTAGGCAAATTGTTTATAGCATCTCCTATGGTTTGTTGGTTAATTTGTTGGTAAAATTAGCCATGTCATCAACCAACGAGTTATCATACAACCTCTCCAATGGATTGTATCTAAGTTGTCCAATAGAATGTGAAGAAATAAATGTGATTGCTCTTTATTTTACCCTATGCCAAGGCAAGTTTCTTAGTGTTGTATTCTAGGAAAATTGTTTATAGCATCTCCTATGGTTTGTTGGTTAATTTGTTGGTAAAATTAGCCATGTCATCAACCAACGAGTTATCATACAACCTCTCCAATGGATTGTATCTAAGTTGTCCAATAGAATGTGAAGAAATAAATGTGATTGCTCTTTATTTTACCTTGGAGCTTGTGCATGGGGTGTTTGTTAAGTTACATACAACGTTCCTCTCTCTCCTTATTTATTGCATGCCACATCATCAAAAAATTTAGTTGGCAAATTTTACCAACGACTATCTTACAACTATTGGAGATGCCCTTACGTGGCATAGAAATTAATGAAGAGAGAGATGGAGGTTGTATCTTAGAGCAAACACAATAGTATTGCCGGGTGTTGGCTATAAGAGCTTTATTGATGGATGGCCCACCTGTCACTCCCATGTAGTGCCTAGGAGCACGCGCTGCAGCTGGCTCTTGCATGAGAGCCCGCTTCCATTCTCTCTCCTATTCTCTCACCTCCAACTAAGAAAAAATATATTTGTTAAATGATTACAGCCTGCTGACTGTACCTTATTGTACTTACTCTTAGCTAACATATAATATTTGCCCGTAGCCATAGGCAAAAATAGCTCTTAGCCCAATCATATGCATGCATGTAACCAAAATGATTAATTTAGATACTACACATAAAAACAATGCATGGACATGGTTGTCTCTTAAATCTTTATTTAGATAACGTGCTTGGAAATAGTGCATTGGCACAAGCCTTAAGCCTTCGGTAATGGGGTTATCTTAGCGCGGTATCATAGGTAATTTGTTTACGTGACACCATATTTAATGAAAAAAAAGATTGTAGTTGTACCTTACACTAGTCATAGTGGTAAGTGTCATAGACAAGTATCATACATATGATACTAGGTTATGATACTACATCTATTGTGCAAAGTATCATTAATTAGTATCATAGTCTCATACTATTTAATGTTTTGTAGGATCTCAAGGTAAATATGCGTACAAGATTTGTTTGCAATTAAACTTTCTAGTTATACATGCTATTATATGGTATCTACCTATGTTACTCTAATCTTCTCTCTCTTCACTAATTAGATGCCACATCAACATTTTTGTGGGGCCGGGATGCATGATACTAGCTAAGATACCACCACTATGGCTAGTTTTATACTATAAGAAACAACTCTTGTCATTTTGAATTATTCAATATTTTTTACCGTCTTGAAAAAAGAACAAGAAGATTTTTTTTTCTTTAGTGCAGATTATACACTAATCTCTATGTGATCCTTCCTTAAGATACGGGAGCACAAGTGGTCTGGAAAAAAAGAATAGCGCGCTATACCGCCGCTAACTAGCATGCTAGTGTGCTAAGAATTGTCTTGCTAAATCAATCAATGCACGGCATCTCGTTAATAACACGCTATACCGCGATATAGCATTGCTAATAGCGTATTTTAAGGCCAACGCTATTTTTTCCTTGGTTACGATAGCATATACCCAATTGGAGCGTCCAACCGAGGAGGTTCCTACCCAACATGGATGACAGTTTTGGATGGGTCCTCTTACAGTGTGCTCCTATTGTTGTCAAACTATGTAGTTTTATTTATGTGATTTTGTTGGGTGCTTGTTAGGGTTGTATGCATCTTGTTATGTAGGACCGATGAACCCTGTGTATGTGTTTGTATCATCTTGTTACAAAAATTTTTTTGAAACGGAAAACCTGATGTAAAAAAATTACTGAAGGAAGCTTCTCTCCCGTATAAACCATTAAACCCCGTCAAGCAGCATCAAGAGTCAAGCATGTTGTACATGTTAATTAACGTTTGAAGACACACGGCAGGCATCGGCCCGCAGCCTTACAGTACTGTATGTAGCACGAGGAGAACCTCCATGGCTGGACATAATCTGATAGGTATCAAGAGACTTGACCACATACTATGCACAGTCATCACCTTCCATCGTTATTAATTAAATCATATCAAGGCCAGATATGCTTACAGTTTTATTTGAGTACTAAAAATATACAAGCACACGTACGAGGCGATGTTACTCTCGGTTCAGTATAAGGCAGTAACTTGTAGTGCTAGGAGGCATGCCTCATGGCCGAGTTATACATATCCGTCCTTTATCCGGCAGAGGGGTCTGCAGGTATTAGGGATGACCAGGCGGTGGTCCGGTGTAGGATCCACCAGGAGTGCACGCTCCCTTGATACACACAGGATGGTTAGGGTCCTGACTACCACCTGTAAGGAAGTACACAAGCATCCATGGATATTCTGTTATCAGTAACTGCTCATAGCGCTAGAATTTGAAGGAGGAAGTGACGTCGACGAAGAGGATGAAACAAACAGTTCGGAAACACTAACCACTGATCCCGCGGGCTCCGTGGCAGACTGAGCCGCTCATGATTACGGCGGAGAAGATGAACAGCACCATCTGGAGGAGTACCAGGAAACGCGCAGCTCTGGCGAAGGACCCCATCCGAGCTTAGTCTGGCTGGATTAAGGGTTTACTTACCTCTGAACTGTGATCAGTTTGAGCTGCGCATATCCTGCGGCTTGCCGGATGGCCGTATTTATAGACATCGATTTTGATGGAAAAATCGTATTGGCCCCTCAGTTTCCATGTACTTTCCCCAAGGATTAAGTTACGAGCAGCCGTCTATAGGGGATCAAGCATGAAATTTATCTGTGGTGCACAAGGTATTCTTTGGCAGCAGCTAGTGCGTGGGCAGACGTGATGACTCATTTTTCCCCGGTTAGTCAAGGATGTCGACATCTTTGCCATGCAATAGACAGCCGCAATAGAAACGTATCAGCTAGTCGACGACCAAATAAAGCCACGACGACGACATGAGACTAGTCACAATCGGGAATATCATCAGTGGCGGAGGACGGAATAAAAATAAGGTCGGGCGAACTCTAAAGGGAAGAAAAAATGATGTGACAAAACTAAAATTCTCTAGACACATCGATAAATGAGGTCCCGAGTGCTTGATTTACAGTTTGATGTCACGAGCAAACTGGTACAAAAAATCTCAAAATTTGTAATTCAGGACATTAAAAACATGAGTGGTTTGTCCATTTTAGCCAGCTCACAAATCACAAAATAAAAAAATTCAACCTATTCATTGCAAATGAAAGAAATTATAGCCCCCTCGTTGCAGCTACAGGTATTTTTTTCATTCATATTCATATCTGTAACGAAATTGATGCAGGGAAGAAGATCTAGCCAGCCAGCCGCTCGGCCGGGAAAAATCCTAGCTTGCCACGAGGCCTGAGACGAGCAAAGGGAGGAGGCGGCGCAGCGCCGGCTGGAAAACAAAACAGATCTATAAGGAGCCGGCCGCACTCGCCAGGAACAGTCGAGCAAAGCTTCGAAGCGATGCCCTCCATAGTCTTTTTTTTTAGCGAAAAACCTAAGCTTTATTAAGATAATGAAATGTTTACAGGTACTCCCATCTCCGTGGGCGCAGAGAACCACAAGTGTCTTCCATCAGGAAGTGAAACTGAAGCCTTAGCTAGCCTATGAACCTCAACAATTGCTTCTCGACGTTCATGAACGAACCTTAACTCTTGAAAACTGCTTTTCCGGTTGTTGATCTCCTTGATAATCATACAGTTTGGTCCTCTGTCCCTTGCTTCGTTGATTCCATTTACCACATTGAGACAATCAGATGATATTTGCACCCTATGCTTCTGTAGGCCCTCTGCCAATGCCAACGCCTCTGCACACGCTAACGATTCCAACACTTCTGGATCAGTTATTCCATTAAAGACTATCGCCGATGCTCCAACGAACAAACCTTCACTATCTCGACAAACTGCAGCCACAGCGCCTTTCTGCAGATGTCTTGCCACTGCCGCATCCACCTGTATTTTAACGATGCCCCGAGGCGGCGGGATCCACCTGTATTTTAACGATGCCCTCCATAGTCCATACGCTCTAAATGACCGAGCGAGGCCATTCAGCTTCCGTGTGTGTGGCCCATCAAGGCCCAATTCAGCTTGAGCACTTCTAGCTGGCCCGATTGGCCTGTTTTTCGTTTATTCTTTTAGCAGCACGTACAGAAATTACAGAAACTTGAAGATACATAGAGAAATGCCTATATATATGAAGTTTTTTTTGCCAAAAATCAAGGTAGGGAGGCCCGATTGGCCTGTTTTTCGTTTATTCTTTTAGCAGCACGTACAGAAATTACAGAAACTTGAAGATACATAGAGAAATGCCTATATATATGAAGTTTTATTTGCCAAAAATCAAGGTAGGGCGGCCGCCCTACCTTGCCCTAAGGGGTCCTCCGCCCCTGAATACCATCAACTAGTATCATGTGTAGATACTAGTCTACTCCCTCCGTTCACAAATAATTGTATCTCTAGTATTGATCTTGGTCAAACTTTTAAAATTTTGACCAACTTTATAGAAAATAATATCAATATATAAGATATAAAATCTATATATTATGAACCTATATTTCAAACCGGATCTAATGATAACAATTTAGTGCCATAAATATTGTTACATTTTCCTCCAAAGTTGGTCAAACTTTAAAATATTTGACTTTCAAAGAAGGAAAACATACACCTATTTGCGGACGGAGTGAGTATGTTACTATTCTCACAATGGGTAGTAACATATTTGTAGTATCATATAATACTGCATTTATTTCGTTGTAGACTCATCTTGTATTGGGTTGCGTTATGTTACGATATCTACCTATGATACCATCAACATCTCTCTCATCATTAATTGTACATTCATCTCAGCTTTTTGCCAACATGACATCTATGATACCCCCACTGTGAGCAGTCTGATAAACCTACTAGAAGTCCAGTGATCTTGTGACGAACGAGGATATCCACTCGTTGTTGTCGCCTCGCATTTTTCACCTACGATTAAAGGAAACAAGGAGAGTTTTACTGCAAAATATTGCATGGTCCTCTCTCTCTGATAGTCGAAAACTGGATGAAAGCACGAACGCCAGTCCCGTTAGAGTTGAACATGGACAACATTTCAAATGGCCCATTAATGGGTGTAATTCTCCTTTTACAATTCGTTTGCTTTTTATATAGTATTTTTTTATAATATATTCATTTCACTATTTTGCATAATCATTTTCGTAAAAAGGGAGAAATAATCGTGTGCTAAAAGAAATGTACATTACTAGAATTATCATTACTAGAAAAACTCTTCATGTATTTAAAAATTAAATATTTTATGTGAATAAAAAATATCAGAAATAATAGCAATGTACTCCAAACAAATGTTCATGTAAACAAATTATACAAATACATTTTTTTCACTTTCATCATAATACCAAAAGAAATGTTCATGCATTAATTTCGATGTTTTTTTTAAATGTCAATGTTTTCAAAATGAGATTTGTGTAACTAAAAACACCATGCATTTATCCAACAAACCAATAATTGTAAAAATTGGAACAAATTTTGGAACAAATGGAAGTAAATATAAATAAAATGAATCGGAATAAAAATAGAAGATATGGAAAAATACAGCGAAAAGAAAATGAAGAAAAGATCCTACTATACATGGCCAAAGTTTGGGCCAGGCTGGGCCTAAAATTTTTTGGCTTGCAAATCTTAGCCCCGAGCCCGGCTCGACCCGACAGTGAGGCGCAGAAATCGGGCCCAAGCCCGAGAAAGCCTGACTTGGCCTGATCGCCCGGCCCGATTACGACCAAATTTGTGTTTTCTTCAAGCCCGAGCCCGGCCCGACCCGACTGTCGGGCTCAAAATTCAGGCCCGAACCTGACCTGATGGTGCCGTCGGGCTCATCGCGGTCAGGGATTTTCGGGTCGGGCTGCCCATGGTCAGGTATAGCCGCTACACTCCACCAAAGGCATGCAGGCCTCCAGAAACTAGTGTGCCTCTTGTTTCAGAATGGTCCTCTGAAATGCTGCTCGGCTTAATGGAGAGGAACCAATGCACCAATTTGGCCTGTGGCCTAATGATGCGTGTCAAACATATCTATAATTTCTGATGTTCCATGTTGTTTTCATGTCATATGCTACATGTTTCCTATACACTTTATGTCGTTTTTATGGATTTTCTGGCACTAACCTATTGACAAGATGCCACAGAGCCAGTTCCTATTTTCTGCTGTTTTTTTGTTTCAGAAAAGTTGTTCTAGAAATATTCTCGGAATTGGACGAAACAAAAACCCAGTACCTTAGAAATCTGTCACGTACACATAGTCCGGAGGGGACCCAGAGGGGGGCCTGGAGGGTCCACACCATAGGAGGCGCGGACCCCCTGGCCGGGCCACCAGGTGGTGTGGCCCCCTGGCCACCCACGGACGTTGCCCTTTTGCCTATTTGTACTTCTTCATCGGAGAAACCTAAATCCCCGAGCCTTTTTCCACCAAAAGTTCCATAGCCGCCGTCATCGTCAACCCTAGTTCGGGAGGGTTTTGAAGCTCTCCTCGGCACGCTGCCGGGAGGGGAAATCATCACAGGAGGGCTCTTCATCACCATGCCTGCCTCCGGAGTGATGCGTGAGTAGTTCATCCTTGGACTACGGGTCCATAGCAGTAGCTACATGGTTGTCTTCTCCTCTTTATGCATCATGTTTAGATCTTGTGAGATTCCTAACATGATCAAGATCATCTTATTGTAATGCTACATACATGTTGTGTTTGCTGGGATCCAATGAATATTGAATGACATGTCCAGTGATAATCAATATATCACATTCTTTCATGTTTATGTTATTTATGATCTTGCATTCTCTTCGTTACTAGTAGATGCCATGGCCAAGTTGATGCTTGTAACTCCAAGAGGTAGTATTTATGCTCGATAGTGGGTTCATGCATCCCTTTCACTCACGCTCGAGTGATGGAAACGTAACGGGTGGGGATGCGCTGTTTCCATTAGGGAGAAAACAACGATGTTTACATTACACACTTTACTTAAGGAAATAATCGGTTGCTTGCAACTTAATACCCGAGGTTTGATTGGATTACGCTCCGAGGTTGGATTATTAGTCATAGATGAATTGGATAACGGTCTATGAACCTTGTTGTAATGCCCGCATGAATCACATAGTAATCGTCATGTCATGCATATGCACTACGGTGCAGCCTTTATATCTGTCAATTGCCCAGCTGTAATTTCTTTACCCAGCATGTTATCTATCTTTTATGGAGAGGCACCCCTAGTGAACTATGACCCTCGGTCCATTCCCTTACACTGATAATACAACCATTGCAACCAATGTTTTCCTACAGCAATTACTATTTTCCTCTCATTCACTGCCATCACTGTTCTCTTTTATTTACTGCAAACAAGTACTATTTTCCGCATTATATGTTTAATTCTTTGTCTTCAGCAAAACATGTGAGATTGACAATGTCACTGCTTCGTTGGGGCAAACTAATTTGATTGTGCTGTGTAGATTCCATGTTGCTGCAGAACCCGTAGTGCGCCCTGTCAACATCACCTGACAATAACCTTCAGAAGTGATTTTTTTCTCCTACTGGTCGATTCAACCTTGGCTTCTTTTTGAGGGAAGACTTGCCGCTGCACTTTTGATACCTTACACTTGGGGTCTCCCAATGAGCGTGTGTTTACCTGCCATCGAGAAAGTTTTCTAGCGTTGTTGTCGGGGAGGAAGAGGATTTCTCCAAGGGGAGTCTCTCACCTCCAAATATCTTTACTTTGTTTTTGTGTTGCTTAGTTTATTTTATTTTGTCTTGTTTGCTTCTCTATATCAAAAACACAAAACAATAGTTCCTATTTAAGTTGCCTTTATGTTTGTTCATGTCCCTTTTACCATGTAACATGAGGAAATGATTATCACTTTCAAACAAGGGAGCGATGAGAGTTTTAAAGAAACCTGGTCTAGAGTTTTTTATTCTTATTGTAAAACTGAACCTAAAATGACTCTAAGCCTGTTTCTTCATAGCTTTTACTTTGGTCTTGTTCTTTGCTATAGGTATGCTTTGGATACCGTAGTAGGAGAAGATTTCCTTCATTATGATGGGGATCAAGCTTTTAATGCCATAAGAAATATGATTGCCACCTAGAGCTCACCTAGTAAAACTGATATAGCCCTTGCAAGCATTTATGCTAGATTAAACACTCTTGAGACACATGTATCTTGCTTAAAAGAAGGTTATAATCAGATTCATGAACATTTTGATTATGTCCAAATAAACTTTGAAGCCTCAAATATGATCCCTACAGTAAAAGTAGCTATAAATTGTAAAAAATTTCATGCTCGTGGTGATATTATGTCTGAATTCTGTCTTATGTATAAAGAGATTTATGAATCTTTGAATCTTTGGGGACTTTTCGAGGGAGGAGAAGAAATACCTCTCACTAATAACACCATTATATTCCCCATTAAGGTAGCTGAGGGGGTGTTTGATGCACTTTGTTGGGAACCCCAAGAGGAGGGTGTGATGGGCACAGCGGTAGGAGTTTTTCCCTTAGTTAAGAACCAGGGTTATCAATCCAGTAGGAGAAAGAGAATCTTCGAAAGGTTGATGCCACTGACGGTGGTGCTGGCGCTTCACCGGTGTCGGCAACAACGTGGAACCTGCACACAACACAATCAAAATACTTTGCGCCAACGGTACAATGAGGTTCTCAATCTCACCGGTCTTGCTGAAAACAAAGATTAGACGTATAGTGTGGAAAAATAGTGTATGCTTGCAGAAAGTACAGAGAGCAGGAAATTGTTGTGGTTTGTTTAACAGTCTGGAAAAATGGATCGTGGTTCGTAGTTTCACTAGTGGTGTCTCCCCATAAAAGATAGCATGCTGGGCAATTGACAACTAAAGGTTGCACCGTAGTGCACAATATGACATGAAGATTACTATGCTATTTAGTGCGGGCATTACAACAAGATCACAACTAACACATGCAAATAAAGACTATAATCAACTTGGCATAGGGTCAATATTCATCGAATCCCAGCAAACACAGCACAAAGAATTACATAAGATCAATCTCGATTATGATAGGCGTCTCACGAGATCTAAACATGGAGGCATATGAGGACAAGACAACCATCTAGCTACAGCTACGAACCCGTAGTCCAGGGATGAACTACTCAGCATCACTCCGGAGGCAGGCATGGTGATGTAGAGGCCTTCGGTGATGATCTCCTCTCTGGAAGGGTGCCGGAAATAGCTTCAGAACCACCCTGATCTGGGGTTGACGGTGACAGCGTCTGCGGAACTTTTTCGGGGATTTTGATCAGGTGTATAGGGTTTTCCATCTGGGGGCTTAAATAGGCGAAAGGGCGAAGGCGGTGGCGCTCTAGGGGGCCCACACCCCTAGTTGGCGCGGCCAGGGGGCGCGCCACCCTATGGTGTGACCCCCCTGCTGCCCCTCTTCAGTTCCTCTTCGGTCTTCTGTATGCTTCCGGGGAAAATAGGACTTCCGGGCTTCGAATTTTCCAATTCCGAGCATATTTCCAGAATAACTTTATGAAACAAAAAAAACATCAGAAAACAGGGAATTGGCTCTGTGGCATCTTGTTAATAGGTTAGTCGGAAAAACGTATAAAATGCTCTAAATAAGAGGGAAAACATGTAGCAATTGGCAAAATATGATCATGGAGCATCAGAAATTAGGGATACATTTATGACGTATCAAGCATCCCCAAGCTTAGTTCCTACTCGTCCTCGAGTAGGTAAACGATAAAACAATAATTTCTGAGGTGACATACTACTAACACAAGCTTGATCAATCTAATGTAAAAGGATATGCACGCTGAGATCATAAGACTTTAAACACAGGCATGATAAATAAAACTTTAATAATAAAGCATAGCAATTACTTTGCATCACGAAAAGTAACTCAAATAAAGGATCATGAATAATAACGCAAATAAAGTTAAACGTTTGTTTCAGGTATAGAGAAAGCATGGCAAAGTGATATTTCGATAGTCCTTAAGAGTGGGGCAAAACATAAATGCCATGACACCTTCAAAGTTCAAGAGGAAGACTAGAAAAAATAATTTAAGAACAAATAATATCACATCATGAAGTAATTATTGATGCTTATGGGACAAATGCACATAGAACTCAGAATGGAAAAAATGCTCTCTCAAGCGTGCATAAAGTTAGAAGATGGAGACTCAACATAAAAGTAAAAGAAAGACCATTCGCAGACGGAAGCAGAGATCACTCATGTGCTAGAGCTTTTATTTTACTAAACAGAGGTATTAAAACTTTGATACTCCTCCCATCCATGTTTCACAAACCATGTCTAACCGAATCCTCGGGTGCCTGTCAACAATCACATATCGTGGAGGAGTGTCTATTTTTGTGGAAGATGTATGGTAATGTCAACGAATGGTAAACAGAAAATACAATACTTCACAATCAACTGGATTCACAAGAGCGGCTCCCATGGTTAAGGACGCAACTGGTATAGAAGGTCATCCATCTTTCTCTTTTTTTTTACACAATTATCCTTTGACTGATAAATCAGGACGGGAAATAGTGAAGAGAATTTGTATGCACTAATTTGGGGCTAGGCACCCCGCTGCCAGCTCTTCTATCATTTGGATAAGCGGATGAAGCCACTAGTCCAGGGTGTGAAATCCAATCAACAAATGAGATAAATATTCTCTATATATTTACGTCCTCATAAGCAAAAACAGGAACATAAAGCAGGAGTAATTTTGAAGGTTTTAAAGGTAACACATGAGCAATTTACTTTGGAATGGCAGTTAAATACCACATTAAGGGAGTTTGGATGCACGAGTAGAGCTCAGTAGAGGTGGAGGCTAGCAAAGGACTGGGAGCGACAAATCAAGAGAGCATAAGAGCCATAATCATGCATAGCGACATAAGCATCATTAATTAAAACATAAGTAGTATCACAAGTTCAAAAACTAAGTTATCATGGAGGCTATTCGTGACTGGTTTGTAGTCATAAACATTGTGTGAGCATGCGCCAAGTCAACCAAATAAAACATTCGAAAGAGAATACCATATATTGATGCTTTACTATGACAAGGACAACTCATGAATCTTTCAATACATATTAAACACTCTTAGATATTTGAGGATAATCATGCTACTCAATAACCACAAGGCTTTAAAACTAAATTAACATTTAGCATGGCATAAAAAAGTCCTAGCCACAGTCTATACAAGCTTCTACTAGTACTGTTATAAATTCTACTTCAAGCAGCATTTTTTGTTTCTCCCAACAAGCACCATACAAAACATGCTTTAGCAAAAATACTCTTTATGATACAACAAGCAAACATGACAGTACTCAAATAATACTACTAAAACTAAAAGCTCTAATAAGATATACATGCAAAACAGAAGCTGAATAAATGCAGCAGTCAAACAGAGACTAAGAATACAACGTATTCTCAAGAAAAAGCGGAGCGTGTCACTCTCCAATAAAATAATGCTGGGATCCAACCAAGATTATTAAGAAAGTAAAAAAAAACTGAAATAAAAAGAAAAATCAAACTGAAAACAAAAATAAAAGACGCTCCAAGTAAAGCACATAAGATGCGACCGAATAAAAATATAGTTTTACTAGAAGTGACATGATAATTTGCTAATGAAGAAGGGGATGCCTTGGGCATCCCAAAGATTAGACGCTTGAGTCTTTTTGGAATTTTATTGGATGTACCACGGGGAATATCCAAGCTTAGGCTTTTCACTCTTCTTGATCACATCATATCATCCTCTTCTCTTGACCCTTGAAAACTTCCTTCACATCAAAATTCTCACAATCTTCATTAGCAACGTTAGTGCGCTTGAAATAATAAATCCAGATGGTTCAGTTTCAACACAAGTCTAACACTTAAAAACACATTAGCTACTGTCACAACTTCTTTTAAAACTCTTTTTCTCAAAAGAACACCAAACGAAAGAGATTAAGATGCAAATGTGATAAATGGCAGAAATCTGTCAAAAACAGAACAGCAGGTAAAAATCGAGTTTTTCAATAATATTATGTTGCTCAAATCAAAAAGTGGTCTTCTAGACAAAGCTGCGTATATAACTCAGGATTAAGCACAAAGAAGATCGGGTCAATTTGAATTTTTTGTGATTTTTAACGGAATTTACAATGAACAGCAGAAATTTGTTTCCTGCGCGGAAATCCGAAATATAGGCTCAACTTTCCACTAGCTTCTTTACTTGGCTCAACAAAAACTCAAAAGAAAAGATACAGGGGGGTTGCTAAGGAAATAGACAACACCCAGGTGCAAGCACACCAACTAAAACAAAGGAAAACTGAAAGAAAATAGAGAAATAAAACAGGTTGTCTCCTGGTAGCGCTTTTCTTTAAAGCCTTTCAGCTAGGCATAGAAAAATCAACTCAAGTGTTTTCAAGTGAAGAAGCATCAACATCATATTTTTATGTAATAATAGATTCAAAGGGTAGCTTCATATTCTTTCTAGGAAAGTGTTCCAAACCTTTCTTGAGGGAAAGTTGATATTTAATACTCCCCTCTTTCATATCAATAACAGCACCAACAGTTCTAAGAAACGGTCTTCCCAAAACAATAGGACAAGAAGCATTGCATTCAATGTTCATAAAAACAAAATTAACAGGGGCAAGGTTATTATTAACCATAATAAGAACATCATCAATTATACCAAGAGGTTTCTTCTTAGCATTATCAGCAAGATGAACATCCAAATAACAGTGTTCCAACGGTGGCAAATCAAGCATATTATAAAGATTTTGAGGCATAACAGAGATACTAGCACCAAGATCACACAAAGAATTACAATCAAAATCATTTAATTTTATATTAACGATAGGCTCCCAACCATCATCTAATTTTCTAGGGATAGGTGTCTCAAGTTTTAACTTTTCTTCCCTAACTTTCATGAGAGGATTGGTAATATGTTTAGTAAAGTCCATATTCATGGAAATAGCATTGGGACTTCTAGCAAGCTTTTTTAGAAACATAATAACTTCAGAGATATTGCAATCATCAAAATCAATATCATTATCATCAAAAGTAATGGAACCATTATCTCCCACATTTCTAAAAATTTCAGCACTTTTATCAGAAGTAGTTTCAGCAGTTTTAGGCAATTTAGCACGTTTCACCAAAGGAGTAGGTACTTTATTAACACCAAATACTTTACCATTGATAGTAGGAGGTTTATTAGCACTTGGAACTTCAGTTTTACTAGTGGTTGTGATAGTACGAACTCTAGCAATATTATTCTTTTTAGCTAGTTCTTCTCTTTCCCACCTAGCACGTAATTCAGCCATCAATCTAACATTATTGCCTATTTGAACTTGGATGGAATTCAAAGTTTTATTTTGTTTAACATCTTGTGGCAAAACCTTCACTTTTAGAAAATCAACATCAACACCAAGGCTAGCTACTTTAGAGGCAAGAACATCTATTTTACCAAGCTTTTCCTCAACAGATTTATTAAAAGCAGTTTGTTTACTGATAAATTCTTTAAGCATGTTTTCAAGATAAGAGGTAGAGATTTTATTATTATTGTAGGAGTTTCCATAAGAATTACCATAACCATTATTATGAGGGTAGGGCTTATAATTATTTCCACCAAAATTATTTCTATAAGCATTGTTGTTAAAATTATTATTTCTAATAAAGTTTACATCAACATGCTTTTATTGAGCAACCAAAGAGGCTAAAGGAACATTATTAAGATCAACTTGAGATTTACCATTAACAAGCATAGACATAATAGCATCAAGACTTTCACTTAAAGAGGACGTTTCCTCAACAGAATTTACCTTCTTACCTTGTGGAGCTCTCTCAATGTGCCACTCTGAATAATTTATCATCATATCATCAAGAAGCTTTGTTGCATTGCCCAAAGTGATGGACATGAAGGTACCTCCAGCAGCTGAATCCAATAGGTTCCTTGAGGAGAAATTCAGTCCTGCATAAAAGATTTGTATAATCATCCAAGTAGTCAGTCCATGAGTGGGACAATTCTTAACCATAATTTCCATTCTTTCCCAAGATTTAGCAACATGTTCATTATCGAATTGCTTAAAATTCATTATGTCACTTCTCAGCGATATAATCTTAGCAGGAGGATAATATTTTCCAATGAAAGCATCTTTACACTTAGTCCATGAATCAATACTCACTACTAGGGAAAAGCTTACCCGTGACGCACCATTTTTCTTATCCGTGACGCACCAGGGCTCGTCACGGCTATCACGCCGCGCCTATGGGTTTAGCCGTGACGCACCTAGCAGGTGCGCCGCGCCTATTTATACCCGTGACGCACGGGCACGGTGCGCCGCGGCTATTGCGTGGCGCGTCACGCCTAACTCCGAAGGTGCGCCACGGCTAGTAATTTAGGTGCGTCACGGCTATTCTATGCTGTATTTTTTTAAAAAGGCAGTACCGTATTTATACAGGTATATACAGCTCAAATACAGAAGAATGTCAGTACACAAAATACAGAAGAATATCAATAGCTCAAACACAGGTATGCAATTGATAGAATAAATTTTCATAGCAGAAATATTACATAGTCTAGAAAACAAACATATATACTACTAATAAATCCAGGAGTTAGTCTCGAAAACAACCATATTACATATTTTCGATCATCACCACATAATCTATCTAGCGGGCGCGGATGTAGTCGATGACCATCATCATGTCCAAGTTGGCAATGTCACTATCCCTCATGGTGATCAGAATAGCTCGGCCAACCTCCATACCACCTCTTGCGGAATGGAACTGCCTCCATGCTTGAGAGTTGAGGATGACCCGACCATCAGCGTTATCCCTGGTGATCGGAACTACGGTGACAGGTCCTGATTCTCCACGGCGTACTCCAATGGTACCCATATGCTCCATGCCAGCACTGTCCGCTACCGCCAAAGGTATTTTCTACAACACACAATTCCAAGAAAGAATAAAAGCACAATGTCAAATACCGGATAAGAAAGTGTTAAGAACATAAGCAACTATACGAATAAGAAAGTGTTAAGAAACATACCATGACATGTCCATTGGAGATGTTAGTGTTGGTGATGCGATGCACGAAAGGGGACCCGATGTAGCTATCTATCTGGGCAAGTTTCTGAAGGACACGGTCCTTCTCAAACTCGCTAAGATTCGCTCTTTGAGCAACCACCACATGTTTCCATGGGTCCTCCTCGTCCATATCATCCTCAGTGTCCATATCCTCGGTGTTCTCAGTTTCCTCCTCACTCCCGCCATCCTCGCTCGCAATCCCGCCCATATACACAATTTTGATGCGAGGTTGCGGTCCTTCCATGGAGAAGTGAATGTAATCACCTCCGCTTAAATTGTACGTGGCGATGATAGCCTGCAATTGTGGCCCGCAGAAGTAGGTCTTCGTTCTTTCTTTTTTCACTCGAAGAATGTAGGTGGTCCCGTGAACATTGAAATCCACGTTACTGCCAACTAACTCGTTGAATTCTTCGTGAATATTGCATGGTAGAATCTAAAAAAGAAATATAAAGAATATTTTGTTAATAAACACAAGTCTCAAGCTAGATAGTAAAACGAAAGAACAAGTTAACATAAAAAGAATTGTTAATTACCAACGAATCAACGTCACCGTCGTGGAGTTGAAGCATAAAAGAAGCCCCAGTGAATCGTCCTTCGGCACATCGAGACCGACATACTTTGCAAGCCATGTTCTATTTAATTAAGAAAGTACACATAGAGGTTAGAGGAGCATAGCTATCACAAAACAAAGACAAATGACAGAACCTTCCATTAATAATACTAACTTAAAATAATATGCAGAGAAGAAAAACTAGGGTTCAGTCCCAGTAAAATCAAGGAGAAACTGGAGCTACTGCTCTGTCTTGGCTTGCTGAAAAGTTACTGAATTTTTGCTAAGTGTTAAGAAAACAGAGAGGTTAGCTGAATGTTGGGTTTGTTTTCAGGCCTTTAAAATTCTCTAAATTTTATTTTCCAAGCATGGTTTTGTTAAGCAACTTTAGTACTTTTCAAAACAGTAAGAGAATTTAAAAATGAACTTCAACTCCTTGGTGAAAATATCCAAGATCAAACCTTGTCATATAAAAATGAACTACAACCACTAGTTTCATCTACTAAATATAATAGTTCATTGATAAATTCATAATAGTAGGGCTCCTTGTCATATAAAGAGGAAGATACAATCAATTAGTAATTCTTGTAAGCCTGTTGATTGGATCTTCAACTCTATGGCTGAAAAATACAAATGCAACCAAGAAAATTTGGAAACAACTTGCCATACAGAATGAACTCAATCCTGTCCTAGTTGATATGCAAACATACTATCAAAAAGAGTCATCTATAGTAATCGGAGCACAGATTTACAGCAAAGAATACATCAGGGAATCGATCATCCTCTGGTCCTCTGTATCATCCGTAGAAACAGCGTCCCAAAGATAGATGACAAGGGTTCCCATGTAGAGCGAGGCGGCTACTGCAGCACGACATGGGAATCTGGGTCCAGTACCTCTCACTTAGCTGGAATCTGCAGGTCTTTTACAAATAGTACTGTAGCAAAAGCACATACTCTAGGACAAGGTTCAGAAACTTGTCCTGTCCATCAACTGGCAAGACACAACGCGCAGCTCCGAAAATTCAGAAAACAAAGAAGCGAGACAACTCTTTGAACCATCTTTCTCTCAAACAGAGAAGCAGGAAACTATTCATCATCTGAGCAGTACAGAGACAACCAAAATACCCTGCTGTTACTGCCAAAAAAAATAGAGAAAATTGCAACCACACAAGATTGTTTGAATATGATTCAGAAGTAGATGAACTTTGAGCGATCTACCTGAAAGCAAATCACAGAAAACCCATATGATGCCGTGCAATCACAAGCAGATACTACAAGACAAGATCCCAAAGTATGTACAGAACAAACACAACTACTGGCAGAATATGACCAGAACACTGAATCATCCTGAAAGTTGCATGACAGAAGGGGGCAGAACTGCAATTCACAACGAGGGGAATCACAGAGCAAAATGCAGATTCAGAAACCTGCAAGACACAATGTACCACACCGCTGGAACCATCTTTCTTTTCGACAGTGTTTCTCTTGGAGGTGTTAAGACAAGCCACGGGTACATCCATAGATACAGACGACGGAGACAGAACCTAAGGAAAACTACAGCAGAGATGATGCCGGTCCATCCAGGTGCATAAGGAAAACTACAGCAGAGACTGTGTGACCTCGGCTTGCGGAACGGGCGTTGGTTGGTGTTGGTGGCGCGGTGGGGCGGGGATCAGCCGGCGGATCATCACCGGGACAAAGGAGAAAGCAATTGACGGCTCGACGCGATGGACTTGAGGTTAACTAAGGTCAATACCGCCGGCGGCGATGGCACGCGCGCGAGGGAGAAGAGGGGGCTTACCCTTCAAGGCAGACGGCCGGTGTCGATGCAGAAGGGCGGCGCTCCTCGTCCTCCTCCCTCGCGGCTCCTCCTAGTCGATGCAGAAGGGCGGCGGCGCGTTGATGCAGAAGGGCGGCGCGCGGTGCGTAGTGTTGGTGTGTGTGGTGTGGAGAGATCGAAGGAAGGAGGGGAACGGCTGTAGGCCTGTACTCTCCGTAGCCGTGGCGCACCAGACCAATGTGCGTCACGCCTATCTAATCCGTGGCGCAGCGACGGCACGTGCGCCGCGCTTTATACCACATAGCCGTGACGCACCAAAGGTACAGTGCGTCGCGGGTATGCCTCGGAGGCTCGCCACCCCGGCCCCACACATAGGCGCGACGTGCCTTCCATTTGGTGCGCCGCGGCTATGCCTTTAAGCGCGACGCGCAGAAACGTGGTGCGCCGCGGGTAATAGGCGTGACGCGCCAAATGTGATGTGCGTCACGGGTATCATCACTCCTATAGCCATTTTCCTAGTAGTGACTATTTCTAGGCAAAGATAGCAACCATTCTTTAGCTCTTCCTCTCAAAGAGAAAGGAAATAATTTCAGTTTAATAATATCTCCATCCACATCTTTATATTTTTGCATCTCACATAGTTCAACAAAATTACTAAGGTGAGCAGCAACATCATCAATACTAATACCAGAAAATTGTTCTTTCATCACAAGATTTAATAAAGCAGGCTTAATCTCATAGAAAGTAGCAGTAGGAGCAGGTGGAGAAATAGGTGTGCAAATAAAATCATTGTTGTTTGTGCTAGTGAAGTCACACAACTTGGTATTCTCAGAGGAACTCATTTTAGCAGAATGAAAGCAAGCAAAGAAATAACAGCTATGAAGTAAACTAATTTTTTTGTGTTTTCAATATAGAGAAATAAACTATTTTTTTGTTTTTGATATAGAGAAATAAAAACAAGACAATAAAAACAAAATAAAGAGATTGAGAGTGAGAGTCTCCCCTTGCCAGAAGACTTCCTTCTCCCCAGCAACGGCGCCAGAAAAATCCTTGATGCACTTTGTTGGGAACCCCAAGAGGAGGGTGTGATGAGCACAGTCGTAGGAGTTTTTCCCTTAGTTAAGAACCAGGGTTATCAATCCAGTAGGAGAAAGAGAATCTTCGGAAGGTTGATGCCACTGGCGGTGGTGCTGGCGCTTCACCGATGTCAGCAACAACATGGAACCTGCACACAACACAATCAAAATACTTTGCCTCAACGGTACTGTGAGGTTGTCAATCTCACTGGTCTTGCTGAAAACAAAGATTAGACGTATATTGTGGAAAAATAGTGTATGCTTGCGGAAAGTAAAGAGAGCAGGAAATTGTTGTGGTTTGTTTAACGGTGTGGAAAAATGGACCGGGGTTCGTAGTTTCAGTAGTGGTGTCTCTCCATAAAATATAGCATGTTGGGTGAACAAATTACAACTGGACAATTGAAAAATAAAGGTTGCTCCGTAGTGCACAATATGACATGAAGATTACTATGTTATTTAGTGCGGGGATTACAACAAGATACATAGACCGACATCCATCTGCATCTATGACTAATAATCCACCCTCAGGTTATGATCCGAACCCCCTCAGGTATTAAGTTGCAAGCAACAGATTATTGCATTAAACAAAGTGTGTAATGTAAGCAATGATTATGCACGCGGGCACTCTCCCACTGTTTTCTCCCTAATGGCAACAACACAACCTCTCCATTCACGTTTCTGTCACTCGAGCAAGGCAACAAGGAGGCATGAACCCACTATCGAGCATAAATACTCCCTCTTGGAGTCACTAACAATTACTTGGCCAGAATAACCACTAGCAACAGAGAGCATGCAAGATCACAAATGACACATGCAAATAAAGACTATAATCAACTTGGAATAAGGTCAATATTCATCAGATCCCAGCAAACACAACACAAAGAATTACATAAGATCAATCTCGATCATGATAGGCAGCTCACGAGATCTAAACATGGAGGCATATGAGGAGAAGACAACCATCTAGCTATAGCTATGAACCCGTAGTCCAAGGATGAACTACTCACGCATCACTCCGGAGGCAGGCATGGTGATGAAGAGCCCTTCGGTGATGATCTCCTCTCCGGCAGGGTGACGGAAACAGCTTCAGAACCCCCTGATCTGGGGTTGACGGTGACGGCGGCTGCAGAACGTTTTCGGGGATTTTCATCAGGTGTCTAGGGTTTTCCATACGGGGGGCTTAAATAGTCGAAAGGGCGAAGGCGGTGGCGCTCCAGGGGGCCACACCCCTAGCTGGCGCGGCCAGGCGGAGCCGTGCCACCCTATGGTGTGGCCCCCTGCTTCCCCTCTTCGGTTCCTCTTTGGTCTTTGGGATGCTTCCGGGGAAAATAGGACTTCCGGGCTTCGAATTTTCCAATTCTGAGAATCTTTCCAGAACAACTTTTCTAAGACTAAAAAAAAAGCAGAAAAAAGGGAACTTGCTCTGTGGCATGTTGTTAATAGGTTAGTCTGGATAACGTATAGAAACGCTATAAATAAGGGAGAAAACATGTACCAATTGACAAAATATGATCATGGAGCATTAGAAATTAGGGATACGTTTATGACGTATCAGTGTTTACCAAACTTCTAGGGAGAACGGTGTCCACTGATTATCTTGTTATTGAATGTGTAAGGACGAGGCCAAATTACTATTGGAAGATCTCTGCTAAAGCTCTTGGTAGCAGCTATTGATGTGGGGAAAGGTACCATGACTTTCACCTCCAAACCGGGCTTCAATCATCAGTTCCCTAGAAGCAAGAATAAGTTAAGAAAGGTAAACGTAAGGCTCATGGTATTATTTTGGATGCTTCTTCACTTGAAAATAATTGATTCTAGTTTTCTGGGCCTAGCTAAAAGGCGTTAAAGAAAAACACTTCTTGAGAGATAACCCATGGTTTTATTTTTTCAATGTTTCTTCTATTTTCTTTGAGTCAAGGTGTTGTTTACTTCTGTAGAAACTCCTCTGTATCTTTATTTTCTCGCATTTGTTGTGCCAAGTAAAGTCTGTAGTGAAAAATTGAAGTTAGATTTGGATTTCTGCGCAGGAAACAGATTGCTGCTGTCCACTGTTAAATTCGTATAAATTCACACAAAGATCAAAATGACCTGCAAATTTTTGTGCTTAATCCCCAGCTATTTCTGAAACTTTTTCTAGCGTTGTGTTTTCAATTTGAGCAACGTAAGTGCCCCAAAAAATTCTTCTTTACAGATTGTTTTGGTTTTGACAGATTTTGCCTTTTTACTTGCATTCTCTCTTTTACTATGTTGAGCAAGGAAAAAAAAAATAGCGCGCTATTTCGGCGCTAATAGCACTCTATAGCATATCTAGAGAGTTCACGCTATATTTTAACAATTTTTCTCGCTATTGCTCTATTTGTTAAGTAGCTCGCTATAACACGCTAAAACGTCGTAAAGTTATAGCACGCTATTATTTTTCTAGGTTATCGGTCCAGGATCCCGAGTTTTTCACCTTAGTAAGAAAAATAAGTTGTTTTCTGTGATGAACAACAATCGTGAAGATGGAATCACTAATGTTTATGACTTGGAATAAGTGATGTATTGTGTTATTGCACCGTGGGATGTTGATGTTAGACTCTATCCAATTGGAGAACAATTTTTCATGCGGTTACGCATATATTGTTCTGAAATTTCTAGAATGTATCATTTTTCTTGTTAAAATCCTTATTTTTCAGATATATTTGATAGTTTTTCTCAAAATTCTATTTAAATATAGCATGCTATTAGCATGCTATAGCGTCTATAGCATCTGGAGAAGGCTGCCGCTATTTCTCGTAGCATGCTATTTTTTCTTTGATGCTGAGTGGATTTCTTTGCTCCACAAAACATAAGTGACTGTAGCTAATGTTTAAAAATTATTAATAATGGTTATGTCCAAGGAGAACATGTGATTTTTTGGTTGTGCACTAACCCTCTAATGAGAATTACTTTGAGTTTGGTGTGAAGTAAGTTTTCAAGGGTCAAGAGAAGAGGGTGATATAATGTGATCAAGAAGATTGAAAAGCCAATGCTTGGGGATGCCCGCGTGGTTCATCCCAGAAAATTCTAAGAAGACTCAAGCCTCTAAGCTTGGGGATACCCAAGGCATCCCCTTCTTCATCAACAACTTATCAGGTCATTTCTAGAGAAACTATATTTTTATTCGGTCACATCATATGCACTTTATTTGTTTTTTGTTTTGTGTTCTTTTGTTTTCCTTGCTACAATAAGTATAGTTGGAACCCAGCACTCTTTTGTGGGATAGAGACATGCTCCGCTTATTCATATGAATACTCGTTTGCTTCCATGCTCGTATTCTTAGTTTTTCTTCTAGCTGCTGCAAATCCTTTTAGCTCATGTTTTTAATGCAAGTATTATTCAGAGCTGTTATTTCTAGTAGGGTAGTAGTAGTACTCTATTGTTTCATTGCTATATCTCTTGGAGATTTTTTGTTTAGTATAAAATGATTGGTGTTGCAAAGCAGTAGTACATTTTCCGTGCTTATAACGGTGCAAAAAGAAGCTCGTATAGACTGTAGCTAGACTTTATCATGTCATGTTAGATGTTACTTAAATTCTATGCTTAGTAGTTATTATTGTAGCACGATTTGTCTCAAATAGCTGAAAGTTTTTAATGTGTCATTGAAATCATGAGTTGTCTTGATCACATTGAAA
The DNA here is from genome assembly GCA_028641055.1 of Alopecurus myosuroides. Classification (NCBI taxonomy): domain Eukaryota; kingdom Viridiplantae; phylum Streptophyta; class Magnoliopsida; order Poales; family Poaceae; genus Alopecurus; species Alopecurus myosuroides. Next base: position 21,154,841 of record CM054062.1, read on the forward strand.
CATAAATTTGTGGTGTTCTCTTTCGAATGCTTTATTTGGTTGACTTGGCTCATGCTTACAACATGTTTATGACTAAAAACCAGTCACTTATAGCCTCTATGATAATTTAGTTTTTGACTTGTAATATCATTTATGCTTTGGTTAATAATATTTCTGTTGCTATGCATGATTATGGCCATTATTGATCTCTTAATTTGTCGCTCCCGGTCTTTTGCTAGCCTCCACCTGTACTAAGTATGAGCTCTACTCGTGCATCCAACTTCCAAAAACCAAAGTATGCCAAATGTGTCCACCATACCTACCTACATGTGGTATTTAACCGCCACTACAAGTAAATTTCTCATGTGCTACCTTTAAACCTTTCAAAATTATTCATGTTTTGTGCCCCTATTTTAGCTCACGAGGACGTAAATTGAGAATCTTTATATCACTTGTTGATTGGAGTTTACACACCTAGACTAGTGACACATCTGTTTATCCAAATTGATAAAAGAGCTGGCAGCGGGGTGCCCAGCCCCAAAATTGGTTACTATTAAATTCTCTTCACTCTTTTTTCCCCTGATTTATCAGTCAAAACATAATTGTCTAAACAAAAGAGAAGAGGGATGATCTTATATACCAGTTGGGTCCTTCAATGGGAGCCGCTCTTGTGAAATCTAGTTGGCTTGTGACGTACTGTATTTCTCTTTACCTTTCGTTGACATAAGCATCACAAGCCAACTAGACTACACAAGAGCGGCTCCCATTTAAGGACGCATCTGGTATAGAAGGTCATCCCTCTTTCTCTTTTTTATAGAATTATGCTTTGAATGATGAATCGGGGGAAAAATAGTGGAGAGAATTTAATAGTAACCAATTTTGGGGCTGGGCACCCCACTTCCAGCTCTTCTATCATTTGGATAAGCGGATGAAGCCACTAGTCCAGGTGTGTAAAGTCCAATCAACAAGTGAGATAAAGATTCTCTATTTATGTTCTCATGAGCTAAAACAGGGGCACAAAACAGGAATAATTTTGAAAGTTTTAAAGGTAGCCATGAAAGAAGAGAGTACTAACATAACTCTACTAGAACTAACAGCTCTGAATAAGAGATGCATGAAAACCATGAGCTAAAAGAATTTGCATCGGCTAGAAGAAAAACAAAAAATATGAGCACGTAAGAAAACGAGTATTCATATGAAAAAGGGAGCGTGTCTCTCTCCCACAGAAAGAATGTTGGGTCCCAAACATATTTATTGCAGCAAGGAAAACAAAAGAAAAGAAAATAAAAACAAACAGACGCTCCAAGTAAAATGCATATGATGTGACCGAATAAAAATATACTTTCACTAGAAGTGACCTGATAAATTGTTGATGAAGAAGGGGATGCCTTGGGCATCCCCAATCTTAGATGCTTGAGTCTTCTTAGAACTTGCTGGGATGAATCACGGGGGCATCACCAAGCTTTGGCCTTGCACTCTTCTTGATCACATGAGATCACCCTCTTCTCTCGACCCATGAAAACTTCCTTCACACCACACTTAATGTAATTCACATTAGAGGGTTAGTGCCAAGTAAAAAAATTCACATGTTCTACATGGAAACAAGAATTATTAATACTTTTTTAACATTAGCTACAGCCGCTGATGTTTTGTGGAGCAAAGAAATCCTCTCGACTTAGTAAAAGAGATAATGCAAGTAAAAAGGCAGAATCTGTTAAAACCAGAACAGTCTGTAAAGACGAATTCTTTCGGGGCTTAAGTTGCTCAGATAGAAAAATGTAAAGCTACAAAAAGTTTTGGAATCAGCTCAGGAAGAAGAAAAAAAAATTCAAGTCATTTTAATCGTTCTGCGAATTATGCGATTTTTTAGAGTGGACAGCAGAAATCTGTTTCCTGCACAGAAATCCAAAACCAACCTCACACTAGAGAGTTTACTTCGCACAACAAATGCGAGAAAATAAAGATACAAAAGAGTTGCTGCACAGGTAAACAACACCTTGACTCAAGAAGTGCTTTTCTTTAACGCCTTTTAGCTAGGCCTAGAAAAATAAAATCAATTATTTTCAAGTGAAGAAGCATCCAAATTGTAACTTGTTAGAATAATAGAATCAAAAGGCAACTTAATTCTCTTCCTAGGAAAGTGTTCCATACCTTTCTTGAGTGGGAATTGATATTTAATATTCCCATGTTTCATATCAATAACAACACCAACAGTTCTAAGAAAAGGTCTTCCCAAAACAATAGGACAAAAAGCATTGAACTCAATATTCATAACAAAAAAATCAACAGGGACAAGGTTATTATTAACCATAATAAGAAAATCATCAACTCTCCCCAAAGGTTTCTTTCTAACATTATCAATAAGACGAATACCCAAATAACAGTGTTCCAAGGGTGGCAAATCAAGCATATCATAAAGTTTCTTAGGCATAACAGAAATACGAGTACCAAGATCACATAGAGCGTTACAATCAAAATCATTCACCTTCATTTTAATGATGGGTTTCCAACCATCATCTAACTTCCTAGGGATAAAGGCTTCACATCTTAATTCATCTTCTCTAATTTGTATGAGAGCATTTGTTATATGTTTTGTGAAAGCCATATTCATAGCACTAGCATTAGGACAACTAGAAATATTTTGTAGGAACATAATTACTTCAGATATATTGCAATCATCAAAGTCAAGATTATTTTTATGAAAGGTAATGGAACCATTATCTCCCATATTTCGAAAAATTTCAGCACTTTTATCAGGAACAAGTTCGGTAGTTTCAGACAATTTTAAACGTTTAATAGAAGAAGTAGGAGTATTTCCAATACCAATTACTTTACCATTAATAGTAGAAGGTTTACTAGCATGAGAAGATTCAGTTTTACTAGTGGTGGTAATGGTGCAAAAAATAGCTATATTATTCTTTCTAGCTATTTCATCTTCTCTTTCCCATCGAGCATGCAGTTCAGCTAACATCCTAACATTGTCATCAATTCTAACTTGAATGGAATTTAGATTTTTTCTTTTTTTAACAACATGAGGCATAACCTTTATTTTAAGAAGATCAACATCAATAGTAATACTATCAACTTTAGAAGCAAGAACATGAATTTTGCCAAACTTTTCCTCAACTGATTTATTAAAAGCAGTTTGTGTAGTAATAAAATTCTTAAGCATGTTTTCAAGATAAGAGGGTACAATTTTATTTTTGTTGTAGGAATTACCATAAGAGTTGGCATAACCATTACCATTATTAGAAGAATATGTCCTATAATTGTTGCTACCAAAATTATTCCTATAATCATTGTTGTTGAAATTATTATTTTTAATGAAGTTCACATCAACATGATCTTATTGAGCAACAAAAGAGGCTAAATGAACATTGTTTGGATCAATAGGAGCATGGCCATGTACAAGCATAGACATAATAGCATCAAGCCTATCACTCAAAGAAGAGGTTTCATTAACAAAATTTACCTTCTTACCTAGTGGAGCTCGCTCAGTGTGCCATTCAGAATAATTTACCATCATATCATGAAGAAGCTTTGTTGCTGCCCCCAAAGTCATGGACATAAATGTTCCTCCAGCAGCTGAATCCAGAAGGTTTCTTGAATAAAAATTCGGACCTGCATAAAAGGTTTCGATGATCATCCAAGTAGTCAGTCCATGAGTGGGACAATTATTTACCAAATATTTCATTCTCTCCCAAGCTTTAGCAACATTCTAATTATCAAGTTGCTTAAAATTCATAATGCTACTTCTTAAAGATATAATATTAGCAGGAGGATAATATTTTCCAATGAAAGCATGTTTACATTTAGTCCAAGAATCAATACTATTTATAGGCAAAGATAGCAACCATTCATTAGATCTTCCTCTCAAAGAGAATGAAAACAATTTCAGTTTAATAATATCTCCATCCACATCTTTATATTTTTGTATCTCATAGAGTTCAACAAAATTATTAAGATGGGCAGCATCATCATAAGTACTAACACCAAAAAGTTGCTCTCTCATAACAAGATTTAACAGGGCAGGCTTTATCTCAAAAAATTCAGCAGTACGAGCAGGTGGAGCAATAGGTGTGCTTAATAAATCATTGTTGTTTGTGCTAGTCAAGTCACACAACTTAGTGTTCTCAGGAGTACTTATTTTAACAAGATTAAAAATAGGATAAAAATAAAGACTATAATAAGAACTAAGTTTTTTGTGTTTTCGATAAGGAGAAGCAAACAAGAAAGAATAAAATAAACTAAGCACAACAAAAACAAAGTAAATAGATTGGAGGTGAGAGGCCCCCTTGCAGAAATCATCTTCCTCCCCGGAAACAGCACCAGAAAAATAGCTTGATGCGCGTGTAACACACGTTCGTTGGAAGACCCCAAGAGGAAGGTATGAAGAGCACAGTAGCAAGTTTCCCTGAGAAAAAAACCAAGGTTGAATCGACCAATAGGAGAAAGAAATCACTTACGAAGGTTGATGCGGATGATGTGGCAGGGTGCACTACCGGTTCAGAAGCAACGTGGAACCTACACAAAACAATCAAATCACTTTGCCCCAACGAAGCAGTGAGGTTGTCAATCTCACCGGTTTTGCTAAAAACAAAGATGTAAAACTTATCGTATGAAAAATAGTACTTGTTTGCAGTAGATGATAAGAGAACAATGATGGAAGTAGTAAACAGTAGGAACCGTATGAGAACAGAGATTGCAGTGGTTGTATTATCAGTGTAAAGGAAATGGACCAGGGTCCACAGTTCAATAGTGGTGTCTCCCAAAAACAGATAAATAGCATGTTGGGTAAACAAATTACAGATGGGCAACTGACAGATATAAAGGCTGCACCGTAGTGCATATGCATGACATGATGATTACTATGTGATTCATGCGGGCATTACAACAAGATACATATACCGTCATCCAACTTTATATATGACTAATAATCCATCCTCAGAGTGCCGTCCGAGCAAACCTTGGGTATTAAGCTGCAAGCAACAGATAATCACAGTAAGCAAAGTGTGTAATGTAAACAATGTATACACCGTTGTTTGTCCCTAATGGCAACAACACATCCCCCACCCGTTTACATTTCTGTCACTCGAGCGTGAGTGAAAGGGACGCATGAACCCACTATCGAGCATAGATACTCCCTCTTGGAGTTACAATCATCTAGTTGGCCAGAGCATCTACTAGCAACAGAGAGCATGCAAGATCATAAATAATATACACATGAAAAAACAAGATAGATTGATAATCACTGGACATAGCATTCAATATTTATCGAATCGCAGCAAACACAACATGTAGCATTCAATATTGATCTTGAACATGTAGGGCAGCTCACAAGATCTAAACACGAGACATAAAGAGGTGGAAACAACCATCTAGCTACTAATATGGACCCGTAGTCCAAGGATGAACTACTCACGCATCATTCCGGAGGCGGGCATGGTGGTGTAGAGCCCTCCGGTGATGATTCCCCCTCCCGGCAGGGTGCCGGGGAGAGCTCCAGAACCCTCCCGAACTAGGGTTGACGATGACGGCGGCTGCGGATGTTTTTTGTGGAAAAGAATCGGGTAGTTAGGGTTAACCTCCCGAGCGTTATAAATAGACGGAAGGACAACTTCGGTGGGCGGCCAGGGGGCCCACACCACCCACAGGCGCGGCCAGAGGGGGGGCGCACCCTATGGTGTAGGGCCCTTGTGGCCCCCCTCCGGGTCCCCTCCGGACTCCGCGTGCGCGGCGACGTTCTAAGACTCTAGGTTTTCGAATCGTCCAATTCCGAGAATATTTCCAAAACAATTTTTCTGAAACTGAAAACAGCAGAAAACATGAACTGGCTCTGTGGCATCTTGTTAATAGGTTAGTGCCAGAAAATCAATAAAAAGGGCATAAAGCATAAGGGAAACATGTAGCATATAGTATGGAAACAAAATGAAACATTAGAAATTATTGATACGTTTGTGACGTATCAGTCTCCATCTTCTAATTTTATGCACAATTAAGAGAGTGTAGTTGCCATTCTGAGTTTAATGTGCATCAGTCCCAAAGATTATTATTGATTGATTCATAATGTGTTATTACTTGCTCTCAAATTATTTGTTTTAATCATCCACTTAAACTTTGAAGGTGTCCTGAAATTTATGTTTTGCCCCACTCTTAAGGACAAGCGAAATATCACTTTGCTATGTTTTTTTATGTTCAAAACAAACGTATAACTTTCAAATGTATTATTATTCATGATCTTTTATTTGTGTTACTTTTCATGATGCAAAGTGATTGCTAAGTATCATTGTTAGAATTATATCCATTTTAGAACATTGCAGGCGGCAGCGTGGGATCCCAATCCAGCGGCGACCGGGAACCAAGTGCCGGCGGCGGTAATGGGATCGAGGGATCGGAGGCGGGCGCTTCAGTTCCTCGGACGGAGAGAGACGACGCCTCTCACGGTCTGATCAATTTTTTTGATCTCCTGCTCATCACATATCCATTGGGGGCAGCGAGATGGGGATGAGTGTTCCGTACGTGTAAGGAAGAAATAAGCGAACCGGTATGGGTCAGACTGTAACTGGACTGCGGGTTGATTTCTAGTTTACTGAGAGGGTAAATCGCAAAATAACCACGACGTACCGAGTCATTTTATTTTCGGTTAGCTTGACGTAAGTAAGACAAGAGTGGGGCTATTCACGTCATGGGAGAGGATATAGCTTTTCACGTTGTAAGAAAAAATTCCAGGTTTATCATGATCCAGATCACTCGTTTTCTAGGTCTTTCATCACCCTTAAAGATTTAGTTAATATCAAGCCAGAAATTGCCAATTATCGTGTGTATAAACTATGTTGCCTCCCACTTCTCTACCTGATAGGATGACGACAGTACTGTAATTTTTTTTCAAAGCTGAACCGTAGGTTTCCCCACCGTGATTTTTAATAATTTTCAAATAAAGGTTTTAGTACATGGATCTTTTAAACACATTGCAACCGTGGCTTCCTCACTTGTCGTGGGACATAAGTCATCTGCTTCTGTACACCAGAAATCGAATAGCTTAAGAGCCCTCAATGTACTAGGCAGCAAACCTAAACATTGTGTGATGTCTCACTGTCCAACTTTATTAAGTAAGGGCATCTCCAGTCGCCCCCCCGAGTCCCCCAGGCGGGCTTTTTCTCGCCGGAAGCGGTGAATAGCGCCGTTTCCTCACCAGTCGGCCCCCCAGAAGCCTAAATAGCGCCGTTTCGGCGCTATTTCGCGCCGCGGCACCCAGGCCAAATCCAGCCCGCTGGGTTCGGCCTGGGGGGCGTAACTGCGCGGCAGCACGCGCGGACCAGCTCTGTCAGTGACGCGACGAAAAAGCGTGGGAACAGAACCGCCCCGTGATCATCTTCTCGGCGCGCGCGTCGGTCAAAGGCTTCCGGCGTTTATGGCGTGGCGGCCGCCCAGTGCATGCGCCCGTTCAAAGGCTGCCGGCGTAATGGCGTGGCGGGCGGCAGCGAGGGGACGCGCTGCAGTAAATGCCCGGGAGCCTATAAAATCCCCCCGCCGCTCGCCGCGCTCGCCATTCTTCTACCTCGCTCCTCTCCTTCCCTCGGCACTCTCCTCTCCCCCGTGCTCTCTTTCCTCCACGCAGAACAATGGCGAGCTACAAGGACAACGCCACAGCCAACGGCTTCCCCCGCCGTCACCTTCGTCGCGACGAGGCCCTCAGCGCCGGACAGCCGCCTCCCTAGCTCTGGCGCCGGGCAGCCGCGCTGGGCCCTCAGCGCGGGCGGGGTGCCCGTGCCTCCGCTCCCGAGCACGGACGCGGAGTTCCGGTGTGCAATCCGCGAGGTGCGTGCCGGCATGGAGGCGGCCGACCACCTGCCGGAGGAAGGCTTCGACGAGTTCTGGTGGCAGGAGGTCACTAGACGCCGCGACAGGGAGCTCACCTCCCTGGGCGACAACGGCCCCGTCGACGGCCGCTACAATGCCAATGGGCGCCGCCGTTGGTGGGGAGGCCACAACCGCACCATCGAGTGGGTTGTGGACTACATCCACGCCGGCAACGCGCCACGCTTGGAGATGCCACCCCGGCAGAACCCGGCGTGGGATGCGCGCCGGACGGGCGCCTCCTCCTCGTCGGCCACCTCGAGCTCCTCCGGCGCCCACTCGCTCTCTGTCTTCCCTCTTCCTGAACTCCGGCGCGCCAGCCCGCAGGCGTAGCAGCAGCGCCCTGCGCAGCCATGCTTCGAACAATTGGTCCGTCCGAAGACCGAGGACGCCGGCGACGACGAGGAGTGGCCAGACCTCAAGGCCGCGGAGCAGCTCTCCCTAAACACGCTCCAGCCCATCGCCGCGGACTGGAGCTTGCGGGAGAGCACCGCCCAGGAGATGGAGCTCCAGCGCCGCCTGCTCGCTGAGGCGGAACAACGCAAGGCGGCGCGCGATCGGGAGGCTGCCGCCAACGCGGCGCGCCTCCGCGTCCCTCCCCCACCGCCGACGAAGGACCCCGTCTACGTCGTCCTCGACCCCGACTCCGATGAGGAGGACGAGATCCAGCGCGCCCTCGCGGCGAGCAGGTGGGGCAGCTGCGGCGACGCCGGGCAGGGGACGAGCAAGCGTCCCGGCGACGGCGACGACGTCGACTACAGCCAGGCCATCGCCGAGCGCCTGGTGCTTCAGTAGTTTTAGTTTAGTTTAAATTTGCGTTCTAGTTTAAATTCGCGTCGAAATTGTACGAACTTTGCCTAAATTCAATAAAATGCGTCTAGTTTAAAATCTTGTTTTTTTTTGTGCCGAATCTTGGGCTCGGGGAGCGACTGGGAAGCCTGCCCCCCCAGGTTCCAGATTAGCGCCATTTGGCACCGCGGCACCACCAAAACGGCGGCGTTTTGGGCCCTGGGGGGACGCAACGACTGGAGATTCCCTAATATTTCGGAACCGAAGTTTCACGTTTACACAAACACTCACATCAGTGCCATACTTGAGGTTTATTCAGCGTACAAGTAAGTGAGCGGAAGTGCACGAGAAGAGATTACTATCGATCGGTTCGATAAGACCATGGATGTTGTTATTTTATGGTGATCCAAATTCATATTCGTATATACTGATAAAGGCCGAACTTCAGATGTAGTGGAGCCGGAGGGGAGGCACAGTCGCCCCGCACAAGCATGGACTGCACAAGCATGGACTTCCCATTGTTGGTGAGCTTCCAAGAGATGGTGTCCATGGTTTCCTCGGCAAGTTGAACCTCTTGTAGCTTGCTCCAAAGCTCAAAGAACTCGGAGATGAGTTCAACCGTAACGCCATCCGAGAGATTTAAATTGCTCACCCAAAAATCATGGACCGCATGATGTTCTTGTGCTTGGCGATGTTGAAAATGAAAGGAGCAATGAGTTTGGTCTTAATCCCATCAATCCACGGAGAGTGCCAAAACTTAGCGATCTTTCCATTGCCAAAAATAATGTTGACGGGGTTGTAGAAGAGCTCCATGTCCATGTCATCGCAAGGGTGTCCTAAACCGACCCAAGCACGCTCCGGATCCGTCCATTCAAACCATGGCCAAAGAAGGCTTAATGCCCTCGCGCACTTCTCGAGATCGATGATGCCAAGACCTCCCAACTTTTTTGGCTTACAAACAAGCTCCCACTTTACCTTGTATTTACCGCCAGAAACCTTATCCGAGGCCGCCCAAAGTTGTCTAGCGTCAAGAGCATTGAATAAGTTGAGCAAGTCCATCTTGATTATCTCTTAGAAGTTCTGATAAAATTTAGCTAGGAAATCATGCGGACCCACGACTTTGTTGTGTTCTGTTTGAAGGACCGCCTTTTTTTACACCGGTAGAAAATAGGCCTATAGTCCCGGTTCGCCAGGTCCAGTAGTCCCGACCGAGCAACCGGGACTAGCTATGCGCGACTAAAGACCCCACCCCCTATAGTCGCGCCGATTACGAACCGGGACTAAAGGCCCGTCCACGTGGGCCGGTGGCGGAGCCGGGGCGCGGAGGACCTTTAGTCCCGGTTGGCAACATGAACCGGGACTAGACTTTATTTCGTCATTTTTTTAATTCATTTGGGTTTCTAATTATTTTTCACACCAATTTTTCTCTCCCTTTTTTTCACTCCTTTTTTTCTTCAGAATTTGTATTATTTGCTTAGTGTCTAACTACAATTATCTCTAGTCAAATTACGTACTCATGGTCAAACTTCCCGCTCGGTCACCCATCCTCCCACTACTCTAGCACTAGCACGCTTAACTTCCGAGTTCCATACCGTCCCGCATCCAAGTGTTTCGCACGCATGTATGTGATAGTAGTATCATATCAATCTTATTAACATGTTGGTCGATGCCACATTTGTTTATTGTTTGAATTTCAAATAAATCTTTTAAGAAACAAAAGTAATGATGTAATTAATAATTTTGAATAAATAAATAAACATTAACTTTTTAATTTGTATTATTTCTAAAAATACAAATAATATATCAAAAAATTTAGAAAAATATAACTAATTCATTTTAAAATCTTAAAAATACAAATAATATATCAAAAAATTAAGAACAATAATACTAATTCATTTTAAAATCTTAAAAATACAAATAATATATCAAAAAATTAAGAAAAATAATACTAATTCATTTTAAAATCTTAAAAATACAAATAATATATCAAAAAATTAAGAAAAATAATACTAATTCATTTTAATACTGGATGAGTTTGGTATTGACTAGATATATGTTTTCCTGGCTTAGATTAATTTTTGGTGAACAGATATATAGAAACTGTAGTTTTTCTGTTTTTTTTTCTTGATGTGTTATTGTTTGTTTTCTTGATGTGTTTTTGTTTTTGCTTGTTTTGAAACGTGTGTTTGACATAATATAGAAATAGTATAGCTAGGAATTAATATAGAAATAATATCCATTACACTTTGCAACACTTTGCAAATTTTTCCAAGTCATTTAAAACTAGGAAATAAAAATAGTTTTATGAACAACAAAAGACAAGTGATAATTAAATCACAAGTAAAATACGAGTAGAGACATCACAATCATGAATAGAACACAATCCTATCACATTCATAACATAGAGTTTTACGATCACACATAACACAAACATAAGTCTCACAATACTAAGATATCCATTACATACTAAGATATCCATTACATGCATATATCGAACGCATACATCTATGGCTCCGTCGAGTAGATGCGGAACAACTCGTAGGAGACGTATGCATCTATGGCTGCATACTTGACGTTCATTCAGTCCAGTGGGGTCTTCTCCCAATACCAGTGATTCGTCGAGGGGAAACCAGACTTCATGGTTTCGTAGCCCTCGTGGATGAAGGCAGTTACCATCGGAGCCATCCCGGTCTTGGGCCCGGGCAACTCATCGAAATGGATAAGATCCTGAAGATCAATGTAGTGATCTTCAGGTATCACAATACCCAAGCGCATCAATTTCTGACGGTCTTGAGTTTTGTCAACGCTGCAAAAGTCATACCCCTTGTTGACAAGAAAATCAACAAGTGCCGGAGAATGCTTTGAACTACTGCAACAACAAAAATTTGATATGTGTTAGATATGTTGCAACACATGTATTCTTCAGATGCAACAAACAAATCGAAGATGCAAAATTGTACGTGTGCGTTACCTTAACCATTGGAAGACCAAAACGGCCTCCTTGAACGCAATCTGGATGACGGCAACATCCCGTTGATCCGCCGTATACTCCAGATCAACCCCGAAGAACCGGTGTTCATCGGGAGAGGAGAAATAGAGATTGGTCAAATGCCCAAGAGCACCGGGGAGCCTCTCGCAAATGTTGGTGTAGCACACGTCGAGACGCTTGCCGCATGGTGTGGGAACACGGAATCTCTGCCAAACTTCAGCCATGGTGCTTGGTGGAGGAAGATCGAAGAGAGGGAAGAGAAGAGAAGAGAGGAAGAAACAGAGACTCGGACGCGCACTGTAGCAATGGCGCCCTTCTGCCTCGCTCGCGGAATAAAAACCGCCGCGCGGGAGGCGAGCAGTTTGTATCTTTAGTCCCGGGTGGCCAGGCCAACCGGGACTAAAGACTCATTAGTCCCGGGCCGCCAGGCCAACCGGAATTAATGCCCTCCACGCGCCTCAACGCGCTTCCCAACCCGCGACGCATGACCTTCTGTCGCGGGTCTCCTCCCGACCCGGGACTAAAGACTCATTAGTCACGGTGCGCGACGTTTGGAGACTGATGGGGGCGTATAGAAGGCCTTTTTTCTACTAGTGTTACTTCCTCCTCGGAATAAGGTGCAAGGTGGGACATATATAGTCATCTACTTCTGTGACACCAGAAATCGAATCGACAAGGGATTTGGCGTTAAGAAAGGTGCGGCGCCAAAGGTGTGTATATTCTGTGTCAAAAGGGAGTATGGTTGAATGCATGCGATCGACTTAATTTGCGGTTCAGTTCCAAGCTTAACCGAAGTTACATGCATGTGCCTGCCGTCTTCCCCTAGAGTAGAATAGCACGAGGAGGCACCAGGATTAAACAGACTCACTGTCCATCTTTATTTATTAGTTCTGCACCGAAGTTCCACGTTTACACAAAACATGCACATCAGGGCCATACTTGACGTTTATTCAGCGTACTACTATATGTTACGCAAGTACTCCGTACACGAGAAGATATTACTATCCGTTCAGTCTTTCAAGTGTTTGGAGAAGGTGGTGCAGGTGCGCCACTCGGTGGTAGGACTGGGCATCCCTTCCGGCGGCATATCGGACGGGGAAAAACATCGGTCGATGAGTCCGCAGCAGCGCTGGCTTTTAATCCTCGGCCATGACCTCCTGGTCCTGGAAAGAAAACACGAAAGGAAAAAACATCCATCGAATCAGAACTATTCATGCTCAGAAATTTAGAATGCTACTCGAGAATCTTGTTTCTAGGAGCAAAAGATGGTGACGAAGAGAAGCGGAATGAGATGAACAGTTATGAAGCACGAACCGAATCGGGCTCCGTGGCAGACGGGGCTGCTCATTATTAGCGCGGAGACGACGAACAGCAGGAGCACCAGGAAACGTACAGCCCTAGCGAAGGACGCCATCCTTCGCACTAGCTAATTACTTTGTCTGCCTCTCCGCTATCTTCGATCTGACGAGTTCGAGCTGTGTATTTCCTGCTGCTCACTGGATGTTTTACGTGGTAGTGAGGCCAGTATTTGTAGTGTTAGACATCGGCCCCGCTGGAGAAAAGAAAGATGGTAACATTGGCCCGTATAGATTTTTTTTTCCTTAGGGTTTTTTTTCGAGCAAATCGTGCAAACATTTTCGTGTGGTGCACGTGCTGTCAATTCTGACGGCTACAGGAATTTTGGTCGTAAAGATAAGAACTGTACTACCGCGCGAGGGGACGAATACGCAAGTGATGACGATTAGGTACTCACGTCTCTAGGGCTAGTCAAGGTTCGCGGCGAACTGCGCTGTGCAAAACCGCACGATAAATGGACAAGTCGACGATTAAGAGTGAACCGTCCCGGTGCATCCATATAGTCTAAAATATCCGCTATTCATAATTGACAAGACGTCTATGTTTTTTTTGAACAGTAAAGCGGTCCCAAGGGACCAGGAAGCTTATCCATACCACAGCGGGCAATTACAAGGAGGCCCCCGGAGAGGGGTAATTACAACGAGGTCCTCAAAATATGCTAGTTGAACCCTAGAAAAAACGAGGGTAATTACAAGACGTCTATGTAACAAGTCAACATAAACATCTGAACCAATGATGAAAATTGATGTACAACAAATATCATAATTTGTTTGTGGTGTCATCTATCCGACCATTTTAGACCTTCCATTGCCACTTTCAGGAACAGCGGTGGTTATATACTCACTCCTTTCTAAAATAAATTGTCTATTATTTTTGGCTAAAGTCAATTTGCAAAGTTGGACTAGTTATATATAGAAGAAGAAAAAACATGATCATCTACAATATCAAATCAACACAGATCATATATATTTGGTATGGTAAATGCTGATACTTTTTGTTTTTGAAATGGAGGTTGTACCCCCGTCTTCTGCATCAAAATGACGCAAACAACTTTTTTTCCTTTATTACAAAACTATAAGAAACCATAAAGTCTTATAAAAAGATATATCAATCGACCGGAAGCCACGTTCTCGATGAAAATATTCGCTACACCTATAAACTTGATGAAGGGATGGACTGATCGGAGTCGTTTTCCCATACCTCACACTCCTACACATGTTATGTGAAAATGGTGGCCTCACCAAGCCGTCCAACGGCAAGCCGGCAGCACAAACAGGTTTGGAAGACCCTCAACGCGCATCACATGTGCACACTTAGAAGTTGTCGCCGCTGTCTTCCACTAACCCATCTTCAGGACTAATCAACGCAATGACCGCTCGTCTACGCTGCATAATTTAAATTCGTTTTCCCTACATAACCGTCAAGATCACTATACAGATAACGATGCAAGCCCATACATGCATTGATCAAGATCACGACTCACCGGGCAGCGGATTTGATGTAGTCATAGAAGAATTCTGAATAATCGTAGATTCTCACAATTCGGCCTAGTTGCGGGGATGTTGCTAAACTTCTCTCGTCAAGGATCACACGTTTAATCTCTCTTATGGTGTGAACGCATATGCTTGTGCCAACCCGTCAGCGCTCTGCCGTCCAGAACTCGGCACCGACGAAGAGAGACAGTATTTCGGCATTGCTAATTGGTAGCTCTAATCAACTGTGAGTAGACCTATATGAAGAATCTCTAATCCAATTAGAGGGGCTATAATTAGACTCTCTAATTCTACTAAAGAGAGAGAGAGAGAGAGAGAGAGAGAGAGTTTTGAGAGACAATTGTTCTCAATGTTGCATTTTGCCTCAAGCGTTGGGGTCCTTTATATAGTTGAAGGGGAGGAGGAGTTTCCTTGTGGGGAAGGAGGTCAGCTCCTAGTAGGAGGAGGGGGCTAGCCGCACCATGAGGTGGCCGCACCCCCTCTCTCCACTAGGAGTCCAACTCAATCACTTCCCTAATTTTCCTTTCACCTTTCGGTTTTTTCTTTTTCCGTTTAAACCAAAATAGGAAATACCCTGGAAGGTTCCATGCACCATTCTTGGTGGCCCTGGGGAACGCATGTCATCCCCCACCAAGTGGTGCGGCCATGGAGGAAATTTGCCCCCTCCGGCACTTCCCCCTTGTTGGTTTTTGCCTGAAACTCTTTCGAAATATTATGAACCTTATAGATAAAATCATCAACCTTATCTACTGACGTTAGAAATATATTAATAACATCCTGAGACATTTCATGCCCTCTGTTATTTCTCATATATATTCTTCCTAACACCGACATCATTTGTCATTTATAATTACTTCCCCCAAAACTTCTACGATTAATAACGGACTTGTTTCTATGACATTGTATGACATCTAACATTTATAAAACCATCAGAAACAACTTTGTACTCTCAATTAAAGGTTTTCACGTCTAAAGCGTGTGACCCGTAAAGACTCGATAACACACAGACATGTTCGGAAATTTACCGAACAATATACAACAGCGGGACCATGGACGCCCATTGTCGAGACATCGTAGTAAGGATCATAGACGGGGATGCCATGAGCCTATGGGTAGAGACATGGGGGACATGGTAGTACGATAATCGAGAACACCAGGTTTTACCCAGGTTCAGTACGACGCAACCAGGCGGCGTTCCTACTCCTGCAATCTCACTAAACCAGGGCTAAAGCCTGAAGTATACAAAGTATAGTGTGAGTATGGATTTAGTAACTCGACGAGTTGGCTTCTAGCTAATTGGTGTATGTTTCGTCTCTCTCGTTCGACTTTATATAGATAGCCGGGTTAGGGCTTATAGAAAGGAAACCTAGAAGACTACGGAAAGTATCTAACTTGGAAAGTAAGGAATCCGTCTTCTTCTCCAAGCCGTACCACTTTGGGCCATGGTCCAGATTCTTCTAGAATCCGGCTTCCTGCGCATCAGCTTACTGGGCCACCCAATGGATTGTGATCCATTACCAACATGTCACCCTGGTAATCCGGCTCTTTAGGCCAACGCCGGACATACCCCTAATCGGTATATATCCGATAGTAGACCCCAAGAAGGATTAAGACTTCATTTTGCCGCCTTTTGTCGATTAGCAATCTTTTCCGAGAAATGTCGGCATCTTTGTCTTGATTCTTCTTTTTCCCAAAATCTCTTAACTCAAAACTCGGATTTTATCAAAGTTCGGCTTTTCTTCCACGAGCCTTCGCGGAGAAGAAACCTTGTGACGTCAGCAATGAAATCCTGCTGACATCATAGACGTTTGGGTTCAGTCAAAACCCTAAAACGTATCCCTTGACATATTCTCGCGGGAAACGAGGAGATATCAATTATCACCCCGTCCCCCTCATTTCCCGGAAATTTCGGGCGTAACAAGCGTCGATCATCCAACGGTCGAAATAGCCGTTGGAGCTAATCTCCACGCATCAGGCTATAAATAGCCTCCTCGGGGTCTTCGGATTTCCTTCCGCACCATCTTCTTCCTCGAGCACCCAACGCCATAGCCAGCAACCAGAGCCCGAGCCCGAGCCCGACCACGAGTGCGAAACACAGAGAGCCCTGCTCCCCGAGCTCTTCGTCGGAACCACCATCGGAGGGTCAAACTCACGACTGCACCGCCCGCAAATGGCCATCGGAGACTCTCCCCACGCCTCCAACTCGGCGGGCGCCGCCGTGAACTTGGACGATATCAGCAACGACCTCGATCCCCTCATCGACTCTCCCGTTCGTTCCATCGCAAAAACGCCGGAGGGAACCACCAGCGATCCGGCTCGCAGGGATCTGTCTCTGGCGGCCGGGAACGTGCTGCCGTCATCGTCCACTTCTCCTCCTCCGCCTCTTTTCACCGAGCCCACGGAGGGAAACATCACTCTCGACGGCGAGGAGATCACCGCTTCCGGCGTCGCCAGAGGTGAAGAAGAAGGCAAAGAGAATGCCGGGAACTGGAGTCACTACAATGTGCTCCCGTCCCTTCTTCCGGCTCTAGAGAATGAAGGGTTTGTCCTAAAAGACAAATGGTGGTATAATGAAGACGACACTGAGCCGTCTCCAGCATCCGGTGAACGGGTCCTCCTAGCCTCGCACATAAATCGAGGTATGGGATTTCCTCCATCCGCCTTCTTTCTCCAAATCCTAGATCATTATAGGATTCAGCCGCACAACCTTCCCCCAGACTCTTTTCTGTATCTTGCCAGGTTTCAGGACCTGTTCGAGGGGTATCTAGGAATAGAACTTCGGTTACATTTCTGGCAATATTGCTTTGGGGTAAAATGCAACCCTTCTGAGGGCGCCCTCCTAACCTGCGGAACCGTCTCCTTCACCTTACGTAGGTTCAGGGAAGACTGGTTCCCAAAAATCAAAACCTCGGAATCCATCAAATTTTGGATGGGTTCTTTTCCTATCACTCGGATGTCCCATTTCTTGGAAAGTAGACGGGCATTCCACCTTTCGTCAATTCCGCGGCCACTCCCCAAGATAATTGGGCAGTGGACGTGGTCCATACTCCGCCTCCAGATCTGATGAGGATCAAGAGCCAGATCGTCAAACTTGTATCCGCCACTCCTCCTCTCACCGGCACAGATACTTTTCTGTGCTGGCTCAGACGACGGATTCAGCCGTTGTCCTACCGCGGAACCTGGCTCATGTGTGAGGACTCGGGCCCGGACGACAAGATGAGGGCAACCGACAATTCTTTGTCGAAGAAGGACTTTAAAAAACGGTTTAATCAACTGGTTTCTACTCGTGACCAGTACGAGGAGAGCCGGCCAATGTACCACGCGAACAACCCAGTTCCAAAGGTATAGTTTCAACTCTTTGGGAACTTTCTCGAGTTTCTATCTTTCTCGGATTTTTCCCTTACTCGAACTTTGCTTCTTTTTGCAGCTTTTCGAACTTCCCGAGGCGGAACTTGCAACCGACGCCGAGTTAGACGTGCTGCGTGCCAACTTTCAATCACGCGGATAGAAGCACAAGAAGCCCTCGACCATTCAGGAGGTGACCGACCTTGACGGCGTTGCCGTCGCAACTTCCATGTAAAAAATTCCAGGCTTTTTATTTCTATGTTTTTTATTGCATGTTTTTCATTTCTCGGAATCTTATTTCTCTGAGTTTTTCTTTTCTTTTTCTTTCCAGCCTTGCTCCTACCTCTTTGAAGGTAAAAGGCCGGAAGAAGCATAAGGATGTTGCTCAAAGAGGAGCAAAGCCATCTCCCGCTACTGCACCAGATATTCCGACAACAGCGGGGGAGGAAATCTCGGCTTCAAGGGAGGGAGAATATCCCTTGCAATCTAGCCAGCCTGTTGCGCCCGAGTCGGACGCGAGGGAAAGAGCGGTGCCGGAAGAGGGAGGCCCTTCAAACATTCAAAAGGAGGAGCCAATCCCTAAATTTTACAAGGAGTTCAAGGTAAAGCAAGAAGAACATTTCGACGAACATGGATATATTCATCCGTGGGCGCAAAAATATTTCGCTCGTGCCCCTTTAATCCGTCCATGTCCGCAAGACGGACTTATAGTTAGGACTAATTACGTGTTCTCGCCTCGGTAGCTCATTCAAGACGGCCTTTGGCATGTCTGAATTACCTTTGCAGAGTATGAAAAGGAATTTACCGAAAATCTGGCAAGCCTGCTAAAGACGAGCCAGGTAATATCTCTAGCCCCCAAGCATTTTGACAAATGTATTCTTTTTTACCTAATTTTTTCATCTTATTCCTGCTTGTTTTTTTACTTAAGCGACTTTTCCCTTATCTATGTTTCAGCAATCTACTGAGACGATAAACATGGAATTTTTCAATAAACTTACAATCAAGAATAAGGAGGTTAAAACTCTCCCTGGCATTCTTGAAGATAAAGACTCGGAGTTGGCATCTGTTCAGCGGGAGCTGAAGGAATCAACAGGTAAATATTTCATCTATTCGCGGTGTTGTTTTGTGAAAAAAATTCTAAGTCATTTTCCGAGTTTTTGAACTCTTCATTTTTTCCTTCTTTTCAGTTTCTTTGGCAAAAGCCAAACAAATCGCTGAAGATGTGGGCAATGCCGAGAACCTCCGAAAGGAGAACTCGGAGCTTTACAAGATGACTGTAAAGCTTCAGAAGGACGTGGAGGCCAGCCAACTGGCTGTCGGGATTGCCGAGTCCCGCGCATCTTCTCAAGCTGAGAAAGATGCAACAACAATCCGGGACCTGGAGAATGCCCTCAATCAACGCCTCGAGGAAGGCATTGAGATGGACAAAATCCTCGGTAAGTTTTAACGTCTTTTACCTGGTTTGTTCCTTATACTTTTTCCAGTATGTTTCCTCTTTCTTCTTGTTCAAGTTTCTAACTTTTTCTTGTTATGTTTGAACAGAAGGGAACCCCTTGCTTACCCGGATTGACAGAATCCAGGCTTTGGGGAAGATCTTTACTCCTCTGAAGACTACGGGGATGTTACTTGTGAACAAGTACATTCCCGACAAAGCGGAAGAAATCTCAGAAGTTGGCAATCTTCCGGAAGCAATTGAGGAGGTGGCGAACCAGAAGGAATCCTAGTTCCGCTCCGCAGCTTGCGGTGGTGCGGGCATGGCCCTTGGGCTAATGCGTATGCATTACACCACCCCAAAGTCCTGGCGTGTGGTGACTGGTATCCCTCAAGGATACACGGAAGCGCAGAGAGTCGAGATCTTTGATTCTGTCAAGGGGCATGCTACCAAGATAGCACAAATGGTGTCGATCTCCACCTTCTACCCGGAGGAAGAGATTCCAGCAACTCCCGAGAGCCCCAACGACAGTGACGAAGAAGACTCGGATTCTGAGGAGGCCGCCTGATTCCTGAGTAGTTAACAGGAACAAATAGAAGCATTACTATTCTTTCAATGTAACATTCATTGTAATGCTATCTATCCTTTGTATAAACAAGTATTCCCCCTTTGAAGTAAAATTTTCAGTATTTGCAAGTTTTCTGCGTTTTTATTCATTTTCCTTCTAAGTTCTCTGTTTTATGCGTTTTGACTATCTTTAGTGTTGAAATGGTTCAATAGTACTTGTCGGATATATACCGATTAGGGGTATGTACAACGTTGGCCTAAAGAGCCGGATTACCAGGGTGCCATGTTGGTAATGGATCACAGTCCATTGGGCGGCCCAGTAAGCTGATGCGCAGGAAGCCGAATTCTAGAAGAACTCGGACCACGGCCCAAAGTGGTACGGCTTGGAGAATAAGACGGATTCCTTACTTTCCAAGTTAGATACTTTGTGTAGTCTTCTAGGTTTCCTTTTTGTAAGCTCTAACCCGGCTATCTATATAAATCCGGACGGGAGAGACGAAACAGACAAGGATTAGCTAGAAGCCATCTCGCCGAGTTAGCAAATCCATACTCACATTGTACTTTGTATAATTTAGGTTTCAGCCCTGATTTAGTGAGATTGAAGGAGTAGAAACACCGCCTAGTTGCGTTGTACCGAACCTCGGTAAAAGCTGGTGTGCTCGATTGTCGTACTACCACGTCCCCCACGTCTCTACCCGTAGCCTCATGGCACCCCCGTATATAATCCTTACTACGATGTATCGATAGTTGGCGCACACCGTGGGGCCAGCGGCGTTAGGAGTTACGGTTCGATCGGGGGTACTCGGCAGAATCGGCAGTTCAATAACTGTCGGAAGCTTGGATTTCAACGACGACGTCGGGCGCTTCCTCGACAACGGATCATACATGCCAGCACGGAATCACCTGGTAAGTGCATGCGTTTTACCGATTGGATCTGCAAATATTTTTATCGGATTAGCAGAGGCTATGGGATTCTGTGGTGGAAGCAAATTTATCCCACCCGCCCTATACACAATTTAGGAAAACTCTGATATCGGATTCTGCTCAAATCGCCAAAACTGTACTGAAATTGGCGCCTCTCCGGAGATGCCTGCAATCAGATCACACTTTATTGGCATGGTGCAATCTGAGGTCTGGGATAACACGGAAGAAACCTATCCCGTGGAAGAAGCAGAAAACAATAATCCCATAGAACAAGTGGAAGATCCGACACCCGTCAGTGAAACGACGAACTCGGAAGCCGACTCCATTTTAGCTGCTAAATAAGCGAGACTGGAGTCAGAACCCGGATCTGAAGACATAGATTCCGAAGATGAAGATGAAGACGCTTTCTAGAGAAAGATCAAATCTATGAAGGGGATCTTCCATGAAGTACTTATGGCAAAACCGACTGAAAACTCGGATGACGAAGAAGATGAAGACCCCAAAACACCTCCGCCGGATGAGGAAAGATAGGATGGCGAGACCAATCCAACTTATCCTGATGTCAAGGAATTGACATAAGAAGAACCTAAAAAGGCCACCTTCTTCCAAAAAGAAAAAGAAGACGTCCAAGAAACTCCAGTACAAACTCAAGAAGAAAAAGTCGGCAGAAATTACCAACCAAAACCTGGAAGTAGGAGGAGGAAACGGAGTCACACATGTGGAGAAGAAAAAGAAAGAAATCCCTGTTCCCCAAATGTCGGAACAAGACGAGATCGATCTGATCAAAACCCCGGTTGGACCGCACGAACCACCGAAAGTGCTGGAAGCCAGAAGGCAAGATCTTATGCAGCAGCAGCAACACCTATACCGACGTCAAGAAAACCTCCTCAAAGCCCAAGCTACCGTAAAAGCAAAGCAGAAGGAAATTGAAGAATCCGAAAGACGGAATATGTCCGGGATAAAACCCACGAGATTACCCGGAATTGCAAAGCAGGATGTACTGCCAGCAAAAGAACGGTTGCAGAACCCTTCTTGGCAAAGACAGGTTAACAGCGTAAACGCTAAGGGCGAACGCATCTACAAAACCGCAGCTGAAAACGTGGAAGCCGCATTCGCCATCCTTAATGACGATCTGTACTCCAACAACGAACAACTTCAGGGAGTGTATGCTTTCCTATGAAAAGCTTTACAATAGCAACATCAAGGACAGGCAAGATCAGGGAAGTTGCACGATGACTCAGCCCTATGCAAAACTGCCACATGCGCCGCTGGAGCACCTGGACCTGGCGAACCTGGAGATTCAGGCGATTCTAAGGAAAAGAAGGGAGATCCCAAGAAGGACAATAAAATCCCGGACAATAAAGATGAAGCGTCCAGGACAGGATCCCATCCGCCGAAAGGTGGACATAATCCCCACGAGTACAAGGAACGGGAAGGACAAAACCGGAAAGACGGAAAAATAATGCCGCCTCCGAGACGCCCATCTGAAAAAGCTGGAAGATATGATAATCCTCATAGGCGTGAGAGATCCCGTACTCCTCCTAGGAACAAAGAAAGGCCAAGGAGAAGAACTCCACCTTATTCCATAGGACACGACAATGGGCAAAATAAGGATATTCCCGGAAGAGCGCACTCGCGCAACAATGGGACAGAAAGGAGCGGGTCCCCTTCTGTCCATTCAGACGGCAGATATTCCACACACGTCGATAAGGTGGAAAGAGATGATCTATACTTTGGACCTAAGTGCTTCACTGACAGGATCCGAAGAATTAGTCTACATTCTGGTTTCGCCAAAGTTGGTCCATCTTATCAAAAGTATACCGGATGTACAAATCCGGATACGTGGCTTACATATTTGATGGAGGGATGATAACCCGGTAGGCCAACGCCAAGGAGTAACTCGGCCCAAAGGACGCTGCGCAAGACCCGGCTTAAGATAAAGGAGTTTCTAGAAGGCCCAGGAACGTAGGCCTCGTAACCCGGATTGTGGGTTCGAATAAGGAAGTTTAGGGTTTGTAAGCAGTGTCCGGGTAGGATTCAGAGTGCGCCTTGGAGAGTAGGCCAAGGGGTCCGGATATTATATAAGCCGTCCCCTAGGGTTAGACCAAGAGAGATCCAAGAGTTCGAGCAATATCGCTAGGTATCGAGTATCCAGTGTAACACGAGAGTTGAGTTAATATATTTAGATCGGAGACTCGGCGACTTGATTGCCGGCTACCAGATCGCATATCATCATGTTCCCTTGAGCTAAACCCTCTCCCAAACACCAGAGTCGAATTGCCCCAAGATAAGTTACCCCCGGTAACGTCTGCCGTGATTATCCCACGACAGTTGGCGCCCACCGTGGGGCCTACGTCCAAGGGTGTTTACATCACGGGAGAAGCTCGAAAGAACATGGAGAACCTTGTCATCGGCGAGATCTACACCGACCCCGAAGGAGAGAAGATGGTGGATGATTCCGGCTGGGGGGCAGAGTCGGATCTGCTCGAATCCGGATCTGTCGTGACAATCGGCCAGATCAACGTCTTCATCGGCATGGTACGTACGTCCGGTTCGATCCCTGACGATTCCGGATTTGATTCTGTGTCAGGGGAAGCCACCTACGTTCAATCAGATGGAGAAGAATCAGTCGGGACAGAAGATCCGACAGAAGAGCCCCCCCACGAAGAGGGAACGGCCGGAGGAGCCGGCATGGACCCCGCGTGGCCGGGTCATGAGAGAAGATGATACCGAGTCCATCTTGCATCTGCTGGAGGACCGGTACGAGGAAAATAGCAGCGAAGAAGAAGAGTACGAATCTGCGCCAAGCATTGCGCGCCAGGTCGCGGTTTACACGGCCCCGGCGATCAATCTCAATCAGGGGAACGTGACCGCGGCCACAGTCGGAGCAGCACCAGCATTGGCCCAGCAGCAAGGTCCAGTTGACGGAAATCCGGTTCTCACCCGGGTTGACGGAGAATCGGCATCAGTTACCAGCCACGCGGCGGATAGCGAGTTGCAGGCAAACATGTTCGGATATCTGGCAAACCGGACGCCAGGGGCGGGTCCTTCAAACCCGCAACACCCGGCCCTATTCAACAACAACTTGATTCTGGACCCAACCGTTCTAGCCACAGTCATAACTCCGGAAAACGCGGCGGAACGTGTTAGAGATCTGGACGTAGCCCGTCGTGCATTGGAGCAACAGAGAAGGCAAGTAGAAGCAGAGAGACAAGGGATGGCCACGCGCCAACGTGAGCTAGATGCATTGGAAACCCGGCTCCGAGAAGAAACAACTAGGGTTGATGGGGGGATAATAACCCGGTAGACCAAACTCCAAGGAGTAACCCGGCCCGAAGGACGCTGCGCAGGATCCGGTCGAGGGTGAAGAAACTTTTGGAAGGCCCAAGCTTGTAGGCCCAGTAATCCGGATTGTGGGTTACGGTAAAGGGAAGTTAGGGTTTGTGCGCCGTGTCCCGGTAGGATCCATGGTATGCCTTGGAGGGTAAGTCAGGGGGGTACGGGTGCTTTATAAACCGACCCCTAGGAGTAGTTGAGGGAGATCTAAGAACCCTAGAAATATCGCCTGATATCGAGCATCTAGTGTAATCCCATAGTTGAGTTATTATATCAAGATCGGAGACTCGGCGACTTTGATTGCCGGCTACCAGATCGTGTTGCATCATGTTTTCCTCTGAGCTAAACCCTCTCCCAAACGACTGTGTCGTCTTGCCCCAAGATCAGTTACCCCCGGTAACGTCTGCCGTGATTATCCCACGACAGTTGGCGCCCACCGTGGGGCCTGCGTCCAAAGGTGTTTACATCACGGGAGAAGCTCGGAAGAGCATGGAGAATCTTGTCGTCGGCGAGATCTACATCGACCACAAAGGAGAAAAGACGGGGGACGATTCCGGCTGGGGGCCAGAGTCGGATCACCTCGAATCCGGATCCGTCGTGACAATCGGCCGGATCAGCGTCTTCATTGGTATGGTATGTACTTCCAGTTCGATCCCTGACAATATTGGATCTGATTCTGTGCCAGGAGAAGCCACTTCTATCCGATCAGATGATGAAGAATCGATTGGAACGACACATCCGGCAGAAGAACCCATCGCGAAGTGGGAACAGCCGGAGGAGCCGGCATGGACACCGCGCGACCGGGTCGAAAGAGAAGATGATACCGGGTCTATCCTGGATCTGCTGGAAAACCGGTATGAGGAGGATAACGGCGAGGAAGAACAGCATGAATTTACACCGAGTATCGTACGCCGAGTTGCAGTCTATGCGGCTCCCGCGGCCAATCTCAACCAAGGGAACGCAACCGCGGCAGCAGTCGGGGCGGCTCAGGCATTGGCCCAGCAGCAGGGCGCGGCTAACGGAGACCCGGTTTTGGCCCGGGTTGATGGAGAGTCGGCATCAGTGACCAGCCGTGCAGCAGATGAGGAGTTGCATGCAAATACGTTCGGATTCCTGGGAAACCGGACACCAGGGGCGGGTCCTTCGAACCCGCGCCAGCCGGCCTTATTCGATAATAATCTGATTCTAGACCCGACGGTTCTTGCAACGGTTATCACTCCGGAAAACGCAGCGGAACGTGTCAGGGATCTGGATGTGGCTCGTCGTGCGCTGGAACAGCAAAGAAGGCAAGTAGAGGCAGAAAGGCAAGGGATGGCCACGCGGCAGCGTGAGCTGGATGCGCTGGAAACTCGGCTCCGGGAGGAAACATCTAGAGTACATCAAAGGCATCAAACTAGGTTACCAGCAACAGGCGGGGTTATTAATCCGGCTAATTTATTTGTCACACCTCAGGATCAGCCGATACCAGTGGTGAACCAGGGAACCGCACCCCAACCGGCGACAGCAGGGACACATCCGGCAAACGAGCGGGCCGGGTTACCCCTCCCACAGACTAGAGTCACAACCGGTAACGATCTACCACCACCGCCACCATCACGGTTTCGCACGCCAGCCGGTCACTACAATAACCCCATGGACAATGTGTATGCGGCGACACTCGCGTTAAATCAAATCCCTGTGGGAGAGTCACCCCATGCAGAGAAGACCCGGCAAGCCATCGATCTGTTGCACACTGCGGTGGCACAGCAAGCCAATTATCCGGATCATAGAAGCGGTATGCACGGGACGCCATACGTCAGTCAACAACAAGGGAATATCCAAACAAGTTCAGCACGGCGGAGGGAAGAGCAGCAACAAATGCCGCCTCCTCCCCGCGTTCAGGCAGCATCAGCAGCACAGGCTGTTGTGGATAGTTCCAGAGCTCGGAGGGCCGCGGCCGGGTCTGCAGCGCATGGACTTCCCGCCGCACCGCGCCCAGCCGCGCCCCCCGCTGTATCACACGTTTCTAGAGCAAGGCCGGCCTCGACCGTTCTTGCGGGACCCAAGTGTCTCTCGGACAATATCAGAGCTGAACCTTACCCGGAAAAATTCAAAGAGCCAGGGAAAGTAGTGAATTACGAGCCAACTATGGATCCAGAAACATGGCTAAGTAGTTATGAGATGGCAATGTCGATTCGCAACGCATCCGAGAATCTCCAAGCCAAGTTCATGTACTTGATGATGTCAGAAGGAGCAGCAAAGTTGTGGTTCACCAATTTGCCGGAAGGATCGATCAAGTCCTGGGAAGAATTGAAGACCGCGTTTGTCAAGCACTTTCATGGGACGTGCAGGAAATTGTTCACTATTGATGATCTAGAGCGATGCGTCCAGAAGAAGGGAGAATCGGCGCGCAGTTGGGTGCGCCGGGTTATGGAGATACTTCACTCGTCCACGGATATTCAGCCCAAGGATGCACTACAAGCCATGGCAAAAACATGCAAGTATATACCTTTAGTGCAAAAGTTAACTCGCATGAAGTCTAGTCGAAATGCGTCGGAAGTTACAATGGGAGAATTGATGGATGCGTGCAACAAACATGCTGCGACAGATACTACAGAAGAGGAAGTTGATGACAAGAAGGTAAAAGCAAACACAAGTAATAACGGAAGAACCGGCAATGGATCAACACCGGGTAATAACGGAAATAGCCAGAACAAGCGCCCGTTTGAAGGAGGCTCCGAGTTTGTCGCCAACACAGAAGCCGGGTCTTCGAGGCCCAGAGCAGAAGGAAATTTCAACGGAGGTAATCACAATGGAGGAAACTATCAAGGACCGTCAAGGCCGGGTAACAATTGGGACATATTCAGGATGGCATGCCCGAAGCACGGCAGGAACGGCAGGCCAGCTAACCACTCTCTGGAGCAGTGCGCCGACTTAGAAAGATGGAAAAATGAGGAAGTGAACAGAGCTATGCGAAGTGCAGGACGGGGAGGAGGACCGGGTCCAGGGGGAAACCCGGGCAACGGCCCACCCCCAGCTGGTAACCCGGCTGCTGGAAATCAAGGTAATAACCAAGGGGGGGCAGGAGGTTTCCAGGCTAACCCCAAACAATTGGGTCAATATCATGTGCATACCACAGGAGGCTCTAACAAGGACAAAAAGATGCTGAAGCAAGCGGTCAACTCAGTTTCGTCAGCTGTCCCGAGATACTTAAGATGGTCAGAACAGGAGGTAACATGGAGCAGAAGGGATCACCCAGAAAGAGTGGAACACCCGGGAGTCCTGGCATTAGTAGTCGCACCACAGGTCAATGGGTATGAGCTGAAAAAGGTTTTGATGGATGGTGGAAGCAGCATCAATATACTGTATTGGGAAACCTTCCTACGCATGGGCCTCAAGGAGTCTCAGCTACAAAAAAGCTCAACAGTTTTTCATGGGATAGTGCCGGGTCATTCAGCGTGCCCCGAGGGAAAAATCGCATTGGAGGTAGCCTTTGGGGAGTCAAAGGATAACTATCGAGTTGAGTGGCTTACCTTTGAGGTAGTCAAATTGCGCAGCCCTTATCACCCGTTATTTGGAAGGCCGGCTTACGCCACATTCATGGCTAGGCCGTGTTACGTGTATCTACAGCTAAAAATCCCGGGTCCCAAGAAGACCATTACCATACATGGAAATCGAGACATAGCAGCTGAATGCGCTGAAGGAGACGCAGCAATGGCCGAGCAGGCCTGTAGAAAAGAAGAACTCAAGCACTACCGATCTCAAGCAGACCCGGAGGACAGAACCACATCAAAAAGGCCGAGTACTGAAGGCGAAAGAGCAAAATCCAAGGTAGCACAAGATGCTAAAATGGTGGCTTTTATCGAGGATGACTCCCCCAAGCAATCCGCCATAAAAGAAGAAGCTGCACGGCCGCTCACAACCAGCCACGTCATGGAAACACCTCACCCGGGTTGTCTAGTAAACCCGGTACTCGTCATGAAAAAGTCCAACATGCGGAGAATGTGCATCGGTCACGCCAGTTCGGGACCGGTGCCCATGAAGAACTAAACAATGTAACGGGCAGCAGGTTTCAGACGCGCTCTTTTTCTACCCAGGGTACCTAAGGGGACTGGAAGGTTTTTAATGAGGCGGCCTGCTGATCCAAACTTTCTCGCATCAATAAAGAGATGGTTATCAAGTCCTATTTCGTTACAGCCTGATTACAAGTAAGTAGTATCCATGTGACATCAATATTTCAGTATCATTAAAGAACGTTGAGTATATATAGGTCTCGGGGGCTGCTTGCTCAAGTAGCCCAGCCACAAACCCAAAAGACCCGGCCTTGATGCCTATAAGTTATAAGGGCCGATTATTCGCAAACGAGTACGGCTGCAATCTTATAACTGGACAAAGGAGCCAAAATTTCTTGACTTTTCTTACTTAAGCTCGATGTGACTCGCACTAAAGTGGCATGATTCGTTCGCTTACGATTACAATCAGCCATGAAGCCCAATGGGACTTGCCTGACCCTGTTTTCGTATAGATGTAACAACATGGTATCCACGCGAAAGCCGGCTTACAGTACAAGATAGTCAAAAGGGTCATCTAAACCAGAAGTTTATACAGAGTACAAGGCTAATAACCGGAAACTCAACAACTATCAAGCATAACTTCAGTACCTACACGGAATGGCTTTAGGTTGGCGACTCGGTAAAAAACAATTTGTTCTCTGAGAAAGGCCACACCCCCATGACTCGGACTTTGGGTCATGGGGACTGGGGACTTCGAAACAGAAACAAACTACTTGGCTATCGAAGTTCGAAAGACCTTACCATCCGAGTCTTGGGGACTTAAAGAAAAGTCCACTTATCAAAGCCCCTGGTACTCGGAAAACCGAGTCTTACGAAGGGAGCCAAAAAGAGAGCCGGGTATCGAGAACAAGTTCAAAGAATAGGCAAGTAACACGGTTATCAAAAGGCCAGGAAAGCCGCAAAGCATATCACGGACTAAAAGTACGTTACAAGTTACGACATCAGTATCAGGGGTGCACAGGCGCACCATCAAAAGCATAATGGTTTGAATACAAAGCATCACGTGACCAAGGTATTATGATGGTACTGCCCTATTTGGCCTCCTGAGTACGGTCTTCCGGGTCTGGGTCCTGGGCTTGCTGCTTAGCTTTCCCGGCAGCCTTACCCGGACTCACCGCACCAGGGCGGACAGGTGGAGGGACAGCTGGTGTAGAGGCAGACGGCCCTGATCCTAACTCGGCCTCTCTCTTCGCAGTTGCCTCCCTCTTCCTGGCCGAGTTAGCAACCCACTTCTCCAAGATATCAAAGGGAGGGGGTGCTTCCTCCGTAACAATTTTGCCATCAGCGTCGTATGCACTCATAATCGTGTTTAGATCCAAACTATCGGCCAAAGCGGTAGCCGAGGGACGCACTGCGGATTGTATGGCCTTGAAATCCTTGGGTGTAAATTTGGAACCGTCCGCCTTGAATTCGGGAAACCCGGATATTACCTTTGCCAGGTCAAGCTTCGGAAAGAAAGCCTTGGCCAGGGTAAAGGCCCGGGTCATACCAATCCGGCATGACGAGCGTTTCCAGATGTCAATCCAGCCAGGCACAGTGGAGCAGGCTTGAATGAGATTTTCTTCACCCGGGTATACCTCCGTAGGCCACTTTACGGCATCCAGTATAAATTTTGTGCCGGCAAAGAAAGTCCGGAGCACGGTCTTTAGGGTTCTAGCCTTGACAATGGCATCCTCCTCTGGGGCCGCAAGGTTGGCACCTACAGTTGAAACAAAAAGAAAGAACGTATTAGTAATCCCGAGTATCATATGATAAAGCAAAGACATGAAGCCAATCGGCAGCAAAAACTTACTAAGCAAGATCTGATAAGTATCGGCGACTTGGTCCGATAGTTTCTTCAGTGCGGTCTGAGCGGCATTGCACTTCTTCTTGTATTTAGAAACATCCTTCTTCAAAGTTTTCATGTCATCCTCAAGGGTTTCCCTTCGCTTTACCTCGGCAAGAAGAAGTTGTTCAGTCTTAAGTAAAATTTCATCAGACCGGGTTATCTGCGCCTGTAGGTAGCAAGGAACGCAAGTATCAGTTGGATATTATGGTAAGCTGAATATTGCGTAAAGTACCAAGCATAACTTTAGCAAGTCATGCTCGGAACTTGGGGACTAGGTATGCACTATGAGATATCAAGTGTCATTACCTGGTGCTCTGCAGCCATGCGCTCCAAGATCTTGCTCTCCGAAGTCTTCATAGTGAGGAGAGTGTTCATCAACTGATCAAAAGTGTCCTTACCCGTATCAGAGGACCCGGGGCCTTGGAAATCCCGAGAAGGAGCTTTCTTCCTAGTGGGAGGCGGCACTCGGGTCATTTGTATGTCGGAATCCGATGCTCCTTCTTCTGCACCCAAGGTTGTGGCTCTGTTCTTCTTGCTTGCATGGGAGGCAATCGGATACTCGGCTTCTTGTATGTCCGGGTTTATCGGCGGCGCTTGCCCTTCGTCACTAGACGCGGCTGTAGTCTTGTCAGCCGGGCTTCCCTTACCCGGGCCCTCGGTTTCCATATCCTCTTGGTCGCTGGTAACGACCGTGGCTCTATAGATGTTATGAGTGAGCAGCTAGTGTATAATCAGGAAAGGGTGATGAAGTGTAGTAGAGCATCAGGAAAGGGATTTTACCCGGTATTCACCGCGAAGTCCGCAGGAAATCCATCGCTGGACCCGGGAGAGGCTGGAAGGTATCAAGGTAAGATTTCATAAAGGAATGGCTCAAGGAGAATGTTTCGTTCAAGAAAGTATAGGGTAAATACCAGCCCGCCAAGTCGGAGTCGATGAAATGCCCGGGTTAAGAGCACCATCACCCGGGTGATTCCGGGTAGACCTGCGCTTGGTCATGGGCGACTCCTTCAAGCATGGCCAGGGGAACAACGTCAAGGTAGCTCATATATATCATTAAAGGAATACGAATTGAATGCGAGGAGGTGATATGAAACCTTGGAGGTGGCCTCTTGAGTCTTTCTCTTTGATCCGACTTTGACTGTCGGCTCCAGTTCCTCCTCGTCGCTGGCGGATTCTACTTTGCCGTCGGAGTTTTCTTCTTCGTCATCTTCTTGTTCTGGATATCATCAAAGTTATAGTTGGAAAATGAAGGGGTTATGATGAGCTTAAGGGAACCAAGTAAAATCCGGAGAGCACCTTCGTCCGAATTAACGGTTTCTTCTTGCTCCTCTGGACTTTCGGAACTAGGAGAAGTGTTGGTCTTCCAAAAATCATCATCAGCCTGAAAAGTGTCAGTATACGGGTCATCAGCTGTATCGAGTGGAAAGAGCAAAGGTAAAGACGTCAAAATTAGGTTTTCACCTTGGGGGCTGGATTCTCGAGTGTAAAGGGCTCTAATCCGGATATGTTCCGGATTACCTCAAGCTTTTCCGTCAGAAAACCCTTGATAGTCTTATGAGTGTCACCAGCCGCGAAGATGTTGTCGGAGTACCGGAGTGGGTCTGTAGACTGCCCCGAATACTCGCACATCAACTTTGTGCGGATGGAATTGGGTTGGATCCGGAAGTCGACCCAAGTCTTCACCAGGTTGAGCCCGATGAGACCTTGGGCCGTGAGAGTGGTGATTTTGGCTAGCAGAGGTTGAATGGCCTCCCTGTCCGAGTCAGGGGAGAAGGCACTAAATTTTTCGGAGATGTCAAGAAGGCCCTCCGAGTAACCCGGCAGTTTCTTTTGGCCGGGTGGGGAGGTGTCTTGGCAGTAAAAGTATGAGAGCTGCCAGTGCTTGACATGGGAGTTAAGAGTGAGGGGTGGCATCAGAGAATTCTTGCGGCGCTGGATAGAAACCCCGCCGCAAGCGAGAAGCGCCCCGTCACCGCTTTCGCGGCACGGTTTGCATTGAAAAAGCTCAACGAAAAGAGCTAGACTTGGCGGAGTGCACAAGTATGACTCGGAAAGGACGATGAAATGGGATATGTTTAATATAGAATTAGGCCCGATGTCAAAAACGCGAAGGCCGTAATGGCTTAGAACATCACGGAAAAAAGGGTGACCCGGCGGACGGAAGCCCCGGGTCACATGTTCCACGAAACAGATTACCTCGTCTTTCGTCGGGGTAGGCCGGGTCTCTTTGCCCGGCACCCTCCACTGGATATCCTCTTGAGGAGGAAGAACTCCCAACTCGACCAACTCCTCTAACTTGGCCTTGGTGACCGTAGACCGCGCCCAGTTGGCGGATATAGAGTTGGTGGCCTTGGCTTTAGTCGGAGTTTTTCCCTGCTTCTTGGGAGCCATGTGGGTGACCTGCAAAGCACAAGGTAAGAGGATAAAAGGAATAAGACACGGAAGCTGTGAGCCGGCCAAGTATCGGCAAGGTAATATTGAGGCATGAAAATTGGATATTATCCGGGTGTCAGTGTGCAGAGTGGAGTTCGAACTGTCCGGGTATCAAGTATTATAGCGAAAATTATGGGGGTCTAAGCATTGAAGGAGCTTTTGAGGACGATGGATGGCTGCACGGGTACTTAGCGCGAATAAAAGGAACTGGAAAGGGGAGGACTAGCCGGGTGATTGAGGCAAAGGCGGAAATTTTGAGTGGTTCGGGCCCAGATTGGGAATTCTATCTTCAGATTTGTGGCGAAATTAATAATTGCAGGTAGTAGGAGAGTGGATTGGAGTCCATAACTTATCTATTGGGGGAGCTAGAAAGAATACTAGCAACCTAATTCGGCATGGCCGAGAAATCATTGGCGGGTCGATTTGGATCTAATCTGAGGTGAAATCAAAAATTGCAAGGGCAAATTAATGGGTGCAAGAGGCTTACCGGAGGAGATCTGAGTGAAGCCTTGCGGAGGCAGATGGCGCAAGCCTGGTGTCCTTTCGCGGTTCCTGACGGGCCGGATGGAGATTTGCCGGTGGATCTTGGCGGCGGCGCGGGGTGAGCTGTGGCGGAGCGCAGCCTCCGGCCAATGGGCTCCGGTGATGCGCGCGGGATTTCCGTGGTGGCGCTCAGTGAGGATGAGCGCGGAGGAAGAAAGGAAGCAGAGTGGGGGGAAATGAGCCGTTAGGGTTCGGGTTACCCCCAAGGAGCCTATTTATAGCGCGAGTGGATAAGCCCGGTTCAGCGAGCGGAAGCCGGGAGTTGCGGAAGTAAACGGCTATTTATTTGAGTTTTGGCGAGATGCGCTTTAAATGTTGAGCAGGGGATCTGAACGAAAAGGAGAAAGAGATCCATCCCGTGATATCAGGTCAATTATCAAGTATAGAATCTTGACATTTTGGGGTTTCACCTGGAAAAGTAAGTTAGGTAGTTGGGGAAGAGCCGGGTTACTATATGGCCACCATGGAGTAAGGCCTAGCTATCTATTGAGGCACCTTAACCCGGCCTCCACATACTCGTGTGTGTGATATCCTTGCAGGGAATAGCGAGCGCTTCAAGGAAGGATCCGTGAAGCCCAGCTATTCTGGGGACTACTGATGGGGGGATAATAACCCGGTAGACCAAACTCCAAGGAGTAACCCGGCCCGAAGGACGCTGCGCAGGATCCGGTCGAGGGTGAAGAAACTTTTGGAAGGCCCAAGCTTGTAGGCCCAGTAATCCGGATTGTGGGTTACGGTAAAGGGAAGTTAGGGTTTGTGCGCCATGTCCGGGTAGGATCCATGGTATGCCTTGGAGGGTAAGTCAGGGGGGTACGGGTGCTTTATAAACCGACCCCTAGGAGTAGTTGAGGGAGATCTAAGAACCCTAGCAATATCGCCTGATATCGAGCATCTAGTGTAATCCCATAGTTGAGTTATTATATCAAGATCGGAGACTCGGCGACTTTGATTGCCGGCTACCAGATCGAGTTGCATCATGTTTTCCTCTGAGCTAAACCCTCTCCCAAACGCCTGTGTCATCTTGCTCCAAGATCAGTTACCCCCGGTAACGTCTGCCGTGATTATCCCACGACAAGGGTGCGTCAAAGGCAACAAACCAGATTACCGGCAACGGGTGGAGTTATAAACCCGACCACACTATTTATCACACCTCAGGATCAACCGATTCCAGCAGCAAACCAAGGAACTGTACATCAACCTGCCACTGGAGGAGCACAGCCGGCAAACATACAAGCCGGTTTACCCACATTGCAGACTGGAGTCACTGCCGGCAATACATTGCCACCACCACCATCATCACGATTTCGCACACCAGCAGGTCACTACAACAACCCCATGGATAATGTGTACACAGCAACCCTCGCATTGAATCAAATCCCCATGAGAGAGTCACCCCACGCAGAGGAGACCCGGCGGGCGATAGATCTATTGCGCACTGCGGTAGCGCAACAAGTTAATTATCCGGATCACAGAAGTGGAATGCATGGGACACCATATATCAGCCAGCAACGAGGCAATACCGGCAATATCCAGACAAGTTCAGCGCGGCGGAGGGAAGAGCAGCAGCAAATGCCGCTTCCTCCCCGCGTTCAGGCAGTACCAGCAGCATCAGCAGCACAAGCTATCATGGATAGTTCCAGAGCCAGGAGAGCCGCGGCCGGGTCTGCGGTGCATGGACCACCAGTAGTATCGCGCCCCGCCGCGCCCCCCGCAGCGTCACATGTTTCCCGAGTGAGGCCAGTTCAGACTAATCTCGCTGGGCCTAAGTGCCTGTCGGCTGACATCAGGGCTGAGCCTTACCCGGATAAATTCAAGGAACCGGGTAAAGTTGTGAATTATGAGCCGACTATGGATCCAGAAACATGGTTGAGCAGTTACGAGATGGCTATGTCGATTCGCAATGCATCCAAAAATCTTCAAGCCAAGTTCATGTACTTGATGATGTCAGAAGGAGCAGCAAAGTTATGGTTCAATAATTTACCGGAGGGATCTATTAAGTCATAGGAGGAGTTGAAAACTGCGTTTATCAAGCACTTTCATGGGACGTGCAGAAAGCTATTTACTATTGATGACCTAGAGCGATGTGTCCAAAAGAAGGGAGAATCGGCGCGCAGCTGGGTGCGCCGGGTTATGGAGATACTTCACTCATCTACGGATATTCAGCCCAAAGATGCGCTACAAGCTATGGCAAAGACGTGCAAGTACATACCTTTAGTGCAAAAGTTAACTCGCATGAAATCTAGTGGAAATGATTCAGAGGTTACGATGGGAGAGATAATGGATGCATGCAACAAACACGCTGCAACGGATACTACAGAAGAGGATGTCGATGACAAGAAAGCAAAAGAAAATACAAATAATAGTGGAAGAACCGGCAATGGATCAACGCCGGGTAATAATGGAGGTAACAATGGAGGAAATTATCAAGGGCCACCGAGGCCGGGTAACAATTGGGATATCTTCAGAATGGCGTGTCCAAAGCACAGCAGAAACGGTAGGCCCGCTAACCACTCATTGGAGCAGTGCGCGGACCTACAGAGATGGAAGAATGAGGACATAAACAAGGCTATGCGAGGTGTAGGTCGGGGAGGAGGACCGGGTCCGGGTGGAAACCCGGGCAACGGCCCACCCCCAGCCGGTAACCCGGCAGGCGGAAATCCGGGTAACAACCAAGGGGGAGCTGGAGGTTTCCAAGCTAACCCCAAGCAATTGGGACAATATCACGTGCATACCACAGGAATTTCCAACAAGGATAAAAAGATACTGAAACAGGCGGTAAACTCGGTTTCTTCAGCTGTTCCAAGATACCTGAAATGGTCAGAGCAGGACGTAACGTGGAGTAGAAGAGATCACCCGTAAAGGATAGAACACCCGGGAGTCTTAGCATTGGTGGTGGCACCACAAGTTAATGGTTATGAGCTGAAAAAGGTCCTAATGGACGGTGGAAGTAGCATCAATATCTTGTATTGGGAAACCTTTCTACGCATGGGCCTCAAGGAGTCTCAGCTACAGAAAAGTTGAACAGTTTTTCATGGGATTGTGCCGGGTCACTCAGCGTGCCCCGAGGGAAAGATCAAATTGGAGGTAGCTTTTGGAGAATCGAAGGATAATTACCGAGTCGAGTGGCTTACTTTCGAAGTGGTTAAGTTGCGCAGTCCTTATCACGCGCTATTCGGAAGGCCGGCTTATGCTAAGTTCATGGCCAGGCCGTGTTATGTGTATCTACAACTAAAAATCCCGGGGCCCAAGCAGACCATCACCATACATGGGAGCCGGGATATAGCAGCTGAGTGCGACGAAGGAGATGCAGCCATGGCTGAACAAGCTTGCAGAAAAGAGGAACTCAAGTATTACCGGTCTCAAGTAGACCCGGATGACAGAACAGCGTTAAAAAGACCGAATACTGAAGATGAGAGAGCAAAGTTCAAGGCATCACAGGACACCAAGATGGTAGCTTTTGTCGAGGGTGATCCCTCCAAGCAATTTGCTATAGGATCCAACTTGGACAGCGAGCAGGAGAAAGCACTTGTGGAGTTCATTCGTTCAAATCAGGATGTGTTCGCCTGGACGCCTAGCGATATGCCGGGTATCCCCACAGAGTTGGCAGAGCACAGTTTGCACGTCGATCCCAAGTCCAGACCTGTGAAGCAGGGCTTGAGAAAGATGAATGAGGAAAGAAGGAAAGCTATAGGGGAAGAAATCGCTCGGCTGCTGACAGCCGGCTTTATCATGGAAGTGTTTCACCCGGACTGGTTAGCAAATCCGGTTCTCGTGATGAAAAAGACCAATGAGTGGAGGATGTGCATTGATTACACGAGTCTCAACAAGCATTGCCCAAAGGATCCGTTTGCACTACCAAGGATAGATCAGATCATAGACGCAGTAGCTGGAAGCGACCTGTTATGTTTCCTGGATGCATATTCCGGGTATCATCAAATCAAGCTCAAGAAGGAGGATTGGGAGAAAACATCATTCATAACCCCTTTTGGGGCCTTTTGTTACAAGACCATGACTTTTGGATTGAAGAACGCTGGCGCAACCTATCAACGGTGTATTCAGAAGTGCTTCAAGGACCAAATTGGACGCAACGTACATGCTTATGTAGACGATGTGGTGATCAAGACCAGAAAGGCGGAGACATTTATTGATGATCTAAAGGAAACGTTCAAGAACTTGAGAAGGTATCAGATGAAACTCAACCCGACAAAGTGTGTTTTTGGAGTCCCAGCCGGGAAATTACTCGGCTTTATCGTTTCTGAGAGAGGAATTGAGGCAAACCCGGACAAAATCAAAGCTATCCAGAGTCTGAAAAAGCCAGAAAATTTGAAACATGTTCAGAAGCTCACAGGGTGCGTAGCAGCGCTCAGCCGGTTTATATCCAGACTCGGAGAAAAGGCAATACCCTTGTACCGGCTCTTGAAAAAATCTGATAAATTCGTATGGGATCAAGAGGCGGACGAGGCGTTCGAGGCACTAAAGAAGCAGTTATCTGAGGCACCAGTTCTAGCAGCCCCGGGCCCTAAAGGGCCCATGCTATTGTACGTTGTAGCCGGGCCCCGGGCGGTTAGTGCAGTGGTTGTTGTCGAGCGAAAAGAGGATGGAAAAGAATACCCGGTCCAGAGGCCGGTTTATTACGTCAGTGAGGTGTTATCATAGGCAAAACAGCGCTATCCACATTGGCAAAAGCTGGTTTTCGGGGTCTTCATGGCCAGCCGGAAATTGAAGCCATATTTTCAGGAACACCCCATAACAGTGGTTAGTTCTATACCAATGTCGGATATCATCAGAAACTCGGATGCAACAGGTAGAATAGCCAAGTGGGCGATCGAGATGGGGGATTATCACATCAACTACGAGCCAAGGTCAGCAATCAAATCTCAAGCTCTAGTCGATTTTATTAACGATTGGACACACACAGGCATGCCCACCATGGCTCCAAACTCCGAGTCTTGGATCATGCACTTTGATGGCTCCAAGCAATACGAGGGGTCAGGAGCTGGAGTGGTGCTAACATTGTCGTGGGATAATCACGGCAGATGTTACCGGGGGTAACTGATCTTGGGGCAAGACGACACAGGTATTTGGGAGAGGGTTTAGCTCAGAGGAAAACATGGTGCAATTCGATCTGGTAGCCGGCAATCAAAGTCGCCGAGTCTCCGATCTCGATATAATAACTCAATTCTGGGATTACACTTGATGCTCGATATCACACGATGTTGCTAGGGTTCTTAGATCTCTCCAAACTAGACGTAGGGGTCGGTTTATAAAGCACCGTACCCTCCTGACTTGCCCTCCAAGGCGCACCCGGAATCATACCCGGACACTGCTTACAAACCCTAGCTTTCCTTACCGCAACCCACAATCCGGGTTACAAGGCTTACAAACTTTGGGCCTTCCAGAAGTCTCATTATCCTTAGCCGGATCCTGCGCCGTGTCCCTTGGGCCGGGTTACACCTTGGAGTTGGCCTACCGGGTTATTATCCCTCCATCAGTAGTCCCCAGAATAGCTTGGGCTTCATGGATCCTACTTGAAGCGCTTGCTATTCCCTGCAAAGATATCAAACATACGGGCATATAGAGGCCGGGTTAAGATGTTTTGATGTTCAGCCAGGCCTCACTCCATGGTAGCCATACAATAACCCGGGTTTTTCCTCCAAACACTTTGACTCAAATTTCCAGGTCCAAATCATAATAAAAATCCCAGGATCCCATGCTCGATAATCAATCCTGATATCCCGGAGTTAATCTCCTTCTTTCTTTTTATCCAGATGCCTGCTCAATATTTGACGCATATTTCGCAAAATCCACGTGAACAACCGTCACCCCATGATTTCCGGCTTCTGGCCATCGGGATAAGCTCACCCTTACTCTATAAATAACACTCAGAGGGTAACCCTAAATTCGTCACCACGCCACAACTTCCCCTTTCTCTCCTTGCTCCTCACTTCCTCGCAGCACCGCCGCCAGGGGCTCGCGCACATCATCAAAGCGAAATTGCTTCCAGCCGCACTCGCCCTCAAGCTGTCCCGCGCCGCCGCCAAGTTCCGCCATCACACCTTCATTCCTCTCGCCAAGAATCGTGAAGGGGCATTCGAGCCACGCCGCCCAACACCGTCGCTTCCAAACCTCAATCTCTCCAGTAAGCCTCTTACATCTGTCTAACTTATCCTTGCAATTTTTCCAATTTCAACCAGGATCGAATCTGGGTCAACCTGCGAACCACTTTTCTGATTACATCAAATTAGATTGATTCGACATCCACCAACTCTTTTAACCGCCTGCTATATAGTCGCAACTCATCCCCTACCAATATTAACCATCAAAACTCCCGTAGGATCGATCGCAAGCTTTCCCATCTAGATCCGTTCCTCCTCGATTTTCCGCTCTTCTGCATTAACACCCGGAAAATCCTCTTTTTCCAGCTACTTTGCTTGCAATAGATACATGGGCAACCACCCATCGACCCCAAATGCCTTTCCATACGTAAGTGACCTATAATCTCCACAGTTGCATTCAACACCCGGATACTTTATAATTTCCGCTCCATAGCACGTTACCCGGATAATTCTCAGCTTCATGCTTTCTTGACACCTCACACTCGGATACTTCAACACTCCCGGGTCTTATCTCATACGCCTATTTTCTTTTGCTTTGCAGGTTGATCCCATGGCTCCCAAACGACAAGGAAAACAACCGGCTCAGGCGAGAAATACCCAAACCATATCCGCCAACTGGGGACGTTCCACAACTACGAAAGCCAAGTTGGAGGAGCTAGCCGAATTAGGAACTCTCCCTTCTCAAAAGGACATTCACTGGAGGGCGCCGGGCAACGAGACCCTGCCCACACCCACAGAAAGCGAGGTAATCTGTTTCGTAGAGCACGTGACCCGGGGATTCCGTCCTCCGGGTCACCCTTTCTTCAGGGAGGTCTTGGATCACTATGGACTCCGAATGTTCGACATAGGGCCTAACTCCATGTTGAACATCACCCACTTCATCGTTCTCTCTGAGTCGTATTTGTGCATGCCGCCGAGTTTAACTCTCTTCGTTGAGTTATTCCAATGCAAACCATGCCGCGAAAGCGGCGACGGAGCGCTCCTAACCTGTGGCGGGGTATCCATCCAGCGCCGCAGGAATTCTCTAATGCCAGCCCTCAACCTACACTCCCACGTCAAACACTGGCAACTGTCCTTCTTTTATTGCCGCGACACCTCCCCTGACAGTGAAAAGAAGCTGCCGGGTTACTCTGAGACTCCCCTCGAGCCCTCCGAGTCTTTCAGTGCCTTTGCATCAGATTCGGACAGGGAGACAATCCTTCCCTTGCTAACCAAGATAGTCATTCTCTCAGCCCAAGGCCTCCTCGGGCTCAATTTAATAAAAACATGGGTCGATTTCCGGATCCAACCCAACTCCATTCGCACCAAACTGATGTGCGAGTACTCGGGGCACACCACAGATACGCTCCGATACTCCACCAAAAGCTTTGCAACCGGTGATACTAACAAGACCATCAAGGGCTTCTTAACGGAGAAGCTGGAGGTGATAAAGGGCATCACCGGGTTACCCCCGTTTACTCGGGACAACCCGGCTCCAGCGGTAATACCTGATATCCATAACTTATTTCCGTACCTTGACTCGATACAGCTTCTAACCCTTAGTCTCATTCCTTTGTCTTAGGCTGATGACCCTTTCTGGAGAATTGAACCCTTCCCCCCTTCCAGAGACCCGGAAGACGAGGACGAGCCGGCTGATGGTAGTGAAGGTATTTGCACAGGATCTGCATATTTTTACTTGTATTACTTCCCTTTCGTTTATCTTTTCTCCAACTAACACACACCCGATTCGCAGGACTGGAGGACGAAGGCGAGGCCAACGAGGATGACCCGGAAGCAACTGAATCAGACCAAGAAACAACAGTCGGAGCCAAAAGGAAAACCAGAGGAGCCGTGTCCAAGGTTCCTTTTTCCTCGTTATCCTCTGAACCTTATTCCTTTGACGCCATGCGACGACTTAACCATCAATTATCA
Source organism: Alopecurus myosuroides (assembly GCA_028641055.1). Classification (NCBI taxonomy): domain Eukaryota; kingdom Viridiplantae; phylum Streptophyta; class Magnoliopsida; order Poales; family Poaceae; genus Alopecurus; species Alopecurus myosuroides. The sequence continues at coordinate 21,195,791 of CM054062.1, forward strand.
AATTCGTCGTGCTTGAAGGACTCCTCCCCAGCCAAACGCAGAGTAACTCGGAGCTCCCCGGGTGAAGATCCCCTTAACCCGGGCATCTCTATTTCCTCGGTTCCTCGTGGCGGCGCTCCTCCGCCTCGTCCTTCCGACTCTCCTCAACGCCACCCTTCTCCTAACCATCCACGTGCCGGGCAATTCCGGGTCCCGTTGGTAGTTCCCGTGGCAACCTCATCTGCTTCCAGCGGCGAGCTCCCGCCTGATTATACCGTGAACGCCGGGTAAGTTTACGCTACATGATTTCCTTTTATGCTTAACAAGTTTCCGCTCAAGCCGCCATCATCACTAATAGCCGCTTTTTCTCATCTTTCTTTTAGCGCTCAAGCCGTCGTTAGCGACCCGGAAAATATAGAAGCAGATAACCATCAGGCGGAGAAACCGACTGACCATGCGGACGCCGCGACTGACGATGATACAGCGAATAACCAGGAACAAGGCCCTCTGAACAACCCACTTCCCCGAGCTGCCGGATCTCCTTCCTCATCGGAACCAGTAGACGAGGAGATCGAAGTTCTAGATACAAGGATGAGTTCTCCCAACCCGGCCACCCAAACTGTCCGGGTCTCAACTCCAAGGGCGGGGAGAGCCCCCCCACCAAACGACCAAGCTGCCGGCTCTTCCGGTGCTCGATCCGAGGAACTGACCTTTACCCAGATGCTAGAAACCCTTCGCACTTTAAGGTCTAATGAAGAGAACATCTTGGGAGCTTTGATAGCCAAACACGAGGTAAATCCGACTAATATTGCTTATGCCTTTATCCAGTCCCCAAGTTCCGAGTGAATTGATTCATAATTTACTTGGGACTTTGTTATACAAGCGACTGATAACTTATTCCTCTACCCAACTGATCCTTTGTTTGCATGCATGCAGGCTTTCGTAACTCAATCCGAGGAAAAACTGGCGGGCGCCACCAAGCTCATCGAAAAGGAGGTAGCTTTACGTGAGGCAGCCGAGGCCGAGTCTAGGAGGAATAAGTTGATAATGAGAAAATATAGGAAAAGGGCTCACCGGGCAGAAGATGACCTAACAAGCCTTTCCGTCCAAATATCAGACACATATCGTGCTTTACTTGGTACGTTTCCTCCTCCGGTTTATCTTTTTGATAGATAGCAATAGTTTCCCGACTTATGTCTCCATTTCCTCAGGCCCGGACGAAACCATGCCGGAAGAAGATGACATGGCCAAGCTGAAAACCATGAGTAGCGCTATCCGGCAACTATGTGCCGGAACCAGATGGATCCTTGATGAGTTGCGGTGGCCGGGCAGAGGACATGTTGATCTGAAAAGGCTGTTGGACGCCCTATCCACTGTTCCCGAGTGGATTCGGCACTGGAAGCGCTCATCTTGCCGGGTTGGAGTGACCCGGGGGCTTGCACTTGCCAAAGCTTATCTCCCCAAGCTCGAGCTAGCGAGGCTTATGGGCGGCTTCCCAGAGTTCAAGCTTGACGGATCCAAGTTTTCAGTAAAGGATTTTCAGGCCGTCCAGAAGGAGGTTCGTTACCCGGCCAGCGTAATTGCTGATGAACTGGACGTTAATATACTTGTTTCAGCATATGATTCTGCCGATAAAGTAATTAAGTCGGATCTTCCTGAGCCGTATGACATGCTGGCTCGGTGGAAGGAGCAAGCTGCTGCGATAAGGGTGGAGGCTGCCAAGAAGCAAGCTGAAGCCGGCTCTGCTCCTGCTGCCTCAACACCAGTCGTTCCGCCCCTGCAGGGGCCGGTACCGCTGATCCGGGTGCTGCTGCTACCACCAATGATGGCAAGGGTAAGGCCAAGATGGACGCCAAGTGATATATGGTTTCTAATGCCTCTTCTTAAGCGCCAGTCGGTCGACATACTTTTTGAAACAGTCATATTTTGGGCGGTGCGCCTGTGCACCTTTGATATTTTTCACCAGGATTGTGTAATGCACACTAAGGCCTTGATATACTCGATGCCTGTTCCGGCCTTTTTAAGTTTATCCATTATTAAGCTCATCTGTTCTCGATATCTGGTTTTATTTATTGTTCCTTTTGTGAAAACTCAATTTCCGGGTCTCATGGGTATTGACAAGCGGATTTTGCTTCGAAGTCCCCAAGTCCCCAAGACTCGGATATTTGGGTTTTTGCAATTATACAAGTAAGCCACTTTTTCTCCTTTCAAGGTTTCAAGCCACCGAGCCCGGATCGCCGAGTCTAGGACACTTGATCTTGAAAAGGGAACAAACTGCCTACTGCTAATTTCACAAAGATCCCTAAGTTGTTTCACATAGGTTCTGAAGTTATGCTTAATAGTCGTTGAGTTTCCAGCTATTCAGCCTTGTACTCTGCATAACTTGTGGTTTAGATGACCCTTTTGACTATCTTGTACTGTAAGCCGGCTTTCGCGTGGATACCATGTTGTTACATCCATACGAAGACGTAACCAGCCAATCCCCGTCGGGTTTCATGACTAACTGCCATCGTAAGCGAACAAATCATGCCACTTTAATGCGAGTCACATCGAGCTTAAGTAAGAATAGCCAAGAAATTTGGACTTCTTTGTCCGGTTATAAGATTGTAGCCGTACTCGTTTGCAAGTAATCGGCCCTTATAACTCATAGACATCATGGCCGGGTCTTTGAGTTTGTAACTGTGCTATTCAAGCGACCAGCCCCCAAGACCTAGATATACGCATCGTACTGAGAGTACATAACCTGATAACAACCATCTCTTTTCTTGATAACCATCTCTTTACTTGATATGAAAATCTAGGTCAGCAAGCCGCCTCATTAAAAACCCGTCCAGTCCCCAAAGGTACCCTGGATAGGAAAAGAGTACGTCTGAAAACCTGCTGCCTATTACATCGTGCAATTCCACTTGCCAATATAGTCTTTACTAAGTATAATACGGACGTAGCTGAGCCACGTTCCATGGTCTATCTCTTTCTTGCATAGATGAAGTGGTGTGTGCGGTGTCGTTGACTGTAGCCGACTCTTCCCTTGCATCTATCAAATAATATGATCCGTTATGCAGATTCCGGCTTATGATAAATGGTCCTTCCCATGGTGGTGATAATTTGTGTTTTCCTTCGTTTGACTGTACCAGGCGCAGAACCAAGTCTCCTTCCTGGAATACCCGGGTCTTCACACGCCGGCTATGGTACCTCCGTAGATCTTGCTGATATATGGCTGATCTTTCCAGGGCTTGTTCTCTTTGCTCTTCTAACATATCTACGGCGTCCTGCCGGGTTTTTTCGTTCTCTACTTCGACGTAAGCTGATACTCTAGGCGAATCGTGAATAATGTCACTCGGTAACACTGCTTCCGCACCATAGACCATGAAGAAGGGTGTCATCTGAGTGGATCTGTTAGGTGTAGTGTTGATACCCCAAACCACAGAAGGAAGTTCTTCGACCCATGCACCAGCAGCCCTGACACAGGGAACTCGCAATCGTGGTTTTAATCCGCGAAGCAATTCTTGGTTTGCCCTCTCCACTTGTCCATTGGCCTGCGGATGAGCCACCGATGCCACATCGAGCCGGATTCCATTGTTGCCACAAAACTTCTCCATCTCACCAAGGGACATGTTGGTTCCATTGTCGGTAATTATGCTGTGGGGGTACCCGAACCGGTAGATAATCCTTTTCAGGAACTTGACTGCTGTAGCTGCTTCGCAATTAGTAACTGGCATGACCTCAACCCACTTGGTAAATTTATCAATAGCCACCAAAAGATGTGTCTTCTTGCATGGTGACATATGAAAGGGGCCAACCATGTCCATACCCCAGACAGCAAACGGCCAAGTTAACAGGATAGTCCGCAACTCCATAGCCGGCACATGGGTTTGGCGAGCGTACCTTTGACATCCGTCACACCTTGCTACCAATCGTTCCGCATCCGCTAGGGCCGTGAGCCAGAAAAACCCGTGTCGATAAGCTTTAGCCACAAGAGACCTTGTGGACGTATGATGTCCACAGTCGCCTTCATGGATTTCCTTGAGAATCTGTCTGCCTTCTTCCGGCGCTACGCAGCGGAAAAAGACTCCTGCTGCACTTCTCTTGTACAATTCCCCATTGATGATAGAATATCCCTTTGCTCGCCTCAAAATTTGCCTTGCTAATACCTCCTGTTGTGGTAACTCGCCTCGTGATAGGTAGGCCAAAAACGGTTCTGTCCACTCGGGAATAGTACGTACAGTGGCTACGAGTCCTGAATCCGGGTCTTGATTTGCCAATTCCTCCTCTGACTCGATTTTAACTGATGGTCGCCACAATTCGTCCAGGAAAACGTTAGGTGGAACCGGCTCTCTGCGCGAGCCGAGTCTGGCGAGGGCGTCGGCTGCCTCATTCTTTCTTCTGTCTATATGCTCCACCTCATACCCGGAAAAACATCCTGCAACCCTATCAACTTCCCTGCGGTATGCTGCCATAGTTGCGTCCTTTCTATCCCACGTTCCTGACACCTGCTATACCACAAGGTCCGAATCTCCGAAGCATCGTATCCTCTTGATGTTCATCTCTTTGGCTACCTTTAAGCCATGCAATAGGGCCTCATACTCGGCCACGTTGTTGGAACAGTCGAAGTGAATTTGTAGTACGTAACTCAATTTGTCTCCTTTGGGTGATGTTAGCACCACCCCAGCTCCTGATCCCTCGTACAGCTTTGATCCGTCGAAGTGCATGATCCATGACTCGGAATTTGGAACCGTTGTAGTCATGCCTGTATGTGTCCAGTCGTTAACGAAATCAATTAAAGCTTGAGATTTGATTGCTGACCTGGGTTCGTAGTTGATGTGATAATCCCCCATCTCTATCGCCCATTTGGCTATTCTTCCCGTCGCGTCCGAGTTTCTGATGATATCCGACATTGGTATTGAACTAACCACTGTTATGGGATGTTCTTGGAAATACGGCTTCAGCTTTCGGCTGGCCATAAAGACCCCGAACACCAACTTTTGCCAATGTGGATAGCGCTGCTTTGCTTCTGATAATACCTCGCTGACGTAATAAACCGGCCTCTGAACCGGGTATCCTTTCCCATCCTCTTGGCGTTCCACAACAACTACCGCGCTGACGGCTCGGGGGCCAGCTGCCACATATAGTAACATAGGCTCTTAAGGACCCGGCGCCGCTAGTACTGGTGCTTCAGATAACTGCTTCTTTAGTGCCTCAAATGCCTCGTCCGCCTCTTGATCCCACACGAACTTATCTGATTTCCGCAAGAGCCGGTACAAGGGTATTGCTTTTTCTCCGAGTCTGGATATGAATCGGCTCAAGGCTGCTACGCAGCCCGTGAGCTTTTGAACATGCTTCAAATTTTCCGGTTTTTTCAGACTCTGGATGGCCTTGATTTTATCCGGGTTTGCCTCGATTCCTCTCTCGGAAACTATGAAGCCGAGTAATTTCCCAGCTGGAACTCCAAACACGCACTTTGTCGGGTTAAGCTTCATCTGGTACCTCCTCAAGTTTTTGAACGTCTCCTTTAGATCATCGATAAATGTCTCCTCCTTCCTAGTCTTGATGACCACGTCATCCACATAGGCATGGACGTTACGTCCGATTTGGTCCTCGAAGCACTTTTGAATACACCGTTGGTAAGTTGCGCCAGCATTCTTCAACCCAAACGTCATAGTTTTATAACAAAAGGCCCCAAAAGGGGTTATGAATGATGTTTTCTCCCAATCCTCCCTTTTGAGCTTAATCTGATGATACCCGGAATATGCGTCCAGGAAGCATAACAGATCGCTTCCAGCTACTGCGTCTATAATCTGATCTATCCTCGGCAGCGCGAACGGATCCTTTGGGCAATGTTTGTTGAGACTCGTGAAGTCAATGCACATCCTCCACTCATTGGTCTTTTTCATCACTAGAACCGGGTTAGCCAACCAATCCGGGTGAAATACTTCCATGATAAAGCCGGCTGCCAATAGCCGAGCGATCTCTTCGCCTATAGCCTTCCTTCTTTCCTCATTCATTTTCCTCAAACCTTGCTTCACGGGCCTGGACTTGGGATCCACATGCAAACTGTGCTCAGCCAATTCTGTAGGGATACCCGGCATGTCGCTAGGTGTCCAGGCAAACACATCTGCATTCGAACGAATAAACTCCACGAGCGCTTCCTCCTGCTCTTTTCCCAAGTTAGACCCTATGGTAAACTGCTTAGTAGAATCCCCTTCGACAAAATCTATCTTCTTGGTGTCTTGCGCTGCCTTGAATTTTGCTCTCTCATCCTCGGTATTCGGCTTTTTCAAGGCTGTTCTATCGTCCGGATTTACTTGAGACCGGTAATATTCGAGCTCTTCCTTCCTGCATGCCTGCTCGGCCATAACTGAATCTCCTTCGTCGCACTCGGCCGCTATATCCCGGTTCCCATGTATAGTGATGGTCCGTTTAGGACCCGGGATTTTCAGCTGCAAATACACGTAGCACGGCCTAGCCATGAATTGGGCGTAAGCCGGCCTCCCAAACAGTGCGTGGTAAGGACTGCGCAATTTGACCACCTCGAACGTGAGCCACTCAATTCGATAATTATCCGTCGATTCTCCAAAAGCAACTTCCAAGGTGATCCTTCCCTCGGGGCTCGCCGAGTGACCTGGCACGATCCCATGAAAGATTGTGGAACTTTTTTGTAACTGAGACTCTTTGAGACTCATCCGTAAGAAGGTTTCCCAATAAAGGATGTTGATGCTGCTTCCACCGTCCATCAGGACCTTCTTCAATTCGTAACCATTAACCTGTGGAGCAACCACCAATGCCAAGACTCCTGGACGCTCTATTTTCTCCGGATGGTCTTTTCTACTCCACGTTACCTCTTGTTCCGCCCATCTGAGATGTCCCGGCGCGGCCAACGAAATCGAGTTTGCCGCTTGCTTTAATGTCTTCTCGTTCCTGCTGGAAGTTCCTGTAGTATGCACATGATATTGTCCTTTTAAATTAGTCGTTCGTACCGTGCCGATGAAGATGTTGATCCGGCCGATCGTCAATATAGATCCGGACTCGAGGTGATCCGATTCTGGTCCCCAGCCGGAATCGTCCACCATCTTTTCTCCTTCGTGGTCGATGCAGATTTCGCCAATGACAAGATTCTCCATGCCCTTCCGAGCTTCTCCCGTGATGTAAACACCTTTGGACGCAGGCCCCACGGTGGGCGCCAACTGTCGTGGGATAATCACGGCAGATGTTACCGGGGGTAACTGATCTTGGGGCAAGACGACACAGGTATTTGGGAGAGGGTTTAGCTCAGAGGAAAACATGGTGCAATTCGATCTGGTAGCCGGCAATCAAAGTCGCCAAGTCTCCGATCTCGATATAATAACTCAATTCTGGGATTACACTTGATGCTCGATATCACACGATGTTGCTAGGGTTCTTAGATCTCTCCAAACTAGACGTAGGGGTCGGTTTATAAAGCACCGTACCCTCCTGACTTGCCCTCCAAGGCGCACCCGGAATCATACCCGGACACTGCTTACAAACCCTAGCTTTCCTTACCGCAACCCACAATCCGGGTTACAAGGCTTACAAACTTTGGGCCTTCCAGAAGTCTCATTATCCTTAGCCGGATCCTGCGCCGTGTCCCTTGGGCCGGGTTACACCTTGGAGTTGGCCTACCGGGTTATTATCCCTCCATCAAACATCACCCAAAGGAGACAAGTTGAGCTACGTGCTGCAGATTCACTTTGATTGTTCCAACAACGTGGCCGAGTATGAGGCCTTATTGCACGGCTTAAAGGTAGCCAAGGAGATGAATATTAAGAGGATACGATGCTTTGGAGATTCAGACCTTGTGGTACAGCAGGTCTCAGGAACTTGGGATAGAAAAGATGCAGCTATGGCAGCATACCAGAGAGGTTGATAGAGTTGCCGGATGTTTTTCCGGGTATGAGGTGGAGCACATAGACAGAAGAAAAAAAAAGGCAGCAGATGCACTCGCCAGACTCGGCTCGCGCAGAGAGCCGGTTCCACCTAATGTTTTCCTGGATGAACTATGGCGACCATCAGTTAAAACCGAGTCTGAGGAAGAACTGGCAAATCAAGACCCGGATTTGGAGCTCGTGGCCACAGTACGTGCCGTTCCCGAGTGGACAGAGCCGTTCTTGGCCTACCTATCACGGGGCGAGTTACCACAGCAGGAGGTATTAACAAGACAAGTTCTGAGGCGAGCAAAAGGATATTCTATCATCAATGGAGAGTTATACAAGAGAAGTGCAGCATGAGTCTTTTTGCGTTGTGTAGCACCAGAAGAAGGCCGACAGATCCTCAAGGAAATCCATGAAGGTGATTGTGGGCATCATGCATCCACAAGATCCCTTGTGGCCAAAGCTTATCGACATGGTTTTTTCTGGCTCACGGCCCCTAGCAGACGCGGAGCGATTGGTGGCAAGATGTGACGGATGTCAAAGGTACGCTCGCCAAACCCATGTGCCGGCTATGGAACTACGGACCATCCCGTTAACCTGGCCGTTCGCTGTTTGGGGTATGGACATGGTTGGCCCCTTTCACATGTCACCTTGCAAAAAGACACATCTCTTGGTGGCCATTGATAAGTTTACCAAGTGGATTGAGGTTATGCCAGTTACCAACTGCGAAGCAATTACAGCAGTCAAGTTCCTGAAAAAGATTATCTATCGGTTCGGGTATCCCCATAGCATAATTACCGACAATGGAACCAACATGTCCCTTGGCGAGATGGAGAAATTTTGTGGTAGCAACGGAATCCGGCTTGACATAGCTTCAGTGGCCCATCCACAGGCTAATGGACAAGTGGAGAGGGCAAATCAAGAGTTGCTTCGTGGATTAAAGCCACGATTGCGAGTTCCGTGTATCAGAGCTGCTGGTGCATGGGTCGAAGAATTACCTGCAGTGGTTTGGGGTATAAACACAACACCGAACAGATCTACTCAGATGACACCGTTTTTCATGGTCTATGGTGCAGAGGCGGTGTTGCCGAGTGATATCATTCATTACTCGCCTCGAGTGTCGTCTTACGTCGAGGTGGAGAACGAGAAGACCCGGCAGGACGCCGTGGATATGCTAGAAGAAGAAAGGGAACAGGCCCTGGAAAGATCAGCCATATATCAGCAGGATCTACGGAGATATCATAGCCGGCGCGTGAAAACCTGGGTCTTCCAGGAAGGAGACTTGGTTCTGCGCCTGGTATAGTCAAAGGAAGGAAAACACAAGTTTTCACCGCCATGGGAAGGACCGTTTATCATAAGCCGGAATCTGCACAATGGATCGTATTACTTGATAGATGCAAGGGAAGAGTCGGCTACGGTTAACGACACCGCTCATACCACTTCATCTATGCAAGAAAGAGAAAGACCATGGAACGTAGCTCAGCTGCGTCCCTACTATACCTAGTATAGACCAGACTCACAAGTGGAATTACACGATGTAACAGGCAGCAGGTTTCAGACGCACTCTTTTCCTATCCAGGGTACCTAAGGGGACTGGAGGGTTTTTAATAAGGCGGCCGGCTGACCTAACTTTCTCATATCAATAAAGAGATGGTTAAGCAATATATCTTTTTCACATGTTTTATCAAGTTTTATTTTTCTGTTATGTTTTTTACTTTTCTACCAGGTAAGTATTATTTATTGTTTTCTTAGTGCATTAGTTTCTTTAGTATGTTGCATGTATTTAGGTCTTGGGGGCTGATTGCTTGAATAGCACAGTTACAAAATCAAAGACCCGGCCACGATGCCTATGAGTTATAAGGGCCGATTACTCGCAAACGAGTACGGATGCAATCTTATAACCGGACAAAGGAGCCAAATTTCTTGACTTTTCTTACTTAAGCTCGATGTGACTCGCACTAAAGTGGCATGATTTGCTCTCTTACGATTACAATCAGCCATGATGCCCAATGGGACTTGCCTGACCCTGTTTTCGTACAGATGCAACAACATGATTATCCACGCGAAAGCCGGCTTACAGTACAAGAGAGTCAAAAGGGTCATCTAAACCACAACTTATGCAGAGTATAGGGTTAATAACCGGAAACTCAAAGTCTATTAAGCATAACTTCAAAACATATGTGAAACGGCTCTAGGTTTTGGGCTTAGCAGAAACAACTTGTTTTCTTTGAAAAACCTCACATCCCTAGACTCGGAATTTCGGGCCTTGGGGACTGGGGATTTTGAAAAAAAGAGGAAAGTTATCTAGCTATTAAGCACAAAAACCCAAAAATCCGAGTCTTGGGGACTTGGGGACTTAGAGAAAAGTTCACCTGTCAAAACCCACGAGACCCGGAAACCGAGTCTCACAAAAGGAACCATAAAGAAAGTCGGATTATCAAGAGTAAATAAGCTCAAAGGCAGACAGATATCGAATTCATCCAGGGGCCAGAAGGGCCAAGAAAGCTATTAAAGTTTCATAATGTATTTACATGATGCGATGGTAGTGTCAAAAGTGCACATGTGCACTATCAAAAGAATATCTGTTTTTACAAGGGCATCGAGCGAACAAGGTATTAGGATGGCATCAGATAATAATTTACTCGGCCTCCTGGGTCGGGTCCACATCCTTACCCTTGACCTCCGAGTCTTGGTCTTGGGTTTGCTCCTTAGAATCGTTCCCAGCATCATCATCCGGTTTTTCAGCATTAGGACGAACAGGCGGACAGACAGCTGGCGTAGAGGAAGTTGGTACTGATTGCAAGTCGGCTTCCCTCTTTGTGGCTTCGTCCCTCCTCCTGGCCGAGTCAGCATTCCACTTTTCCAAAATGTCGAATGGCACGGGTGTATCTTCCTTCACAGCTTTGTCCTCAGCGTTGTATGGAGACATAAACCTACTCAAGTCCATACTATCGGCAAGAGCAGTTGCCGAGTGACGTACCTCGGTTTGTATGGCCTTGAAGTCCTTAGGGGAAAACCTCGAGCCATCTGCCTTGAATTCTGGAAACCCGGCCACCACCGTTGCCAGCTCAAGTTTAGGAAAGTAAGCTTTCGCCAGCATAAGTCCCCGGGTCATCCCAACCCGGCATGCCGAGCGTTTCCAGAGCTCAATCCATGCAGGCAGAGTAGAACATGCATGGATCAGGGTCTCCATACCCGGATAGTTCAGTCGGCCACTGAATGGCGTCCAGGATCCATTTAGTGCGGGCGCAGAACCTCCGGAGGACATTCTTCAAATTCTTTACCTTTTGAATATCATCTTCTTCTGAGGGCGCAAGGTTGGAAGCTGCAATACAAACAACAAAGGTTACATCAAAGTATTCCGGGTATCATGTATCAAGAAAACAAGAAACCAAGACACGAACCAGTAAGTAACGAAATCTCACCAACGAGGACACGATAAGTGTCGGCAACTTGAGCTGATAGCTTCTTCAGCGCATCTTGAGCAATGGTGTATTTCTCTTTGTATTTCGTGACATCTTTCTCCAAGGCGGCCACCTCGGACTCAAGTGCTTCTCTTAGCTTTACCTCGGTGTCCAGGAGTTTTTTGGTCTTGGCCAAAATCTCCTCGGACCAAGACGCCTGCGCCTAAAGGAATGGAAAGTTAAACATTAGTCGGATATCGCAAGTAGCCGACTATTGAAAGGAGTACCGAGTGTAACTTCGCTAAGTTAGACTCGGAACTTGGGGACTAGATGGATACTATGAGATATCAATTAACGTACTTAATGTTCTACGGCCATGCGTTCTAATATACTGCTCTCTGAGGCCTTCATGGCAAGGAGGGTGCTCATCATTTGGTCGAAGGAGTGGTTGCTCAAATTGGAAGAACCGGGGTCTTGGTAACTCGGAGTGGGAGTTTTCTCCTTGGCAGGGGAAGGCACCTGAGTCGTCCAGGTATCGGAGTTTGGTGCGCCTCCTCCCGTGCCCAAGATTACGTCCTCTTCCTCCTCGCGCGCATGTGAGGCTATCGGGTACTTGGCTTCCTGATCAGCCGAGTTTGGTGGTGGCACCTGTTGTTCTTCGCCGCCAGCTGCAGCCGTCATATCATCAATCGGGTCCTCCTTACCCGGATCATCGGTCTCCATATTTTCCTGGTCACTGACAGTGACCATGGCTCTATGGGCAGAATAAGTAAGCGGTCAGCATGTAACTGGAGAAAATTATGGAAAAGTGATAGAACATCAGGAGAAGAACTTTACCCGGGATTCACCGTGAAATCCGAGGGGAACGCATTGCTGGACCCGGATGAAGCTGATAAATATCGAGAAAGTAAGGCATGGGACTGCCCTGCTAAAGGATGATTCGGAAAGGAGAAAGTTCGATATTTGGGAAAAGATTGAAAAATACCAGCGCGTTGAGGAGGGGATGATGGAATACCCGGATTAAGTGCGGATTCACCCGGAAAGTTCCGAGTCATTCTGCGCTTGGTCACGGGTGGATCCTTCAAGTACGGCCAGTTAGATAACTCTCGGTTTAGCTCGCACATGTTAGCAAAGGAGTATGGTTTAGAAGCAAGGGAGCGGTATGGCACCTTAAAGACGACCCCTCGGGGTTTCCTCTTTGCTCCGTCCTTGACTGTCGGCTCAGCTTCATCTTCATCGCTTGCTGGTTCCACCCTGCCTTCCGGTTCTTCTTCTTCTTCGTCCTTGTCCTCTGGCTCTGAAAGTTATCAAGGTATACTGTCGGAAAAACAGAGAATGAACAGCAATGAGCTTGCAGAATCTAAGTGAGACTCGGAATGTACCTTCCTCCGAGTGAACTACGTCCTCTTCCTCCGAGTGAACTACGTCCTCTTCCTCCTCTGGACTTTCAGAGTTAGGGGGCGTTACGATGTTCCAAAATACGTTATCAGCCTGAGATAAAGGCACGAGGGTAAGGATCGATAGTTGTATCGAGAGAAAAGTATGAAAGTAAAAGTATGAGAACCGGATTTTACCTCGGGAGCTGGGTTCTCGCGAGTAAATGGTTCCAACCCGGCTATGTTCCGGATTACCTCCAACTTCTCCGTCAAGAAACTCTTGATGGTCTTGTGGGTGTCACCGGCCGGGTAGTTCTTGGAAGAGTATCGGAGGGAATCCGTAGAGTGCCCCGAATACTCGCACATCAATTTTGAGCGGATGGAGTTGGGTTGAATGCGAAAGTTCACCCAAGTTTGGACTAGGTTGAGCCCAAGGAGACCTTGGGCGCAGAGGACAGCTATCTTAGATAGGTAGGGTTGAATAGTTTCCCTGTCCGACTCAGGGGCGAAGGCGTTGAAGTTTTCAGAGATATCTAGAAGACCCTCCGAGTAACCCGGTAGTTTCCTTTCGCCGGGTGGGGAGGTGTCTCGGCAGTAGAAGAAGGAGAGTTGCCAATGCTTAACGTGAGAGTTCAAGTTAAGAGTCGGCATTGGCGAGTTCTTGCGGCGCTGGATGAAAACCCCGCCGCAAGCAAGAAGCGCCCCGTCACCGCTTTCGCGGCACGGTTTGCACTGAAAGAGTTCAATGAAGAGAGCCAAATTTGGCGGAATGCACAAATATGACTCGGAAAGGACGATAAAATGGGTTATGTTCAACATAGAGTTAGGCCCTATGTCGAACACCCGGAGGCCATAATGGCTCAAGACTTCACGAAAGAAAGGGTGACCCGGAGGGCGGAACCCCCGGGTCAGATTACCTCGTCGGCAGCAGGCGTGGGCTGGGTCTCATCACCCGGCACCCTCCAGTGGATATCTTCCTGAGGGGGAAGGACCCCTAACTCGGCCAGCTCCTCCAGCTTGGCCTTGGTAACCGTGGATCGCGCCCAGTTGGCGGATATCGATCGGGTCATCCGGGTTTTAGCCGGCTGTTTCCCTTGCTTCTTGGGAGCCATGGGTTCAGACTGCAGAACGCAAGACAAAAAAGTATGAGACGTAAGATTCGGAAATCGTGAGTTATCCGAATATAATACAAACAAGTATCAGTAAGAGGCATGAGGACTATGAATTGTCCGGGTATCACTGGACGGAGCGAAAATTACAGGTTATCCGGGTATCGAGTAGCAGTACAGAAAATACGGGATATTTACGTGTTGGCGAACATTCATGGAAAAAGATTGACTGCTTATGTATCTAGCGCAAGTAAATGAACCGGAAGAAGTGGATTTTCCGAGTATTGGTGGCAGTTGCGGAAAATTTTGGCGGACCGAGCCTAGATTGGACATTTCATTTTCGAATTCATGGTGAAATTAGTGACTACAAGCAATAGAAGAGCGAAGTGGAACCAATATTCAAGCAGTTGGATGAACTAGTGTGAGTCTATGCGACTTAATCCGGCGCGGGGCAAGAAATAGCCCGCGGTTGACCTAGATCCAATCTAGAACGAATCAAGAAATTGTGAGGCTAATTCAATGGGAGAAAGAAGCTTACCGGAGGAGATTGGAGCAGAGCACGACGGCGGCAGATGGCACAATCCAAATGCCCCTTTGCGATTCCCGGCGGGCAAGATGAGGGCGCAGTGGCGGAGTTTTGCGGCGGCGCGGGGCGAACGGTGGATGAACGCAGCCGGCGGCGGCTCTGCTCCGGTGGCGCGCTCGAGGTCCCCGTGGTGGTGTTGCGCAAGCGCGAGCGAGAAAGTGATGAAGAGGAAGAAGAAGATGGAATGGGCCGTTGGGGTTAGGTTATCCCCTAAGTACCTATTTATAGGTACGGGTGGGAAAACCTAGGACAACGGGCGGGAACCAAAATTTTAGGGATAAGGGATACCCGTCCGAAATTTTGGGGATATGCATTAAGTGCCCGAGAGCAATATCCGGACAAGATAAGACGGAAATATTTCCACGATATCATGGTCAATTATCAAGTGAAGTAAGCCGGATCTTTGACATTCTTACCAGGGCGTTGACCCGGAAAAAGTAAAGATGGACTTAGAGAAAGCCGGGTTATTATATGGCCACCATGGAGTTAGGCCTAGCTGTTTATCAAAGCAACCTGACCCGGCCTCTGTGGACTTGTATGTTTGTTATTTTTGCAGGGAATAGCATGCGCTTCAAGGAGGATCCCGTGAAGCCCAAGCTATTCTGGGGACTACTGATGGAGGGATGATAACCCGGTAGGCCAACGCCAAGGAGTAACTCGGCCCAAAGGACGCTGCGCAAGACCCGGCTTAAGATAAAGGAGTTTCTAGAAGGCCCAGGAACGTAGGCCTCGTAACTCGGACTGTGGGTTCGAATAAGTAAGTTTAGGGTTTGTAAGCAGTGTCCGGGTAGGATTCAGAGTGCGCCTTGGAGAGTAGGACAAGGGGTCCGGATATTATATAAGCCGGCCCCTAGGGTTAGACCAAGAGAGATCCAAGAGTTCGAGCAATATTGCTAGGTATCGAGTATCCAGTGTAACACGAGAGTTGAGTTAATATATTTAGATCGGAGACTCGGCGACTTGATTGCCGGCTACCAGATCGCATATCATCATGTTTTCCCTTGAGCTAAACCCTCTCCCAAACACCAGAGTCGAATTGCCCCAACATAAGTTACCCCCGGTAACGTCTGCCGTGATTATCCCACGACAATATTACTATACTTCTGTCCAGATTAACAAAGGGACAGATTTGGAAGCTGTGAAGTTTCTTCCCCTCATGTTATTGGACTGAGCTAGAGATTGAATCAATGGGTTACCATCAACAACTGTCGAGAGCTGAAAAGACATGGCGAAAGTATTCGCTCAGCACTTTCGGGGCACGTACAAATGTCCTAAGAGTATAAACCAGTTGAACCATTGCGTCCAATATGAGGACGAGTCGTATTTCGACTTCATCTCAAGATGGACAACAACGAAGAATAGTTTCTCTAGAGTAAGTGATGTACAAGCAATGCATGCTTTCATCAATGGCCTGAAACCCGGCCTCGCACCGTTCATGGTTGGTCCGAAAGGGCACAAAGATCTCGGATATATGCTTACCACCTCCAATGAGCACGCAGCGGCTGAAGATGATATTAGAGCAAGAGGTGGAAATATTGATGCTTTGGCTCAAGCCAAAAAGGCACCCCGTTCTGAAAAGAAGGATACTCCAGAGGCACAGACAAAACCCAAAGAAGTAAACGCAACCTTTGGAAAGGATAATGGCAGCAAATGGGAAGGAAAAAGCACATAACCAATCTCCTACTCTAAGGACGAGTGGGAAAAGATAAACTCGGAAAACTTTGTGCACCGTTCGCAATTTGGGAAGCCTACCCATACAAATGCGCAGTGCCGCCTTAACAAGCATATGAAGGGCACTGCAGGATCTGGGAATAAAGGAAAGAATTCCAAGAGGAAGTTCAACAAGGAAAAGCCAGAAGCTGAGAAAGAAGAAAGTGAATCGGACACTGATGATAAAATCCAGGAACAACAACGAAAAGGCGAGACAAAATTCCTGAGAGTTGAAGGAGAATGTAACCTAACTTTCCTGGCAACTCCCTCAGCAAAAGAGGCGAAAAGAACACTTCGAGAAATCAACGCGGTTGTTCCTCCAACACCAAAGTACTTGAAGTATTCAAATACACCCATTACCTGGGATCAGTGAGATCATCCCGGAAACATCCCAGAACCCGGCACGCATGCTTTAGTCGTAAGCATCTTCGAAACGCAGCTCAGGCATAGTAACATACATTTTGATGGTATTGTTCCTGGCAGGCAAGCACAATCCCTAGGAGAAATTTCCCTAGATGCAACCTTTGGAAAGATAGAACATTTCCGCCGGGAAAAGATCTCATTCGAGGTGGTGCCGTTCGAAAGTGTTTATCACGTAATACTCGGACGTCCGGCTTTCGCCAAATTCATGGCAAGATCATTTTATATCTATAACAAGATGAAGATGCCAGGGCCAAAAGGAGGATTAATCACCATAACTGGAGATTACAAATTGGCGAACGAGCTACAGAAAGGAAATGTCCTCTGTGCCGAACAGGTGATTCAGAAGAAGGAATTGAAGGAGCCAGCTAAGGAAGTTTTGCCGCTGGAAATGTCGTCAGGAAAAGAAAGTCGGAAAACGGCAGATAGCTTCAAGGCCTCGGAAAATACAAGACAGGTTATCCAAGATCCCAAAGATCCAACAAAGTTTTTCGTAGTGGGAACTGGGATGACTGACAAATAGGAAGACACGCTCATCAAGTTCCTTCGTGAAAACTGGGACATTTTTGACTGTTGTCCTGCTGATATGCCAGGTGTACCTAGGGAACTTGCTGAGCACCAACTCAAAGTAATTCCAGGTTCAAAACTCGTTAAACATGGTCTCCGTTGTTTCGATGGAAGAATACGGAAGGCTATAGGCAAGGAAATTATCCGGATTTGAGCAGCTGATTTTATCCGGGAAGTTATACATACTTATTGGTCTGTGAACCCCGTATTAGTCTCGAAGAAAGACAATATTGTTCTTAGGATGTGTATAGATTACACTGTCTTGAACAAATTGTGTCCAAAAGATAGGTTCGCGTTACCGCGAATCGATCAAATAATAGATGCCACGGCTGGCTCTGAGCTTTTATGATTTTTGCATGTTTATTCCAGGTACCATCAAATACGCATGAAGGAGGATAATCAAATAAAAATTTCCTTCATAACCCCGTATGGAACATACTATTACATAACCATGCCTTTTGGCTTGAAGAACACCGGCGCAACTTACCACCGTTGCATGCAAAGATGTTTGCATAGTCAAATCGGCAAAAACGTCCATGTTTACGTGGATGACATTGTTGTAGTTTCCAAGGAAAAGCATACACTCCTTAAAGATCTACAAGAAACTTTCGAAAATTTGCGCACTTATAAGATGAAGTTGAATCCATTAACCTGCGTATTCCAGGTTCCCTCGGGAAAGCTTTTATGTTTTATCGTTTCTCGTAGAGGAATAGAAATAAACCCGGAAAAGATCAAGGAAATCTTGAATATCACAAGGCCTACATGCTTACAAGATGTTCAAAGATTGACGGATTCTGCAGCCGCAGTTAGCAGGTTTATAAGCCGGCTAGGTGACAAAGCTCTGCAATTATACAAATTGTTGAAGAAATTCGACAAATTTGAATGGACAGAAGAGGCGGACAACGCATTAACCCAGCTAAAAGAAACCTTGATAAAAGCTCCGATTTTGGCATCCCCAAAAGACGAAGAACCCATGTTACTGTATCTTACAGCAACAAACATGGTTATTAGTGTGGTGATAATTGTGGAAAGACGGAAAGATGAGCAAAGCGTACCAGATCAACATCCACTGTACTACGTCAGCGAAGTGTTCTCCGAGTAAAAGCAAAGATATCCACATTATCAAAAGTTAGCATATGGCATGTTTTTTGCATCGCGAAAACTCCGCCATTATTTCCAAGGACATTCCATAACAGTGGTAAGCAAAGCACCACTAGGAGATATCATCAACAATGCGGACGCAACAGGCCGAGTCTCCAAATGGGGCATTGAACTAGCTACGATCGACATTAAGTACCAACCTCGGACGGCAATTAAATCTCAGGTATTGGCAGATTTTATCGCTGATTGGACAAAAGCATTGGAAAACACACCAATGCCGGAGTCGGAATATTGGATCATGCATTTTGACGGATCCAAAATGAAGTTAGGCGCTGGAGCTGGTGTAGTGATTAAATCTCCAAAAGGTGACATAATGGAATATGTATCACAAATACATTTTAACGCCATCAACAATGTGGCAGAATACGAAGCTTTGCTTCATGGCTTGCATATTGCAAAGGAGATAGGAGTCAAGCATATACTTTGTTATGGTGACTCGGACTTGGTGCAGCATCAGCTAGACCAAAAATTGGATGCCAAAAGCCCCATTGTGGCCGAATATCGAAGAACTGTGAATGATTTTGCCATTTACTTCATATGATTTGAAGTGTTTCATATCAAAAGGGAAGAAAATTGGAACGCGGATGCATTAGCCCGCATGGGATCGGAAAGAGTGAAAACCCTACCACCTGGTGTGTTTGTCCAACACTTGCATGAACCGTCAATCAAAGGTGGAGATGTTGATTATCCTCTCGTTTACGAGTCAATTGAAGTCCTACTTGTTAATCCAGATTGGAAAATTCCATACTGAAACTTCTTAGTCGATCAAATGTTCCCTGATGGAGCAGACGAAGTCTTGCAAAGGCAGATACAACGTCTATGCAAAGGATACACGGTAATCAATGGTTGCCTGTATAAACGCAGTACTATCGGAATTTTTCAGCGGTGTATTTCACCATAAGAAGGATGAGAAATCCTGCAAGAAATCCATGAAGGAGATTTCGGACATCATGTCCAATCAAAAAGCATAGTCAAAAAAGCATTCCGCGCGGGTTTTTTCTGGCTCACAGCCAAGACAGATGCGGAGCACAAAGTAAACACATGTGCCGGATGTCAGTATTACAACAAGAAGACGAATATGCTAGTTCAAGCACTCAAAACTATCCCTATCACATGGCCATTCATGGTCTGGGGGCTAGATATGATGGGACCATTCAAAACTACAAGAGGCGGACTTACACATCTACTGGTTGCAGTAAATAAATGCACCAAGTGGATGGAGGCGAAACCCATCAAAAAACTTGATGGTGTGACCACCAGAAATTTCATCATTGACATAGTCATGAGATACGGCGCCCCACATAGCATAATCACGGATAACGGGACAAATTTCTCTATTGGAGAGTTGGCAAAATATTGCCAAAAACGGGAATTCACCCAGATCTAGCATCTGTGGCACACACATAATCCAATGGACAGGTTGAACGAATGAATAGTTCTATCCTGCAGGGAATACGTCCAAGACTCGAATCTCCTCTTCATAGATCAGCTGTAGCATGGGTAGAGGAATTACCTTCCGTGCTTTGGAGTATTCGGACGACGCCAAACAAATCAACCGGGCAAACTCCGTTTTTCCTAGTTTATGGGACAAAAGCAGCGCTTCCTACGCATATGCTCCATGATAGCCCAAGAGTGCTAGCATACGAAAAATCGGATGCCGAAAACGCACGACAGGATGCCGTTGATCTCTTAGAAGAAGAACGAGAACTTGTGCTGCAAAGATCCGCCATTTATCAGCAAGGACTGCGACATTATCATAGTCGTAAAATCAGACACCATTCTTTCAAAGAAGGTGACTTAGTGCTAAGATTGGTGCTGGAAAGGAAGCACAAATTAGCCCCAGTTTGGGAAGGAACATTTGTCATTAGCAAGGCTATGAAAAATGGATCTTACTATCTTGTAGATATTCGGGATACAGAAGATGATCTTAAAAGACCGAATCGGAAAAGAAAGAGAAAGATAGATGTAGAACTGGGAGAAACAAAGAGACACTGGAGCATCCAAAAGTTACGTCCCTTTTACACTTAGTTCAAAAGGGACGTAACTCAAAGATGTTTACATAGAATTTGAACTAAGTGTAAAAGGGACGTAACTGCTGGATGCTCGAGGGTCTCTTTGTTTCTCCCAGTTCTACATCTATCTTTCTCTTTCTTTTGCGATTCGGTCTTTTAAGATTATCTTCTGTATCCCGAATATCTACAAGATAGTAAGATCCATTTTTCATAGCATTGCTAATGACAAATGGTCCTTCCCAAACTGGGGCTAATTTGTGCTTCCTTTCCTGCACCAATCTTAGCACTAAGGTACCTTCTTTCAAAGAATGGTGTCTGATTTTACGACTATGATAATGTCGAAGTCCTTGCTGTTAAATGGCGGATCTTTGTAGCACAAGTTCTCGTTCTTCTTCTAAGAGATCAACGACATCCTATCGTGCGTTTTCGGCATCCGAGTCTTCATATGCTAGCACTCTTGGGATATCATGGAGCATGTGCGTAGGAAGCAATGCTTCTGCCCCATAAACCAGGAAAACGGAGTTTGTCCGGTTGATCTGTTTGGCGTCGTTCGAATACTCCAAAGCCCGGAAGGTAATTCCTCTACCCATGCTCCAGCTGCTCTATGAAGAGAAGATTCGAGTCTTGGGCGTATTCCTGATGTCTATGCATGCTTCTATTCTTGTAGAAAGTGTTGGGCCTCCAAGTGCAGAGGTTTGTAGAATAGCAGCAAGTTTCCCTTAAGTGGATCACCCAAGGTTTATCAAACTCAGGGAGGTAGAGGTCAAAGATATCCCTCTCAAGCAACCCTGCAATTAGGATACAAGAAGTCTCTTGTGTCCCCAACACACCCAATATACTTGTCAGGTATATAGATGCACTAGTTTGGTGAAGAGATAGTGAAAAGCGGGTAATATGGATGGTTATAAGTAATAATAGCAATATGAAATAAATATGGAAGCAAGCAAACATGTTGATGAACAGGCGGAAAACGGTGTTTCAATGCTTGGAAACAAGGCCTAGGGATCCAACTTTCACTAGTGGACTGATATGTCTCCAACGTATCTATAATTTCTGATGTTCCATGATGATATTATGCCAATTGCTACATGTTTTCTCCCTTCTTTATAGCATTTTTACACGTTTCCGGGACTAACCTATTAACAAGATGCCAAGTGCCAGTTCCCTGTTTTCTGCTGTTTTTTATTTTAGAAAACTTGTTCTAGAAATATTCTCGGAATTGGACCCCACGAATTCCGAAATTCCTATTTTTCCCGGAAGCATCCAGAAGACCGAAGAGAAGTCGAAGGCGGGCACCAGGGGGCCTCACCATAGCCAGGCGCGGCCCCCCTTGGCCGCGCCTGGGGTGGTGAGGCCACCCTAGTGGCCCACCGACTCCGCCCTTTCGCCTATTTATTCCCCTCCGAAGGAAAACCCTAGATCAAAAATACCCGAAAAGTTCTGTAGCCGCCGTCGTCGTCAACCCAGGGGGGTTCTGAAGCCGTCTCCCGACACTTTGCCGGAGAGGAGATCATCATCGGAGGCTTCTTCATCATCATGCCTGCCTCCGGAGTGATGCGTGAGTAGTTCATCCTTGGACTACGGATCCATAGCAGTAGCTAGATGGTTGTCTTCTCCTCCTATGCCTCAATGTTTAGATCTCGTGAGTTGCCTAACATGATCGAGATTGTTCTTATGTAATTCTATGTGATGTGTTTGCTGGGATCCGATGAATATTGAACTTATGTCAAGTTGATTATAGTCTTCATTGCATATGTTATTCGTGATCTTGCATGCTTTCCGTTGCTAGTGGTTGCTCTGGCCAAGTAGTTGCTAGTGACTCCAAGAGGGTGTATTTATGCTCGATAGTTGGGTTCATGCCTCCTTTTCGCTTGTGCTCAGGGGAGGATGTGTTGTTGCCACTAGGGAGAAAACAGCGGTGTGAGTGCCCGCGTGCACAGTCATTGCTTACATTACACACATTGCTTAATGCGATTATCTGTTTCTTGCAAGTGAATACCTAAGGGGGTTCGGATGATAACCTGAGGGTGGATTATTAGTCATAGATGCAGTTGGATTCCGGCCTATGTATACGTCTAATCTTTGTTTTTAGCAAGACCGGTGAGATTGACAACCTCACTGTACCGTTGGGACAATGTATTTTGGTTGTGTTGTGTGTAGGTTCCGTGTTGTTGCTGACACCGTTGAGGCGCCATCACCACCGTCAGTGGCATGAACCTTCCGATGATCCTCTTTCTCCTACTGGATTGATAACCTTGGCTCTTAACTAAGGGAAATTCTTACTGCTGCACTCATCACACCCTCCACTTGGGGTTCCCAACACACCATACATAGCAACAAGAATATCTGGTGTAGCGTGGAAACTCTCAACAATGATCACATAATTGAATAACAAAATATCTTATCTTCACTATGCTACTCTTAACCCTTTCCGTTTGGATAACGAACACTAATCATTGTGTAGGGCTGCAAAAAGCATTCCTTAAAGTAAGCATTCCCATGTCTAGTTAGCCCCACCTTGTGAACTTGAGAGCCCTAGAAGGTACTAGACAAACACCACAATTCATAGAGGAGACACACACGATGTGCACACTGTCACCTTCACACCACGGGACAAGGTGACTCCAAAGTTCATATTAATAAAACACTTGAGTAGCGCAATAGATGAAGAGTAACATCTACTTATTCAAGCAGATTACAAAGCTCACGATCACATATAGATCACACCATGGGAGAGAGAGATCAACCACATAGGTACCGGTAGAGCCCTCAACCTCGGGGGAGAACTACTTCCTCCTCATCATAGGAGATAACAACGTCGATGGAGATGGCGGTGGAGTCGATGGAGATGGCTTCCGGGGGCACTTCCCCATCCCGGTAGGGTGCCAGAACAGAGATTTGTTACCCGAAACTTGGGAAGACGATGACGGCGGCTACTAGGGTTTTCAGGAGGAAGGCCTTAAATAGGCGGAAGAGCAACACCGGTGGGCCACCAGGGTAGCCTCACCACCCTAGGCGTGGCCAAGGGGGGTCCCACACCTGGATATGGTGAGGGTCCCCTGGTGCCCGTCTTCGACTCCTCTTTGGACTTCTGGATGCTTCCCGAGGAAATAGGAACTTTGGGATTCGCAGGGTCCAATTTCGAGAATATTTCTAGAACAACTTTTCTGAAATAAAAAAACAGCAGAAAAAAGGAAACTGGAACTTGGCATCTTGTTAATAGGTTAGTCCCGGAAAACGTGTAAAATTCTATAAAGAAGGGAGAAAACATGTAGGAATTGTCATAATATCAACATGGAATATCAGAAATTATATATACGTTGGAGACATATCATTTCCTGCAGGATAGAACTATTCATTCGTTCAACCTGTCCATTGGATTGTGGGTGTTCCACAGATGCTAGATCTAGGCGAATTCCCGTTTGTCGGCAATATTTTGCCAACTCTCCAATAGAGAAATTTGTCCCGTTATCCTTGATTATGCTGTGTGGGACGCCGTATCTCATGACTATGTCAATGATGAAATTTGTGGCGGTCACACCGTCAAGTTTTTTGATGGGTTTCGCTTCCACCCACATGGTGTATTTATCTACTGCAACTAGTAGATGTGTAAGTCCGCCCCTTACAGTTTTGAATGGTCCCATCATATCTAGACCCCAGACCGCGAATGGCCATGTTATCGGGATAGTTTTGAGTGCTTGAGCTGGCATATTCGTATGCTTGGCGTAATACTGACATCCGGCACATGTGTTTACTATGTTCTCCGCATCTGTCTTGGCTGTGAGCCAGAAATTAAAACCCCGCGCGGAATGCTTTTTTGACTATGTTTTTTTATTGGGCATGATGTCCGCAATCTCCTGCATAGATTTCTTGCAGGATTTCTCGTCCTTCTTATGGTGAAATACACCGCTGAAAAATTCTGATAGTACTGCGTTTATACAGGAAACCATTAATTACCGTGTATCCTTTGCATCGAAGTTGTATCTGCCTTTGCAAGACTTCGTCTGCTCCATCCGGGAACTTTTGATCGACTAAGAAGTTTAAGTATGGAATTGTCAAACGGATTAACAAGCAGGACTTCAATTAACTCGGAAACAAGAGGATAATCAACATCTCCACCTTTGATTGATGGTTCATGCAAGTGTTGGACAAACACACAAGGTGGTAGGTTTTTTCACTCTTTCCGATCCCATGCGGGCTAATGCATCCTCGTTCCAATTTACTTCCCTTTTGATATGCCGCTCTTCAAATCCTAGGAAGAAAATAGCAAACTCGTCCTCAGTTCTCCGATATTCGGCCATAATGGGGCTTTTGGCATCCCATGTTTGGTTTAGCTGATGTTGCACCAAGTCCGAGTCACCATAACAAAGTATACAATTAACGCTTATCTACTTTGCAATATGCAAGCCATGAAGCAAATATTCGTATTCTGCCACATTGTTGCTGGCGTTAAAATGTATTTGCAATACATATTCCATTATGTCACCTTTTGGAGAATTAAGCACTATACCAGCTCCAGCGCCTTCCTTCATTTTGGATTCGTCAAAATGCATGATCCAATATTCCGACTCCGGCATTGGTGTGTTTTGCATTGCTTCCGTCCAATCAGCAACAAAATCTGCCAACACCTGGGATTTAATTGTCGTCCGGGGTTGGTACTTAATGTCGATCGCAGCTAGTTCAATGCCCCATTTGGCGACTCGGCCTGTTGCGTCCTCATTGTTGATGATGTCCCCTAGTGATGCTTTTCTTACCACTGTTATGGATTGTCCTTGGAAATAGTGGCGGAGTTTTAGCGATGCAAAAAAACACGCCATATGTCAGCTTTTGATAATGTGGATGTCTTTGGTTTGACTCGGAGAACACTTCGCTGACGTAGTACACTGGATGTTGATCTGGTACGCTTTTCTCATCTTTTCGTCTTTCTACAATTATCACCGCGCTGATAACCCTGTTTGTTGTTGTAAGATACAGTAACATGGGTTCTTCGTCTTTTGGGGATGCCAAAATCGGAGCTTTTATCAAGGTTTCTTTTAGCTGGGTTAATGCTTTGTCCGCCTCTTCTGTCCATTCAAATTTGTCGGATTTCTTCAACAATTTGTATAATGGTAGAGCTTTGTCACCTAGCCGGCTTATGAACCTACTAACTACGGCTACAGAACCCGTCAATCTTTGAACATATTTTAAGCACGTAGGCCTTTTGATATTCAAGATCGCCTTGATGTTTCCGGGTTTACTTCTATTCCTCTGTGAGAAACGATAAAACCCAGAAGCTTTCCTGAGGGAACCCCGAATACGCACTTTAATGGATTCAACTTCATCTTATAAGTGCGCAAATTTTCGAAAGTTCCTCGTAGATCTTCAAGGAGTGTATCCTTTTCCTTGGAAACTACGACAATATCATCCACGTAAACATGGACATTTTTGCCGATTTGACTATGCAAGCATCTTTGCATGCAACGCCGGTAAGTTGCGTCGGCGTTCTTCAAGCCAGAAGGCATGGTTATGTAATAGTATGTTCCGTACGGGGTTATGAAGGAAGTTTTTATTTGATCCTCCTTCTTCATACATATTTGATGGTACCCGGAATAAGCATCCAAAAAGCATAAAGCTCAGAGCCAGTAGTGGCATCTATTATTTGATCGATTCGCGGTAACGCAAACCTATCTTTTGGACACAATTTGTTCAAGCCGGTGTAATTTATACACATCCTAAGAAGAATATTATCTTTCTTCAGGACTAATATTGGGTTCGTAGACCAATCGGTATGTATAACTTCCCGGATAAAATCAGCTGCTAAAAGCCGGATAATTTCCTTGCCTATAGCCTTCCGTTTTCTTCCATCAAAACAACGGAGACCTTGTTTGACGCGTTTTGAACCAGGAATTACTTTGAGTTGGTGCTTAGCAAGTTCCCTGGGTACACCTGGCATATCAGCAGGACACCAGGAAAAAATGTCTCAGTTCTCACGAAGGAACTTGATGAGCACGTGTTCCTATTTGTCAGTCATCCCAGTTCCCACTACGACAAACTTTGTCAGATCATTGGGATCTTGGATAACATGTCTTGTATTTTCTGAGG
Organism: Alopecurus myosuroides; assembly: GCA_028641055.1. Classification (NCBI taxonomy): domain Eukaryota; kingdom Viridiplantae; phylum Streptophyta; class Magnoliopsida; order Poales; family Poaceae; genus Alopecurus; species Alopecurus myosuroides. Next base: position 21,222,082 of record CM054062.1, read on the forward strand.
CATTGAAACTATCTGCCGGTTTCCGACTTTCTTTTCCTGACGGGATTTCCATCGGCGAAACTTCCTTAGCTAGCTCCTTCAATCCCTCCTTCCAAATCACCTGTTCAACAAAGATGGCATTTCCTTTCTCTAGCTCGTTCGCCAATTTGTAATCTCCAGTTATGGTGATTACTCCTTCTTTTGGCCATGACATCTTCATCTTGTTATAGATATAACATGATCTTGCCATTAATTTGGCGAAAGCCGGATGCCCGAGTATTGCGTGATAAACACTTTCGAATGGCACCACCCCGAATGAGATCTTTTCCTGGCGGAAGTGTTCTCTTTTTCCAAAGGTTACTAGGGAAATTTCTCCTAGGGATTGTGCTTGCCTGCCAGGAACAATACCATGAAAATGTATGTTACTGTGCCTGAGCTGGGCTTCGGAGATGTGTAGCTGCTTCAATGTACTCAGGTACATGATATTGATACTAGATCCTCCATCCATCAGTACTCTTTTGAGCCTAGTGTTTTGAACAATAGGGCTTACGACTAAAGCATGCGTGCCAGGTTCTGGGATGTTTTCGGGATGATCTGACTGATCCCAAGTAATTGGCGTATTTGAATACTTCAAGTACTTTGGTGTTGGAGGAACAACCGCGTTGATTTCTCGAAGTGTTCTTTTGCCTGTTTTGCTAAGGGAGTTGCCAGGAAAGTTAGGTTACATTCTCTTTCAACTCTCGGGAATTTTGGCTCGCCTTTTTGCTGTTGTTCCTGGATTTTATCATCAGTGTACGATTCACTTTCTTCTTTCTCAGATTCTGGCTTTTGCTTGTCGAACTTCCTCTTGGAATTCTTTCCTTTATTCCCGGATCCTGTAGTGTCCTTCATATGCTTGTGAAGGCGACACTGCTCATTTGTATGGGTAGGCTTCCCATATTGCGAATGGTGGACACAGTTTTCCGACTTTATCTTTTCCCACTCCTTAGAGTAGGAGATTGGTTATGTGCTTCTTCCTTTCCATTTGCTGCCATTATCCTTTCCAAAGGTTGCGTTTACTTCTTTGGGTTTAGTCTGTGCCTCTGAAGTAGCCTTCTTTTCAGAACAGGGTGCCTTTTTGGCTTGAGCCAAAGCATCAATATTTCTACCTCTTGCTCTGATATCATCTTCAGCCGTTGCATGCTCATTGGCGGTGGTAAGCATAGATCCGAGATCTTTGAGCTCTTTTGAACCAACCATGAACGATACGAGGTCGGGTTTCAGGCCATTGATGAAAGCATGCATTGCTTGTACATCACTTACTCCAGAGCAGCTATTCTTTATTGTTGTCCATCTTGAGAGAAAGTCGACATACGACTCGTCCTCATATTGGACGCAATGGTTCAGCTGGTTTATACTCTTAGGACGTTTCTACATGCCGCAAAAGTGTTGAGCGAATACTTTCGCACTGTCTTCCCAGCTGCCGATAGTTTTTGATGGTAACCCATTGATCCAATCTCTAGCTCCGTCCAATAACATGAGGGGAAGAAACTTCACAACTTCCAAATCTGTCCCTTTGTTAATCTGGACAGCAATATAGTAATCTGGAAGCCACGTATCCGGGTTTGTACTTCTGGTATACTTTTGATAAATTGGACCAACTTTAGCGAAACCAGAATATAGACTAATTCTTCAGATCCTGTCAGTGAAGCACTTAGGTCCAAAGTATAGACCGTCTCTTTCCGCCGTATCGACGTGTGCGGAATTTCTGCCAGCTGAATGGGCAGAAGAGGATCTGCTCCTTTCTGGCCCATTGTTGCGCGAGTGCGCTCTTCCGGGATTATCCCTATTTCGTCTGTTGTCGTGTCCTTTGGAATAAGGTGGAGTTCTGCTCCTGGGCCTTTCTGTGTTCCTAGGAGGAGTACGGGATCTCTCACGCGTGTCAGGATTATCATATCTTCCGTCTTTTTCATCTGGGCTTCTCGGAGGCGGCATTATTTTTCCGTCTTTCTGGTTTTGTTCTTCCCATTCCTTGTACTCACGGGGAATATTTCCAGTTTCCGGCGGATGGGATCCTGTCCTAGACGCTTCATCTTTATTGTTTGGGATTTTATTGTCCTTCTTGGGATCTCTCTTATTTTCCTTAGAATCGCCTGAATCTCCAGGTTCGCCAGGTCCAGGTGCTCCAGCGATACATGTGGCAGTTTTGCATAGGGCCAAGTCATCGTGCAACTTCCCTGATCTTGCATGTCATCGCTGTTGATGTTGTGATGCTTTTCCTAGGAAAGCATACACTCGCTTAAGTTTTTCGTCGTTGGAGTACATATCGTCATTAAGGATGGCGAACGCGGCTTCCGCATTTTCAGCTGCGGTTTTGTAGATGCATTCGCCCTTGGCGTTTAAGATGTTAACTTGTCTGTGCCAAGAAGGGTTTTGCAACTGTTCTTTTGCTGGCAGTACATCCGGCTTTGGAATTCCGGGTAATCTTGTGGGTTTTATCCCGGACATATTCCGTCTTTCGAATTCTTCAATTTCCTCCTGCTTTGCTTTTATGGTAGCTTGGGCTTTGAGGGGGTTTTCTCGAGATCGGAATAGGTGTTGCTGCTGCCGCATAAGGGCTTGCCTTCTCGCTTCCAGCACTTCCGGTGCTTCGTGCGGTCCAACCGGGGTTTTGATCAGATCGATCTAATCTTGTTCCGACATTTGGGGAACAGGGATTTCTTTCTTTTTATTCTCCACAGGTGTGACTCCGCTTCCTCCTCCTACTTCCATGTTTTGGTTGGTAATGTGTGCCGACTTTTTCTTGTGGAGTTTGTACTGGAGTTTCTTCGCCGTCTTCTTTTTCTTTTTGGAAGAAGGTGACTTTTTTCCAGGTTCTTCTTCTGTCAATTCCTTGACATCAGGATAAGTTGGACTGGTTTTGCCATCCTCTCTTTCCTCATCTGGCGGAGGTGTTTTGAGGTCTTCATCTTCTTCGGCATCCGAGTTTATAGTCGGCTTGTCCATAAGTACTTCATGGAAGCTCCCCTGCATAGATTTGACCTTTCTCTCGAAAGCGTCTTCATCTTCATCTTTGGAATCTATGTCTTCAGATCCGGTTTCCGACTCCAATCTCGCATCTATAGAAGCTAACATGGAGTCGGCTTTGGAGTTCGTCGTTTCACTGACGGGTGTCGGATCTTCCACTTGTTCTGTGGGATTTTTTTCTTGCTTCTTCCACGGGATTGGTTTCTTCCGTGTTATCCGCGACTTCAGATTGCACCATGCCAATGAAGTGTGATCCGATTGCAGGCATCTCCGGAGAGGCGGAAATTTCAGTACAGTTTTGGCGATTTGAGCAGAATCCGGTATCGTAGTTTTCCTCAATTGGATATAGGGCGGGTGGGATAAATTTGCTTCCACCACAAAATCCATAGTCTCTACTGTTAATATGATAAAAATATTTCCAGATCCAATCGGTAAAATGCAGACACTTACCAGGTGATTCCGTGCTGGCATGAACGATCCATTGTCGAGGAAGTGCCCGTCGTCGCCGTAGGAATCCAAGCTTCCGACAGTTATTGAACTGCCGATTCCGCCGAGTATCCCCGATCGAAATGTAACTCCTAACGCCGCTGGCCCCACGGTGGGCTCCAACTGTCGAGACATCGTAGTAAGGATCATAGACGGGGTTTCCATGAGCCTACGGGTAGAGACGTGGGGGACGTGGTAGTACGACAATCGAGAACACCTGGTTTTACCCAGGTTCGGTACGAGGCAACTAGGCGGCTTTCCTACTCCCGCAATCTCACTAAATCAGGGCCGAAGCCTGAAGTATACAAAGTACAGTACGAGTATGGATTTGCTAACTCGGCGAGGATCAACTTCTTAGCGAGTTGGCTTCTAGCTAATTGTTGTGTGTTTCGTCTCTCCCGTCCGGCTTTATATAGATAGCTGGGTTAGGGCTTACAGAAAGGAAACCTAGAAGACTGCAGAAAGTATCTAACTTGGAAAGTAAGGAATTCGTTTTCTTCTCCAAGCCGTACCACTTTGGGCCGTGGTCCGGGTTCTTCTAGAATCCAGCTTCCTGCGCATCAGCTTACAGGGCCGCCCAATGGACTGTGATCCATTACCAACAGGCCACCCTGGTAATCCGGCTCTTTAGGACAACGCCGGACATACCCCTAATCGGTATATTTCTGACACCCATGATGGCTCTTGTGTGTTCACGAAGATCGAGGGAACCTTACAAGTTACTCATTGCACTTAATATGTTAACTTCAATATACCAACGATATCACGATATGAGACTATGTGATCGAGTCTGATCAAACTCTTTGATCATAACACATATAAAACTCTTTACCGAAATCGTCCTTATTTCTCATCCATATCCCTACTATCCTTGTGACAAATCACACTGTGTTTGGCCAGAAGATTGGTTGACATCGGTGATACTGCGAGGTCTCAGAGCATGTATCTCTCTATGGTCTAGAGGAGTTAAGTACTAGTCTTGGACGATCTCAGTTACATTATACTTTCTAGATTATACCCAGATTTCAATGTTATGATCCACATTTACGGCTAGATGTTTGATAACATCCAAAGTATAACTTTCGAATGTGTTGTCACTATATATTTTCATAGTATATGAATTATAGTCAATGACAAATTCATATGTTCTTTGCTACATACATTACAATTGTTCAGTCTCTTTTAACAAGATCATATGCTTGGGTCGGTTCATTACTAGTATTAGGCTAACAATAAACTTTAATGTTTTGCTAGAATTTTAACTAAGTCCATGATCAGGAAAACACGACCATCTCACAAATCATAAGCTAATCTTGGAGACAAGATTAGGAATCTTTTTTTTATTTACACCGCACACAGATTTTCATTTGAAAACTCATTTTTCAAGTGCTATACCAAGTGTAGAATGATGACATAAACTTAATTCTTAATTTGGAGATAGAATAATAATTGAATATTATTCTCTCTAGGGCATATCTCCAACAGTCTCCCACTTACACTAGAGTCAATAGTACTCTAGTTAGTATGATGACATAACACTGATGGAAACACGGTGTTACTCACACTCTGCATGTGGTTCCTTAGAGCATTGTCTTTCATCTTTTGATCTCATCAATTTGTGATAAACTTGTGTTGTATTTATTAGAAATTGGAATTGTGTGAACCCGACTCCGTACTAACACTAATAATCAAAGCGTCTCCTAATGAATTATCATACCGTCTTTTGAAACCTCACTAAGTCGAATGACTTTATCCAATAACTTGCAAATCATAATGTTTCACATTGTGTTGCAACTATCCATAGTAATATACTGTAGAGTCATAATACTCTAGTGTTGCCAATTATACAACATACGGTATTATCAATTGAAGAATCATAATCTGAGTAAAAAATCAACAAATATTTCATTTTATAATTTCCCCACAAATACATCTGTGAATAAACATCTCACAGCATTATTTTTAACTATATAAAATCTTACTGAGTCGTTTTACTTTGTAATATCACCGTAAAATATTTATGTGAGAAATATCTCACCATAATATTTGTAGGTTTAATTACAAAGAATTAACTATTTAAGAAATACTTGTACTTAAGTCTTTCTCTTTTATCCATGTTTTGCTAAACAATTTATCTAACCGAAATATACCGGTTCTTGTGTGCCTCTTGTTGAAAACGAGATTGGCCAAATAACAAAAATTTATGATTTGATCTCAGCACTTTTGATTTCTCTCTCCAAGACTACGAAGCTCAAGTTTATTGTAAAATATCATGCCATGCTTACTTTTGAGACAAATTCTTTTGTCTCATTGTAATTAGAAATTGCTTTCAGAATTAAACTCAGCACACTCATCGTATTTATGTTTAATAAACTCATAATCTATCTCATAGATTCTAAGTTTAATAAGACACTTTCTGATATTCCTTTTAAAATTGTTTTAAATCGTTTCATGAGGCAATTCTTTTTTAGTTAGGACCAGCCAAATTAAAAAATCATATTCAACTCCAACTGAATTTTACGTCCCTTCACTTTATATAATAAAAAATAAGACTTTCTTATTTCATTAATATGACTGACTTAACACTCATATTGTAATATTTTATATTACTCCAGTAATCTAAAATTACTCTCTCACCGCCGCTTGCATGCTCTATCGTCTGCATGCTCTGCCCAGCCGAATTGAAATATCATATTCAGCTCCCACTACCTTAACACTCATATTGTAATATTTCATATTACTCCAGTAGCACCACCAGCTACGTGCTCTGCTTGCCGGAGAGCGCAACAGCAACCCGCCACCATGGTGCTCCACCACCCCCGGTGTCCAATCAATGACCAAACACCACCCGTGTCTGCTCTCCCCTCCCTTGTCGCACCCCACGTTTGAAGAAGAGGACTTGGCATAGATGGCGTACCCACGCCCCCACCGGGCTTGAAGAAGAGGGCGCCTCATGAGCTTTCAATTGGCCATCGTTGTGGCTCCATTGTTGTGATCGAAGGTCAGTTTTTGGGGGGATTTGGTTGATGTGCCATGTGTGTGCATTTTTTGCTACATTGTTGATGATTCGAGGTCAGTGAGATTTGAATTATGCAGATGTTGCACACGAAGTTTCAACATGTTACAAGATAATATGCATTTTGCTACATGATTGTGTTGAAAATGCATCACACAGTGACATGTCTATTGAAGTTTTGCTACACAGATTTGATATTTTTTGCATATGTTTCAGTTTTTTGCTACATGGCTATGTTTAAAGTGCTACAATGTTTTTTTTCTACACGTCGCAAATTTTTACGGATTTAGGAAAATTGCTACACATGCTACATGCACGCAAATTTTTTATTTCGTTAGACTTTTTTTTTGCTACATTGATCATTTTTGTTACATAGACCCGGTGCTCGGGAGCGGTCCACTTAAGCAACATCCGACAGTCCGGAAGGCCACGGTACAGACGGATCAGTACAACCGACTGACACATAGCACTTGCCAAAGAAAAAAGAATGTTGTTAGCTGGCAGCTAAGCATTCTAAAAGAAAAAGTAAGCATATGTGACGGATCAGATGGATGCACGTCGTTAACAAAAACTTTGTCTGGTCATTTGAAGTGCGAGTTTTCCAAATATTACCTTTTTTTTCTAAAATTCGTATATGTGACAACATCCGTACAAAGTTTCTTTTTGGAGAAATCATCCTTTTAATGGTGTAGAAGCCTAGAACTAAAGATTTTCATTCTCCATCTATGTTTTTCTTGCCAAATACTTTGTGCAAGAGAAATTTTCTGAACATTAGTAGGCAAATCTTCTATACAGTTTTTATTATTGTGGCAATTCACTAGTAGAAAAAAGGCCTTCCATACGCCCCCATCAGTCCCCAAACGTCGCGCCCCGTGACTAATGAGTCTTTAGTCCCGGGTCGGGAGGAGACCCGGGACAGAAGGTCATACGTCGCGGGTTGGGAAGCGCGTTGAGGCGCGTGGAGGGCATTAATTCCGGTTGACCTGGCCGCCCGGGACTATTGGTCCTTTAGTCCCGGTTGGCGTGGCCGCCCGGGACTAAAGATCAAACTTCTCGCCTCCCGCGCGGCGGTGTTTATTTCGCGAGCGAGGCAGAAGGGCGTCATTCCACAGCGCGCGTCTCGGAGTCTCTGTTTCTCTTCCTCTCTTCTCTGTACTCTGTCTTCCTCCTCATCTCTCGATCGATCTTCACCAAGCACACACCATGGCTGAAGTTTGGGAAGAATACAATGGTCCCACACCATGCGGCAAGATTCTCGACGTGTGCTACACCAACAGTTGTGAGCGGCTGCCCGGTGCTCTTGGTTATTTGACCGATCTCTATGACGCCTCTCCCGATGAACATCGGTTCTTCGGGCTTGATCTGGAGTATACGACGAATCAGAGGGATGTTGCCGTCATCCAGATTGCATTCAAGGAGTCCGTGTTGATCTTCCAATGGTCAAGGTATAACGCACACGTATTGCATCTTCGATTTTTTTGTTGCATGTGATCATACATGTGTTGCAACATATCTAACACATATCAATTTTTTGTTGTTGCAGTAGTTCAAAGTATTGTCCGACCCTTGTTGATTTTCTTGTCAACAGGGGGTTTGACTTTTGCAGCGTTGACATCACGCAAGACCGTCCGAAGTTGATGCGGTTGGGTATTAGGATACCTGAAGATCACTACATTGATCTTCAGAATCTTATCCAGTTGAAGGGGCCAAAGACCGAGATGGCTGTCATGGCAACTGCCTTGATCCACGAGGGCTACGAAAGGATGAAGTCCGATTTCCCCTCGAAGAATCACCGTTATTGGGAGAAGACCCCACTGGACTTGACGAACGTCAAGTATGCAGCCATAGATGCATTTGTCTCATACGAGTTGTTCCGCATCTACTCGACGGAGCCATAGATGTATATATGCATGTAATGGGTTATCTTAGTATATATATGTAATGGATATCTTTTGTTATGTAAATGTTCCATATTGTGAGACTTATGTAATGGATATCTTTTGTTATCACTTGTCTTTTGTTATCACTTGTCTTTTGTCAAACACACGTTTCAAAACAAGCAAAAACAAGAACACATCAAGAAAACAAAACAGAAAAACTACAGATTCTATATATCTGTTAACAAAAAATTAGTATTATTGTTCTTCATTTTTTGATATATTATTTGTATTATTAAGATTTTAAAATGAATTAGTATTATTGTTCTTCATTTTTTGATATATTATTTGTATTATTAAGATTTTAAAATGAATTAGTATCATTGTTCTTCATTTTTTGATATATTATTTGTATTATTAAGATTTTAAAATGAATTAGTATTATTGTTCTTCATTTTTTGATATATTATTTGTATTATTAAGATTTTAAAATGAATTAGTATTATTGTTCTTCATTTTTTGATATATTATTTGTATTATTAAGATTTTAAAATGAATTAGTATTATTGTTCTTCATTTTTTGATATATTATTTGTATTATTAAGATTTTAAAATGAATTAGTTCTATTGTTCTTCATTTTTTGATATATTATTTGTATTTTTAGAAATAATACAAATTAAAAGTTAAAGTTTATTTATTTATTCAAAATAATTAATTACATCATTACTTTTATTTATTAAAAGATTTATTTGAAATTCAGAAAACAAAAGAAATGTGGCATCGAGTCTAATGTTAATAGGATTGATATGATACTAGTATCACATACATGCGTGCGAAACACTTGGATGCGGGACGGGATGGAACTCGGAAGTTAAGCGTGCTAGTGCTAGAGTAGTGGGAGGATGGGTGACCGAGCGGGAAGTTTGACCATGAGTAAGTAATTTGACTAGAGATAATTGTAGTTAGACACTAAGCAAATAATACAAATTCTGAAGAAAAAAAAGGGAGTGAAAAAAAGGGAGTAAAAAATAATTAGAAACCAAATGAATTAAAAAAAATTACGAAATAAATGTAGTCCTGGTTCATGTGGACAACCGGGACTAAATGTCCTCCGCCTCCCGGCTCCGCCACCCGCCCACGTGGACGGGCCTTTAATCCCGGTTCGCAGTCTATCGCGACTATAGAGTGGGGTTTTAGTCGCGCATTGCTAGTCCCGGTTGCTGGGTCGGGACTACAGGTCCTGGCGAACCGGGACTACAGCCCTATTTTCTACCAGTGATTGTTTTGTGCTTTTCAATAGAAACACTATTTTTTGTTAATTTATAAAAGCCATTATCTATGATGGTCTGAAAAGATCGTGACGAATCACAAATTGATGCGTTCTGCCTGCCTTGAAATAAATGAGGAAGTTATGTGAGTTGCCAAAGTAACTATGGATCGATCTAATTAAGTTGGGTACGTACCTTGCATGTGCTAAATACGGCTGAGATTTTGCTAGTTCTTGAATTTCGTTTCCCTGGTGCAATGTTGAAATATATATGGTGTTATCATATTTTATTTTATTTATTTGCAAAGGTGACTTGTTCTGTTGATTTCGATCTTAGATGTGTAAAAATCTAAGCATCATTGTGCAAACTTCAAAATAATGGTACAGTTAGAGAGATGACATGCATGACGGGAACCAGAAACATGTACAGAATACATGGCCATACAACGTATACTACAAAAAAAATACCAACTCCTGGTGCAGCAAGCGGCTATAGCTCGCACTTCATAGAATGTTTTCGCATAATACTCCAATACTCCACCTGTTATAAAATAGATGACTTTCATTTGTCTAAACATACATGCATGTAGACATGTTTTCGTGTCTACATACATGCATATTTGGACAAATGGAAGTCATCTAATTTAGAACGAAGTGAGTAATAGATCGAAGTGAGTACATGTTATTAGTTCAAGTTACTGTATATTATATTGTGACCAGCCGGCCAGCTCATTTTCCCCTTGCCCCCGTTGAGAGTCAAAAGGACAGCTCCGCGTCCTCCGTCCCCGAGCCATACCGAAGCCCTCACCGTCGGTGTTGCCGTTTGGAGATGGTGGAGGGAAGGCACCGATCGTTCTGCTTTGTACAGTTTGTTTAGATGTTGCCCCCATGTGACGTTTTGGAGTAGGTTACCAGACCCCATCGGCTGGATCTGGTGCGCCCTCTATGATCTTTGGCCGGCATGGCGGCCCGTTTTTCTCCTCCTTGGCGGAAGTCTTTCGAATCCTGCACCGGTGATCGGCATCCCGGAATAGCCAAGTGGTTCGTCCCCGGCTGTTGCGTGTCTGCCGGTTGCAATGGTTCTTCGCCAGACGAGAGCAACCGGGCTTCTCACTCTCTGATCTTGGCGCTTCTGGTGTCTGGAGGTCGCCGGCGACGGGTGGTGGAGACGTCCAAAGACCTGATTGCTTTTTTATTTTTTAGGCCTAGGGTGTTTTCTGTAAGTGCAGTGCTTATCTTCTAATTCTTGGTTTCTTAGGGCGATAGATGTAATTTGGGTACCGTGTAATCTGTATCAAGCACGTATTTCGAAGTAATGCAGCTCCGGGGTCATCTGACCCAGCCTTGTTCAAAAAAAAAATATTGTGACCAGCCTAACTCACTGTTCATCTTTATTAAGTAATAGTAGTAGTTCTGAACCGAAGTTCCACGTTTACACACATCAGGATCAGAATTTTATTCAGAGTACTAAATAAGCGGGGAAGTACACGAGAAGATATTGCTATCGTAAGGTCGTGGATGCAAATTGTACTAGTGGCGGGCATGCATCAGGGCTGTCCGATCCTTCAATTGTTTGAAGGTGGTGGAGGGGCTGGACATCGGCGGCATATCGGATGCACAGCGCTCGATGAGTCCACAGCAGGGTCGGAGTTCAATCCTGGGCTATGACCTCCTGGTCCTGGAAAAAACAAATCCATGGAATCAAAACTAACCACGTTCAGAAATTTAGAATGCTAGTCGAGAATCTTGTTTCTAGATTCTAGGAGCAAAAGATGGTGACGAAGAGAAACTGAATGAGATGAAGCACGAACCGACTCGGGCTCCGTGGCAGACGGGGCTGCCCATGATCAGCGCGGAAACGACGAACATCAGGAGCACGAGGAAACGTACAGCCCTGGCGAAGGACGCCATCGTCTCGCTTTGTCTGCCTCGACTATCTTCGATCTGACCAGCTCGAGCTGTGTATGCTGAAGTTTATACATGGTAGTGAGGCCAATATTTGTAGACGTCGCTCCCACTGGAGAAATGTAAGCCCGTATATATTTTTTGTTGGAATTTTTCTAGCAAATTAAGGGTGCAAACATTTTCGTGCGGTGTACATGCGGTCAATTTTGACGGCATGTGGATAAGAGCTGTACTACGGCGCGGCCGGACGAATACACACGTGCTGACGATTGGGGTACTCACGTTTCTACGGTTAGCCTTTTCTTTTTTTTTGAACAAAGGATGGGGGGTCAAGGATCCCGGAACTGCTATTACTTCACCACGTGTAAGCGTGCAGCGGACATGTCCACGCGTCCGCCTCGTCCGCGAGCAATTCATGGCAGGGTAAGGTCATCTCCAGCGGGGCTGCTCATTTGCCCCGGACCGGTTCGTTTTGAGCAGCCTGGGCCGAAATCAGACCCCAGCGGTGCTGCTCATACGGACCGCGGTCCGTTTTTTTTTTGTCCCCGGATGCTCAAATCCTGACCAAATTTGGTCCAGATTTGAACAGCCCCGCGGACAACAAAGTGTCCCGTGGACACACTCTCCTGGCTCGCAGCGAACACCCCCTCCTCCCCCCCCCCTCCCCCGCGCCGCCCCCGACCCACCTCGCCGCCGCTAGCTCGCCGATTTGGCGACCATCACCACCGTTCGACCCCCCCCCCCGCCGGCGACGGCCACCTTCCCCCACCTCTCTCCCACGCCGCCGCGCCACCGCCTGTCCCGCAGGAGGTTCGACGGTCTTCCTACCGCCCGGTCCACCTCCCCCGCCTCCACGGGCGCACACAAGGTGTTCGTCCGTGTGCCTGCCCCGACCTCGACCCGAAAAAATGGCGGACAGCGGCGACGAGTTCTTCTTCAACAACGTGATCATGTACTCGTCCTCGTCGGAGTCCGATTCCGAGGACGAGAGCGACATCCTCGTTGCCACTCTCGTGGTCAATGACCACATCGCAAGGATGCGGCCGGTGTTCAGAGGGTCCATTCCCGGCCGTGCGCCGGGCTTGGAAAGGGGCAGAGCGGCCGGCCATATGCTGTTGTGGAACGACTACTTCCACCCCACCAATCCGGTGTACACGGCCAAGCTATTCCGGCGCCGTTTTCGGATGAAAAGGGACTTGTTCAACCGCATTCGACTCGGCGTCCTCGACTACAACGATTGGTTCAAGTGCAAGCCCGATGCCACCGGTAAGCTTGGCTTCACTTCTTATCAAAAATGCACCGCGGCAATTCGGATGCTTGCATATGGAGTAGCTGGTGATCTGGTTGATGAATACTTGCGTATGAGTGAATCCATGTGCCTGCAAGCTATGTACAAGTTTTGTGAAGCTGTGGTTCAGGTCTTCGGCCCGGAGTACTTGAGGGAACCGACTGTTGCCGACACTCAGCGGCTGTTGTCGATCAACGAGAGCAGAGGGTGGCCTGGGATGCTTGGAAGCATCGATTGTATGCACTGGGAGTGGAAGAACTGCCCATTTGGTTGGCAGGGGCAGTACAAGGGCCATGTTGGTGAGTGCACTGTTATTCTCGAAGCAGTTGCTTCGCATGATCTGTGGATTTGGCACTCGTTCTTCGGGATGGAAGGTTCACACAATGATATCAACGTGCTCCAGCGCTCTCCGGTGTTTGGCAGACTTGCCGTAGGCAACTCCCCCGAGGTGAGCTATGATATCAATAGCCACCACTACACAAAGGGATACTACCTGGCATATGGTATCTATCCCCAGTGGGCTACCTTTGTGAAGACCATCTCCAATCCTCAAGATGAGATGAGGAAGCGGTTTGCCCAAGAGCAGGAGAGTGCCCGAAAGGATGTGGAGCGTGCTTTTGGTGCGCTTCAATCTCGATGGGCTATTGTTCGCCACCCTGCTAGAACATGGAGCCCGGAGATTATGTGGTCGGTGATGACTGCTTGTGTGATCATGCACAACATGATCATAGAGGATGAGCGCGATGACAGCGTCTACGACGAGAACTGGTTGTTTCATGGTGAGAACGTGGAGCCCCAGCCAAGAGTGGCAACATTTGAGAATTTCATCGAGTTCCAGTACGAGTTGCGTGATCAGGACACCCACCGCATACTTCGGGATGATTTGGTGCAACACATCTGGAACTTCGTTGAAAACCAGTAGATTTTTTTGTAATTTAAATTAAGACTTATTTGTCTTCTTATTGAACGGTCAAATTTGTAATAAATAACTCGTATTTTATTTAGTATTGTGTTTGTTTTTAGGCTCAAAGTATCGTTGAGAAGAAAAAAACTAGGAAAAAATATGTCCGGGCCACCAAATGAGCAGCCCCGCTGGGTGCAGGGACTAAATCCGCGCGGACACAGCCTCAGATGGCTGCTCAAATGGACAAAATGCGGACCAAATTGGTCCGCAAATGAGCAGCCCCGTTGGAGATGACCTAACGACACCCGCGTCCTAAATCTTACTATCGCTACGGCCGGCGGAACGGACGGACAGTCCGCGTCCCCTAAAATAGGTACTAGCTGCTGATTTTCTTGTTGAGCTAATCTTGCGACAGTCATGGAATTTTGTTCATTTGCTGATCATGCGAAACCTGTGCATACCAGGCTAGTGGACGGATGGACTAACGGGCTGGGTGGACATATCCGTGAGGCCCACTTAATTTTTACGGCTTGTCCACTGAGCCGTTTAGTCATTCAGAGCGGCGCGGATGAAGCGGCCTGGCGGCCCTCCGTCTCCGCCTACATCCTGAACCACGTGCCAGGTACAAATTGCACAAAAGCTCTTTTCGTCTATTGCCCTAATAGACCTAAAATTCGAAGAAAGGGCATGTGATATTAGAAAGAGCACCCTAGAACAAAAACTGAAAAAGCAATGGAACCTCCGCCACTCGTCGCCAGCGTTCTCCAAGCGCACAAGGCACCGAGAACGGAGCACAGTGGGACTCTCGGTCTCTCCCTTCCAGCGAATGACCGCAGACGCCGGCAGTCTTGACGCATCCGGGGACAAACCACTTGGACACATCGCGAAGCCGAGCTCCAGCGCCGGATCGAACAAGACTCCGCCATGGAGGTTAAAGATAGGCCACCCTTTTGACCGTTGAACACGGTCGTGAGCAAGATCACCACCGCGTGAGGAGCTCGAGGAAGCAGCCGAGACCACTCCACCAATCTTGAGGAAGAAAAATAGCACCTCCTCCCCTCCTCGCCGTCTCGGCCGGCCAGGGGAATACGGCGGAACTTCTTCTCACAAGCAAGGATGATACGGCGAGCGATGTTATTGAATCGGCCTTGTCCGCCTCCAATCCAGCAGGGAAACCACCATGGAGTCTGTAACATCCCAGTTTTTCTACCAAAGTGTTGTGGTGTTGAGTTCATATCATACATGCATGAAAACAAAAGTTTAACTCGTGTTTGAAATAATTTAAATTGTGAAATTAAATGGTTTCAGAAAATTTCCCCAAAAAGTACTTAATTTGGTTTCCAAAATTTTGTTTTGAAAAGTAATTCAAATACACCAAAGCACAACATGGTTTTGTTGGAAATTTTATAAGCTTTCCAAAAAGCATTTTTGCTAATTTTTATTGTTGCAAAAAGGACCCCAATCTTTCAAATCTCTTTGCTGTTTTAAAAGAGAAAAGGGCTGTTTTGTAAAATACAGGAACTTCAGGGGGTTTTTGTATTTTGTTTTTTTTGTGTGGCTTTCTTCAACCTTCAGACAGAAGGCAAGCTCCTGCGTGGCAGGGCTGCCGAGGCCGTATGCCACCTCCTGCTGGCCAGCTCGACGACGAGGAGAAGTCCGTGATGCCTTTCCTCTATTCCATCCCCATCCTCTCTGCCCCGCTCTCTGTATCCCTCCCGAGAAGCCAAACCCTAGCCCTACTGTGCCGTTCGGCCGCCGCCGAGTCCGGCGATTGCCGCGGATGCAGACCTCCTCGAGGCCCGACGTTTGTGCCAGGAGCTCCGTCAACGCCTCCTCTACTTCCGGCTAGAACCACGCTTGCCGGGATGACCTCCATGGCGGGAATCGGGGCCATCTTCCTCAAGTCCGGCCGGTGGCCGCCGCGGTCGATGTCGTCGACTCCGGCCGCCCCCGCCCTCCCCGACAACCCCACGAGATTCCTAGCGCCGTGGCGAGCTCCCCGAATGCGACTCCGAAAAGAAGGCCAGCAATCCAACGACGAATACTTGATCTTAACCGACAAGTCAAACACTTACCCCTGAAGATCTTTAACTGGTTTTCTTATAACCAAGGCAAGCATAACCTCTTATCTGCTCATATATGGTTTCAAAGTGATTTGAATCTCGTACTTTGCATTCGATTCCAAACTATTTGATGTCAGTAGATAGAGTTCTCCTATATACTGCATAACCTAGATATCCTGATCCACTGCTCCTAACAGCTATAGGTTTGTTTGTGCGCGCCTCGTTAAAGCCTGTGAGTCTTGCTTAGCCATGCCTAGTGGTGATCTGATCCATCCGGTTGATGAATCTGGTCAATGCGTAAATCTACTTTGTCAGGTTGTGGTGATTTGTATTACATTTGATAACTTGACTAAATGACGGCATGGATGTGAGGCCACAATGGGTTGTGGCGTTTTGTCCTGTTCATGCCCCTAGGAGCGAGTTCTCTCCTTCGAAGCCAAGACTGAGCGTGCAACCACACGCGGGGCCTAACAGACCGCGCTCGACCAACTAACTTGTTTGGCCACGTCCATGAGTCACATAGTTTGATCTTTCCATCTGCGTGTGAGTCAGAAAACGATTTGGAGAAAATTTAGGGCGTGACCGGGACAAGTGATGGACGTACACGGATCTTGTTCCCGACTCACAGAACAGGTGCCGTCAGGAGGTGGCCAACTCCCTGTTGACGGGGTGGCCCTGTTTGGGTTGACTCATGGATAGGGTCGAGCAAGGTAAAGGTCGTGGCCAGCCACCCTCTGCCGCGCTCCATGGACGAGCGTACATGTGGCGTTAAGAGTCGGATGGTACGTGTGGGTAAAGTGTACCCCCTGCAGGGATAAATCTCCTCGAGAAGCCGTGTCCACGGTTACGGACGACTTGGCAACGGATTCTGTGATCATAGATAACTTCAACGGAATGACTAAAACTTGTTAACCATGATTGAAGGGTGCCTCCCCGGAGATGCCGGGAGGGGTGATCCTTGTAGCATGAGTTAGTGTGGGAATGAGAAAGACTTGGTGGAATACAAGAAGATGATGATCTCAGTAGTTGAGTAGCTTTCTCACCTGTTTTGAAAAAACATTCTATGAGACGTGCTATTCTTCCTCGACTTGCAAAACAAAGATTGCTTTACGCAAATCAGTCTTCATAAAACCCTTTTTGAAGTTAGCAGATATATAATAGGTTAACTAAGTCTTGTTGAGTACCTCCCGTACTCAGGTTTGCTTAATTTTGGTTCAGGAGAAGAACTCCATCGGTGGTGATTCAACGTGGACATCGACGAGTAGTTCGGGGTTCCCAGGTAGCAGCCTGGAATCTATGGGCTGGGACGTTGCCTTATGTTGCGGCCTCTTAGGCCTTTTTGGTTCTTGTTGATTAGCAACAGAATTTGCCTTCCGTTGTCTGATGTAATGTTGGGTCATGTGACCTCTGTTTGTAAGCTATACTCTAGTAACACCTGTTGAATACAGCTTTCATGTTTAGAGTACTGCTTTGATCGGTTGTTGGTTTCGAGCTCATTGTTATACAGTTTTGGCTATGCCTGCATAGTTGTCGCAGTCGAGGGGTTGTGGAGCCGATGATCCATGTCCGAGCCCGACTGTCGATGTGATCGGCCTGGGGCGAGGTAACCCCAGTAACCCTCGATTGTTGTTGCACTTTCTGGACACATAGCATCTCTGTATAGCTTTGGTCCCATTTCCTTCAGTTTCATTCGATTCGTGGACGCTTTGATATGCATAGTTGGTTATGACTAGCATGGATACAAGGAGTAGTAGACTGGGGATCCGGACTACGTGCCGATGAATCCAGTCTGCCTGCCGTTGTTTGTTGCGGCCGGGGCTGGTAACCCTGAAGCCCTTGTGGGTCCATGTCTAGGAGCACATAACAGTATGTATATCTCTGGGTCCGGGGTCGTGACAAGTCTTGGTATCAGAGCAGGACTGCCTGTAGGAAAACCTTACTGCTTGGTCGATGTCGAGTCTAGTGTTTGTGAAAACTACTTTGAAACTTCAAATGATTGTGAAAAACCTTCTTAGGATTCTTTTTACTCTGTATCTGGTATCGCTCTAAACTCTGGGTCATCTTACCTGTTTTGATTTGAAAAGGTTTTGCTATCTCTTCGAGTCATTCAAAACTTAGGTGCCTTCTTTGGCAAGACGTCTTTTACCCAAGTTGACCTAGTTATGAGTTTCCAGAGTCGTGTGTGTTCCATATTCCGTTATCTCTTAATCTGGGAGATTTCCTTTCCATTCCAATCTCTCAGAGTTGTCCGGATTCCACATTTTTTTACATGTTCCAAAAGTCTGAAATCCTGAACCTCGAGATCTGCTTGCCATCTCGAATGTATCTGTTATCCTTTGCTGAAGTTCTTCCGGAGCTATCGTTGTCTTTTGAAAGATACCTCGTAATTGCTACTCATAGTGTCCTTCAAGGCACTAAGATAGTAGTTATTCCTTTCTCGATGTTTTCAACCTTGGACTTGAACCGAAGGTCCCGGAATGTGCTGAATTGCGGTGAGTTGAGTCATGAGGTGTCATAACCATGTGATGCTCACTCTATCAGTACAGGATGCTGACCTTTAACCCAAGTTCTGTTTCTTTGGATCCTGAAGAATTTGTTCTACCTCGGGATGGCTAGGAAATTCCAACTCCAATAGCCATAGGTTCTCTTTAAGAACAAAAGAGGATCACGACAAGAGTGATCATCGTGAACCCCACATCTTTGTTCTTGGTTCATCTATACCAACCTTTTGTCATGGGTTCTACACATGAGTATTACCCTGTGCATCCAACGTGATCTCAGGATTTTCCAGAGCACGTTCCTACTCTTTAGTTGCTTTCCGAACTTCGTCCGTTGTTGGAAACCAAGTTACATATGGTGTTGGATTCCTCCAATGTTTTTGCTCTTGCTTTCTGTCAGAACGTTCCATCTTGGAATGTCAGGAGAAACAAACTCCAGTACCTCGTCCATCTTTAGGACCAGGTCAAAGTTTTGTAATCCACAGAACAAAGAAGTTTCGTTAGCTTCTGTTCTGTTCCACCTTCGAGTATCACACTCTTATATATCAAGAGGTTGTGTTGTGTTTCATGGACTTAATGATGAAGTGATGCTCTTACATGTCTTCGCTCCGCATTCCTCTAAGCTTGAATGCATGATAATGATGGTTTGTGCACTGTAATGTGTACCAGGTATTCCTAGCAATTCCTATTGCTTTGAAAAGTCTAAGAAACATCTGTATCTTTCTTAGCACTACTGGTCACCCAGCCTCTTTTTGAAGTTAACTGTGTCACCAAACCCGTCCATTCCGGTGCACATTCTTGGTCAGAGAGTTAGGTTCATGCCAAATCTCTCCAGACCATAACGTTTGCTTGGAAAAGCATGCCTCCTTTCGATTTCTAAGACATACCGGTAGGTTGTGATATTCTGGTTGTCTTTCTAGAAGTATCGCCAGGTTGTCACCTGACCGTGATGTCTAAATAAAGGGTAGTTTGAACTACTCCTTTCTCCAAGAAAGCTATGCTGGATACCCTGGACAAGTAGGTTGAGCTTACACAACAACTTGGAGAGTTGAAAGGCAAAAGCTCTGCCTAACTTGATCCTCTGTTAAGGGATGTCTAGTTCTCCTCATGTTGAAGCAGGATAGTATCTCTGTAGTGGACATGCTATCACTCTACCCTTGATTTGATTTGGGTTATCGTCAAATCGAGAAAAGGTCCAAGGACTATTTTGATGGTGTTGCCATTCATGGTGTTTTGCCTAGGTACACCTTCATGTCCTCTGGTCTAACCAATGTTCTGCCTTGTTCATATATCATATGAATCTCTCTTGTCGGAGTGTCTTGATAAGCGTGTTGTCGAGGCCATCGATGGCATCCCTATTTTCTCCAAGTTGCAAGAGGTTCATGTTGAACACTTGGCACTAATGTTGGAAACTTTTGAGAACCATCTTTGTGTTATCACGAAGTTGTGCTCTCGATGTTCGAAGTGACTTTCTCTGGTCCATGTGCTTATGGTGAAAGTTGTCGCCATGGATTCGAGAAGAGTTTTCTTGTTCCTTCGGGAATAACCCCAAGTCGGTCATGCATGTGTGGTCTATTCTTGAGATGGTTGGTTGTTACCTCCGTCTACTAGAAGAAATTTTCCGTCCACATTAAGCCACTGACTGATCTTTCGTAAAAGAGAAGAAGTTTAAGAACTTCGTTATCTTTGTATCGTCTCCCCAACAAGGACTCCGATGTGTTCCATTGTAAGTAATTCATGTAGGTGCAACCGTCTTTCGCAAGTTGCTAATACATGAGTTCTACAACCTCGCTTACCTTTTTGAGCGTGGCATCGTAGTCCATATCTTGAGAATCCAACAAGAGTATCTCGTTGGTAACCGGTGCAATCTCTTCGCTCAAACATACCGCGTCTAAGTTATCAATCCACTAACCAGAGCTGAATCTCAAGCAGCAAGGATGGTTGGTGTTTCCTCAAGGGTGTTAAATTAGGTCTTTCTAGATTTCGGCATGGTTGATGTTGTGGTTGACACAATTAGCCGGAAGACCTAAAGTCATATGTCTTTGAATCCGTAAGAACAACCACTCTCCGTGAGAATTCTTGTCTGGCTTATTCTAACAAGTTTCCTCCCCGTTCTTCCAAACCGGAGTTTTACATTGACTTGATGACCTATAGAAGGCTTGTCGTGAGCCTGCTGTCGGTATTTAGAACATCAAGGACAACCTGGAAGTTGATCTTTCCAATATCTTTCAGTTGATCCTCCAAACTTTTCTTTCAGTGGAAACAAGTTCACCATGAAAACATCTCGTGGTGTTTTGTAACCGCCTTTGATCAGTTCCCTATTTCAAGTTGTTGGTACCTGAAGTTCTGTTCATCTCACACATTGTGTGAATTTGTCAGTTACCTCAGCCATGGGATCTTAACCATATGGTAACCGTATTGCTACGTCAAACCCACCATATGAAAGAGATTCCCTATTCCTTCTGATGTTTCAATCCCCGTTGGTTACCCATCCTTATGGTGTGACCAAGATTCCTTTCTAACTACGGTGTTCCAACATCCTTTGGTTACTCATCTTCTGTTGTGAAGTAACATTTCGATCTTTGATGAAGTTCTCGACAAACCTTAATGGAATGAAAGTTCCTTCATCTTCCGTGTCCACTCCGAAAAGTGAACATGATCTTGTATCAAATCTTCTCCAACGCACGATTACTGTGTTTTCTCGTGTTTTCTTCGTCTATGGATATTACTTTGTGGTATCCAACACAATCCTTCACATCTTGGTATTCTGTTTGAAGAAACCTCGGTTTCCCTAGTTGTTCAACCTTTCTTTTCCAAAAGGATTTAAAGTCTTGTGCAAAGCTCATATTCTAAATCCTTTCAAGAACCATCGTCCATAAACTTGAAACCATCTTCTTTTCCCTCCGTTATCTTGATGTGTTTCATGCCGTTAACTCAAAAGTTCGTTACGAATATTCTTGTCCTGAGTTAGCCGTGATATACTCGATCTTCGTGAAGATCAAACCTTAAGAGTTTTCCCTCTCACCTAAGGTGTAGCTACGGGAGATCTTCGCAAGTGCTACAGATCAATCCCTTCGAGAAGAGAACCGTAAGGTTCAAGAAGTTTGTTCAAAACCGGTGTTCCTTCTTTCTTCTCCTTCGGGAATCTCGGGACGAGATTCTTGTAAGGGGGGTAGATTTGTAACATCCCAGTTTTTCTACCAAAGTGTTGTGGTGTTGAGTTCATATCATACATGCATGAAAACAAAAGTTTAACTCGTGTTTGAAATAATTTAAATTGTGAAATTAAATGGTTTCAGAAAATTTCCCCAAAAAGTACTTAATTTGGTTTCCAAAATTTTGTTTTGAAAAGTAATTCAAATACACCAAAGCACAACATGGTTTTGTTGGAAATTTTATAAGCTTTCCAAAAAGCATTTTTGCTAATTTTTATTGTTGCAAAAAGGACCCCAATCTTTCAAATCTCTTTGCTGTTTTAAAAGAGAAAAGGGCTGTTTTGTAAAATACAGGAACTTCAAGGGGTTTTTGTATTTTGTTTTTTTTTGTGGCTTTCTTCAACCTTCAGACAGAAGGCAAGCTCCTGCGTGGCAGGGCTGCCGAGGCCGTATGCCACCTCCTGCTGGCCAGCTCGACGACGAGGAGAAGTCCGTGATGCCTTTCCTCTATTCCATCCCCATCCTCTCTGCCCCGCTCTCTGTATCCCTCCCGAGAAGCCAAACCCTAGCCCTACTGTGTCGTTCGGCCGCCGCCGAGTCTGGCGATTGCCGCGGATGCAGACCTCCTCGAGGCCCGACGATTGTGCCAGGAGCTCCGTCAACGCCTCCTCTACTTCCGGCTAGAACCACGCTTGCCGGGATGACCTCCATGGCGGGAATCGGGGCCATCTTCCTCAAGTCCGGCCGGTGGCCGCCGCGGTCGATGTCGTCGACTCCGGCCGCCCCCGCCCTCCCCGACAACCCCACGAGATTCCTAGCGCCGTGGCGAGCTCCCCGAATGCGACTCCGAAAAGAAGGCAGCAATCCAACGACGAATACTTGATCTTAACCGACAAGTCAAGCACTTACCCCTGAAGATCTTTATCTGGTTTTCTTATAACCAAGGCAAGCATAACCTCTTATCTGCTCATATATGGTTTCAAAGTGATTTGAATCTCGTACTTTGCATTCGATTCCAAACTATTTGATGTCAGTAGATAGAGTTCTCCTATATACTGCATAACCTAGATATCCTGATCCACTGCTCCTAGCAGCTATAGGTTTGTTTGTGCGCGCCTTGTTAAAGCCTGTGAGTCTTGCTTACCCATGCCTAGTGGTGATCTGATCCATCTGGTTGATGAATCTGGTCAATGCGTAAATCTACTTTGTCAGGTTGTGGTGATTTGTATTACATTTGATAACTTGACTAAATGACGGCATGGATGTGAGGCCACAATGGGTTGTGGCGTTTTGTCCTGTTCATGCCCCTAGGAGCGAGTTCTCGCCTTCGAAGCCAAGACTGAGCGTGCAACCACACGCGGGGCCTAACAGACCGCGCTCGACCAACTAACTTGTTTGGTCACGTCCATGAGTCACGTAGTTTGACCTTTCCATCTGCGTGTGAGTCAGAAAACGATTTGGAGAAAATTTAGGGCGTGACCGGGACAAGTGATGGACGTACACGGATCTTGTTCCCGACTCACAGAACAGGTGCCGTCAGGAGGTGGCCAACTCCCTGTTGACGGGGTGGCCCTGTTTGGGTTGACTCATGGATAGGGTCGAGCAAGGTAAAGGTCGTGGCCAGCCACCCTCTGCCGCGCTCCATGGACGAGCGTACATGTGGCGTTAAGAGTCGGATGGTACGTGTGGGTAAAGTGTACCCCCTGCAGGGATAAATCTCCTCGAGAAGCCATGTCCACGGTTACGGACGACTTGGCAACGGATTCTGTGATCATAGATAACTTCAACGGAATGACTAAAACTTGTTAACCATGATTGAAGGGTGCCTCCCCGGAGATGCCGGGAGGGGTGATCCTTGTAGCATGAGTTAGTGTGGGAATGAGAAAGACTTGGTGGAATACAAGAAGATGATGATCTCAGTAGTTGAGTAGCTTTCTCACCTGTTTTGAAAAAACATTCTATGAGACGTGCTATTCTTCCTCGACTTGCAAAACAAAGATTGCTTTACGCAAATCAGTCTTCATAAAACCCTTTTTGAAGTTAGCAGATATATAATAGGTTAACTAAGTCTTGTTGAGTACCTCCCGTACTCAGGTTTGCTTAATTTTGGTTCAGGAGAAGAACTCCATCGGTGGTGATTCAACGTGGACATCGACGAGTAGTTCGGGGTTCCCAGGTAGCAGCCTGGAATCTATGGGCTGGGACGTCGCCTTATGTTGCGGCCTCTTAGGCCTTTTTGGTTCTTGTTGATTAGCAACATAATTTGCCTTCCGTTGTCTGATGTAATGTTGGGTCATGTGACATCTGTTTGTAAGCTATACTCTAGTAACACCTGTTGAATACAGCTTTCATGTTTAGAGTACTGCTTTGATCGGTTGTTGGTTTCGATCTCATTGTTATACAGTTTTGGCTATGCCTGCATAGTTGTCGCAGTCGAGGGGTTGTGGAGCCGATGATCCATGTCCGAGCCCGCCTGTCGATGTGATCGGCCTGGGGCGAGGTAACCCCAGTAACCCTCGATTGTTGTTGCACTTTCTGGACACATAGCATCTCTGTATAGCTTTGGTCCCGTTTCCTTCAGTTTCATTCGATTCGTGGACGCTTTGATATGCATAGTTGGTTATGACTAGCATGGATACAAGGAGTAGTAGACTGGGGATCCGGACTACGTGCCGATGAATCCAGTCTGCCTGCCGTTGTTTGTTGCGGCCGGGGCTGGTAACCCTGAAGCCCTTGTGGGTCCATGTCTAGGAGCACATAACAGTATGTATATCTCTGGGTCCGGGGTCGTGACAGAGTCATCCTGCAAGAGAGAAGAGAACGAGATCCTGCGTCGCTGCGAGTCGCTGGAGACTAGCCGAAGAGGAAGAGGAGTGCCATAGCGGAGAAAGTAAGTACAGAGGCTAAAAACAACCTACATCTACTATGCACAAGGCAAGCAATGTCATCGCATCCGCGCCGAGCAGCATCGTCACCGGAGGGAAACGAAGGACGCGCCGGCGAAAGAGGTGGAAGCCCGAGACGACTCTCAAAGCGGTGGGTGTCTCTCCCACGCGACCCGGGCCGTGTCGTTGTAGCTGATGTCACCGGCCGATCCTACGGTTACTCGAGATTCTCGACAAACTTCTGTGCGAAACCGGCAGATAAAGCAATCCAAAGAAAGAAAAAAAAAACCTGGAAGATAAAGGGACAAGCTGATGACCAAGAGTGAATCGTGGCGATGCATCTCCACTAGTTATAAAAAAGCAAACTTACAGGAAAATCCAATCTTGACCGTACATCCAAACACATCGGATGCTCCAAAATTTCTTGTTCTCTCACCGAAAACCAAGCAATGGATTATGTCTAACTGATGAATGTCCCCACCCAAAAATGGTGCACAAGACACATCGCCCTCCGGTTTCTCGCGAACCACCTCGCTGCACCTCTCCATCTCGCAGATCCCACCTCCGCCCGGCCGCCTGCCCTCGCGACCAGTCCTCCCCAAAAGAGTCACGACATCCCCAGCCGGCTCATCACAGTGACGCTGCTGCATGCCCATAAAACCCTCCCCACCAGCGCCACCATGTTCCACAAGCTCGGCCGGCGGCCTCCGCAACGCTGCCGGCCAAACACGCTGGACGGCCACTCTGACAACGATGTAACCCCGTGGGCCCGACGGGAGCTTCGCTGCACTCTAATGCCCGGCCGGGATCAGGTGTAGGAGGCCACCAAGTTAAGGTTCACCTAGACGCCCGGGCACCTCGTGTGGCCGGCTGGAGTACGTGCAAACCTGCTTCGAGGCTAGCATGCGCCTCCACAACACAGACAACATCGAGACAGTTGCTCACGTTGTGCACATGATCTCCGAGATACATTAAGAAACGGTAAAACACATCGAGTTATGGCTGCTCACCGAGATTTGATGATATATACGGTCGGATCTGGCTGTTCAACGTTCAAGATCGTCCCAGGTCACCGAAGCGTCGGTTAAACAAGTTTCCATAGGCAGAACGTCGGTTAAATAGACTAGCCCGCCGTGGCAGGGCTGCTACTCTGTCGGTCGAGTTGGGCAGTTTGTGGTTAATTGGGCCCAATATCCACATAAATCCCATGTTTTGGTCACGATCCTCTCCGGCGGCGCCACCTCCCTCCCAATATATTTTTTTGACACATAAACAGTAGGGAAAAATCCCCACTGTGTCATTTTATCATTTTATATATGTACAAAGTAAAATAGTGTGATTACAACAATGGATTCATAAAGTATCTAACCATTGGGACATGCCCTCCTAAGACTAGGCTTAGCTCTATGTCTAAGAGAAAAATTGTCTTTAAAAAAATTGATACATCCACTCAATGATAAATTTGCACTATCAAATATGATTTTATTCCTGTGATTCCAAATGGACCAAGCGCCAATGATGAGTATCTCCTTGTAGTAGAGGCTTATGTATCTCGTTCTATCATTGATCATCATGTTGATGTGGTCATCTTGTTGATTCCATTGAATACCCAAGTGATTCCCACTACAGCACGCGCACGATACGCCGACGGTGGGGCCCCGTCGGCGTATGGGGTCGCCGATGGTGACCGTCGGCGTAGTGTCGTCGGCCTTCACCTCGGTCGGCGTAGACTCCTCCCCGTCGGCGTATTCTCCTCCCCGTCGGCGTATCGCTGACAGTGGGCCCGGTGTCCCGTTCCCGTTCCCGTTTGTTTCAAAGACGCTGACGGCCTGCTCGTCGGCCTCCTGGGCCACATGGCGCCCGCTGGGCCGCGCCTGGGCCACGCGCGCGCGGCGGTTACGCCGACGGCAACCCCGTCGGCCTATCTGGGCCACGTGGTGAGCGTTGGGCCCCCCTCCGGTGAAAATCTAGACCCGTTGGAGAAATACCGGACTTACACGGATAAACGCGGTAACGGCGTCGAAAGGGAGTAGCATTGTGGAACCAGTGACTTGGTTGTGTTAGGGTATCCCATAGAAACACAAAACACATAGGTAGAACCCACCTCTTCGGAAGGTTCCCGATGTTTCGTCCGATAAGCGAGTTTCACCCTATAAGCGCATGTAAACTCACGAGAGAGAAGCGGATACCGGTGAAGCAGGTCACACCCCGTAGTGCAATCTTTGCCATCCAAAGACCAAAACACACCTATACTAACATGGTATGGCACCCCCTAGGTTGTGTGGGGAGCCGGACGGTCCGTATCCCCCCTCCGGTGAAAACCTAGACCCGCTGGAGAAATACCGGACTTATACGGATACACACGGTAATGGCGTCGAAAGAGGGTAGCATTGTGGAACCATTGACTTGGTTGTGTTAGGGTAGCCCATAGAAACATAAAACAAGTTGAGGTTCTACTGTTCTACCCCCTTTCGATGTTCGTCTAGGGGTGTACACGACGCATGCACACGTTAATAGTGTTTTTCTCAGAGAGGGGTTTTGAAACTTCGGGGTATGTAAAAATTAAGCTACATATTTATGTTCTATATGTGTATTATATATTTATGTTTTATTTATTTTATATTTTATGGTGTAGGGTCCCGTTCCGGATTCACGTCGTTATTTCATGCGGGAGGGAAGATATCGAAATTCAGATGTGCTAACCGTTCCAATATATTTAAAACTATACGTACATGGAAAATATATATGAAAATAAATATATATAATATAAAGGTTGTTTATTAACGAAAATTTAAAAAAAAATATTGTATACGCCGACGGCATTTGGTACGCCGACGGGTGCCGTCGGGGTATAGGACACTACGGAATGGACTACGTGGACCCCGTTCCACTATGGCCACGTGGCGGGATGTACGCCGACGGGCACCTTCGGAGTATAGACGACTACGCCGACGGGCTTACTACGCCGACGGGCACATTGGAGGGCTGCCGTATTTCCCCTGGTACGCCGACGGCCCCGATAGAACCCCGTCGGCGTATGAACTCTCTCCTGTAGTGTCCATAATTGTGTAGAGAATTGGTAGGTGAAGAATAGGTGCATAAGATCTTCATGGGTATCAGCAGCACATAGTACACAACTCTTGTTCTCAATATGAAATTGTTTCCTCGTAAGCAGGTCTCTGGTGTTATGTCTGTCATGTAGAAGGATTCAGAAGAAAAATTTATGTTTGGGTAGAGCACAAGATTTCCAATTCCAGGTGAATGGCTTGGGAGCAGTTGGGAATGACTTCATGAATTTTGTACATCGGTGCACTGCAATATTGCTTCTTATAAACATTTTGCTACCAAGTGTCAGTATCAGTGGTGTTAGGTCTCTGGAGAATATGATGAGAGAGCTCATTATATTGTGAGGCAGCAATGTCCGATAAAGGAGTGTGAAATACATCGAAGATGTCACCCTGTGAAATATAATTTGTCATGTATTTCAGGGATGAATTCTGATCTTTGGCCTATAAGAACAGTGTCACGACCCCGGACCCAGAGTTATACATATTGTTTTGCGCTTCTAGTCATGGACCCACAAGGGCTTCGGGGTTACCAGCTCCGGCCGTAACAAACAACGACAGATAGACCGGATTCATTCGTTACTACTACTCTTTATGTCCATGCTAGTCATAACCAACTATGCTTCTAAAAGTGTCCAGGAGTCGTATGAAACTGAAGGAACGGGACCAAACCTATACAGAGATGCTACGTGTCCAGGAAATGCAACTACAATTGAGGGTTAGTGGGTTACCAAGCCCAGGCCGGGTAAACATCGGTAGGCGTGCTCGGAAATGGATCATCGGCTCCACAACCCCTCGACTGCGACAACAAGTAGGCATAGCCAAATCTGTATAACAATGAACTCGAAACTAACAACCGATCAAATCCGTAATTCTAGACATGAAGCTGTACAGATCAAATATTAATAGAGTAAAGCTTTACAAACAGAGGTCACATGACCCAACATTACATCAGACAACGGAAGGCAAACTATGTTGCTAGTCAACAAGAACCAAAAAGGCATAATAGGTTGCAACGTAAGGCGACGTACCAGCCCATAGATTTCAGGTTGCTACCTGGGAATGCCAAACTACTCGTCGATGTCCACGTCGAATCACCACTGATGTGAGTAACTTCACCTGAACCAAAATTAAGCAAATCTGAGTATGGGAGAAACTCAACAAGATTTAGTTAACCAATTATATATCTGTTGTTTTCAGAAAGGGTTTTATGAAGGCTATTTTGCGTAAAGTAAGATTTATTTCTCCAAATCGAGAAATAATAGCACGTCTCAAGGAGTGTTTTCAAAACAAAGAGTGTTTTTAAAACAGAGGAGAAAGCTAATCAACTACCGAATTCATCATCTTTTCATCCACCAACATCATTTCCCAGCATCTCATGCTACAAGGATCAACCCTCTCGGCATCTCCGAGGAGGCATCCTTCATTCATTGCCAACATATTTTACGTCACGTTCAAGTTATCTATGGTCTCTATGTTCACCAAGTCGTCCTTAACCATGGACACGACTTTTCGAAAATATTGCCATCGAGGGATGTACACTTTACCCACATGTACATCCGACTCTTAGCGCCACATGTACGCTCTTCCATGGAACGCGGCAGAGGGTGGCTGACCACGCCTTTACCTTACCCGGCCTTATCCATGATTCAACCCAAAAGAGGGCCACCCTGTCAACACGGCGTTGGCCATCCTCCTAACGGCACCTATCTCTGTGAGGCGGGGTCAAGATCCATGTACGTCCATCACTTGGCCCCGGTCACGTTCTAGGCGGAGCAGTTTTCCAAAACATTTTAAAAGGTTTTATTTGCATTGCCGAATGGAACACCTGAACTACGTGACTCATGGATCTGGCCAACCAAGTTAGTTGGTCGAGCGCGGTTACTTAGACCCCGCGTGTGGTTGCACGCTCAGTCTTGGCTTCCGCCCGAGACCTTAATCCTAGGGTTGGAGAGTATATCACGAATAACCACTTTCCAAGCGTTAATCAAGTTAACAACACAATGCTCATCTTACCACGTCGTCATATCATACTAGGTTCTCGCAGCTCTGAATCATCAACCGGATGGAGCAGAGCTAAACAAACATGCATGGCTAAGCGAAGCAGTTATGAGGCTCGCGATGCGCACAAGCAAATATAGGTGGCTAGGAGCAGTGGATCAGGATATTTAGGCTATGCAAGGTATAGGAGAACACTATCTAGTGACACTAAATACTTTGGAACCAAATAGAAAGTACGAGAATCAAAAGTCGTTGGAAAACGTATATGAGCAGATAAGAGGTTATGTTTTCCTTACTTCAGAAAACAATTCAGAGTCGCGTTCTACCGATAAGAAGAAAATACTGAAAAATATATGCATTGGCAAGTTAATGCATTGAAGTAAATCCCTAAAACATGTTCGATGGTTTACTAGGGTTCGCATGGCAGTTATGCATTTTTTATCGAAATTAGCCCCAAAATGAACCTCGAAGGGCACTTCAGGCAATTCTGAAAGTGTGTCAAAGTTAAAGTGCTCATAAAGGTTTAAAAACATAATGAATGCATTAGATTTATCTTTCTGAGCATTTTGATATATAACTTGAATTTTTCTGAATTTATAGAATAAAATATTATTTTCTCCATTTTTAATGAATTCATTGAAATTCAAATAATGCACACATTTAAAGTTTGTCAAACATGTTTGAAAATGACATATTCAGATATACTTGATTTTTCTAAACAATTTGGTATATTATTTGTATTTTTCTGATAAAAAGAAATAAAGATATTAATTTTACAAGCTTTAATCATTTTTCGTAATTATTAAAGGGTGGGGCCCATCTGTCAGAAATTTCCAACTAAAAGAAAAAGAGATGACAGCCTGGACCCACGATGACGTCATCAAGATGTCAGATCGGGAGGGGATTTCTCATGTGATGGATCAATCCGGGAATTCGCTCTGAATTCCTCGAAACAGAGAGTGGAGTGTCGCGTAGAGGTCTCGCTACGAGGCTTTAGGTGGTGGCGCTGCCATTTTTAGTCTGCCGGAATTGCGCTGGCGAGCATGAACAGCGGCGGTGCTTGGTCGGGGAAGACGGCCACGTTTCGCCCAATCGAGGCCCATTCTGGCTCCATCTTGTGTACAGGAACGTAGAGGGGAGGGTGACGGAGACTACGATGGTCTCAGCTGAGCACAGGGAGGCCCGTAACGGCGGCGATGGCCGCGGTAGCGGCGGTTAGGGTTTGGTCTCCAGCGGGTACAGAGAGGGAAGAAGGCAGGGAGCGGGGTTCTGTGAGGAGGAGGTGAGGGAGGAGGGAGAGAGTAAGGAGGGCACGACGTCGTCCTTCTCTCCTTATTCACCATGGTGAAGCATGCAGGAGGACGTGGCGGCAGCGGCCAAGTAGCTCTCCGCTGCCTTCTATCAAGAGGAAGAAGAAACAAAAGGGATTTTCCCATAACACCCTTGAATTTTTGCCAATTACAGAATGGTCCTTCTGACTTTGAAAACTCCTAAGAATTTGAATGTTTGATAGGAATAACAATTGGTAAAAAAAATTCATTTTGGAATCCTTATGAAAAATGCCATCTCACCATATATTTATTTGGTGAAATTGAGTTTGTTTTCAATTCAAAATTTTGAAAGCTACTTTAAGTACTCTTTACGGATTTTCTCAAATTCAAATTGCAAACATGATTCAATTGTTGTTTCATGCAGGTATGAGATGAACACAACACCACAACACTTATTAGCAAAATTTGGGATGTTACAAATCTGCCCCCTTACGAGAATCTCGTCCCGAGATTCTCGAAGGAGAAAGAAAGAAGGAACAACGGTGTGGAATGATTTTATCGAACCTTATGGTTCTCTTCTGGAAGAGGTTGATCCGTAGCACCATGAAGTATTGATTGGCTACACTTCCAAATTCCGCGCGGTCTGGGACGTTTCAATAACGTTGCGGATAAGCTCCAAACCGTCGCTAAGGGCAATCCGGTATGTTTTGCACGACGGAATGAAAACGTATCAGATCCACTGTTAGGAACGAGTCTGCGACGTTTATATGAACATAAAAACGTCAAGGCTATCCGCAACGTTCAGCAAATCGTCGCCATCAGGCCCAATAAGCATCAACGTTTTTATTTTGTCGCTATGAGGCGACACGTGGCAAACGAGGTTCTAACGGTCGTTATCGTAATAAGCTGACGTGGCAAACGTGGGAACGTTTTTTTTACGTCACGAGTCTTGACCAATGAGGCGAAACCATGTGGACCAATCGAAATACGCCACATGGAAACAAAATGGTTCCACGTTGCCTTCTTCTGGGACGATATTTGTTCATCCCGGGCTATCCAGCGACGTTTTTTATCCGTCGCGAGTCTCGAACAATTAGGCGAAACCATGTGGACCAATCGAAATACGCCACATGGAAACAAAATAGCGCCATGTCGCCTTCTTCTGGGACGAAATTTGATCGTCGCGGGTTACCCAGCTACGTTTTTTTCGGTTGCTAAACTCGTGGCACATTCACCAACCAAATGGTGCCACGCAACGTCTTTTCCATGACGTTTATTTCCATCTCGGATTTGGGTGATGTCATCACCGTACCGGGGACGTTATATTTATGTCGTCTAATCGCCCACTAATAGTAGGACAAGTGGGCTGGGCATACATCGCCACGTGTCAGTATTTTCCTTGACGGACTTTTACGTTACGTTACTACGATGTCGGTTTTGGTGCTATTTGGGTGGTTACATCATCGTTATAATTGCCAATTGCACACAGACAGAAAAGCAAACCACATAACAGGCATCAAATACTTAGTTTTTCTCAGAGAATATCAAACCTATAGAACCACAATTTTAAGGACCACGCATCTGCTCAGCCAACATCTCAAGTAGGGCAACTCCTTCTAGTTGAGATTTCTTTAGCGCAACTTGTTGCTTCCGAATGTCTTACATATCAACTACAAACTTTAGCCTCAGTTGCTTGGATTCTGATTTCGCCATCCTCATATCAGCAATTTTTCTGCGCACATTCACATCAAGCTACGGTTCAGGCTCAGACTTTGAAAGACTTGATTCCACACAAGCATTCTTTGAGAAAGTATGCTTTCCACTCTTAAGCATGACAACTTCACTATCATCCTCATCCCCATCCTCAACCTCTGAAGCAGATCGAGACATTACCATTTTCTTGCTTGCCTATCAAGAATGCAAAGAAAATAGATGAAAATAACAGATGACAAGAATGTACATAACATAGATGAAACTAGTAGAGGACAAGCATGTACAAAAATGATGAAAACTAGCAGATTATAGTCAAACAACGGTGCGTGTAATGGACTAGCAGATGAGAAGCATAGATGAAACAACAGGTGTCAAGCATGTGAGGAAGATAAATGAAAATAACAGATGACAAGCATGTACAAAAAAAGATGAAAACTAGCAGATTATAATCAACCAACTGTGCGTGTAATGAACTTGCAGATGAGAAGCATAGATGGAATAACAGGTGTCAAGCATGTGAGGAAGATAGATGGAAACCATGCTGAAATGACAACGACAGCCTTAATTACTATAAGAGGATTTCACGGCCTTAATTAGCTTGCCAAAACTTCTTATAGTATAGAATAGAGGAAGTAGCACAAAATATGTGGCGCCACATAGACCAAACAGTTCAACACAAGATAAGAAAGCTGCACCCTAGTTGTTGCGATATCATGAAAGAATATTGAGCTACCGGGTTAGGGAATAACCTGCAACTCGTTGTCCACGCTGGATAGTGATTGATATGACACGTCTCCTTCAGTGGCATCTGATTCCTCTTCACCATCATACACATGCATAAACTGAGATCCAGAGTCTTTCTTCTTGGTCTTTGTTTTGGGGGGGGGGGTACAGTAGGACATGAAAGAAAACTTGCTGAATTTACGCCCAGTTCATGCATCTTTGCATTGTTTGCCATGATAGTTCTGACATGCTCTTCTTCAATGGGACGATCCTAACATGAATAAAGAACTCAAAGTAAACTACAAATATAACACTTCATAAGAACCTAATACATCATCAAAAATTAAGGCACTCATCTTGTAAGAACAGTCCAGTGCAAGCAGTACAAGAAATATGTTGATACGTGACCCTCATTTTTTGTCACTAGAAGGTCATGTAGGTTGATTCATGACCCCTTTTTGACCAAAAATGGAAAGTCACATACCGAGCGTCTTATTTGATCGTCAATGACTAATTGAATGGAATTGTCATAGACTCTATGACT
Organism: Alopecurus myosuroides; assembly: GCA_028641055.1. Lineage (NCBI taxonomy): Eukaryota > Viridiplantae > Streptophyta > Magnoliopsida > Poales > Poaceae > Alopecurus > Alopecurus myosuroides. The sequence goes on from CM054062.1 coordinate 21,255,729, forward strand.
CAATCAGAGGGGTCATAACCCTATGACCAACTGATTTGGTCATGTGATATCCTGCCATAGCCACGTCACATCCTACGTGGCCAATCCTACGTGGCAAAATTATGACCAACTGAGTAGGTCATGGAAGAGATTCAGCCCATTCCATAGCTGCACCTCAATATGGGCCAGGCCCAACAATTAAGCCTTTTTGCGATTTTTTCCTGCCTAATTTTTTTTTTGCCTAAATGGACCAAGCCGAATCTTTGTGAGCCTTTTCCTATTATGGGCCTTTGTTTTTTCACGATTTGATATTTCTTTTATTTGGGCCATGGCATTCTCAACCTAGTACACTTTGGGCCGTGGCTTTTTAATAGTCCAATATAGCTGGGCCAACATTCAGAGTAGGAACTTTTCAAGATATTCAGCAATTATCAAATCAACGTGTGCACAGGAAACAACAGGTGACATAAGCACATACAACTTCATTCCACTCTCAACCGAGATCATCTCAGACAGTAGATGGTACTTCCATAAACAGTAAATATCACTTATTACATTGTTAGTCTACTGATACAACACACTGGTGCTCCAGATCGGCATAGCTCCTCAGCGCACAAGTTCGCCGAAGCCCCAGGTCCTCGCGAGAGCCCCAGCTCCTATGCGCCAAAGCTCCAGCTCCTCTACGACAAAACTCCAGGTCGTCTCCAACGCAGCTACTCGCCCCAGGCCATTGCGGCCTCCCGGTCCTGATCATGTGCAGTAGCATATCAAGTGAGCTTAAAACAATACAAGTTGCAGCACAATAGTTGCAACAATAAAGAAGCAGATCCGGTTAGCTCCCAAACCGTTGCATGCATATAAAGTTAGCACACCGATTTGAGGTCAACATAGAAGAAGAGGTGCTTTTTTGTTCTAAAATTAATACTCCTATTGACAGTATAAGCATTGAACTGACGCAGAAGAACATGAGTAGAAATCAAGCAAGTTTATGAGTACGAAGATATACTAAGAATTGGCACAATTAGATGCTGCTAGAAATTATTCCATGTACATCCAACAATCCATCTCAATTTGGGCATACAAAGATGACTCATGCTAAAATTTACATTAGCACTTGTATCTGGTAATTCTAGTTAGACTACAGAAGATGAGTCAACCATACCAGGCAGCTCCTGAACATCCTCTGCTGACCCAATCCTCCAAAGAAACCCTCTGTCCTCTTTACCTCCGGAAACAACAAGCGATGCGTCTACAGGACTGCACGCAACAGCAAATACCTCATCTGTACCCAAGATATCAAGACCAGTTACTACGCTAATTATTTTCAATGTTAAGATACTCTAAGACTGTAGCAAATGACAATTGGCAAGAAATCAATCATACTTAAGAGACGTAGTAAGTTAATCTGTTCAACATGATCTTGCATGTATGCCCATGAAATGCATATGCTGAATCATGAACTTCATGTGAAACAAATGAATTGACGGAAACTTTAATTAGTAGCACATTATAATTTGATAATGTAAAGAACTTCAGGTGGTCTGGAGTGTGCTACGTGTGATATAAACAACCAAATAACTGGTAGCATGGGCCCAAGCACATTATAGCAGATAGGTAAGATGAACTAATTTAAAACCCAATTAATAGAATACAGCAACCTCATGCCAATATAGCAACCATCATGCCATAGTTATACACTTATAAGTCAGTTGAATAACGAAACATGCATCTCCACAAACAGTTCAAAGACATTGTGTAATACAAAGGGTAGATAGACAAGTGCAGCCTTAAGAAAAGGTGTCAGAAGTTCTCCTAGGTATAAGTCCATGAAAACTTATGCTTGACATGCATATCAGTGTCCAGTAGGCCCTGCAAGTGAATCACAGAGAAGAAACTGATTAGAACTGGGGACATATACATACTGTAATTTCAAACGCAGTGTACACCAATATAGAATAGTGGTTTGCATTTACAGGATCTAGCCTCTACAGAATTTGGACAACAACCCATAATTATGAGCAACACACTAGGGAAGTATAAGACATGAACAATATAGTATACATGGTTTCAAAAACAATAAAAATGTCAATGAGAACTGCATAAACAGTAGATGATCAACTGCGAGTATAGTTTATTCAATAAGTAGTGCTTATTAAGGTAGGGCTTACAGCCTAAGAATTCCTAATAATAGTGCAATACTCTAGAAACTAAAGGAGCTGTCAGTGAGAACCGGAGAACGAGTACTCACTGTAGACATCCTACGGCAGTAGCAAAGAGCAGTGGCAGTAAACAAAGGTTACCAGCTTACCAGCAAAACAAAAATACATGCAAATTACTCTACAGGTTACCAGCTTCACAAAGAGCATGCATAATCTGCTCAAAAGACTACAAGACATACACATGGTTGTTATTGTACGCAAAGGCATACTCTCGCTCAGCACTAATATGGAGCTGAGTGAATTAATTAGACCGTACAGATAGCTTGGTAACTGGCATAGAAAGCACAACTACATACATACCACTGTATACAAGAAGAAACTTCCATAAGTTAACACAAGCTCATCATTAACACAACCACTAAAAAGATAGCTAGCTACCAGAGGTCTCAACTAAACCAAGTTTCGTGTCACGCCTACCCGAGGACTCACCTAAACTGGCGGAGTCGAAAAAGAAGAAGGCATGTAGGCAGGGAAATCCGGCTACCTCCTGGCCAGTTTCAACTCCACGTCAACCCTCAAATACAAAAACACAATTAACCCTCAAATATAAAGTGTCCATGTGCCCAATTAGCATCTGCTTGTATAACAAACCTGACCAAACTCACAGATTCATTTACTAACCTTGTGTATCCAGGTACACACATGATTAGGTTGTTTCAGGACACACTCTAATTCTCACAGATTAACCAAATAGCTACCAAACTAACACACACTTCAGCAATAGTTCAGATATTAAAGAGAGACGAAGAGACAAGGATCGAGTGGGTCAATCCAACGGAAGCTGCAGGTTTCGTGATGAGGAGCTTCTTGCCTCTGTCTTGTGGGAGGAAGTGGACGAGTTGACTTCCAAAAGGCCGTAGTCGTTCCATGTGTCAGGCGCTGCTCGTCCTCGGTACCATGCTTGGCCGCGGCAGATCCTGTGACGGAGAAATCGAATAGAGCGATTAGAGAGAGGCCAAAGAGATAGAGAGGGGGAGGGGGTGACTTACCAGATTAGAATCTCCACGAGGAGCCGATCCGTGACCTCGGGAAGGGGGGAGGCCCCTTGCTGCACGAGGACGACCGATGTAGCCGGAAGAATCTCACCATCGCGCATAGTCATCGAGACAGCAGCGTCGCCATTGCTGCTGCCTTGGAGACCCGGCACTTGCGGATGGACATGCGCACTGGGTTTCCGTAGACCGTGCACTTCGCTTGGGCAGGAGTCGGACGGGCGCGTTGAAGGCGAGGAAGACTCGGCGGGCAAGAGGGGCCAGGAGGCGTGTGGCGGGAGCGGGGCCGGCGTCCTGGTCCTGGATGACGTAAGGGAGCCCGAGGAGAAGCGCAGCGAGGCAGCTGGGCAGTGCGTGCGCACCCCCGGTGGCGACGACGATGTGGGGGCGGAAGCGATGGAGGTGCAGCGCCGCGGCGATGAGCGCGCGGGAAAGACAGGGAGGGATGGGGGCGAATGAGTAGGAGGAGGCGGTGGTGGTGGAGGATTCGAGAGACGGGGCGGGGGCGCCGAGGAAGAGGGATTCGAGAGACGCGGAGGGAGTCGGGAGCTTAGGGCTCCGAGGCGGGGGTAAGGTCCCCGGTACGGGAGAGGTGGCAGCGGCGGAAGCCACAGGGGCGATGGGATCTGACGGTAAGGCGAATTCGAGGGAAGCTGGAGGAGGGTTTCGGGCTTGGGGAAGAAAGGGGGCGGCGGCGTGGGGAGAGGAGATTAGGGTTTCGGCTCGTAGAGCGCTATCTGGGGGAGGTGGGTTTCCTTTTGCTCTACGCGCTCTTTCGGGGTTTCGGGGGGAATCGATTTTCGTTTCCGCGCACTTAATGCAACAGCCGCTGCAGTTGGGACCTGCCTCTTCTAGACCCCACTACATAGTCCAAATTTAGGCTAACTAGAAGTAATAGTAGAGTAGTTTTGAATTTCAAACAAAAGTAGAGTATTTTCGATATTTTAAAAATAAATCCGTTTCTCTGTTTTATTTTAAAACATCAGTATCTATAATTAACAGTTCCATATTTAGTGGGAAATTAATAGTGCATTGCCAAAGATACATATTGGAACAATCTATCCAAGTTATAAGCCACTCATTCAAATGATATACCATAAGCCATTTGCTTACATAAGCATACACAAAGGACTATTATGTATTATGTATGGAGGTTCAGTAACTTTGTGTTGTCATTTTGTATTTATATTATGTATGTAAGTCCTTACATACGAACGGTCATTCCCCCCATTTTGACCATACTACGATATCGCCATAAAAGGTTCAAAAAATGTTCAAGCGAATTCAAAAAAAATGATAACATTCGCAATGTGTCATCATATGTGTCCTAGTAACCATAAAAAATAATAAACTTGGAATAGGACAATTATTGCGAAAAAGTGTTCACGGAAATGAGCTATCATGTACGAAGATTCATGGCTTTCAGGCCAAATGACGGATGTTATGACCACATTCATGTCATAGTTTATTTAAATGTGCCCATATTCCACACAAAGTTGCATATTGGAACAACTAACAATGTTGATGAAGAAAGTTTTATTTTTCGTTGAATAAAAATACCATTTTCCATTTTCGGAGTGTAAAAACCGGGTTTTTTTTAAGCATCTACCAAAAATATGTTCCAAAAATGTACCAAATAAAATTATAAAGCTATTATGTCATATTTGATCTGCAAATAACAAAATTCCTACCCCTCAATAGCTCAAAATACACCTCCTTTGAAAAAGACAAATTTCTGCCGATTCTATTGAAACCGGGCCAAATTTGAACTACAGGTGCCTCATAGTTTGCTCATGATTTTTTGTAAAAATCATTTTTAGGTACCCAAGTACATATTTCAACAGAGATACACCAAGAGTTCATCAAGATTCAACACCTAGGTACGAACGGCCATGTCCCCCGTTTTGACCGTTTCCCGAAACTGGCTTAGAAAATTCCAGAAAATTCAAAAAAACTCGAAACGATGCAAGACCTTCGTGTGGTGTTGTTATATATGTCCTAGTATCCACCAAAAAAATAAACTTGGAATACGACACTTTGGTGGAAAATGTGTTCACAGAAATGAGCTATCTCGTACGAAGATTCATGGCTTTCGGGCCAAATGACGGATGTTTTGGCCACATCCATGGCATAGTTTGTTTAAATGTGACCATATTCCACACAAAGATTCATATAGGTACAAATAACAATGTTCACGAAGAAAGTTTTATTTTTCGTCGAATAAAAATACTATTTTCCCTTTCCGGAGTGTCAAAACCGGGTTTTTTTGTGAAGCACACACACAAAATATGTTGCAAAAATGTACAAAGTAAAATTATAAATATATTATGTCATGTTTGATCTACAAATAACAACTTACTACCCCTCAATAGCTAAAAATACACCTCCTTTGAAAAAGACAAATTTCTGCCGATTCCGCTGAAACCGGGCCAAATTTGAACTACACGTGCCTCATAGTTTGCTCATGATTTTTTGTAAAAATCATTTTTAGGTACCCAAGTACATATTTAAACATAGATACACCAAGAGTTCATCAAGATTCAACACCTAGGTACGAACGGCCATGTCCCCTGTTTTGACCGTTTCCCGAAACCGGCTTAGAAAATTCCAGAAAATTCAAAAAAACTCGAAACGATGCAAGACCTTCGCGTGGTGTTGTTGTTATATATGACCTAGTATCCACCAAAAATAATAAACTTGGAATACGACACTTTGGTGGAAAATGTGTTCACAGAAATGAGCTATCTCGTACGAAGATTCATGGCTTTCGGGCCAAATGACGGATGTTTTGGCCACATCCATGGAATAGTTTGTTTAAATGACCATATTCCACAAAAAGATTCATATTGGTACAAATAACAATGTTCACGAAGAAAGTTTTATTTTTCGTCGAATAAAAATACCATTTTCCCTTTCCGGAGTGTCAAAACTGGGTTTTTTTGTGAAGCACACACACAAAATATGTTGCAAAAATGTACAAAGTAAAATTCTAAATATATTATGTCATATTTGATCTACAAATAACAAATTTAGTACCTCTCAATATCTCAAAATACACCTCTTTCGAAAAAGACAAATTTCAGCCGATTCCGTTGAAACCGGGCCAAATTTGAACTACAGGTGCCTCGTAGTTTTCTCTTTATTTTTTGAAAAAATCATTTTTAGGTACCCAAGTACCTATTTCAACATAGATACACCAAGATTTCATCAAGATTCAACCCCTAGGTACGAACGGTCATGTCCCCCGTTTTTGACCGTTTTTCAAAAAAATTAATTATGAATCTTCACAATCCTATATGAAGCAATATATAAAGCTTAGGGGTATTTTTATTTTATTTTGACTAAAAATGGTCCCTAATAGTCTATAATAACAGAATACATATTTAAAAAAAAATCGAAACTGGTTTGGTTGAAATTGATGTTCAAAAGCAAAAGTTATAAAAGAAGACAAAAAAGAAAAAAAGTGAAAAGAGAAAAAAAAAACCTGCCAAAACGGCCAGCCAAGCCTACAGCGAGGCCGACCCAGCAGCGAGGCCCATCCCTCCAAGTAGCAGGCCGGCCCAGTCCAGCTTTCCCTAGGACGGTTATTGATAGAAATTGGATAAATGACTATGTGAAACACGAAGTTGTTCATGGGCTGATGGTTGGAGCATGCAAGTTGTAGCAGGAGGTCCTTGGTTCGAATCCTGTCTCTCCTTAATTTCTGTTTCATTTTTCTTGTCTCACTTCGGATGGCTCTTAGTGGTCAAATAGATTTGCTCTTCCTATTTTACACAAAATAATTGCTGCCTTGGTGGTTACGTTTGTTGTTGAGGGACCTAGTAGGTGCGGGTTCAAATCCTCACTTTTGCTTATTTTCTATTTCATTTTTCTTGTCTCAGTTTCGGATGGCTTCTTAATGGTCAAATAGAGTTGTGTTTTTTATTTATCACAAAAGAAGTGTTGTCTTAGTGGTTATGTGGGTTGTAGAACTCCTGGGAGTTGTGTGTTCAAATCCCCATTTTGCCTATTTTCTTTGTTTTCCGTGTATGACGAGGATTGACACGTGGAGGTGACACGTAGGCGAAAATTGACACGTGGACATGACACATAGCCAAAAATTGACACGTGGACATGATACATAGGCAAAAATCACTGCCAACATTTTCTTTGTTTTCTATGGATGATTAAAAATTGACATGTGGACATGACACATAGGCAAAAATTTACACGTGGACATGACACATAGGCAAAAATTGACACGTGGACATGATACATAGGCAAAAATTACTGCCAACAAACTCATGACAAATTAATTTGGTCTTAGTTAAGCAAAAAAAGGGTCATACACCAGGTATCATGTGCTATGACCATATTGTTAAACAAAATCATGACTTTTTTGGCAAAAAAGTCATGTGTTTAGTCCCTCCCAAACATGTCATGACCAACAGATTAAACATGGTCATGGATCTATGACTAATTCATCCACGGTCATTAAAAAAGGGTCATGTATCAACATATTTCTTGTAGTGAAGTAATATAAATTCGTATCCTAACTAAGACTGATAGGATCACAAGCAAAGTGACCTTAAACCTAATACGTAGTATATAAGCTAGATTGCTGCAAATGAGCAAAATTTTACCAAACAAGAAGGCCCCCTTCCTATTTCCATTATAAGAAACTGTTTAGAGAGTTTTATTACATCAAACATTAGCAGTATAATTAGGATAATAATGAACATCGAACATACGATTAAACAGACAACCAATTTAGAAAGATTAACTGCATCGAACATAAGAAGGATAATAAGGAAGCATCAAACATATAATTAAATAGACAAGTAATTTGGAAAGAATAGTTCCCTGCGGCTTTAGGGCCTTATGTCTTGCTGCTTTTATCTCCTTCAATCTTCACTCGTTTCAGTGTGCTTGCAGACATTGACGGTTATGTTGCGGCGAGGTTGGAGACGAGGTGGCAGATCTGGACGTACGGCGAGGTCGGTGGCGAGGTGGCTGACTGGCGAACACGACGTCGAGGTGGCCGACCGGCGAGCACGGCGGCGAGGTGGAAGATAACATACGGCGAGGCTGGAGAAGATGTGTCAGACAGGCGAGCACAACGGCGAGGTGGCGGATATGGACGGCGAAAAGGCCGGTGATGTGGCAGATCTGGAGGGCGATCTCGGCGGCAACGAGGGAGTTCTGGCGAGCGAGCTATACGGAGAGGTGTGAGACCGAGGGATTAGAGGATCTGTTTTGGGAGGACAAGGGGGAGTGGATATTTCGAAATAGTGGCTTTCTCTTTCGGCGAGAGGGACGATCGAGGGGATAAGGCAGGGTTTTGGAGAAATTCCCTCCAGGCTAAAGGTTGCTAGTTGTGTGCGGGAGGGCTGAGAAGTAAAAATATCCTTGCACGAGAAAAATTGGGCGGGCTATCCTGGCGTGATTTTTTTGGAGCGACGCGAAATTTATGCGGAACTGCGGGAAACTTTGCTAGTCGTACGAAGCTGATGGGTGTCTTACAAAAATTGAGCATTTATGCAATTATTTACTCTCTCCGTCTCAAATTAAGTGTCGCAAAGTTTGACAAAAGTGGATGTATCTGATATATCCACTTTTGTCAAACTTTGTGACAATTAATTTGAGACGGAGGGAGTATTAAAAATTGTGAAGAAATCCCGAAAGTATTTGACCTAAAATCCTGGAAAGGGTCAATTATTTGGAATACTACTACATGTTGATAGGTGGCTTAAACTTTGCTAGCCGTTGGATGCTAGTCAACTTTTTTGTATACACGTATCACCGGTGTCGGAAGGGGGTAGACCACTGTTCTTTTCGCTTGAAGGGGAGCATCGATGGTTCCCCCCTAGGTAATGCATAACCTTCCTATGCGATGTCGGTGAAACCAGTCACACCTATGAGTAGGATATTGACCCTCCCCACCTATAACCACACATTTATAAGTATATTATTAGGGCTCCACCATGGCTTACGTAGGATTCCGACACTCCAAAGCCCCCACTTGCCAAAAATTGATTTGTTGACCCATGCCACACTCTAACACACATGGTATGTAATACCCTAGGCTTGGATGGGATTCAGATGCTCTTGAGCCCCTCTCCGGAGAAACCCTATGCCCGTAGGAGAAAAAGGACGGAACTGCCGTTCTGGACCCTCTACATGAGCCGGAAGGGGTAGAAAAGTGGAACTAATTGCTTGGTTGTGTTAGGTTAGGACCAAGGAACACCCAAGACAATGGTAGGTCCCAACTCTTGGCAATATTTCCCCCGTTCTGTCATATCCGGGAATTTTGGGCTCTGAGTATAATCCTGGAACCCACTAGAGAGAATCTGACACCGGCGAAGCCATAACAAATAGAGTGAGGGAATCTTGGGCGTCCAAGACCCATGCCACACTATAACACAGATGGTATGGCATACCATGGGATTTCGTGGCATTCAGACGATCCGGAGCCCCCCCTACGGAGAAACCATAGCCCCGATGGGGGAAAAGACGGAATTGTCGTTCTGGCCCCTCTACGTGATCCGGAAGGGGGTAGAAAATTGGAACCAATTTATTGGTTTTGTTATGTTAGGAACAATGAACACCAAAGACAATGGTAGCGCCCACCTCTTGGCAAGATTTCCCCAGTTCCGTCAGATCCGGAAGTTTCGGCCTCTAAGTAGTCCTCGAACATGCGGAGAGAATCCGAGGCAGGTGAAGCGTGCCGTAACACAGAGAGCGAGGGAATCTTGGGTATCTAAAACCCATGACACACTCTAACACACATGGTATGGAATACGCTCGGATTTGGTGGCATTCTAATGATCTGGATCCCCCTCTCCGGAGAAACCATAGCCCCGCTGGGAAAAGACGAAACTGCCGTTCTGGCCCCTCTACGTGAGCCGAAAGGGGTTAGAAAAGTGGAAACAATTGCTTCATTGTGTTAGGTTAGGCCCAATGAAAACCCAAGACAATGGTAGGTACTACCTCTTAGTAAGATTCCCCCAGTTCCGTCAGATCCAGGAGTTTCAGCCTTTAAGTAGTCCTCGAAATCGCTAGAGAGAATCCGACGCTGGTGAATCCCTAACACTGGGAGCGAGGGAATCTTGGGCATACAAGACCCATTACACAATGTAACACATATTTTATAGCATACCATGTGATTTGGTGGCATTCAGACGATCTGGAGGCCCCTCTCTGGAGAAACCATAGCCCCGCTGGGAAAAAGACGAAACTGCCGTTCTGGCCCGTCTACGTTAGGCGGAAGGTGGTAGCAAAGTGGATTCAACTAATTGGTTGCATTGGTTTAGGCACAAGGAACACCCAAGAAAATGTTAGGGCCCACCTCTTGGCAAGATTCCCCCAGTTCTGTCAGATCCGGGAGTTTTGGGCTATAAGTAGTCCTGGAACCCGCTAGAGAGAATCTGAAGCCGATGAAGCCCTAACACAGAGAGAGCGAGGGAATCTTGGGCATACAAGACCCATTCCACACTCTAAAACACATGGTATGGCATACCATGGGATTTGGTTGTATTCAGACGATCCAAAGCCCCCTCTCCAGAGAAACCATAGACCCGTTAGGAAAAAGCGGAACTGCCGTTCTGGCCCCTCTACGTGAGCCGGAAGGGGGTATCAAAGCGGAACCAATTACTTGGTTGTGTTATGTTAGGCCCAAGTAACACCCAAGAAAATGTTAGGTCCTACTTCCTAGAGAGGATATCACGCCAATGAAACCCTAACACAGAGAGCGAGGAAATCTTTAGCATCCAAGAAACATGTCACACTATAACACACATGGTATGGAATAACCTAGCCTTGGGTGGGATTCATACCTCCAGAGCCACCCCTCTCCGGAGAAACCCTAGGCCTGTTGGAGAAAAGGACGGAACTGCCGATTTGGCCCGTCTACGTGAGCCGAAAGGGAGTTGTAAAGTGGAACTAGTTTCTTGTTTGTGTTAGGTTAGGCCCAGTTAACACTTAATAAAATGGTAGGTCCCACCTCTTGGCAAGATTCCCCCCGTTCCATGAGAACTGGGTGTTTCGGGTTCTGAGTAGTCCTGGAACCCGCGAAAGAGAATCTGACTCCGGTGAAGCCATAACACAGGGATTGAGGGAATCTTGGGAATATAATACCCATTCCACACTCTAACACACAATATATGGCATAACGTGGGATTTGGTTGCATTCAGACGATCCGGAGGCCCCTCTCTAGAGAAACCATAGCCCCGCTGGGAAAAAGACGGAACTGCCGTTCTGGCCCCACTACGTGAGCCGGAAAGGGGTAGAAAAGTGGAACCAATTGCTTGTTTGTGTTAGATTAGGCCCAAGCAATACCCAAGAAAATGGTTGGGCCCACCTGTTGGCAAGATTCCCCGAGTTCCGTCAGTTTCGGAAGTTTCAGTCTCCAAATAGTCCTGGAACACGCTAGAGAGAATCCGACGCCGGTGAAGCCCTAACAGAGAGAGCGAGGGCATGTTGGCCATCCAAGACCCATGAACCACTATAACACACATGGTATTTCATAAAATGGGATTTGGTGGCATTCATACGATCTGGAGGCCCCTCTCCAGAGAAACCATAGCCCCGCCGGGGAAAAAGACGAAACTGTCGTTCTGGCCCCTCTACGTTAGTCGGAAGGGGGTAGAAAAGTGGAACCAAATTCTTGGTTGTATTAGGTTAGGACCAATGAACACCCAATAAAATGGTAGGTCCCACCTCTTGGCAAGATTCCCCTAGTTCCGTTAGATCCGGGAGCTTCGGGCTCTAAGTTGTCATGGAACCCGCCAGAGAGAATCTGACGCCGGTGAAGCCCTAACATAGATAGAGCGAGGGAATCTTGGGAATACAAGACCCATGCCAAACTCTAACACACATGGTATGGCATATCAATAGATTTGGTGGCATTCATACGATCCGGAGCCCCCTCTCCACAGAAACCATAGCCCCATTGGGAAAAGACGGAACTACAGTTCTGGCCCCTCTACGTTAGCCAGAAGGGGATAGCAAAGTGGAACCAACTGCTTGGTTTATTAGGTTAGGAACAAGGAACACCCAATACAATGGTAGGGCCCACCTCTTGGCGAGATTCCCCGAGTTCCTTCAGTTCCGGGAGTTTCGGGCTGTAAGTAGTCCTGGATCTCGCTAGAGAGAATCCGACGCCGGTGAAGCCCTAACACACAGAGAGAGGGAATATTGGGCATCCAAGACCCAAGACACACTATAACACACATGGTATGGCATACCATGGGATTTGGTGGCATTCAGACGATCTGGAGGCCCCTCTTCGGAGAAACCATAGCCCCGCTAGGAAAAAACAAAACTGCCGTTCTGGCCCCTCTACGTTAGGCGGAAGGGGGTAGCAAAGTGGAACCAACTTGTTTGTTGTATTAGGTTAGGCCCAAGGAACACCCAAAAAAATTTTAGGTCACACCTCTTGGCAAGATTCCCCCGGTTCCGTCAGATCTGGGAGTTTTGGGCTCTAAGTAGTCCTAGAACCTGCCAGAGAGAATATGACGCCGGTGAAGCCCTAACACAGAGAGAGCAAGGGAATCTTGTGCATACAAGACCCATTCCACACTCTAACACACATGTTATGGCATACCATGGGATTTGGTAGCATTCAGACGATCCGGAGCCCCCTCTCCAGAGAAACCATAGCCCCGTTGGGAAAAAGATGGAACTGCCGTTCTGGCCCCTCTACGTTAGCCGAAAGGGGGTAGCAAAGTGGAACCAACCTATTGGTTGTATTATATTAGGCCCAAGTAACACCCAATACAATGGTAGGGCCCACCTCTTGGCAATATTCCCCGAGTTCCGTCAGTTTCGGAAGTTTCGGGCTCTAAGTAGTCCTGGAAACCGCCAGAGAGAATCCGACACCGGTGAAGCCCTAATAGAGAGAAAGAGGGAATCTTGGGCATCCAGGACCCATGAAACACTATAACACACATGGTATGGCATACCATGTATTTTGTGGCATTCAGACGATCCGGAGCCCCCTCTCAAGAGAAACCATAGCCCCGTTGGGAAAAAGACGGAACTGTCGTTCTGGCCCCTCTAAGTTAGCCGGAAGGGGGTAGAAAAGTGGAACCAACTGATTGGTTGTATTAGATTAGGCCCAAGGAACACCCAAGACAACGGTAGGGCCCACCTATTGGCAATATTCCCCGAGTTCCGTCAGTTCCGGGTGTTTCGGGCTCTAAGTAGTCCTGGAACCCGCCAGAGAGAATCTGACGCCGGTGAAGCCCTAATAGAGAGAAAGAGGGAATCTTGGGCATCCAAGACCCATGAAACACTATAAAACACATGGTATGGAATACCATGGATTTGGTGGCATTCAGACGATCTGGAGGCCCCTATTCGGAGAAACCATAGTCCCGCTGGAAAAAAGACGAAACTACCATTATGTCCCCTCTACGTTAGCCGGAAGGGGGTAGCAAAGTGGAACCAACTTCTTGGTCTATTATGTTAGGCCCAAGGAACACCCAAGAAAATGGTAGGGGCCACCTCTTCGCAAGATTCCCCCAGTTCTGTCGGATCCGGGAGTTTCGAGCTCTAAGTAGTCCTGGAAACCGCCCGAGAGAATCTAACGCTGATGAAAACCTAAGACAGAGAGCAAGGAAATATTTAGCATACAAGACCCATGCCACACTATAACACTCATGGTATAGAATAACCTAGCCTGGGTTGGATTCAGACGCTCTAGAGCCCCCCTCTCGGCAGAAACCTTAAGCTTGTTGGAGAAAAAGGACAGAAGTGCCGATTTGGCCCCTCTACGTGAGCCGAAAGGGGGACTGCAAAGTGGAACTAATTTTTTTGGTTCTGTTTGGTTAGGCCCAAGTAACACCCAATGCAATGGTACGTTCCACCTCTTGTCAAGATTCCCCCCATTCTGTGAGATCCGGGAGTTTCGGGCTCTGAGTAGTCCTGGAACCCGCGAAAGAGAATGTGACGACGGTGAAGCCATAACACAAAGAGTGAGGGAATATTGGGAATCCAAGACCCATGACACACTCTAAAACACATGGTTTGGCATACCCTAGGATTGGGTGGGAATTCAGACGCTCCGGAGCCCCTCCCCGGAGAAACCCTAGGTCCGCTGGAGAAAAAGACGAAATTGTCGGTCTGGCCCCTCTACTTGAGCCGGAAAGGGGTAGCAACGTGGAACTAATTGCTTGGTTGTGTTATTTCAGGCCCAAATAACACTTAATAAAATAGTAGGACCCCCCTCTAGGCAAGATTCCCCCTGTTCCGTCAGATCCAGGAGTTTCGGGCTCTAAGTAGTTTTGGAACCCGCTAGAGAGAATCCGACGCCGGCGAAGGCCTAACATAGAGAGAGAGAGTGGATCTTGGGAATCCAAGACCCATGACACACTATAAAACATATGGTATGGAATACCATGAGATTTTGTGGTATTCAGACGATCCAGAGCCCCCTCTCCAGAGAAACATAGCCCCGTTTGGGAAAAAGACGGAACTACCGTTCTGGCCTCTCTACGTGAGCTGGGAGTTTTGGGAAAAAGACGGAACTACCGTTCTGGCATGTGTTAGTTAGTCCCAAGGAACACCCAAGACAATGGTAGGGCCAACCTCTTGGCAAGATTCCCCTGTTCTGTCAAATCCGGGAGTTTTGGGCTTTGAGTAGTCCTGGAACCCACGAGAGAGAATCCGACACCGGTGAAGGCATAACACAAAGAGTGAGGGAATATTGGCATACAAGACCCATGCCACACTCTAACACACATGGTATGACATACCATGGGGTTTGGTGGTATTCAGACGCTCCAGAACCCCTCTCCGGAGAAACGCTAGCCCCGCTGGGAAAAAAGACGGAACTGTTGTTCTGGCCCGTCTATGTAGCCGAAAGGTGGTAGTAAAGTGGAAGTATTTATTGGTTGTGTTAGGTTAGTCCCAGTAACACCCAAGACCATGGTAGGGCCAACCTTTTGGCAGGATTCCCCCTATTCCGTCACATCCGGGAGTTTTGGGCTCTGAGTAGTCCTTGAACCCGCTAGAGAGAATCCAACGCCGGTGAAGCCATAACCCACCAAGTGAGGGAATTATGGGCATCAAAGACCCATGAAACACTATAACACACATGGTATGTCATACCATGGGATTTGGCGGCATTCAGACGATCCGGAGACCCTTCTCCGGAGAAACTGTAGCCCCACTAGGGAAAAAGACGGAACTGCCATTCTGGTCCCTCTACGTGAGCCGGAAGGGGGTTGAAAAGTGGAACCAATTGCTTGGTTGTGTTAGGTTAGGACCAATGAACACCCAAGACAATGGTAGGGCTCACCTCTTGGCAAGATTCCCCCCGCTTCGCTGGAACATTGATATGTTGACCAGAAGTCAACCTTTTGGTCTTCCCCTATGACCAGCGTCGGAAGAGGGTAGACAACAATAATATTTTGCTTGGTTATGTTAGGTTAGACCAAAGCTACATTAATAACCAAAATATAGCTATACTTTTAACAATATTCCCTCCGGTTTGCCCGAAGGGGGAGCATCGACGGTTCGACCTCTAAGTGTAGTGCATAACCTTCCTATGTGATTCCGGTGAAACCAGTAACACCTATGGGTAGTATATTGGCCCCTCCCCACCGCGATCACACAACACGTTAAGTATTCTTAGTGTTCCACCATGGGTTATGTAGGATTGTGACACTTTAGAGCCCAACGCTTCACTAGAACATTGATCTGTTAACCAGAAGTCAACCTTTTGGTCTACCCCTATGACCGTGTCGGAAGGGGGTAGAACACAATACTATTTTGCTTGGTTGTGTTAGGTTAGGCCATAGCTACATTAATAACCAAATTCTAGCCATACTTTTAACAATATTCCCTCCGTTTTCCCCGAAGGTGGGGCATCGACGGTTTATAACTAAACAGGGTGCTCCACCATGGTTTAGTGCGCCCACCACACGTTTATAATTAGCCTCATAATTAAAAATGGAGTAGTTACATATATATTAGCAAGTATAGATCATTACATTCTAATTAAAAATACGGCGGGAAATATAAATTAAGCCTAAACTATCCTACACGCCGGTTCGACCGTCCTCCTCGTCGTTGCTCGCTCCCATGCTGGCCTAGTCATCGCTCGGTGCCATGGACGGGCCAGACTCATCGTCGTTCACTGCCGGATCGGGGCAGGCCACCTATGCGAGACAGCTCCGCCTAGCCCTAACTTGCACCCCCATACGGTGCAACTCCATTGCCTGCGAGCGCGCGCGCCCGCGCCTATCGTTGCGTGTGCACGAGCGGTTAAACAGCCGTTGCAGCGTCTCCGCGTCCTCTACCCGGGCGTGGTGTGCCTGAAGCGCCTCTCTTCGTGCCCGTGCGGCGTTGAACTCTTCGTGTGCCGCAATCTGGGCGGCCATGAACGAGGCTGACTCGTCCTCCCTCTGCGCGATGAGGACCTGCTGCTCGCCGGACGCCGCATTGGTGTTGAGCTGCTCGTAAACCTGTCGCTCGGCGTCCATCAGGGTGCGGGCATGCTCCTTCCTACGGGCGGTCTCGATGGAAGCCTGAACAGCGGTAGACTCGGCGGTTGCCCCCGCCTCCTCGAACCCCGATCGGACCCGGGAAAATGCCTCCTCGTTGTGCCATGCGGCGAATGAGTTGTACGCCACCAACTGGTCAGGCCACAACGGAGGGAGCTGCTCCGGTTCCTGCGCCACCTCTTGCTTCGACAGCTCCGATTCCTCCTCCCCATCCGCCTCCTCGTTGTACCCCCAATCGAAGGGGTCGCCGCTACTCCCGTCATTGTCTGACGGCGGGTCTAGCCAACGGCGCACCGCCTGCTGGGTGAACATTACCCACGAAGTATGGAGGCGGCGCGGCATGGTATCGTCGATAGAGGGGAAGCCGCGTGGCGATGGGGGAGATTAGGGCAAGGACGCGTCGGCAGTGGCGGAGCCAGGACTCAAACTCTTTGTAGTCGATGCGAAATTGTGTAGTCAAATACATGTATTTCAACATTTTGTTGCATGATTTATTCTTTGTACTATTGAGAAAAGTTGTGTAGTCAATTGACCCAGCTCTTGTGTGGCTTCGCCACAGCGTCGGTGCACACGTCGAAGCAGATGTCCCGTCGGAGTAAATGGCGGCGACATGCAAACAGCGATGGCCCTGGCGCCGCTTGGGGAGCCGGGAAGGCTGTATACCACGTTAATGCTAGGCGTGCGGTAGAGACGAATCACCATCCCCCTGGTGCAGGTCGCGTCCCGTCGTCGCCATTATGCGCGGCAGGAAAACCACCACCTGCACAACGTCGTGTCCATGACCAAGGAGTGTTAATGCAGAGGGGTGTTGGCATATAACCACATGTTCGCCACCTTGGATGCAAACACATTGATAGTTGTGTTGGCACATACCATTCGAAACTCTCCATTATTTGTAGTGAACTTGGTAAATATTGGTACCACGTTTCGCAAGAAAACACGAGCCAGAACGTTTTATACGCGTATACGTATAAAACGGTATTCTCTTTTCTACACGTACGATAGAGCCTTTTATATTCGCTGACTTGGTGGGGTGAGCTTCCTGGTGAATTTGAATCACTGATTGGTGGCCCCGCAACGTCCCAGGCCCTACATGCCAGTGACTATATGTCACATCATTCTATGATGACGAAGTCAGCCAGCACGTTCCCACCATGCATGCGCACACGTCATCGTGACCAGTCGAAATGACACTCATTATATAAAGCTCAGGTCGCATCGCCTCTCTCCCCCATCCATTCTCCCCCCATTTCTAGCAAAAAACCCAACTCCGTCCCGACCGCATCGTCTCCCAGCCCTCCTTCTCTCCCAACCGCCGAGCGCACAACCGCGAGGCGGTTCCGCAGAATGGAAGGTTCGGAGCAGGAGAAGGATGACGTCGTCCCTTCTGTTGTCGTCGCCGTAGGAGCCGCCCATGGCGGTTTCATTTCGTCGTAGCCGTAGAATGTCGTCGCGGCCACTGAAGTCGCCGGCGCAGGTTCGTCTGTCGGCCATGGCGCTTCGAGTGCACCGCCTGCTCTTGCCGCGGTGGAGGCGCCTGCAGCTTTCCCTCTCCTGGTAGACCTGGGTGATCCCAACGGAGATCACCGGGCGTTCAACGAGGAAGACGACGACCAGTACCCCGAGGTATCTATGTCCAGGCCGGCTTAGTTTATTGTCAAAGATCCAGGGTTTATGCATGCAAGTTTGGGCTCCTAGTGTTTGTAGTTGCATGCATACTTTGTGTTTTTTTTATATACAAGTTGAGCTTTTGGTGTTTTCGGTTGTATCTGTACTTAGGGGTTCGAGGATTTTTGTATTAGGGATTAAAACGTTTGTAGTTGGATCTGTACTTAGGGGTTCGAGGGTTTTTTGTACACGCAAGTTCAAGATTCAGAGGTCTGTAGTTGCATCTGTACTTAGGGTTCACACTTTCTTGTATTCGGGATTCAGAGGTTTGTAGTTGCATCTGTACTTAGGGGTTCGCAGGTTTTTTGTATTTTAGGGATTCAGAGGTTTGTAGTTGCATCCGTACTTAGAGGTTCACAAGTTTTTTGTATTTTAGGGATTCATAGGTTGTAGCTGCATCTATACTTAGGAGTTCGCAGGTTTTTCGTATTCGGGATTCAGAGGTTTGTAGTGGCATCTGTTCTTATGGCTTCTAGTTTTTTGTGTGCATGTTAGCATGCATGTGAGTTAGGGATTCAACGTTTTTTGGAAGCATTTTCAATTTGTGTAGTTATTTTGCCTCGCAGACACTCTTGACACATTATAAATTTGTTGCAAAATCACATAGTGTACCCCCGTGCAAGATAATTACTTGATCCAGTTTATGCATATAATTAAAGAACGATTCTTGTATGATATATGTGACCTGGTAAGGTACAATAACATGTTCTGATTAGAATATTAATTCGTTGAATGTTATCTTATATCATCAATTAATTCCTGATGTGTTATTATCTGTTTTTGTGCATTAGTTCACCAAATATATATAGTGGAAACTATGATGTTGTATAAAATTCGACACATTTTTCTCAACATTGATGTTCTGTTTAGGACGCATCGGCTAAATAAGTTACTTGATGAAGTGTATGCAAATAAATGAAGAACTACTTCTTTATGTTCTTGGTGATCTGGTTAGGTTTATTACTCTTTTTCCAAGTAGATTTTGTTGCTAACTTTTGTTTTATTGCAAATTTGCAGGAAGAATATCTGGAAGTCGGCTCGAATGAGGACTCTATGGATGCGAAGAGCAGACATGTCCTGAGGAAGCTGCAGGCGGGCACCATTCGGTATCATCGTTACGGAAACTTGTTCTGCCCTCTCCGTGTAAAAAAACATAGCCAACGATCGCCACACCTTGATCCGACATGCCGTCGGTGTGGGAAATGGCTCTGAGCATCGTGCGCCCCATGTTAGGGATAAGCATGCTTCCTACGGCGTCTTCCTGAAGAAGCTGCTTGCGCAGGATACCCTCGCAGGTCTTGCGCAACCTCCTCCTCGGCCTTACTCCAACGAGGCCAGGGGGCCACGAAGGCTCGGAATCGGCAGTACATGATGTAGCTGCTGCTGGTGCGCTCGTACACCTTATAGGCGCCGCTCGAAGTTGGCTCGAAGGAAGACAGCGCGCACACTGCGGATCATGGGAAGATCTAATCTACGACTTCCGAAAGAACTTCCAGGCGACATATAATCGACCCGCATCTATCGAGGAGCTGCGAGCTTGCAAGCAGAAGAGCGGCGAGTCCACCCGCGAGTATATCCAGCGATGGACCACGCTTAAGAATATGGCAGGAAACACGGCGGAAGAGGTCGCAGTCGAGGCCTTCACCAAGGGTGCTCGACCCCCTGCCTTCCGAGAGGAACTGGGACGGGCGGCGCCCAAAACTATCGGGGAGCTGATGGCAATAGCCGACAGATGGGCTAACGGCGAAGATTCCGTGCGCAAAGAGAAAGCATCTCCACCCGCACCCGAGGAAGATCGCAACGGCCGAAAGAAGAAAAGGAAACACTACGACTATGATGATCGAGAGGAACTGGTGGCGGCGGAGTTCACAAGAAATCGCGAAAACGGGCCCCGCGGAAATCGCGAGTGGAAACCAAAGCCCGATGATAAAACTCCCGAGGAAGACCTTGACGGATACTGCACGCTACATCTATTCACAGATAAGCGCATGGGAAAAACCAAGGCAACTCATCTCCTCAAGGACTGCCGAAAGTTCTAGGAAATCCATGAGGCTTACACGAAGAAGCACAGGGCCGCCGTTAACCAGCCGTTAACCGGGATACCCGCAACTCCCAGGAGGATTCCAGCCACCACCCCTGCCTCCACCAGGACACCAGAACGTGGCGCTAACCACGCTATTAGCGCCACCCGCCGCAAACTAGGGAGCCAATGGATATCCAAACTCACAGGGGCTCCTAGGCATGATACACAAAGTCTGCCCGTCCCAACGAGTCGAGAAAACAAACACACGCCAAGTTAACATGGAAGTACAAGCTCCACCATCCACACCCGAATACCTGAACAGGTCAGAGCAGTCGATAACTTTCTCCAGAGAGGATCATTCCCCATGGGTATATCGACCAGGGCACGCCGCGCTTGTCATACAGTCGCAAATAGGCAACTACGAAATCGCTCGGGTGTTCATGGACAGTGGCAGTGGAATGAACATTATATACGCGGACACACTCCGCAAGATGAACAAGAACCTGGACGGACTCGCAGAATCGGAAACATCCTTCCACAGGATAGTACCAGGGAAAGCCGTCCGGCCACTCGGAACAATCAACCTGGAAGTGGTGCTAGGAACCCCGAAAAATTACAGGGGAGAATTTCTCGACTTTGAGGTCGTCGATTGGCCACCACAGCGTTCACGAGATTCACGGCAGTACCCCACTACACCTACCTGAAGCTCAAGCTTCCAGGGGAATATGGCACGATCACCATAAATGGCGACTTCCAAAAGTCAGAAAAATGTGATACGGAGTTCAACGAGATCGTGAAATCTTTCGGGATGCATGAGGAGATGGAAGAGTTGGCAAAACAACGGATCACTCTTTGATGCCACTCACAAAAAAAGAACGCCCCGGAACTCGAGTTCAGCCCAAACAGCGACACACGAAATCATCAAGTGCACCCGACAGAATCTGCGAAGACAGCGACGGTGTCCACCACCTTGTCAACCGCATAGGAAAGCGCGCTCGTCGAACTCTTCCGTGAGTACTGGTAAATTTTCGCCTGGCAGCCCTCAGATATGCCAGGAATACCCAAGGAGTTCGCCGAGCACTCACTTGAAGTGTATAAAGATGCAAAGCCAGTCAAGCAAACCACCCGACGTTTTTTTCGAGCCAAAACAGAGGGCACTCGGAGAAGAGGTGAACAAATTGTTAGCCGCCAAGTTTATCAGAGAAATCAAGATTTCCACCTGGTTAGCAAACCGGGTGTTAGTCCCGAAGAAAAATACTGACATCCTTCGCGTGTGCATCGACTATACGTCGTTGAACAAACACTGCCCCAAGGATAACTTCCCGTTTCCTCAAAACAACCAGATCGTGGATTCTATAGAAGACTATCAGCGCCTCTCCTTCCTGGACGCCTACTCGGGCTATAATCAAATCAGGATGAAGCAAGAGGACGAGGAGAAGACATCCTTCATCACACCACACGGCGTATACTGCTACACGACAATGCCCTTCGGGCTAAAAAAACGCAGACGCAACGTATCAGCGCTGCATGCAAAAATGCCTCGCCAAGATCATTGGCAAGAACGTACAAGTTTACGTTCACGACATTGTCATCAAGACTCAAGTGGAGGACACACTCCTCGAGGATATCAGGCAGACATTTGACGCCCTCAACGTTTACAGAATCAAACTCAACCCGACAAAATGCGTCTTCGGAGTCCCCGCGGGACAACTCCTCGGCTATCTGGTCTCCGCCCGAGGAATTGAGGCCAACCCAGAGAAAATACAGGCAATCTTGAAGATGAAGGAACCAACGAATCTTCACGGCGTTACAGCAGCTAGCAAGGAGACTGGCCGCTCTAAGCAGATTCATCGCAAGATTAGGCGAGAAGGCGCTCCCCTTCTACAAGCTGCTGAATAAAACAGATAAGTTCGAGTGGACGCCAGAAGCAAACAAGGCGTTCATCGACCTAAAAAGAGTGCTGCAGAGAAGACGCGTATTAGCAACGCCACAGGAAAAGGAACCACTATTCCTTTACCTAGCCGCAACAAACCAAGTCGTCAGCACGGTAATTGTCCTCGAGCGGCCAGAGGACGGAAAAGAATACGGCGTTCAGAGGCCAATATAATACATAAGTGAGGTGCTTTCGCCATGCAAACAGCGATGCCCCCACTACCAGAAACTCGCGTATGGAGTGGTCCTTACTGCCCGCGGGCTCAAACACTACTTCCATGAGCATACCGTCATGGTGCTAAATGACACATCACTCGGTAATATCATGAACAACCTCATGGCATCCGGAAGAAACGCGAAATGGAGCATCGAGCTTGGCGCCTGACACATCATATACGCAGGGCGCAACGCTGTAAAATTCTGGGTCATCGTGGAGTTCCTGAGCGACTGGACGGAGCTGCAAACCCCGGGACCTCCAGAATACGCGAGCAACTGGATCATGTACTTCGACGGGTCGAAGAGAAACGAGGGAGCCAGAGCCGATGTAATCCTCATATCGCCAAGAGGTGATAAACTACAGTACGTCCTGCGACTTGACTTCCCTCTTGACGAACCAACATCCAACAACGATGCATAATACGAGGCCCTCCTGCACGGCATGAAGAAGGCGATTGCCTGTGGAGACACTCGATTAATGATATACGGGGATTCAAACCTTATCATGCAGCAGACGATGAAGGAGTGCGACTCTGTTGCAGACACATGATCGCCTATCGCGACATGTACAACCTACTCGAAGGAAGTTTCAAATGGTGCGAGATGAAGCACATCGCACGATCAAGCAACGAGGAGGAAGACAAAATGGCGAACATAGGGTCCACAAACGCGCCTGTTCCACCGGGAATCTAGCTCAAGAGAATTAGCAAACGATCAGTCAAGGTCAAGAAGCCCGCATTGACGCCCACAGCAACAGAAACGGTGGCCAACCAGCTAATCGCCCTCATAGAGCTCACACATCACATCTAAAGGAAAGTTTTTTTGGTCGAGCCAACCTGGACGGAGAAATACCTCGACGACTTGTCCAATAAACAACTTCCAGCAGACATTCGCGAGGCTAGACAGATAGTACAGCGAAGCAAATCTTTTTGGGTGACCCAAGGAGAGTTGTACAAACAAAGCATATCAGGAGTACTCCAAAGATGCATCGCACCCGAGGATGGCAAGGAACTGCTCCGTGACTTACACCAAGGCGACTGCAGGCATCATGCAAGCTAGAGAGAAATCATGGGAAAAGCTTGTCGTCCAGGATTCTACCGGCTCACGGCGGCCAGAGACGCTAAAGACCTCGTCGACAGATGCAATGCCTGCCAAAGGTTCACGCCCAAGCCACACGCACCGGCCACGGAACTCCACATGATCCCTAGCGCCTGGCCCTCTGCTCAATGGGGGCTAGACATGGTGGGACCGCTGCGGAAGTCAACACCTGGAGGATACACCCACCAGCTAGTAGCAGTCGACAAATTCACGAAATGGATAGAAGCCACGCCAGTCACTTCACAGCACGCCCAGTGCGCCGTGAGATTCATCAACTCCATCATGTGCCGTTTCGGTGTCCCGGACAACATCATCACAGATAATGGGAGCAACCTCATAGCCAAAGAAACTCAGGACTTCTACGAGGAAAAGGGGGTAACTTTGAGCTACGCCTCGGTAGCTCACCCGCAAACTAACATCCAAGTCGAGCGATCCAACGGATTAGTTTCGGCTGGCCTAAAGAAGCGGCTACTCAGTCGGCTGCACCCAGCAACAGGGCACTGGGCCGAAGAATTACCATCGGTGTTATGGAGCCCGCGAATAATACCAAATCGGTCGACAAACTACACGCCATTCTTCATGGTATAAGGCGTTGAGGCTGTGCTACCCGAGGACGTCAAATTTAGCGCCCCACGAGTTGTTGCATAAAGCGAAGAAACCTCAAACAAGGCACTCGCAGATGATATGGACGCATTGGATGAGATCAGGGACATCACACTCGCAAGATCTGCAGTCTATCAGCAGTCGCTGCGTAACTACCACAGTCGCTGCATACGCCACGGATCCTTCGTGGTAGGAGACTTGGTACTGCGACTCAAGCAAAAGGAGGGACATAAGCTAGAGCCACCATGGGAAGGACCCTTCATCATACACGAAGTTATCCTAGGAGGCGCCTATCGCTTGAAAAACCCGAAGACAGGCGGCATCTACTTCAACGAGTGGAACGTGGCGCAACTCCGCAAGTTTTATCCATGGGGTTTTAATCTCATACTTGCAAGAAATAAGGCTGTATCAGCCACTTTGTAACTCGAGCAAATACATGGGTTCTCAGCCATAGCAATAAAAACATGGTTTCTCAGCCATAGCTACAAAGACTATCCATTCGCAATTTTTATCGTTTATTTTCATTCTACATGCTAAACGACAGGTCACACCCCCAAACACACGGGGCCTACGCCTAACTAGCATCATCAATGACATCGAGCACTTACACTCGATCAAAATATCCAGGGTAAAACAAGGTTCACACCTTATAAACACCTTAAATTAATCGATTAAGACATACAAGGTCACAAGGTATACACCCTTAACACACCTTAAAAAGTTACAACACACAAGGTACATACACCTTGGGGACCTACAACTTCTGGCGAGCAGCCGCCTCTTGAAGCAACCGCTCGGTCTCCGCCGCTGTCATCTGAATAATCCGCTCAGCACAAGGACGAACAACCTCATAGTGAGGGACAAAATTGACACGAGGACCTTGAGTATCAGGGAGTCGCGCCACAGAGTTGAAGTTAACCTCAGGATTCCACAAACGCATGAATGCGAGCGCCACCTGAGCTCCGCAGATGAGTTGTTGGCGCACACACTCACGAACTTCTCCCACCCGAAGAAACATCCTCAGCAAGCCACTCAAGCTATCTGGAACAACTCCAAAAGGATAAAACGCCTGATGGACAGAAGAGAGAGCATCCTGACAAGACTCAATGAGTTTCTGTGCCTGACTCGCCCGGTACTTCAAGGTATCCAAGATAAAACCCCGGTTCCGATCAGAACAGAAGTTGCTCGCGTGAGGCTTAGAGCTGCTCGACTCGTGAACAATATGGGTGTCCACCCAATGACACTTGCAGACTACATCAGGCTCAACAACTGCACATATAGCAAACATGTCAAAACAAAAACAGCAATCATCGACAAGTACTCGTGGGCTTGCAAACGTACTGGCAGCAGCAACCAACGGACTAACCAAAGAAGCCGCTCCACTTGACGAACCTCCGCTGGAATCAATCACCTGGAAAGAACAACAAAGACTTAGGGACATTACAATACCCCACTCGAGAATATACCACCCAAGATGTTCGGGTGCTCGGGGGCTACTCCCATCGGGAGAATACAAAGTAAGGCGCAAATATAAAACGCCGACACTTTTTCAAAACATGTCAATTAGACAAAATAAAGTACGGGAATACATCCCAAGGTTCATTACATATCAAAGCATACAGAAACAAGAACTATTCTACGGAGCTGCGAAAGTAGTTCCACTCGCAGCAGGCTATCCTTTACGCCTGACGCGGGAAAGTACTCCGAAAAGCTTCTTTGAAAGCTCCTCAGCATGGTCGCCAAAAGGATGGAGTGCTACCTTTTTTCCCAGGGAGTCACGTGGAACGTCCGAGTACACCTTCTCCAGGTCACCCGAGACACCATGCGCCAGGGCAAACTAGATAGATGTCTTGGCCCCACAATCTGTCTGTGCAAGCGAGTAATCATGGAGAAGAACTTCATCGCCCAGGAAAACTTGCAGGAGACCGCTCAGAATAGGCGGAGCCGCCACATCCACGAGAAGGCGCTCATGGAACTGCGTCAGCACTCGGGTAGCGTCATGGATGAGGGAGCAGCTGTTCGCATGCTCCTGAACCTGAACGCACGAGTCAGAGACAGCATCAAGCCGCATTTGTCCGGGCAGCTCCAACCCAACTCCGATAGTGTCTAAGACAAAGTTAGAACAACTATCAGAAAAGGAAAAGGACAAGCCACAGTTGAAGGACGGTAAAACACAATTTACCAGCAATATTCTGAGCCAAGGGACGGATGACGCCGACAAGATCATTGTCGTGCTTCAAGCTCGCCTCGTCCAGCTGCTTCAGAGCTTCCTGGGCCTCCACGATACTGTCAGCCGTGCACTTGCGTGTGGTTTCCAACTCCTTTCGAGTGGAATACATGAAGCATCCCAACTTTTAATAAAGATGGAATACCTGTGTTATTGTGCTAGTCCCTGGATCAATTGCTAGCACCACAGTACAAAATGAAATATCATGCAAATGCATCAAATTCTATTACATCGCATGATCCAGTCTTTACAAAATAGGGTTACAACTTGCATAGTCTTAGAAGACTAGCAGAAAACAAAGAAATACAGCGGAAAACATAGAAAAACATTGAGCCCATCTTCTTCATGTGCCACAGGAAAAACATGTTGGCGATAGTCTCGAGATCCTAAACGAAATCCTCACTCGTCTCCAGAAATATCTGCAATATGGAATATGCAGCCACAAGGGAGTCAATACAATTTAATGTATTGGCAAGTAACACTATGGTGGATATAAATGGCAAGACTAATACTACATTCTCATTTGGCTGAGTGGAGTTTTGGCTAAGTTTGCATAAAGCCAGTTTTCTCCTATCACTTTTGTAAAACAAACTTTTCTTTTCAAAAGGGTGCCAACATTGGATTAAGATCCAAGCACCATAATACTGTTCACTTGGTCAAATTTTACTTATTGAAATTGATGATGAGATTCTTCCGTCAATCCTTGTCCAGCTGCTCATAGTTGTCCATAACCGGGGACACAGCTAAGATCTTAGTTTGTTGAATCTGCAGAGGTTGTGCACTTTCACCCTTTGTCTTCAATTAGCCCAAACATCCTATACACCCGGAGTGCATCATGGAAAGGAGAGAATTGAGACGAGATCTTTCAGAAGAAGAAGTCCAAACCCACCGGCAAGACCG
Source organism: Alopecurus myosuroides (assembly GCA_028641055.1). Taxonomy (NCBI): domain Eukaryota; kingdom Viridiplantae; phylum Streptophyta; class Magnoliopsida; order Poales; family Poaceae; genus Alopecurus; species Alopecurus myosuroides. The sequence goes on from CM054062.1 coordinate 21,283,074, forward strand.
TTCCACCTATAATTTTGCTACATCTGCTAGTCAAGCCTGGGCTGAACCCTCACAACTTAGTTGATCAAGACAGAGCCCATATGTCAAAAGGTTGCACGGGAAGCTACTAAACTTAGAAGGACATAGTAATCTCTTTGTTCCTGGGTGGCCATCCGCAAGTGACAACCTCAAGTGGAATAACCGTTAGATAAGGGCCCTGAGGAAACACTCAACATAACCCAGTCTTACCACTTCCACCCAGGTGGTTCATTCATTAGTTATACTTAGGATTTTTCCTCAACATCTAGTAAAACAATTTGTAACATTGCATAGCACCTAATAAATTCTAAGGCTATCAAAATAACAAGGTAAAAGTAATGGCTACACAGTACTAGGATAATAGCATAGCATAGTATAACTTAGTAAAATTTCCTATCATGCATACTACTCAAAATCCACTAATGCATATAGAAAATAATGGGTAGTTGATGGTGTGTTACTTGCCTTGTTGAAGTTGGTGAAGCTATCACACTCTCTTCACAAAAGATCGTTGCTCTCCGTACAATCTATTCATTGAAAACACAATAAAAAATAAACAAACATTCTACCAAACAATCATACAAGTGAAGAAAACATACATATCAACTAACATATCAAAAGGGGCTTAACCAAGTTGGTTACGACAAGGTCTAGGTTTGAGTTTGAAAGATTCATTCCCTATTTGTTCAACACCTGTTAAGGGGTTTCCAAGAGTTTACTTGGAAAGGACTAGGTTGAGTTTGTAGAAAACTAACTTTATTATAACCATACTTGTCGAGGAAGTTCCAAGAGTTCACTAAGAATAAACATATTACTTCTTCAACTAAAGTAATATATGCAAACACTTGGTCATATTCACCTTCAAAAATATTTGAGTGACTATGTTAGTATTTTCCATTGTGGTTAGGGTAGGTCTACTAACTTCATCCTCAAAGGGAAAATATTACTAAGTCTTGGATTTTACATTTGGGTCAATGGTTGGACAAAAATAACTTGTTATTCTTCAACTTGTATGGATTGCTTCTAGACCTCATGTGATTGCCTTCTTGAAGATCATCATCATGCCATCTAAGTTGTTTCCTTCCTTGGTGTGGTGCTTCTCTTGGTCTTGATAGTCTTCATGGTTTTCACTTCACTAATTGGTTTGGGTATGGGATGGGCACAAATACGACTAAGTCAAATTGGAAAGAAAAATAAGAAGAAGGATAGAAAGAGAGAGGGAGATGTTTTCTTCTGGATTTCTTCACACTTGTACTTCCTTGAGTTTTCTTCTAGTGGTGGAGTCTTTTCTTCAAAATTTCTTCATTGATCCTCCTTGTATCTCTTCATGTTGCCACCAAGTTGAAAGTGAAGAGCCTTCTACTGCTTGAGTCTTGTTTTCCTTTCGCTAACTTGATGGATTCTTGAAGCAAGAATAGGGGGATGGAGGAGTAGATAGAAACCTATAGTACTAGTGTTTGAGGTTCACTACTTGTTCTCTTAGATGGTTTACATACAAGGGACTTGTTCTTGGATTCAAAATGGCCACAACAAACAATGGTAGAAAGAATACAAACAATATCTAAGGCATGATCAACTAGTGGTTCACTAAGATGGATTTTTGGTCCAACTTGCAAGGAAATGGTTCAAGGTTGTCCAAAAGGGTTGGGTACTGATGTCTCTGGTTCAAGGTTACCAAATGGAACCATTTTGCAAAAGGAACTATATTGAATTTATTTATAGAATTAAATCTATGTCAAAAATACACAAATAGCAACTTAATTCTAAATTCAATTTTAATTTGATCAAAACTTATTTTGGGACAGAGGATATGAAAGTACACATCCTAAGGTTTCCAAATATATTTTATTTACAATTTTTATATTTGTAGAATTTGAATTATGCCAAATTTCATCAAACAAGCATATTTGAAATTTAACAATTTTAAGTTTGTCAAATTTGAATTTGGCCAGTGCCAAAAGTTTCTAGATGTCAAGGGCTTTTCAAAAAGTCCAACATTGCTAAATTTGGCCAAGTGGTTGAAAAGATATGATGTTTCTAAGTTCTAGGGACTAATCTGCAAAATCTAATTTTCATTTTCTATTCCGGAAGAAAAACAGAAAATGGGCTGCTATTTGCTGCGCTGGGCGACAGATAAGTGGTGGGCCTGGGCCGGTTACGTGCTACACAGAGCGGCGGATAAGGAACTTAACGCGCTGACTGGGAGACACGCGGCGCGCTGTGGTTGGCTGGTACCGGTTCGGTAAGTGGGTCTATCCTACGCGTACGATGCAGATCGGACGGTGGCTGTGCTAGGTTACCTGGTCGCCGGAGTAGTCACCGAAAATGGCCGCGCGGCGGCGGGGCTTGCGGATGACGACCGGCGCAGACGATGCAGGGGTTCCCGAGGCTGGGGAAGCACACGAAGAGGACCGACGCGGCACGGCGGACTCGGAGGTGTCCACGGCGTAGTTGCTCGCTTCCTCGAGCGTTGGCGCCGAGCGAACGGAGGAGTTCTTGACTCCGGCGACTGTGGCGCCGTCGATTCTCTGCACAAACAAATAGGGAAAATGGATCAGCGCGTGCGCCCAGAACAGGGGATTCGAAAGGGCCGAAAGAGGGAGGCAGGGATGGGCTACGGCGGCCGAAATCAACGGCGAACGGCGGCGGGTACTCTGGACTCCGGCGAGCGATTTCTTCCTCCTCGGGAGGTCTCGGGCTGGGTGTCCAAGGGGGAAATGAAGAGGGCGTCGAGGGGATTTAAGAGGAGGAAACGGGAGACAGAATTATGGCCTTAATCACGAGTAATTCGCGGAAATTAATCGAAGGAGGAACGGTAGTGGCAGTTTCTGCCCGAGATTGAAGACGATGACGTCATGATGACGTCATCAATGATTTTCTTTTCTTTTTAATTTTTGTTTTCTCATTTATTTTATATCTTCTGTTTTATGAATCCAATTAACATGAAACAAAATTCTAAAATCATATTATTTCAAATACTTTCTAACAGTACCATTTTTGTAAACTTTCAAAATATTTTTATTTTTGAATTTTAAAAATTGAAATAATTCCTTAATAGAGCTTAAAGTGATTTTTAATTTAGAAAATTATAAAATTCAATTATTAGTCAAATATAATTTCAGTGGCTTTATAAAGATCAAATACTATTTTCCAAAACCATTTCAAAGAGTTTTCATCTCTTTTATGTTTTGAAAAATATAATTAATTCACTAATAGTACTTAATATCATTTTAAAATAGAAAATAGTAAAATGGGGTTTTTGATTAAATAAATTTTTAGAGACATTAAACATTTCAAAAAATATTTTTGGAAGTCATTTTCAAACCATTTTCATAATTAATAATTTTAGGATATGAAGGATTTATTAATAGTAACTTAATGCTATTTTATTAGTTTATATCAATTAATTATTATTGTTGATCAATAAAATTTAGAATAAAACCATAAGTCATAATATTGTTTTCAATACCTTTTGTTATGTTATTTTCAAAGCAATGCATTTCATTTTCACCTCTTCATGTTTAAAACTTGGAATAACAACTAAAAGTTATTATTAAAACATTTTATTCTCATCAAATATTTTTGAGGCTTAGGACTTTATTAAGGGTTATAAATCTTTGATTTTTGTTGCCCTAAAATATCTTCAAAGTAATATTGGAGTTGTAAATATTTTGGGTAAAGGTTTGTTGATAAAACCATATTCCCTTTATATAAAGAAATTTATTTTTGAATGGGATTTTAGGGTTTATGGAATAGAGGCATAATTGGATTCTTTATTACAATTACATATTGTTTTCTTTTGTTTCTTGCATCTCATTTGGTTTTTGGTGACTTGCATAATATGAAAACAAAAGTTTCAAATTTTTGTGATTTTTGAGTTTTCCAAGAATTAGGGATGTTACAGACTACCACCCTTAAAAGAAATCTTGTCCCAAGATTTGGGAAGCTAGAAAGAAAGATAGGTTTTGGGTAACTGGGTTTCCAAAATAACTTGGTGGGCTACCACACTTAAAAGAAACTTTTGTGGGTAGTCTATTTTCATTAGATTGGGGTGTAGATTGATTTGAGATTGGCTTGAGTAAAACTTTCCTTCGCGATAGAGCTGTAGACCAACATAGATCTGTTGAACTACCTTTGACACTAAGGGGTCACTCTTTGGGTCAATCAAAAGATCAAGTTGAGAGGATTTCACAACATCATCTCATTATAATGGGAACACATTTCTCAAACATTCATTGTGGTTTATTACACTGGAAGAACTTCTAGGGAAAATAAATTTATTTTCAACATGAACTTTGCCTAAGATTCCTTCTTTCAGAAAGTCATGTTTCCTTCCTTCTCCCTTTTGAGGGCATCCATTTGCATAGTGTCCTTTATCTCTACATTTGAAGCAAGTCACTTGGCTGATGTCTCTATAGACATGATTGGGGTTCTTCGGAAGTCTCTTCTTCTTCCTTGGTGGAGTTAAATTGTCCATCATATCTTCATACTGCTGCCCAGTATACTCAACTATGTTGGTTGAAGGTCTGGGTTTCTTGTTGGGACAATTTCTAGATAAATGTCCATCTTCTTCACAAGAATAGCAATGCTTGGTGGAGTGCTTGGATGAATATGGATGTCGTGTAGTCTTGGCTCCAATATCCATCTTGACATGGTCCATCTGAAAAGTATCCAGCTTGCGTTTTCCCTTCACTTCTGGTTTTCCTAAGTTCTCTTGGATTGCACTAAGCATTTCCATTTTGGCTTGTTGTCCAACTTGTTGTACCATGGGGTAAAGTGGACATTGTGTTGGAACATGTGTTGTTCCTTCACACAGAAAACAGGTAACTTGAGTGAAGTATCTTTCAGTTGAGTTGTTTGCATCACCATGGGGCCACTCATCAGGACAATCTTTGGAATAGTGTCCTATCTCTCCACAAGACTTGCAGGCTTTGGGTGTTGAAAACATTTCTTCTTCTGTCTCCTGGTTATCTCTAGTTACCAAGGGTTGATGGTTTCCACTATTGGTCATGTTTTGGGACATCATGTGCACTATCTGGGATTGGGTATCTAACACTTGTTGCATTCCTGGTGTTAACTCCATATTCGGGTTGCTTGCTTGGTTCTGGGTCATTAGTTGTATCAGCTGAGTTTGAGCTTCTAGTAGCATCTGCATTGCTATTGAGTACTCTGGGTTGTTGGCATTCTGGCTAGACATCTGTTTTGAGGTTTTAGGGAAGATGAGTAGAGGTTAGAAAGGATCTAAGAAGGTTCCTATCCAAACACAGCAGATCAAGGAAACTCATCTTACAAACAACACATAACAAACATATAGCAATACATTCATCACACCAAACAACAAGGTTTTTGAAAACAAACTAATATTGTCATACCACACTCATTGGTATGATCAATACACTAATCGTGTTTTTCGTGTCTCACAACTTTATTTCATCTCATGGTGGTCCACTATTTAAGGCAGGGTAACAACTTTGTTGCTTTATTTCTCATGAGAGGTCTTCAATACTGAGTCTTCACGATGATCTCCGTGTTCTTGTACATTGTAATCTCTTTTTCAAGAGTGTTGATCTCTTCTTCGGCTTCCTTGAGAATCTTCTTAGTGTTGTGAAGTCTCCACTTGAGTCTCTCAGTAAGTTCTTCAATAGCCCTCCATGCAGCACTTCTTGCTGAATCAAAGAATGTCAAATGCACCTCCGTGTTGGTAAGCATGCAATCTCCTCCCTTCTTGTGGTCGTACTCCTTGTTCATGTACAAATGAATCTGCACCCACCAATATTCAAGATCATCTTCCTCATCAATGTAGGGAAAACCCCAGTAGACTGCTGGTCCTTCAAATCCCATGATTAACATGAGATCCTTCAATGCTCTTGGAAAATCAGTGTCACACTCCAGGGTCATGGTCATCATTGGTCCTTTCTTGAGTGATTCAATGATGTTGGTCATCTACAGATAAGAGTAATTATTAGAAATGTATCATGGGAAGGAGTACGAGGAAAAATGAAGATATAAAATATTTCTTTGTGGAGTAGTTAATAAAAACTATATTTTATTCCTATGGCTTTTCCTATTCTAATCCAAAATTAGGGTCTCGAATGCTACAAGCAACACAATGCTCTGATACCATTTTGAAGCATCCCAACTTTTAATAAGAAATGGAATACCTGTGTTATTGTGCTAGTCCCTGGATCAATTGCTAGCACGACAGTACAAAATGAAATATCATGCAAATGCATCAAATTCTATTACATCGCATGATCCAGTCTTTACAAAATAGGATTACAACTTGCATAGTCTTAGAAGACTAGCAGAAAACAAAGAAATACAGCAAAAAACATAGAACAACATTGAGCCCATCTTCTTCATGTGCCACAGGCAAAACATGGTGGCGATAGTCTCGAGATCCTAAACGAAATCCTCACTCGTCTCCAGAAATATCTGCAATATGGAATATGCAGCCACAAGGGAGTCAATACAATTTAATGTATTGGCAAGTAACACTATGGTGGATATAAATGGCAAGACTAATACTACATGCTCATTTGGCTGAGTGGAGTTTTGGCTAAGTTTGCATAAAGCCAGTTTTCTCCTATCACTTTTGTAAAACAAACTTTTCTTTTCAAAAGGGTGGAAACATTGGATTAAGATCCAAGCACCACAATACTGTTCACTTGGTCAAATTTTACTTATTGAAATTGATGATGAGATTCTTCCGTCAATCCTTGTCCAGCTGCTCATAGTTGTCCATAACCGGGGACACAGCTAAGATCTTAGTTTGTTGACTCTGCAGAGGTTGTGCACTTTCACCCTTTGTCTTCAATTAGCCCAAACATCCTATACACCCGGAGTGCATCATGGAAAGGAGAGAATTGAGACGAGATCTTTCAGAAGAAGAAGTCCAAACCCACCGGCAAGACCGTTCCACCTATAATTTTGCTACATCTGCTAGTCAAGCCTGGGCTGAACCCTCACAACTTAGTTGATCAAGACAGAGCCCATATGTCAAAAGGTTGCATGGGAAGCTACTAAACCTAGAAGGACATAGTAATCTCTTTGTTCCTGGGTGGCCATCCGCAAGTGACAACCTCAAGTGGAATAACCCTTAGATAAGGGCCCTAAGGAAACACTCAACATAACCCAGTCTTACCACTTCCACCCAGGTGGTTCATTCATTAGTTATACTTAGTATTTTTCCTCAACATCTAGTAAAAATATTTGTAACATTGCATAGCACCTAATAAATTCTAAGGCTATCAAAATAACAAGGTAAAAGTAATGGCTACACACTACTAGGATAATAGCATAGCATAGTATAACTTAGTAAAATTTCCTATCATGCATACTACTCAAAATCCACTAATGCATATAGAAAATAATGGGTAGTTGATGGTGTGTTACTTGCCTTGTTGAAGTTAGTGAAGCTATCACACTCTCTTCAGAAAAGACCGTTGCTCTCCGTACAATCTATTCATTGAAAACACAATAACAAAATAAACAAACATTCTACCAATCATACAAGTGAAGAAAACATACATAGCAACTAACATATCAAAAGGGGCTTAACAAAGTTGGTTAGGACAAGGTCTAGGTCTGAGTTTGAAAGATTCATTCCCTATTTGTTCAACACCTGTTAAGGGGTTTCCAAGAGTTTACTTGGAAAGGACTAGGTTGAGTTTGTAGAAAACTAACTTTATTATAACCATACTTGTCGAGGAAGTTCCAAGAGTTCACTAAGAATAAACATATTACTTCTTCAACTAAAGTAATACATGCAAACACTTGGTCATATTCACCTTCAAAAATATTTGAGTGACTATGTTAGTATTTTCCATTGTGGTTAGGGCAGGTCTACTAACTTCATCATCAAAGGGAAAATATTACTAAGTCTTGGATTTTACAGTTGGGTCAATGGTTGGACAAAAATAACTTGTTATTCTTCAACTTGTATGGATTGCTTCTAGAACTCATGTGATTGCCTTCTTGAAGATCATCATCATGCCATCTAAGTTGTTTCCTTCCTTGGTGTGGTGCTTCTCTTGGTCTTGATAGTCTTCATGGTTTTCACTTCACTAATTGGTTTGGGTATGGGATGGGCACAAATACCACTAAGTCAAATTGGAAACAAAAATAAGAAGAAGGATAGAAAGAGAGAGGGAGATGTTTTCTTCTAGATTTCTTCACACTTGTACTTCCTTGAGTTTTCTTCTAGTGGTGGAGTCTTTTCTTCTAAATTTCTTCATTGATCCTCCTTGTATCTCATCATGTTGCCACCAAGTTGAAAGTGAAGAGCCTTCTATTGCTTGAGTCTTGTTTTCCTTTTGCTAACTTGATGGATTCTTGAAGCAAGAATAGGGGGATGGAGGAGTAGATAGAAACCTATAGTACTAGTGTTTGAGGTTCACTACTTGGTCTCTTAGATGGTTTACAAGGGACTTGTTCTTGGATTCAAAATGGCCACAACAAACAATGGTAGAAAGAATACAAACAATATCTAAGGCATGATCAACTAGTGGTTCACTAAGATGGATTTTTGGTCCAACTTGCAAGGAAATGGTTCAAGGTTGTCCAAAAGGGTTGGGTACTGATGTCTCTGGTTCAAGGTTACCAAATGGAACCATTTTGCAAAAGGAACTATATTGAATTTATTTATAGAATTAAATCTATGTAAAAAATACACAAATAGCAACTTAATTCTAAATTCAATTTTAATTTGATCAAAACTTATTTTGGGATAGAGGATATGAAAGTACACATCCTAAGGTTTCCAAATATATTTTATTTACAATTTTTATATTTGTAGAATTTGAATTATGCCAAATTTCATCAAACAAGCATATTTGAAATTGAACAATTTTAAGTTTGTCAAATTTGAATTTGGCCAGTGCCAAATGTTTCTAGATGTCAAGGGCTTTTCAAAAAGTCCAAGATTGCTAAATTTGGCCAAGTGGTTGAAAAGATATGATGTTTCTAAGTTCTAGGGACTAATCTGCGAAATCTAATTTTCATTTTCTATTCCGGAAGAAAAACAGAAAATGGGCTGCTATTTGCTGCGCTGGGCGACAGATAAGTGGTGGGACTGGGCCGGTTACATGCTACACAGAGCGGCGGATAAGGAACTTAACGCGCGCTGACTGGGCGACACACGGCGCGCTGTGGTTGGCTGGTACCGGTTCGGTAAGTGGGTCTATCCTACGCGTACGATGCAGATCGGACGGTGGGGGTGCTAGGTTACCTGGTCGCCGGAGTAGTCACCGGAAAATGGCCGCGCGGCGGCGGGGCTTGCGGATGACGACCGGCGCCGACGATGCAGGTGTTCCCGAGGCTGGGGAAGCACACGAAGAGGACCGGCGCGGCACGGCGGACTCGGAGGTGTCCACGACGCAGTTGCTCGCTTCCTCGAGCATTGGCGCCGAGTGAACGGAGGAGTTCTCGACTCCGGCGACTGTGGCGCCGTCGATTCTCTGCACAAACAAATAGGGCAAATGGATCAGCGCGTGCGCCCAGAACAGGGGATTCGAAAGGGCCGAAAGAGGGAGGCAGGGATGGGCTACGGCGGCCGAAATCAACGGCGAACGGCGGCGGGTACTCTGGACTCCGGCGAGCGATTTCTTTCTCCTCGGGAGGTCTCGGGCTGGGTGTCCAAGGGGGAAATGAAGAGGACGTCGAGGGGATTTAAGAGGAGGAAACGGGAGACAGAATTATGGCCTTAATCACGAGTAATTCGCGGAAATTAATCGAAGGAGGAACGGTAGTGGCAGTTTCTTCCCGAGATTGAAGACGATGACGTCATGATGACGTCATCAATGATTTTCTTTTCTTTTTAATTTTTGTTTTCTCATTTATTTTATATCTTCTGTTTTATGAATCCAATTAACATGAAACAAAATTCTAAAATCATATTATTTCAAATACTTTCTAACAGTACCATTTTTGTAAACTTTCAAAATATTTTTATTTTTGAATTTTGAAAATTGAAATAATTCCTTAATAGAGCTTAAAGTGATTTTTAATTTAGAAAATTATGAAATACAATTATTAGTCAATTATAATTTCAGTGGCTTTATAAAGATCAAATACTATTTTCCAAAACCATTTCAAAGAGTTTTCATCTCTTTTATGTTTTGAAAAATATAATTAATTCACTAATAGTACTTAATACCATTTTAAAATAGAAAATAGTAAAATGGGGTTTTTGATTAAATAAATTTTTAGAGACATTAAACATTTCAAAAAATATTTTTGGAAGTCATTTTCAAACCATTTTCATAATTAATAATTTTAGGATATGAAGGATTTATTAATAGTAACTTAATGCTATTTTATTAGTTTATATCAATTAATTATTATTGTTGATCAATAAAATTTAGAATAAAACCACAAGTCATAATATTGTTTTCAGTACCTTTTGTTATGTTATTTTCAAAGCAATGCATTTCATTTTCACCTCTTCATGTTTAAAACTTGGAATAACAACTAAAAGTTATTATTAAAACATTTTATTCTCATCAAATATTTTTGAGGCTTAGGACTTTATTAAGGGTTATAAATCTTTGATTTTTGTTGCCCTAAAATATGTTAAAAGTAATATTGGAGTTGTAAATATTTTGGGTAAAGGTTTGTTGATAAAAAAATATTCCCTTTATATAAAGAAATTTATTTTTGAATGGGATTTTAGGGTTTATGGAATAGAGGCATAATTGGATTCTTTATTACAATTACATATTGTTTTCTTTTGTTTCTTGCATCTCATTTGGTTTTTGGTGACTTGCACAATATGAAAACAAAAAGTTTCAAATTTTTGTGATTTTTGAGTTTTCCAAGAATCAGGGATGTTACAATACAGCTACGTAAAAGGGTTTTCACCCGAGAAAGAGCCTCCGCCTTCTGAGCCTTCAAGCGGGTAACTTCATCTGCAGCTCGAAAAGACGCGATTGGGGCAACAATTGCAACCGGGGAGAAACAGTGAAGGAAAAGGTGCGTGCCAGCTTACCTTGCAGGGAGCGGCCATCCTTGGCGAGTTGGTCGCGATCCCCTCGAAGAGAAACACACTCCGCCTCAGCCGAAAGAACTCGACGCCCGAAAGCAGCGATAGAATAAAGAAGGGCCTGCAAACAATTCCGAGTCAAAGTTAGAGAGAAAGCATTTGAGCCTATACACGACTGTACACATTCAAGTATAGCCTCGGGGGCTACTCCCATCGGGAGCACTGCCGTGCACCTGATGAAAAACATAAATCAAGAAGCAGATCAAGAAAGAAAAACTTCGACTTGAGTCCATCGCCAACTGCAAGAAATTAACCATGGACACGGGGGGCTACTCTTATCGGGAGCACTGTCGTGCACCCGATAAAGGAAAACATGCGAGGCAGATGGCCAAAAAAGAAAAAGTAATTTTACCTTGCCCTGAGCAGTGGACAAGGGATCCTCCGTGCTACCCGAGACCTTATGGCTAGCAGACGCTCCAGCATCTACATGTTTTCCACACGCGAAGCTGGGCATCCCATACTCCGGAGCTTCGGTCGCCTTTGCTGGGCTCGGAGATCTACGGGCAAGATCATCAGCAGGAGCGGGGTCCACGGTGACCTCTTTCCTCTTCACAGATGGAATCGAGGAAGTAAATCAGCCCGCGCTAATGGTCTCCAGACTGCTACAAAAGATAAAACCAGACAAAGAAAGGAAGGAAGAAAATTCGCGACTAAGAACAAGGTGCACAAGACTTACTCATCCTCGTCATCATCGTCGAGAACATTCGGGTTCCAGGCGGTGGAGATCTTCGACTGACGGCCGGGAGGAGGTAGCACGTTGAGGGGAGTCACCCGAAGTGACGGGGTCGTCACCCAAAGAACTATCCTTCGAGGTGACTTCGTCTTCCTCCGGCCTGCGGCGCTTGCGGTGGTGGAACTGTTCAATGTCCTCCTCCTCCTCCTCCTCATCCGTGTAGTCACGTTCAGAGCTTAAATCAGCGCCCACGACGCTGGTTTCGTGCGCGGCCTCAATGTTACTCGCCAGAAGATCTGAGACATCGTCTGTAGAAACCGGCGGATAACATGTCGCCACATCCCGATTCTATGAGAGTAAAGAAGAAAAAGAGGAAGCATTTCACTCGACGAAAAACAAGGCAGAAAAGAACGAAGGACAACAAGAAAAATAGGACACTCACCTCAATCGGAGGGTTCCCGGCCTCGAATGGGTTGAGAGGGAACGTCGAGTGGCCCTCTCCCTTCTTCAACTTGGTTATATCCGCGATCTTCTTGTGGAACTCGGCGTTCGAGAGGATATCGTCGCATACGCGCCTTGGGTCGTTGGCGCCCGTATACTCCCACATCGCGGTTGGCCTCTCTTGAAGGGGCTGGATCCTCCAACGCAGGAACACACCCAACAGGTGTATCTCGTTCCGCGGGGTCCCCATCTCCTTATCCCGGAAGCGTGCCACCTTCGTGAGTAAAGGGTGACAACTTTACCTTCTTCGGCTGTGAGTGTATGCAGCCAGGACTTCCGTCGCTTTAAAACGGTGAACGACTGGAACTCGGGGGCGCCGCGCTGTCCTCGACGACGTAGAACCATTTTCTGCGCCATACTTGTGCCGAATCAACGAAATACATCTCCATATAGGGGATGTCCTTCTTCGCCTGGATCCCGAAACCTCCGGTCTGAAGCGGCTCTCCCATCTTCTCGCCTGGCTGCTTCTTCTCCCTGAAGATCCGCACATTGACGATGGCTTTCCAAAGCCCCCAGTCCGGACGGATTCCGAGGAAACACTCGCAAAGCACGATAAAGCACGATATGTGCTGAATCGCGTTTGGAGGAAGATCATGCAGTTGTATGCCATAGACATACAACAAACCGATAAGAAACGGGTCGAGGGGGAGAGACAGATCTCGGGAGACATGCTCCGAGAAGATGACGCGCTCGGTGGCGAGGGGATTGGGAGTCTCCTCCTTCTTGGACAGGCGCACCCGTCTGGAAGCCTCCGGCGGGAGTAATCCCTCCCGCTGCATCTCGGTGATGCTCTTCTTGGTGGTGTTAGCGGCGCGCCAGTCGTCGGTCATCTTCACGGGAGGCGCCGCGGAAGCACTCGCCACATCTTTGGAAGACGTCGCGGTTGCGCTGCGTTTCTTCGCTCCCGCCATTGGAAGGTGCTCGGTTCTCTCGGAGGAGATGTGCGCAAGGAAGAAGAAAGTGATTAAGGGCCAGGAAACTTACCCCTCTCCCAAAGCTAAGTACGTATACCCAAGCCGGGTTGATCCAAGTCGTAGATCTGAAACGTGACACCCATCGCAGCTGCCACGCGTGAATCGGAATGAGGCGGCGGGGGACAGTTACCCCTGCATGATCTTTATGAAAAGATCGTGCGTATTTATAGCGCGCGACCAGCGGGAAAACCGTGACACGACCGATCGTTTCCAGTCAAAAAGCCGACATGGTGGGCCCGCGCACTCTGCCCCACTTTTGTCACGTCCCATCGGGAGCAGTCGGAGCGATCGAAGTGCGCAGGGGCATCATTGCGCACCTCACGACACGCGAAATCTCTTTCGTATAAGCCTTAAAGCTCAAACTATCTTTCGAGTGGACACCCTCACACGAAATCTCTTTCTTATGGGCACATCAAAACGCGAAATTTCTTTCATCTGGACACCCTGACACGAAATCTCTTTCGTATGGGCACATCAAAAACGCGAAATTTCTTTTGCATGGGCATTCTGGCACGAAATCTCTTTCGTACGGACTTCATAACGCGAAATCTCTTTCACACAAGATCAAGAAAAAGGAAGATCTCTTCACCCGAAGAATCGCAGGAACAAGATTGAGGTAAAACCGCGAGTGTGCGGCTCCTGCAACTCTACCACACGATGTACTTACACATCCTTATCCTGGATCGTTCGGCCGAATAGGCACATCCGGATGTCGTATTCTTTCGAGTACAAAGGTAAGACCCAAGGATCTCTCCTGTGGGCCTGGAATCGCACTCAAGCTGCGTCCTCTGGCAAATTTTCCGTGTCAACAACACGAAGAAAAATCCTAGAAGACGTGTCGGGTACCCCCTTTAGGTTAAGTTCGAATCGGTAAGACCTCCACGGCCCAGTCGCAACGATCACCTCGCCGGATTCGATTCGGAGGTCTCGAATTCGTGTAGGCCAGAACTGTTTTTGGACTAGATGCAATTAATTGGCCCTGATATTTTGGCAGAGCTAAGCGAATGAGCCGCATCACTCTGCGAAAACAGCTAACACAAGGCACATTTATCACTCGATGCTCGAGTACATGAGCGCTTCGCGACAGGGTATTCTCCCTCAAAACCAGACGATTGAATGGCCAATCGAAGAAATAAAGAATGAACTTTGAGTGCTTACCCGACTATTCTCAGTCGAATAAACACTCGGGGGCTACTGACGTGGGGATGACTCCTGGACCTATCGGGTGAGCCTACACGGTCCAAGGCCCAAGACTTAGACCCAAAGAGAGGTGTTGTCTTGCGTTGCTACAAGGCCCAACGAAGACCCACCCGTAAGACTTGCGGGTCTAGAAGGAAAGTCCTAACGGACCTAGAACTAGGGTTTCTAACCCCCTCCCCCGGACACGGTTTGAGACCTAGCCAACTATATAAGGCTAGGAGAACCACCGAGGGGGGTCCAATCTACTTTCGCCGCCACAAGCCTTAAGCTCAAGATCATACTCTCGACTTGAGCACCCCCCCATTGTAACATATCTACTGATAATACAGATCGAAAAGGAGGAGTAAGGGCTTTACCTCTACGAGGGCCCCGAACCTAGGTAAATCGTGCCCCCTGTTAGCCGACGATCGTCACCAGCGCCTTTACGTTCTCTTAATCGAAACCCTACCGGATCATCTGAGGGACTTGTTGAGATGACTAATCGACAACGCCTTCTTTCATTTTGGATCCATCAAAATGCATGATCCAATATTTCGACTCCGGCATTGCTGTGTTTTTTATTGCTTCTGTCCAATAAGCTATGAAATCTGCCAGCACCTGGGATTTGATTGTTTTCCTGGGTTGGTACTTAATGTCGAACGCAGCAAGTTCAATTCCCCATTTGGCTACTCTGCCTGTTGCGTCCGCATTGTTTATAACATCCCCTAGTGGTGCTTTGCTTACAACTGTTATGGAATGTCCTTGGAAATAATGCGCAGTTTTTGATATGCGAAAAATACGCCATATGCCAGCTTTTGATTATGTGGATACCTTTTTTGACTTGGAAAATACCTCGCTGACGTAGTACACCGGGTGCTGACCTGGAACACTTTGCTCTTCTTTCCACAATTATCATTGTGCTAATAACCATGTTAGTTGTTGTAAGATACAGTAACATGGGTTCTTCGCCTTTTGGGGATGCCAAAATCGGAGCTTTCATCAAAGTTTCTTTCAACTGGGTTAATGCTTTGTCCGCCTCTTCTATCCATTCAAATTTGTCGGATTTCTTCAAAAATTTGTATAATGGTAAAGCTTTGTCACCAAGCCGGCTTATGAACATTCTTACAACGGCTGTAGAACCCGTTAATCTTGGGACATCTTTTAGACATGTAGGCCTTTTGATTTTTAAGATTTCTTTGATCTTTTTCGGGTTTACCTCTATTCCTCTGTGAGAAACGATAAAACCCAGAAGCTTTCCTAAAGGAACCCCGAATACGCACTTTAATGGATTCAACTTCATTTTGTAAGTGCGGAGGTTGTCGAAGGTTTCTCATAGATCTTCAAGGAGTGTATGCTTTTCCTTGGAAACGACGGCAATATCATCCACATAAACATGGACGTTTTTGCCAATTTCACTATGCAAGCATCTTTGCATGCAATGCT